>CAWUFW010001609.1:1403206-2056412 GCA_963921515.1 Calotriton arnoldi | reverse complement strand
AGGTGCTGTGTATTTGCCTCCGTACGACTCGATTCGGCGTTTACGGATCCGGCTCGGGCGGGGAACAGGAGCTGAATTGGGTAAGTACGGCTCGCTCGGAAACTGGGTTGTTATACGCATCGTACTTGTTCGTCCGGACGAATGTTCGAATCGGTTGGGAAACACGCATTCGGCTGTTTTTTTTTCCGGACGAATACTGTTAGTTGCGCTTCCGGCCGGGATCGGAATCGACCCCTTAGTTTCCAGCACCTTCCCTGATTTAATACAAGGTGGAGTGGGAATAATAAATTATATATGTTTAGTGTCCAGCACCTACCCTTATTTAATACTAATTGGAGTGGGAATAGTTTTATATATATGTTTAGTGTCCAGCACCTACCCTGATTTAATATTATTTGGAGTGGGAATAGTTAATTATATATGTTTAGTGTCCAGCACCTTCCCTAATTTAATACTAACTGGAGTAGGAATAGTTAATTATATATGTTTAGTGTCCAGCACCTTCCCTGAATTAATACAAACTGGAGTGGGAATAGTAAATTATATATGTTTAGTGTCCAGCACCTACTCTGATTTAATACTAATTGGAGTGGGAATAGTTAATTATATATGTTTAAGTTTTCAGCACCTTCCTTGATTTAAAACTAACTGGAGTGGGAATAGTAATTTATATGTGTTTAGTGTGCAGCACCTACCCTGATTTAATACTAATTGGAGTGGGAATAGTAAATTATATATGTTTAGTGTCTAGCCCCTACCCTGCTTTAATGTTAATTGGAGTGGGAATAGTTAATTATATATGTTTAGTGTCCAGCATCTTCCCTGATTTAATACTAACTGGAGTGGGAACAGTAAATTATATTTGTTGAGTGTCCAGCACCTTCCCTAATTTAATACTAACTGGAGTGGAAATAGTAAATTAAATATGTTAAGTGTCCAACACCTTTCTGATTTAATATAAAATGTAGTGGTAATAGAAAATTATATATGTGTATAGTTTTGCAAGCTAAATATATTAATGTAGTGTGTAGTGGGTATGTGTATAATTAATAACATAGGTTAAAAAAAGATTTAAAAAAATTAATATATATATTTAATAAAGACATATTATTTTATAAAGTACATTGTTTAAAATACATTATTTAATACAAAGTCAAACATTATTAAATTAATCAATAAATAATGAGACGTAATTATTGGATTGATATGTTTTTTTATTGACAAACATATAGTAATGCAAACAAAAAAAAAATATTTTATTAAGTGCATATAATACATATTGTTAGACATAGAGAGAATAAACACAATCTTTATTTTTCACATAATAAATATTTGGTACATATGTATAGTTTTATATATTATAATTGTAGAAAGAAATGTTGTAAACATTGTCACATTTTTAATACAGTTATGTACATTTTGTCATAGGAAAATATGTAGTTTTACATTGTTTTCTTAACATTTTTTAAGAAATAATATTTTTCAATAACAGTTGTACATTTTTATTTTGTATTGTGAACATTTATTATATTGTTACATATACTGTAAATATTTATTAACATATATGTTTAGACATGGTTTTATTAGAAACAGTTTTTGATATTGTTTTACATTTTTTTAACATATAATAATACTTTTTAATTAATATTATTTATATCTAAAATATAAATAATATTAATTATTACATAGATTTGTTTAATAGAAACATTTTTTATAATATGTATACATTTTTTAATTTCTTTTTCATTTATTACATATTTTTAATAAACATTGTACATAATATGTATAATTATGGAATTATAATAATAATTATTATATGTTTAATAATAATTATTATTATAATTTAACATTGAAGAAAAAATATAACATAATTTTTTTAACACAAGTTATAATTTGTAGTATTTTTACAAATTTATTTAATAATGTATATATCATGTTATAACAGTTTATAAAATAAATACATTAATTTTTAATGTTTAAAGCAGCCATATTTGTTTATAACTTGTATTTTGTAACCGCTCGCGTTTGTTTTGGGTCATTTCAGAGGGGAGAAGCTCGCGGTCGGAAGCTGCGTCGCATCAGGGAAGGTAAGTTTAATTTTCTTTAATCAATCTATACTTTTAGGTTAATTTGAAGGTAGTTAGGTGGTAGGTAGTGTGTGTAGTGTTAGGTTTTTGAAGATTCAGGGGCTGACTAGGATGACGGGCGGACTTTAGTCTGCCCACCATCCTAGTGGTAATGGGACCGCCCGCCTGCCATACGGCGGTCCCGCCACCAAAATTATGATGCGACCGCCGGTCGCATCTGGCATTTTAACATTGCGGCGGGTGCTGTTGGCTGCAGCACCCGTCGCAATAGGAAAATGCCATGTTGTGCATTTCCATGCACAACGTGGCAGGCACCACGCGCTGCCTGCCACCTTGTGCATGGACATGTAGGGGGGTACCATAGGTACCCCCCAAGTGCACCCGCCCACCCCCCAACCCCCCGGGGCCCGCATCATAATTGGGCCCTTGGTTGTGAATTCAAGATTTTCGTTCACACGGTTGCACAGCGGCTTCCGTACTAGTCATCTTCATCTGTATAGTGTTCGGATCAGAGGTGGGTGACACTCTTCTTGAGTACATAGGAGCATTGCTATCCAGACACTCCCCTGAGCTTTCCAGCATTTGGCCAGTGTTGCTCCTCTTTGATGGGCAGTGCAGTCTTAACTGCCTTGCCATTTTTTGTCTTCCTGAGCATGCTATAGAGTGAAATCCACAACTGTCTCTCTGTTACTTACTCCTCCCACCCACTGGATGAGTGGGGGGAGTAAGTAACTGGAGGGGTAGGTAAAGAAACAAGGGGAGAAGAGGAAGCAAGGGAAGCAAGGGTCGGGGTCAACACAGAAGTGAGGAAGCAACAAGAAGTGTGGGGCAGTGCAACACGGAGGGGGACAAAAGGAGAGAGAGAGAGGATCATGGGGGAGAAGTACCCAGGGAAAAAGGAACAGGGGATAAACACATAGGGGCAGGAGTGGAAGCACACAGACAGCAAACATGGTAGAGGAGGAAACTAACATGAGGGAAACAGGAAAGGAGGAATACAGAGAGGGAGGTAGGAGAGAGAGCAGTATGGGTGTAAGTTTCACTGACACACACCACTGTGCTAGAAGGGAAAGAAGCAACATGGGGAGGGAATAGAAGCTACAAAAACCAAAAATGCAAAAAAGCATATCTATGAAGATCTTGTAATGGCCTCGTATTTTATTTAATGCTGCAGTTCTGTCATCGCGGTCTCAACCATCATAGCTAAAACCAATGCTGCAATCAGCGCTTCCTGCGAGGGGGCCGGGGGAGTGATGGTGTAATGAGGAGCCTCACAGCTCAGGGAGCAGTGACAATTCCTGAATGTTAATGGGAGGCAGATATGGCAGCCTGGTCCGTGACTGCTGCCGGAGAGCCCCTGGTTGTTAATGATGCCCTGCTCCTCCTGCAGGGAAGAAGTGGGCTGGGCCTTATGAAGGCTGCAGACGAGCCTGCTCACTTGGGAGGAAAAAGACTTAGATGATGCCTGAAGGCAAACAATATCGCTGACCTAAGTCACGAAACAGTGGGGAAGCAGTAAAATAATGTTTTTTTTAAATATTATTAGATTTAGAATGTGCTTTTACATTGACTGAGGAAATTCACAGTTATCAAGTATTTTTTCCATATTATTTTTCAAATCATTGAATGCAAGTTAAATAAGCAATACAGGACATTTAAAATCCTTGCACTTTGAAGAGAAAGAAAGAAAAATAAACATGCGCTCTCGGGAAAACAGCATCTGACATTGGATCTTGGTGTTTGAATGTTAGGCAATTGTGATGAGATAAGATCAAGATTTGCAGGCCTGTTTACAAAAATGGAGCGGAGCTGGGGAAAACAGGACTGATTGAATTGCTTTTCATAAAAGAAGAAACTAGTCCCTAAAACACATTGTAAAATGTGACCAGTGGATTGATATAGTACTTAGTCCCTGCTCTCGGGACGGCTAAACACAGAAAGAGGCTTGACAAATGCATGCCATGGACAAACTGGGAGAAAGAATAGGAGAGCAAAGACAGAGCCATAAAATGAAAAGCAACGGGCAGGCTGTAAACCCACAAAGTATATACAACATATCCAGAAGAGACAGCGCTAACACTGTCTAGCCAAAACCTAAAAAAGATTCTGGATCTGGCCTTTAATACATAACCTAGAAACGTTAGTGTCAGGACTGTCACCAGCAAAACAAAACTTTATTATAACTATACTTGTACGACCTGACAATCACAGAAAAATACTTTTTAGATTGTAGTGACAACTTGATTTGGCTCTAAAATACACTCATACCAGTATTTTATTACTTGTTTTAAAAAAAGACTAATGCGAAGGTAGCATAAGATATCAGAAATAACAGCTCAAAGTTCTCCTCTATAGGTCTTGTATCATTCTGTTTTAGTATGGGTTTAAAGAAATGCCCTCCACTGTTCTATAACTGTGGGGCAACTCAGCAGTAGATGGCACAGCTATATTAACCCAATTAATATATCCAGATAATAAGCAAATCAATGGACCCGATTCACAGGACTAACTTAAGACAAAATCCTAAACTTACTACCATTTTGGTATTCACAGAAGTAGGCCTGGGCGGTGAACTTCTCTCCGTTCGCGGTGTTTGCGGAGTTTTCTACAGTCGCACTGCGTGGAGCTCGCGGAGTGCAGAAAACTCCGCTTCGCGATGTACAGCGGAGTTTTTTCCCCGCTCGCGATCGCGAACGGTAAGTTCGCGATCCCTAATGGTAAGTTCGAGAGCGCGAGCTGCCGCTCGGGTAGAATTTCTACCCGAGTGGCAGGAATACCAGCACAAACTGCAGTTCACACTTCACTCCGCCACTCGCGGAACTTCGCAGAGTATTTTTGTAACTTCGTGGAGTTCTGCGTAGCAAAACTGCGCGAACTACGCCCAGGCCTACACAGAAGGCACTTACTCATTTTGGTATTCACAGAAGGCACTTACTCATCAATGAGTAAGTGCCTTCTGTGAATACCAAAATGAGCAAGTTACTCAAAATGAGTAAGTTACTCATTTTGGGCCCGATTCACAGAACTAACTTAAGACAAAATCCTAAACTTACTACCATTTTGGTATTCACAGAAGGCACTTACTCATTTTGGTATTCACAGAAGGCACTTACTCATTTTGTTATTCACAGAAGGCACTTACTCATTTTGGTATTCACAGAAGGCACTTACTCATTGATGAGTAAGTGCCTTCTGTGAATACCAAAATGAGTGACTTACTCATTTTGAATAACTTACTCATTTTGAGTAACTTACTCATTTTGAGTAACTTAGGGGCTGATCACGATGGCGGGCGGATCACCCCCGCCGGGCCGCCCGCCATCCACCTGAATATTCCCACCGCCAAATCAGGATGGCGGTGGGAATGGGAATGGTACCGCGGCGGACGGAAATACCATCCGCCGTGGTCCCGCAAGGCGGTCCTTTTCCGCCCGCCTTGCGGGACACGGTACAATGGGCTAATGGCCACGGTGCCGTGCAGGCACCGCCGTGGGCATCACGATGCCTGTCTTCTGCGGCGGAGATCCCGCCGCAAGAAGACAGGTGGAGAATGCCTTCGGGGGCCAGTTGCGGGCCCCCAGAGTATTGGAGGGAGTGGGGGGTGCACATAGGGGGTACCTATGGTACCCCCCTGCATCTGCATGTACAAGGTGGCAGGCACCGCATGGTGCCTGCCATGTTGTACATGCAGATGCACAACATATATTTTTACATTGCGGCGGGTGCTGCTTGCAGCACCGCCCGCCGCAATGTGGAAATACGGGATGCGCCCGCCAGTGTAGCGGGACCGCCGCACCTATGGCGGGCGGTCCCTTTTCCCACTGCGATGGCGGGCGGACTTTATCCGCCCGCCATCGTAATCGACCACTTACTCATTTTGCTATTCACAGAAGGCACTTACTCATCAATGAGTAAGTGCCTTCTGTGAATACCAAAATGAGTCAGTGCCTTCTGTGAATACCAAAATGAGTAAGTGCCTTCTGTGAATACCAAAATGGTAGTAAGTTTAGGATTTTGTCTTAAGTTAGTTCTGTGAATCGGGCCCAATGTTAATATAAACAAATCGAAGACTATGATTTTTGGGCAAAATTTCAATAAATCTAGCAAATTCCTGAATTATGTTGCTATTGTGTTGCTGTCTAGAAGTGCTGCTGTTTGAGACAATGAAGTGCTTAGGCCACATTCAATCAGTGGCAGACAGTAATTTTATGAGGGAGGGGGCCACACTTGCACACATACACACTCACTCACACCCATGCATTCACATACGCGCATACACACCTATTCACAACACTCACTCACTCAAATACACATACATACATACATTCATACATACATGCATGCATGCACCAAACATCCAAAAACAAAACATACCTTCACTGCAGCTCTCCGGCAGGGAAGCCTCAGAGGTCCCCAGAGGGTTGGGACTGCTGCCTTCGGTCAGCCAACAAGAGAAGGCAGCAGTCCCTCTCTCGTCACAGAGTAGGATGGGGTTAGTGAGACTGCTGATCCCACCTGTCTCTGTAACAAGATATCACTGATGGACACTCAGCTCTGGGCACTTCAGGGCTTAAAACGTAAGCGCCCAGGTCTGAGGCAATTAATGACACTCTCCCTTGTCACCAGGAGGAGGGCCTCGAGGTACTTTTGCCAGGCTAATGAGGTCACGCCCACAGGGCTGTGAAATCCCCAGCCTGGCAAAGTTCAGTTCAGGATGCTAGGAGCCTGCGCATTTAACTCCTAGCTGCCTGACCTCACCAAGAAGAGTGCCTGTCAAGCTGACCTTGTTTCAGCGTGACACACACTCTCCTTGTCTGGAAAATGGTGGGGGGCATAGCCCATAAAGACGGGCCATGGCTGCCTTCAATTGATATGTTTTGTAGGCATGTGGCAGATCAATGATAAATTAATGAAGAAAAATGCTGGTCAAGAAGGTAGCCACCAATGGTAAGGAGGGCTGCATAGCTTCTGACTTACCAGAGATTTGCCTATGCTTAGATAAGTCTACGTTAGCTAACGTTATTATGATAAATTCTTACATGACACAGATATATATATATATATATATATCCAAATTCCAACAGCTCGATTGTTAACCAGGGCCCATGAGGGGTGGGGCGTTATGCCGGACGAGCCCAGCGGCAAATGTTTGAGGTAAGAAATTCCACACGATGAAGGAAACGCTCACTCAGACTGTGTAGATGCAAAACAGTTGCAACATGTTTGGAAGTAAACTTTTTTGCATCTACACAGTCTGAGTGAGCGTTTCCTTCATCGTGTGGGATTTCTTGCCTCATGTATATATATATTCACTGAAAAAAACCACAGGTTTCAGGGATATTATAGTTAGGAATTAGCATTTTAAAAACCTTAGAAATTCACGGAAAAAAACAAAGGTTAGAGGGCCGTTATAGTTAGTCTGACATTTCACTCGTACAAAACCAGAGAAATTCAGCTGCTATAGTTAGCTGAGCCAACTATAACTCGTGCCCCTGCAATGCACTGCTGATAACGTCACACATTACATCACTCATGACATGGTTAGTGACATCACTGATGACATCTCAAATGACATCCCTGATGACATCATCCAGTGACTGTGAGTGTTTCTATAAAGTTGAAGAATGTTATATATATATAGCAGTGGAGACGAGGGAGAGCAGCCACCCGCAATGGAGGAAATTGAAACTTTTAAACTGTCTTAAATGAACAAGAACTCTGCATCGTGATTGCTTGAATGTGCACAGCAATTGACATTTGAATACTCACCAGTGCACTCTGGGATATTTCTCGTCCACCATGACGCCAGCCTGCCCTTCAGTTTGAGATGAGTATTCACTCCATGCTAATGAGGATGGGGAACTAATTTGCATATTTTCACCAAGAGGCAGCACAATGTTTTACCAGATTGACAAAGGCATTTTCATGCCGAAATGCGTTTCTGGGACTAACAGTTTTTAAATAAAGTTTTTGCTCAAACCCTCCCTAGAGTGCAAGGAATCTTTTTAAGGAAAGGAGGTTGTTGGTGTATAATTAACGCGTGGCGGTAGCGTCATGCCTTGCACCACCTGTGATCAGGCGCTGAACGGCAGACCGCCTTAAAGGAGGAGCAATTTTGCAGCATCCGTTCAGCCCCCGTACTGTCACCTGGCAAGTTGGAGAAATGAAGCAGGAGATGCCGGCCGTCATAGCAAGAGGATCACAAACTCGCTAGCGAGACGACGCTGTCATCCTGAATTTCTGCCCGTCCCAGCTTGCCTCAATCCTTCAGGACTACGGAGCAGGGCATTGCTAAAAGCAGTGGAGACGAGGGAGAGCAGCCACCCGCAATGGAGGAAATTGAAACTTTTAAACTGTCTTAAATGAACAAGAACTCTGCATCATGATTGCTTGAATGTGCACAGCAATTGACATTTGAATACTCACCAGTGCACTCTGGGATATTTCTCGTCCACCATGACGCCAGCCTGCCCTTCAGTTTGAGATGAGTATTCACTCCATGCTAACGAGGATGGGGAACTAATTTGCATATTTTCACCAAGAGGCAGAACGATGTTTTACCAGATTGACAAAGGCATTTTCATGCCGAAACGCGTTTCTGGGACTAACAGTTTTTAAATATAGTTTTTGCTCAAACCCTCCCTAGAGTGCAAGGACTCTTTTTTAAGGAAAGGAGGTTGTTGGTGTATAATTAACGCATAGTGGTAGGGTCATGCCTTGCACCACCTGTGATCAGGTGCTGAACGGCAGACCGCCTTAAAGGAGGAGCGATTTTGCAGCATCCGTTCAGCCCCCGTACTGTCACCTGGCAAGTTGGAGAAACGAAGCAGGAGATGCCGGCCGTCGTAGCGAGAGGATCACAAACTCGCTAGCGAGACAACGCTGTCATCCTGAATTTCTGCCCGTCCCAGCTTGCCTCAATCCTTCAGGACTACGGAGCAGGGCATTGCTAAAAGCAGTGGAGACGAGGGAGAGCAGCCACCCGCAATGGAGGAAATTGAAACTTTTAAACTGTCTTAAATGAACAAGAACTCTGCATCGTGATTGCTTGAATGTGCACAGCAATTGACATTTGAATACTCACCAGTGCACTCTGGGATATTTCTCGTCCACCATGACGCCAGCCTGCCCTTCAGTTTGAGATGAGTATTCACTCCATGCTAACGAGGATGGGGAACTAATTTGCATATTTTCACCAAGAGGCAGCACGATGTTTTACCAGATTGACAAAGGCATTTTGATGCCGAAACGCGTTTCTGGGACTAACAGTTTTTAAATAAAGTTTTTGCTCAAACCCTCCCTAGAGTGCAAGGAATCTTTTTTAAGGAAAGGAGGTTGTTGGTGTATAATTAACGCGTAGCGGTAGCGTCATGCCTTGCACCACCTGTGATCAGGCGCTGAACGGCAGACCGCCTTAAAGGAGGAGCAATTTTGCAGCATCCGTTCAGCCCCCGTACTGTCACCTGGCAAGTTGGAGAAATGAAGCAGGAGATGCCGGCCGTCGTAGCAAGAGGATCACAAACTCGCTAGCGAGACAATGCTGTCATCCTGAATTTCTGCCCATCCCAGCTTGCCTCAATCCTTCAGGACTACGGAGCAGGGCATTGCTAAAAGCAGTGGAGACGAGGGAGAGCAGCCACCCGCAATGGAGGAAATTGAAACTTTTAAACTGTCTTAAATGAACAAAAACTCTGCATCGTGATTGCTTGAATGTGCACAGCAATTGACATTTGAATACTCACCAGTGCACTCTGGGATATTTCTCGTCCACCATGACGCCAGCCTGCCCTTCAGTTTGAGATGAGTATTCACTCCATGCTAACGAGGATGGGGAACTAATTTGCATATTTTCACCAAGAGGCAGAACGATGTTTTACCAGATTGACAAAGGCATTTTCATGCCGAAACGCGTTTCTGGGACTAACAGTTTTTAAATAAAGTTTTTGCTCAAACCCTCCCTAGAGTGCAAGGACTCTTTTTTAAGGAAAGGAGGTTGTTGGTATATATATATATATATATATATATATATATATGTATATATATATATATATATATATATCACCAAAATTCTCCTCCTTTTAAGAAGACACGAGGGACACAGCGGGGCTTGGTATGGCAGTTTTATTTCCTTTCTGGCATGACGCGTTTCGGTGTAGACCTTTTTCAAATGCCTTGCGTTTCTGGGTTTGCTATTTAATGTCCTTTAAATAGTCCTGCCTTTTCTTCTTAGTGAAGGAAACACACCTGATCCAATTTAGCTCCGGAACCACTCGTGCAGTTTAGAATGAAAAACTGCAACTCCCATAATGCAGCTTGATGTTTGGCCGACATGTATGGCACCTTTTGCTTGGATTTTCACTGGCTCGTGTTCAATGCTAAATCCGAGCATGGTCAGGTGGAAACCACAGCGATATTGTTGTTGCTGAAACTGCCTTACTCGCCCCAACTTCCAGCCGCACTTTCCCAATTCCAGCAAAAACCGGAGATGCCGGTACAGTGACCCCGTCTCTCCATACAGTGATGGACTGTACTTGACAGCAGTTCCTCTGCTTCCTTGGGTCGGGTGGCGGTTCTTGGTTTCCGATACCTTGGATCCTTTTTGATATGTATTGCCACTGCAGACCAAGAACGCTTAACGGAAGGGTCCCCCCAGCGTGTCACTGGCTACACGCTAAACATCACCAAAATTCTCCTCCTTTTAAGAAGACACGAGGGACACAGCGGGGCTTGATATGGCAGTTTTATTTCCTTTCTGGCATGACGTGTTTCAGTGTAGACCTTTTTCAAATGCCTTGGGTTTCTGGGTTTGCTATTTAATGTCCTTTAAATAGTCCTGCCTTTCCTTCTTTATGTATATATATATATGCCAAGGTGTATTGAAAAATGAGTGGGTGTATGAGTGTCTGTATGGATGATTCAGTGGATGCGTGACTGACTATATAAGTGAGTGATTATACGTGTCTCAGTGAATGTATGGGTGAGTGACCAATCGGTGTGAATGTCTGTATCAGTCTGTCAGTTGGTGTGTAAGTGGCTACATGGGTTGGTGAGTAGCCACATGAATGTCTATATGGGTTATTGATTGGTTGTCTGAGTAGCTGTATGGGTGCCTGACTGTCTGTGTGGGACCCCGTGAGCAGGCCTAGGGGGTCAGGATGTCTCTGCCCTGCCCCCTTTTCTTAATTATTTATGTTTTTGAACACTTTTTCCTTTTGACTCGGTTCAACCGAGTCACAAGATGGCAGCCAATTAGATCGCAGGCTCGAGATTGGGAGGGTTCGCGGATCCTCCGCTGCCATATTTGTACATCAGAGAAATGTTTACATTTCTCAGGAACTACTGAACAGATTTACACCATTTAACAAAAAGAGTACTTTTTGAACCAAGAGCTACCTTTTTGCCAAATTTGGTGTAATTCCGTTCAGCAGTTCGGGCTGTAGCTGTGTCTAAAGTTTCCTATGGAAATTAACATGGAGAAAACGCATTTTGGGACCCCCCATGTTCTCTGCCCCCGCTTGACTAATCCCACAACAGCTGAAGTAAGTGGGCCACTAGTTTTGAAAATTTCGCAAAGATTCATCAAACGGCGCCAAAGATTTTGGCAAAAGAAAAAAAGCTTTTTGAATATAAGCAAGGTCCTAACTATAACTACCTACTTAAATATATATATATTTAAATGAGCTAGATAGACTGGGCCAACAGTATTATAAATCTTACAAGTCTTATGAGTGACAGAGAAACATGATGCAAATAAGACAGTATTGACCTGTTCAGGGGGCAACACATATCATGTATACCATTTTAACCATCATCATATATTGGGTCAAATATCATGGTGGTTTATCACCCAATCTCAAGGTCAGTTCAAGTAATATTTTGTCCAAGCTAGGAATTTCCTGGCCACCACTGGCACTCCTTTTCAGTAAGGCATGAGCATCCTTTCAGCTGTCACTCACTTAAATAGATCTGATCTCTGGGCCACAATTCTGGGTGCACTGGGGGTTTGACAGTTCATTGTGATTTGCTATTTGGCTAACAACAATGTGGTGTAATAAGCCCAGAATACACATTTTTTGAGTTCATAAATTGCACCGCCTAGTTAATGCAGACACACCTCTGGTCACATGATCTCAGAAGGCGACAAGCTGTGGGCACAACTATACCATGTGAAAGAATGTTGCATGGTCAGCATCACATCTAGTCCAAGTGTGTGATACCATTGAGTGTTTCGCATTTTATGTCATGAAAGTCTGATGCAAATAATTAACTAAATTGAAGAAGAGGAAATCTGATATTTTTGAGACTCTGGCAGTATGTGTCAATGTGGCTAATCATTCCTGTTCTGATAATTGTACATCAAGGTCAGACTCCCAGCTAGTTTTCATAATACCTAGAAAAGATTTAACAGGGTTTCCAATAGTATGGTATGAAAGACTTATCAGCTGGTATAAAAGCCTTATCAGCTTTCTAGGGCTTCCCATGGTGAGCAGTGAGAGCAAAAACTCATGAGCGTCAGATTCATTCTCTTCATTCCCCATAAAATAATGCTGCTACTTTCATTATCATTGAATACATTAAATATGGCTCTGATGGCATATCACAATCCACTTTAACGTGATCAAAGAATCCTAAAATAACTAACTTGTAGAGTTCACCCACTTTGACCACTGTGCAGTGTTGACTGTCGGAATTAGATTGCAGAATCTGGGAAGGTTCCATGATGGCGACTAGGGTCCATAGGGCTCTAACGATCCCCTTTCCTGCTATATCATGCCAGTAATATGTTGGTACTTGTAACAGACAGGTTTGATTAGTTGAATGAGGTACCAGGCTTCAGTGCACCCTTCAGGTTGTAACCAACCTGCCACCCATGGAAGATGATCCGCTAAGTAATAAGACTCAGAATCAGGGGTGCCTAGCTTGTCTTCAGTGATTGGCAGCTGTAGCTTACACATTGCCTGACCATACCCCAGAACAAGTACACCAGTATTATTTTAAGGTTCTTAAACACACTTTGTACAAGGATTGGAAAATTGTTGTCAAAGCAGTTCAACAGCCTAGGACCAATATCACTTTTGGTAGTGTTATTCTGCTGAAAGCCCAAGGTACCCCAATGATTCAACTATGCATTTGTCACTCTTCTGAGAAAAACCTTCTTGGATCCCTATCACCCGTTTAACTTCAGACCAATTTCTCTTCTTTCTTATCTTGGAAAACTACTGGAAAACATAGTCGCATCCCAGCGTCTGCATTTATTTAAAATCAATAACTTCCCTGCAGGCTTCCATTCTGGTTACAAAGCAGAAGGAAAAGTTACTTACCTATAATCCTGGTTCTCTTCCACAGGATTATTCATCAAAGTCATAGTCATAAGCAATGAATAATCCCTCCCACACGTGGGGAACCCTGAGCACTTTAAAAACAAACATCTAAATAGAATATTTGTAAAAAGGGCGCATATGTTTGCTGTGTACAAAAAAAGCTAGAAATTGCCAAATTTCATTGATTTTTCAATTTTTAAAAGAAGACAATTGAACAAAATAAGTCACTAAGCAGAAAAAACTGACCATAGGAAATCTTTCACAAACCTTGTTTATAAGGAAAAGGAAAGGGAATGATGGAGAATGTTAGCAAATAGGCTGCAATGCAAAGCATTAAAAAAATAGTTGTGTAACTTTAAGGGCCTCACGATACATCTTGCATCTGATCACGCCACACAGGTGACACTTTGGTCAGATAATTTTTTACAGAAAATGGGAAATTCCTGGGTGAAAAGTCGAAAAGAGCTGTATGCATTCTTGTCCAGGGAGGTGGGAGGGTTGAGTATGACTATGATGAGGATTCCCCTGAAAAAGAAGGAGGATGATAGGTAAGTACCATTCTCTTCTTTTCCATGGGATCCTCATCAATAGTCATAAGCACTGAATAGAATAGCAAAATTGTCCCCAAAAAGAGCAGAAACTAAAGAAACAGCTTCAACTGTTGCCCAAAAGTTTCAGCAGAGAAGCCTGTCCTACTTGTGTAGCTTCCCTGGAGTCTGAATTCAGACAGTAGTGTCTAGTGAACATGCTCACTGATCACCTGGTAGTGGTTTTACACATCTCTAAATTGGAACATTTCTCAGAAGAGCTACAGTCACAACTTTTCCTCTTGTAGATGTGCTTTAGTTATACCAGGCAGAGGCTTGTTCTCTAATTGGTATGAAAGTGGCATACAAGATACTATCCATTTAGAGATGAATTATTTTGTTGAAGGTAAACCTGCATTTACAGGATTGCAGTTCAGTTCATAAAAACTTTATTTCGGCACACATGGCCATAAAAGCATAATTAAAACAAAAGTTAAAATACATAAAATTTACACAATTTAAAAGTTAACATAAGAATAGTCAATGTTCCTATTTCTGGGGGAACTATTCCCCACATCTGCCTTAATTATGTGTGGGGCACAAAATTGCTTGTGCGTTGTGCTAGTAAGTGCTATTTCAAGCGGTCATTGTTGGCCCATTTTGTGTTACATTTTTACAATTTGCGATGCACTTTAGGTGATGGCAAATAAACACAAGGTCTATGTCTATGCAAGACAATAATCATAGTAATCCTCCTGTTTGTTTCTTTAAGCAATGAGTTGTTTTAAAAAAAGCTCTAGTGGAAAATATTAATCCCCCCGAGAGTAACAACATTTATTTATCCATCAAATTTGCCCCAGGTTTGGCGGTATAAAAGATTTTTTTAACAATAGCCATAAGCGGCCACACTATATAAAACATTTGGAGCGGACGGGAGTAGTTCATTACAACAGTTCAAGCAAATTAGCATAAAAAGAATTAAAACAATCAAACAAATTCAACAGTGGGGAGATTAAGTCAGGAGGTGATCATAAGTGATTGCCATTCCAATTGGCCATCTTTTTTAGGATGGCTCTGCGGGTGCACCACATGGTAAATAGGAAACGTGAAATAGAGAAGACAATGTGCATATGTGTGTCGGATTTTAGCAGCCTGTACACTTCACTACAGTGTCTAGACCCCGGGTTCCTACAAAGTTGGAGTAACCAACGAGACCTGGCCCTCCTATAGCCCTGGCAAACAAATATCACGTGAAGCTCCGTCTCATCTGAGTTATTGCATGCCGGGCACTCCCCGTTGGTGGAGCCCTCCCATTTTTTTAGTGAATGAGCGCAGCGGAAGGACTCCATATCTAAATTGTAAGTAGAGCTTTTTAGCGAGGAGTGGCTGAATGTCGTCCAGCACCAATTCTAGGCTATAACTATTTTTTGCTTCCAAGAACTCGGCAGTCAGACGGCCCACAGTGGGCCTCTTTTCAAGCTCGTTGAGTTTATGATCTCTAAAACTCTCTACCAAGGTCTTTCTAGGGGTTGCTTGGGAGGTTTCTTCTGCTTTGCTCCATAGACTACCCCTACCCAAACCCTTGCATATACTCGTAATGTACACCAACCATGGTAGCTTCCCTGCACCCCGCAGCCCCATAACTTCAATCAATTCATCCCTATATGCAGCTAGTTCCGGGGTGCTCCACAGACGGCACCAATAGAGAAGGGGTCTAAGAGCAGCTTCATCCGCAATGGGTCTAATCCCAAGGTCCATACGGAGAGGTGTTAGGGGTGTACTAGTGGGGAGGCCCATAAGATGTCTAACAAATGAATTCTCTGTACGAGCTAAAGAGCCAGATGCACAATGTCCCCATAGTTCTGCTCCATACATAGCAGCGCTCCTAGCCTGGACTTTGTAGATTTCCACCACTGGACTGACCAATTTTTCAGTGCTGCTCCTGTATAATTTTAAAATACCCCCCGTTGTTTGAGATCATTTCAGCCCTGCTTTGTTAATTTGGGCACCCCAGTCCATTCTCTCTATCAGCGTGATTCCCAAGTACTCAAAGATGATTACCCTCTCCAGGGGTCTACCATCCAGGCAGGGATTGGGATGGGTGGAATAACCTACTTTGAAGGCCATATACTTTGTTTTTTGGAGATTAATCTCTAGTCCCCGATGTTTGCAAAAGGCACTAAAATTATCGAGGGTTCTCTGGATTCCCATGGGGGATTTTGCGAGCAGGAGCTTGTCATCTGCAAACATCAGGGCTGGAATTTTGCGCTTCGCCAGCCTAGGGGCATCGATGTTCTTCCCAGCATTCAATGTGTCTATTAGGCCATTAATAAAAAGGCAGAAGAGGGTCGGTGCGAGGACGCAACCTTGGCGGACACCTCTCTCTACGGGCAAGGGGGATGAGAGTTCGCCATTTTTGCCATATCTGATTTGGGCGAAATTACCCTCATGTAGGCGTTTTAGCTGATGACACAGGTACTCTGGGACTCCCATGTCTGATAAAATTGCCCACAGTTTGTCCCTCGGTACCAGGTCGAAAGCAGATTTTAGGTCTACAAAAATAAGGTAGAGGCTGCCACCCTCAATATATACAGATTTCCAGTGTATCAACTGTAGCCTAAAAATGTGATCAATTGTTGATGTTCTTGCTCTAAATCCGGCTTGTAGGGGGGTAAGAATATTATGTTCCTCCATCCAGGCCTGGAGTCGACCCAGTAAGACACGGGCGAATATTTTCTGGCCAACATCTATGAGGCTAATAGGGCGATAATTGACAGGCAAAAGCGTGGAGCCCTTTTTGTAGATTGGTATTATTTCAGCCCCTGCCCAGGTGGTGGGGATCGCCATGCCTTGTAATATAGCATTGAACAGAATGGACAGGTAGGGGGCCCAAATAGTGGGCTCAGAGCGAAAGAGGTCACCAGGGATCTTGTCCAGCCCTGCGGCTTTGGCTGGTGTTATCTTTCCTAGGGCATTTACAGGATTGCAATTTATGAAACAAACGGGCTAACTGTCTTAGTTCATTTGTTTTATCTACGTAGAATTTTAAAACTATTTGTACATTCAGTGTAGAAGGATTTGGGAAAAAAGTAGGCAAATAATTTTGTGGGTTAATATGAAAACCTGAAACCACCTTTGGTAGGAAACTTGGGTGGGTTCTCAACACTTCTCTATTGCTGCAGAACACTTTGAGTAGTTATGTAGCACATAAGGTCTGTGTTTCAGTAACTCTAGGTGGCAACTACTAAAAGGGCAGCTTTCCAATTAGAATGATTGAAAGAGGCCTTGGGAATGGGTTCAAAGGGAGGTCCTGTTAATTTAGATACTAATATGTTAAGTTCCGAAGTCGGTGAAGGAGACTTAATGGGAGGGAATACTTTCCTTATATTTTCTAAGAAATCCTTTATCACAAGCTTTCTAAAGCAAGAGGTTTATGAAGGAGATTTCCAACAATAGGCAGGTGTTGCTGGAAGGTGCACTTTAAAGGATGAAAATTGTAGACCAGACCGTGCCAGATGAAGTATATAAGGAATCACCACTTCTTCTTGACATGTGGAGGTGAAATGGCTGTTTTAAATGTACCAAATGCAGAACATGTTCCACTTGAAGGCATCTGATGTTCTTCTGGAAGGATGTGTAGCTTCTCGCAGGTTGCCCATACAGTTTTGATTGTCCGAATTTCAGGAGGCAGACGGCTGAACTCAATGATGGAAACTTGGCTTGTAGGACCTGGCCTCCAAACTTGAACAGGAGGTCTTGTCTGCATGGCAGCCTCCTGTGTGGAGGTTTAGGTAGGTGAAGAATGTCTGTAAACCACTATTGACATGGCCATTCTGGTGCTTTCATTATTATTCTGGCCTTGAAATGATACCGTTTGATTAGGACATTTGGTCTCAAAAGATTTGGAGAAAATGTGTAAAGAAATTTCTTTGACCAATCTATTGAAAGGGCATTCATTCCCTTTCGACTCTGGTTCTTAATATCTAGAGGTGTAATCTGGACCATTTTTACTACTTGCATCTATGGATAAATCTATTTGTGAGTGGCCCCAATCTTGAAAAATGGATTGCAGTACTTTGCCATTTAGAACTCAGTTGTGATTTTCTTGAAATGTATGAATGAGGGAGTCTGCTTCAAAATTTTGATTGCCTGGTAGGTGAACAGCAGTAATGCTTCGATTTTTTGCTATTAGCTATTTACAGATGGCTTAAAATGCGAGAGACACTAGTCTGGAATGAGTCCCTCCCTGCTTGTTGCAGATATTACATTGTCGTTATACTGTCCATCTGAACAAGAATGGAATTCATTGTGAATGAAGGAAGGAACCATTTCAGAGCAAGGTAGACTGCTCTTCGCTCCAGAAGGTTGATATGAGAAGTTTTCTTCTCTGACGAAGATGGGATTCCTTCCAGTAAATGTTTTGATGTGACCCACCATGGAAATGAGAGAATTGCTTACTGCAGCAGAGTCAACTTCTTCCAGCAGCATGGGAAATGATTCCACTGGTCTTTGAGGGTTTCCTGTAGGGGTCTCATCTGAAGCGTGGCATGAAGTAGCCGGAAAATACAGGATACCATTGGTCCTAGAAAGGATGATATCTGTTGAGCCGTAGGATGAGGAGTTTGTAAAAGATTGAGACATGTCAGATGGATAGATGATCCAACTGAAATGCCTCTCCTATGAGGGATACACTTTTGCGACCTGAGTAGCCAAGATTGCACCAAGATAGAATATCCTTGTACTGGGTAGGTTGTACATTTTTTCATGTTGACTTGGAAACCCAGTAAAGAAAGGGTATCGAGGTATAGTTGAAAGTATTTCTGAGTCTCCTCTGAAGGTGCACCTTTTATTAACCAATCATCTAGATAAGGCTACCCGAAGATGTGTTGCCTCCTCAAGTGTGCTACAACAACAGCCATACACTTTGTGAATATTTGAGAAGCTGATTTTAGACAGAATGGTAGGACTTTGTATTCGAAATGGTCTATTGCACACATGCAGTCCCCTTGATATAATAAAGGGTTAATCTGGTGTAATGCAATCATCCTGAATTCTTGTGTATTTGCTCAGTATCAGGAGGTCAAGAATAGGGCTGAAGTTTTCTTTTGGCTTTTTTTTAACCAGAAAGTAACAGAAATAAATCTGTGATCTTTTTTGGTGATTCGGAACCTCCTCCTTTGCATTTTTCTGATGCAAGATGTTTAGTTCTTTTAGCAGCAAATCCTGTTGATAAGAAGAAGTGTTTGGTGCCATAAATGGGGGAGGGGATTTGAATTGAAGAGAATATCCATTCTGAACAACATTCAAGACCCGTTTGTCTGCTGTTATTAGGAGTGATTGATGGGATGTTGGGGGAAGCAAAACATTGTTTGGCAGGAGGTTTTCCTGCAGCTGCAGATGGTAGTTGGCCACCTCTTCCTCTAGAGTGCTTATGAAGGTGGTAAGGTTGCCTCTGGTGTAGTTGCTGTTGCTGTGACTACGTAGGATTTTTTTTAACCCTCTGTGGAAAGAGGCGCCTGTCATAAGGCTTGTATCTCCTCCTGGATTGTTTCTCGAAACCCACAACCTTCAATGTTCCCTTTTCAGGCTTCATGCAACTCATCTCATTGTTCACATCAGTACCAAAAAGAGAATTTCCTGAAAAAAGAAGATTCTAGATTTTTTGTTGCAGGTCAAGGTCAAGTTAATCTGAGCCATGAACTCCATCTCATACAGATACCGTGGCATTCTCCATGAGCCACCAGGTCAGAAGGATCCACCACTGCGCCAATTATCTGGTTGAAGACAAGCATGCCCTCATTAAGGACCTCTTGGAAAACTTGCCTGTCTTCCTTAAGTACCTTGTCAGTAAATCTTTGAAGAGCATCCCAGATTGATTTGTCATATCGCCCCAAAAGTACAGTGGTGCTGACAACTTTCAATTTTGATGTCGATGTTCCACACATTATTCTGCCAACAGTATCCATCGTCTGCTCTTTTTGTTCAGTGGAATAGAAGGAGCTACTGTATGGTTTTTCTTTGTTTCAGTAAAAGTGACTTAGGGGCCGATTCCGATCTCGGTCGGAGGCGCACCCAACACCATTCGGTCGGGAAAAAAGCCATGCGAAAGCCTGTTTCCCGACCGATCCGCACAGCACACCGAACGAGTAAGTACGATGCGCACAACAGCAAAGAATCCGGCCGAGCCATACTCACCCAAACCAGGTCCTGTTCCCCGACCGAGGCAAATCCGGCAACGCTGAATCGAGTCGCACGGAAGGGAAAATGCAGCTCCGTCCGGCCGAATGAGTACGATGCGCTTTCCGTACGCGCCGAACCCGTCGCTACGCACGGCACGTCAAAGCATCCGGGAGAGGCGCACATAATCTCCGATTCGCGCCACAACACGATCCACGGCTTCGAGACGAACACGGCAGCGACGAGGACGACGCGAAGCGACAAGGACGAGGTGAAGCGACGAGGACGACGCGAAGCAACGAGAAGGACAAACGACACGAACCAACCATGAATCCCTTCGTCCCGATCATACCAATATTCTACATTTACTACCGGAACAGGCACGGATGCGTACGGCGAAGAAGGTAAGCCAGACACCAACCACAAAACACATACAACACGTACACGACACATCACACACACACAGAGGGATGCAGAATATACTTACACCAGCAACAGCAGCACCATAGGGGCGGGATGCCCATCACCAATGCCACATATGCACACAGGGGCCTGAATGCGCACCACCACCCCTACCCAGGGGGCAGGATGCCTACCACTACTACCACCCTTAGCCAGGGGGCTGGATGCCTACCACTACTACCACCCTTAGCCAGGGGGGCAGGATGCCTACCACTACTACCACCCTTACCCAGGGGGGCAGGATGCCTACCACTACTACCACCCTTACCCAGGGGGGCAGGATGCCTACCACTACTACCACCCTTACCCAGGGGGCAGGATGCCTACCACTACTACCACCCTTACCCAGGGGGGCAGGATGCCTACCACTACTACCACCCTCACCCAGGGGGGCTGGATGCCTACCACCACCCTTAGCCAGGGGGGCAGGATGCCTACCACTACTACCACCCTCACCCAGGGGGGCTGGATGCCTACCACTACTACCACCCTTAGCCAGGGGGGCAGGATGCCTACCACTACTACCACCCTTAGCCAGGGGGGCTGGATGCCTACCACTACTACCACCCTCACCCAGGGGGGCAGGATGCCTACCACTACTACCACCCTCACCCAGGGGGCTGGATGCCTACCACCACCCTTAGCCAGGGTGGGCTGGATGCCTACCACCACTACCACCCTCACCCAGGGGGGCAGGATGCCTACCACTACTACCACCCTTACCCAGGGGTGCAGGATGCCTACCACTACTACCACCCTTACCGAGGGGGGCAGGATGCCTACCACTACTACCACCCTTACCCAGGGGGGCAGGATGCCTACCACTACTACCACCCTTACCCAGGGGGGCAGGATGCCTACCACTACTACCACCCTCACCCAGGGGGGCTGGATGCCTACCACCACCCTTAGCCAGGGGGCAGGATGCCTACCACTACTACCACCCTCACCCAGGGGGCTGGATGCCTACCACTACTACCACCCTCACCCAGGGGGGCAGGATGCCTACCACTACTACCACCCTTACCCAGGGGGGCAGGATGCCTACCACTACTACCACCCTTAGCCAGGGGGCTGGATGCCTACCACTACTACCACCCTTACCCAGGGGGCTGGATGCCTACCACTACTACCACCCTTAGCCAGGGGGGCAGGATGCCTACCACTACTACCACCCTTACCCAGGGAGGGCAGGATGCCTACCACTACCACCACCCTTAGCCAGGGGGGGCAGGATGCCTACCACTACTACCACCCTCACCCAGGGGGGGCTGGATGCCTACCACTACTACCACCCTCACCCAGGGGGGCAGGATGCCTACCACTACTACCACCCTTACCCAGGGGGGCAGGATGCCTACCACTACTACCACCCTTAGCCAGGGGGGCTGGATGCCTACCACTACTACCACCCTTACCCAGGGGGGCTGGATGCCTACCACTACTACCACCCTTAGCCAGGGGGGCAGGATGCCTACCACTACTACCACCCTTACCCAGGGAGGGCAGGATGCCTACCACTACTACCACCCTTACCCAGGGGGGCAGGATGCCTACCACTACTACCACCCTCACCCAGGGGGGCTGGATGCCTACCACCACCCTTAGCCAGGGGGCTGGATGCCTACCACCACTACCACCCTCACCCAGGGGGCAGGATGCCTACCACTGCTACCACCCTCACCCAGGGGGGCAGGATGCCTACCACTACAACCACCCTTACCCAGGGGGGCTGGATGCCTACCACTACTACCACCCTCACCCAGGGGGGCAGGATGCCTACCACTACTACCACCCTCACCCAGGGGGGCTGGATGCCTACCACCACCCTTAGCCAGGGTGGGCTGGATGCCTACCACCACTACCACCCTCACCCAGGGGGGCAGGATGCCTACCACTACTACCACCCTTACCCAGGGGGGCAGGATGCCTACCACTACTACCACCCTTACCCAGGGGGGCAGGATGCCTACCACTACTACCACCCTCACCCAGGGGGGCTGGATGCCTACCACCACCCTTAGCCAGGGGGGCAGGATGCCTACCACTACTACTACCCTCACCCAGGGGTGGCTGGATGCCTACCACTACTACCACCCTTAGCCAGGGGGCAGGATGCCTACCACTACTACCACCCTCTCCCAGGGGGGCAGGATGCCTACCACTACTACCACCCTTACCCAGGGGGGCAGGATGCCTACCACTACTACCACCCTTAGCCAGGGGGGCAGGATGCCTACCACTACTACCACCCTCACCCAGGGGGGCTGGATGCCTACCACCACCCTTAGCCAGGGGGCTGGATGCCTACCACCACTACCACCCTCACCCAGGGGGGCAGGATGCCTACCACTACTACCACCCTCACCCAGGGGGGCAGGATGCCTACCACTACTACCACCCTCACCCAGGGGGGCAGGATGCCTACCACTACTACCACCCTTACCCAGGGGGGCAGGATGCCTACCACTACTACCACCCTCACCCAGGGGGGCTGGATGCCTACCACCACCCTTAGCCAGGGGGCAGGATGCCTACCACTACTACCACCCTTACCCAGGGGGGCAGGATGCCTACCACTACTACCACCCTTACCCAGGGGGCAGGATGCCTACCACTACTACCACCCTTACCCAGGGGGGCTGGATGCCTACCACTACTACCACCCCCACTCATAGGATGGACAATGCATGACACAACCAGCACACCACAACCTAGGGAATGCAAGAAGAAGACATCCCCCAACACCATGACAAGCGTGTGTAGACTGTGTCAAATGCCTACAACACCGAACATGACTTTGAACATACAATGTGACCCCCTAGCACATGTGCCACACATATATGTGTGTGGCACCCACAATGCAAGCAGGCCATGACCATTGTGGCAATGGGGTCCAAACCCCCATCATCACAGTGACCAAAATGTAAGTGTGGGGTCCATAGCTGAAGCACACTTTGAACAATGTGGCAATGGGGTCCAAACCCCCATCATCACAGTGACCAAAAGGTAAGTGTGGGATCCATAGCTGAAGCACATTTTGAACATTGTGGCAATGGGGTCCAAACCCCCATCATCACAGTGACCAAAATGTAAGTGTGGGGTCCATAGCTGAAGCACATTTCGAACATTGTGGCAATGGGGTCCAAACCCCCATCATCACAGTGACCAAAATGTAAGTGTGGGGTCCATAGCTGAAGCACATTTCGAACATTGTGGCAATGGGGTCCAAACCCCCATCATCACAGTGACCAAAAGGTAAGTGTTGACAAAGAAAGAGGTGCAACTGCCAAACTGCATGGATGATTCCTGGTCACAGAACAACAAACACATCAGTGGCAAAGTAGTGTATGTGTCCCATTGCAACATAAATTGGGGGAGCCAAATCCTGCAGTGCAAATAAGACATACCTTTGGCCATGTGCAGCCAAACAACACCCATGGGGGCTGACACCGTCAACAATCATCAATGACACAATGACAGAAGTGACCATCAGAATGCAGACCCACATATTTGCACCAATGGGCACACACATGCAGATACCCTGTGGAGACTGCAGATGTGAGGTGAACAGATACCATACCATGGCAGCAATGGGACACACAAACCATGATCATTGTGCTGACCGATGACCTAGGAGTCCCAGGGACAGCAGGGGAAACCCACCAAACTACATACAGCCAATGGCACACCCAAGATATGCCAATGCAGTGGTGCAGATGCACAAACACAAACAGGCAGACCCACACTGCACATCATACACAACAGGTGAGGGGGGGGTGCCAGTGTCCCCAGGCAACCACACAACACATGAGGAGACCTGAATACCAATCATACAGATGTGCATACAGTGCCACACAAAGGTAACTCATGGATCCAGATCCCCTATGTGGGCAAGCAGGCATTGTCAGATGAGAGGGAGCACAAATCACACATGTCACACAGGCACGTAGGGACAGCAACTGACACAGAAAGACACAGACACACCACAGCACCACCCCCAGGGCCCCCACAATGTGGAGACCCTGGGCTGCATTACAATCCCACTGTGATTACAAAGCTAAATGTGGTTCACACTGTGAACCACAGTCATGTGTACTGAGCAACTAACTACCATCACACCTACACAAGCACAAATCAAACAGCATGACCAGTAAGCCAATGCCAACATGGAGGCAGGGGCCTAGCCGGGCAACAACTCTCATCTGCACACACTCAACACCACACCCCTCGACCTCCAACAATGTGCAGCAGTGAAGCACACATGCACTGGTGACATTGCACATGCACCCATGACTATTCCAGGGTGGTGGGTGGGAACCAAGGTGCAGAAACACATCACACATGGACACTCAACAAGACTTCTGAATGTCTGACACACTGCACACTACGCTGTACATGGACATGACGGCAATACCACACCAACCAATGGGATCACAGCCACAGTCACACACCAATGAAGAAGCCAATGTCACCCACAAAGAACACACATAGACAACAACCAACATTGCAGCCCGGACCCTGAGGAGTGCCAGCAGTCACACACACAACGTGTCACAATCACTGAAAGATAACACAAACTGGAAATCACATGACAGGGGCAAACAACAAGTGCCAAGGGGAAACCTGACTGTGACCCATCTGCGTCTGCACACAAACTCAGCCCTGACAGCAAGCACACCTATGGGTGACACCCTGATGACCAGTAATGTGCCATGCACCCACATCACAGAGAACCCAGGGAGAAGACTTTGGGGGAACATAGCTCAACTCAGCTAGCATCACAAACAGGTACAACACTAGGGATCACAGCATGCACAGCTAAACGGAAGTGAACACACAGACATGAACATACAACACACACCTTGGGCGCAGGCAATGTCACAGGAGTACACACTGCCATGAGGGGACTCCACTCCTGTGTGAGGAAAGCTGTGCCATATGTTGCCTCAGTAGGGCCCCATCATGTCAGCTGAGCACTTGGTCACACAATCAACAATTAGCACCAAATGAGGGCTCCCGTCACATCAGCCTGGTCATGGAAGTGCCAACGGAATCATCAGCACAGATCCAACACACTTGTATAGCAATGTTGCACTGACAACACAGATGAGTCCTTCCCCATTGATGCCCAAACCTGCATGTCCACTGGAGATGGCCACACGGTCAGGGAAGTAGACGAATTGAACAATGGCAGGCACAACAGATGTGCAGGGGTGGAAGCCACAGATGTGAAATAGCCAATCTAAGTAGGAAATCCCATTGCCAAATACTGAACACATGACACCCTCAGATGCTGCTATGGATGACATGGATACACCACAGGATAGGACACATTCCCCCTGGACCACATGGGTTCCTGCACAGTAACACTTCATTATCATGAGACCAAATATCACCATCACTGCAGCAAGGGCATGGTTAGCATCATCAACATCATGTACATCAGAAGCAAAAGCACTAGAGAACAGAAAGTTGCTTTATTCAGCATATGTGGCATTAAAAGTAGAAGTCCGGTAGAACATAAACAAAGGCCAATGGCCAGTCTATCAACAAAGTCACAAGTGGGTGACAGTGGCAGATGCCACCCTACACATGCCTGCACAAAACCAGGGACAATCCACTAGGAGGGGCAACCGGGGGGGTAGGCCAGGCACCGCAGGGACAGGATCAGGGCTCACCAGGAGGAAGCAGGGAAGGGGTGGTGGGTGCTGGAGAGCCACTGACAACTGCAGTGGAGGTGTCTGACATGGTGTGTGCCGGTACAACTGGGGGGCATGGCTCAGATGTTGTGGGTGCCGGCACGACTGCAGTGGACCCTGCAGATGGAGTGGACAGGTCCGCCACTGCAGTGCCCAAGTCAGACAGGGTGGTAGTGGACTCCACTGCAGTGCCTACCACCAGGGGAGGAGAATGGGGAACAGGCAAGGTGGGCTGGACAGAGGGGGAGGACACCCTCACCACATCAGTGGCACAGACAAGCGCAGCGGGGGTGTGGTGCCGGGAGAGCAAGTGGCAGGGGGAGAAGGCCGGAGCCTCTTGGGGATGGTATATCTGTGGGTGGGGGAACCTGGGGCAGGGTGTGGTGGGGGCACCTGTGGAGTGGGGGCCTGAGGGATGGAGGAAGGAGACCTGGTGCTTGAGCTGCAGGGCGGCGGCGGGGTCTTGCTCTTAGCACTCCGGGGGACTTGCGGGTGGGGGCCTCAGTCTGTCTGCGCCTGGGGAGGGTGTCCGGGGGCGAGGGGCACTCTGCTCCGTGTGGGGGGCTTCCTCTTCACCCTGGATGCTGGAGCAGCTGGATCGGAGGGGAAGAGGCCGAGGTCACTGAGGAAGAGGCGCTGGGTCTTTGGGGTTGCAGGTGAGGCAAGGGAGGGTGCTTTGGAGGGAGAGGCAACTGAGGACGGCGCAGTGCCCGTGGATGCGTGTGTGTGTACCAGGGCCCCATCCCCTGTGAGTCTGGTTTCAGTCCCCTGACTGTGCGTGCGTGTGCGTTTTGTGTGTGGCGTGTGTGTCTGTGTGCTGGACGTGTGTGTGCTGGTGTGTGCCTGTGCAGGTGTGTGTGTGCTTGGGACGGGTAAGGTGCTGGGGAGTGTGGATGGAGCAGAGGCAGGAGGGGTGAGGGACTGTCTGAGGAGGGACACTGCTGCCGTCAGGGAGGAGTCCATGGACCTATTGCCCCTCTGTAGGTCAGACATGCCCGATGAGATGCCCTCCATGAACGACACCAGCTGAGTCAACAGTGCGGTGTGCGCATGGAGGACACTCAGCATGGCTGTCTGCCCTACATGGAGCTGGCGAAGGAGGTACACAGACTCCTCACTCAGGGCAGCAGGGGACACAGGGGCAGGGGTGCGGTGCCTGGCCCAAAGGAGACACGCTCCCGAACATGGGAGCCTCCACGGACCTGGGGAATGGGAGCCGATGGGAGGGCGGTGGTGGTGCTGGTGGTGGCGGGGACAGCAACACTAGCTGGGGTGTGGTGGCTGCTGACACCCGCCTCCACAAGGGAGTCATCCTCCGAGTTGCTCTGGTCCTCAGCTGAGGTGGATGGTGCTGAGGACTCCTCGGTGTGGCTCCCCTTGCCCTCCGTGCAACTGGGTCCCTCCGACCACTCCTCGGCTGCTGACCCAGTCTGGCTCTCTGGCTCCTCCTGGTCCGTGGAGCTGTCCCCTTCCGTGGCCGTGGATGTATCTGCAAACAATGGGGAAACAGACAGACATCAGTCACCTGCACCAAACGCACACACCACTGTGAGCACAGCACATTACAGAGCAAGCCCTGGCATCATTAGTTGTACATTGCTAAAAGTGCCCTAACTGAACAGGAGAAGCCAATTGTCAGTCTGATGCCAAGAATGGCACTCACATCCCACATGGCCTTGCACCCATCTGTCTGGTGTCTGTTGGATTGCAACACCCCAGTGTGGACACATGCACCAAGTACACAGTAGTTGGACAGTGCAGAGGACACGGTGTGGCATGTGGACATGCACACATCACAGCTCTTGCCACTGAGTCAGTACAGGTTTCCGGATGAAAGGGATGCCCAGAGTCAAAAAGGAAATGCATGTGATGCATACCAGCGACAGACACCATGATGCACCCATGTCCTGATAGCCATCGCCACAATGGTGTGCATGTAGCACATGTCACTCCCCTGCAGGACCACCAATAAGTTGACACATGCCATGGCAGAGGCATGACTGCTAAGTCATACATCACTGTCTCAGTGATGTATGACTTGGCAGCCAGACAACAACACTATGCACTGTGTCACAATAGTAGGTCATGGGGAATGCAAGTCCTGGAGCTGCACAAGTGCACATGTACATCCCCCACACAACACATCATCTTAACCCTCATCTGTCCAGGTCATACCTATTGGACATATGGGAGACCTGTTACACTACCCTCTGAACCTGAGCCCCTCACAATCTGCTGTGAATGGGTAACAGCTGCCTGACCTTCACATTCGCATACCCCAGTCTGCACGGGCAGCTGATCAAACACCTATGTGACACACAAGTATCGTCTCCTATGGTCACATCTCCAGGGGCATGCTGAGCCCCTACCAAGAAACACCCCAGCAGTCCTGGCAACTAATCCACAGCACACTGACACAGAGGCAGACACCTGAGGGGTCAAATCACTGCGCACAATGTGTCAGCTGATACACGGGAGTGGGAGTACAGAGTGCATTGCATGGCCTGGAGTAGGCATGACTGTCCTGCTCCACATGAATGAGGATGAGCCCTGGACAGTGGATAGCTGGCTATGTATGTGTGACACACGTAATCTGCACACTTCTGGGGCCCAAACATTGTTCCCACCCGCTGCATGGGCGTGTGCCACATACCCCAGGCACATGTGGTGGCTCAGCTCAGCAAGTGGACCGCATATCAAAGCAACACGCAGATTACATGTCCGAACACAGGCGTTGTGTGAACAATGGACCCACCCATGATGCCCACAACAGAGTTAGGGAAACAGATGCTGTCCCCCACCTTTAGTGAAGCAAACTGCAAGGACACAGTCCAAAGTGACACAATTCCCTGAATGTAAGGGCTACACCTGGGTATCAGATGAGCAGTGGGCAGTGCACAATAGAGGGACATGGCTCCTGGACAACATGACTGCTGCACTGTGGCAGTTGAACCAGGCCAGAGGAGGGCACAAAGCATGTAATACAGAGTTCACAGTGCAGTCTTTGACTCACCCCCTCCTTGCTGCTGTCTGGCCTTCAGCTGCCCATCCAGGTCTGGAAACACCACCGCCAGGATCTGGAGCATGTGGGGGTCAGGGTCCGTGTTCCGCCCCTCCTGCGAGGAGGCGACAGCTTCAGCTGGACCTGTGCAATCCTCCGGGTCCAGCCCCGAAGGTCCTGCCACCTCTTCTGGCAGTTGCGGATCCGGCGCTTGTAGACCCCCACGGACCGGACGGCCCGGACGATGTCCTTCCAGATCTCCTGCTTCCGATGGGCATTAACCTGTCAGGATGACAAAGTGAAAAGGCCATTACCACACATGCAACATATCCGTGCATGACACAGTTGTATATACATGTCTCAATCACAGGGGCACATGATGTACACAGGCAGTGCAAAGCTGCCCATGGACAGTTTGCCAGACGTCACTACATGGTATCATTGCTTGGGAAGTAAAACCTTGTTCAAATGCACTGTCACTGCACCATACCTGTCCAGTGCATGTCACTACACACTATGGGGGTGACAACTACTCAGTGAGCCTGCTAGCCAGTGGCGTGCAGACTTTCAGCCTTGCTAGTCAGACAAAATGCACATTCAGAAAGGCAGTGCACAGAACACTCACCTGCTCCCCTGGTGTCCCATACAGCTTGCTGTACTGTGGAAGTAGGCTGTCCAGCAGGGCCTGGTTCTCTTCAAGGCTGAAGGCTGGGGCTCTCTCCACAGTACGTGCCATTGCAGGGTCCAGAGGGGCAGAGACAGCAGCAGTGCAGTGGCAGATGTCGTCCTGGAGCATGTAGTGCAGGCAAGTGAGCTCTCAGGGGAACAGCCAGCAATATATATGTGCTGGAGAGGCAGATACTGTCCCTTGTGTCCAAAGTGATAGGTCCAAGTCGTTTGCATCTTCTGAATCTGGCCAATCCATGGAATAGCAGCACCAAAACACGCCCACAGCATCCTTCAAATCTTCAACTTCATGACATACATGATTTTGCAACATTGTTGTGGGTGACCAACTGATCTTCCAGCAACCGACTCGTTCGAAATTCGAAAACGCGTCCGTTGCCAGGGAAGCCCATTGTCAATGGGTGCGCACCGATCGGTCCATTGCGGTACAACGCGTACAGGGGTACAACGCGTACCCGCACACATTAAATGCAATGGGCCGGCCGGGGGCACCGATCGGTCCATTGCAGTACAACGCGTACAGGGGTACAACGCGTACCCGCACACATTGAATGCAATGGGCCGGCCGGAGGCACCGATCGGTCCATTGCAGTACAACGCGTACAGGGGTACAACGCGTACCGCGCACATTGAATGCAATGGGCCGGCCGGGGGCACCGATCGGTCCATTGCAGTACAACGCGTACAGGGGTACAACGCGTACCCACACACATTGAATGCAATGGGCCGGCCGGAGGCACCGATCGGTCCATTGCAGTACAACGCGTGCAGGGGTACAACGCGTGACCCGCACACATTGAATGCAATGGGCCGGCCGGGGGCACCGATCGGTCCATTGCAGTACAACGCGCACAGGGGTACAACGTGTACCCGCACACATTGAATGCAATGGGCCGCCGGAGGCACCGATCGGTCCATTGCAGTACAACGCGTACAGGGGTACAACGCGTACCCGCACACATTGAATGCAATGGGCCGGCCGGAGGCCCCGATCGGTCCATTGCAGTACAACGCGTACAGGGGTACAACGCTGCACTGCACACATTGAATGCAATGGGCCGGCCGGAGGCACCGATTGGTCCATTGCAGTACAACGCGTACAGGGGTACAACGCGTGCACCGCGACACATTGAATGCAATGGGCCGGCCGGGGCACCGATCGGTCCATTGCAGTACAACGCTGTACAGGGGTACAACGCTGCACCAAGACACATTGAATGCAATGGGCCGGCCGGGGCACCGATCGGTCCATTGCAGTACAACGCGTACAGGGGTACAATGTGTACCCGCACACATTGAATGCAATGGGCCAGCCGGGGCACCGATCGGTCCATTGCAGTACAACGCATCACTGTACATGTGACTGGCATATGTCAGCATGCCTGTCTCAGATGGACATATGCCAGCCACAGATAGCTCCCAGGGAGTGAGGGGCACACCTACATCACGACAGCCTGTCCAAACTTTATCATAAGGCATGTAAGGCTGCATTTCCTATTGTGTGTATGTTGGTGTACATGTTGTCCTGTGGGTGTCACCTGTGGGCAGCCACCCCCAGGCTGTGCACGTGTTCATGGGGACAGGATCCTGGGTGTTACGTGTACATGACCACTGTGATGTGCAACTGTTCATATCTGTGCATGTGCCATGGTCACATTTCACGGTGGTGTATGTGTATGTCATGTCACATACCCCGTGAGTCCCATGTGGGACGGTATGTTTGAGCCAGGGTGTCCCAGTGGCACAATAGTGATGGTCCTCCACAGTCTTTGTGCATGTAGTGTTTACAATGTCTCTGATTTCATGTGCACAATGGGAGACAGTCTCCACATCCAGGTTGTGTGTGCATGGACTTTGATGTTGTGCGTGTGTGTGTCACAGACGTCCATGTCTGTCCTGCCATGGCAAGTGGGGCCACTACCTGTGGGGGTCATGGTTGTTTTGCTGTGGTGTATACATGATACTCCATGTAATGCCAGTGTCCATGTGGCAATACAGGGTCCCTGGGAATGTACCTGTCGTTGAGCTGTGGTGCCTGGGGCACATCTGTCCTCACATGTCACTGTGGGGGGTTATTGTGACACGGCAGCAGGAGATGGGAACTGTGCCACGGCCTCATGATATCCAATGGGCCAACCTGGGACTAATTGATGCCACCTGTTGGACCGTGTTGACAGATGTTGGCCATGTATGTATCATACATGTCCTTCCGGAACTGCACACTTCATGTAGTTGTGCCTCATAATGATGTATGTTGGGATCTTGAGTGTGTTCAATGCCGCATATGTGGGGTGACTGACAATCTTGCTAACTTCTCCTCTGCACTGCAGGGCTCCTGCTGTCCATCGACCATTCCCAGACCTGGCAACGATGGTGGAACGGGACAGCATCCGACGGTACCGCTTCACCAGGCAGCTGATTGAGGATTTGGCAGTGCAGTTGTCCCCACATTTGCAGCCTGGCCGGCCGTATCCTACAGCGCTGACCCCCAAGGTGAAGGTGATGGCAGCCCTACACTTCTTTGCCACCGGTACCTTCCAACATACTGTGGTGACTGCTGGTGGGATGTCACAGACCATGTTGAGCCGTGTGCTCCGCGATGTTTTGGCGGCAATGTTGCTATTCCTGAACCGGTACATCTATTTCCCTAGACTGCGACGACTCACTGACGTGAAGAGTGACTTTTATGCCCTGGGGAGGATGCCGCATGTAATTGGCTCCATTGATGGGACACATGTGGCTTTGGTACCACCACAGGCCCAGGAGCAGGCCTACAGGAACCGCAAGCACTACCACTCGGTCAATGCAGACATTACCATCACACACGTGTGTGCCCGTTTCCCTGGTTCAGCACACGATGCCTTTGTGATGAGGAGTAGTCGCGTCCCCAGGTTGATGGCACAGATGCAGAACCAGCGTGCCTGGCTTGTCGGTGTGTACTGACTTTGTGCCATTGTGTGTGATCTGATCTGTAGTATTCTGCCCACTTTTCCAAGTCAGCTAATGTGCACTTGTCTGTCCGTAGGTGACTCGGGATACCCCAACATGCCGTGGTTGCTGACACCCCTCAGGAACCCTGTGACACCAGCCCAGATGCGCTACAATGAGGCACATGGTCGGACCAGGAGAGTGATTGAGCGGACATTTGGTCTCCTGAAGAGCCGCTTCCGCTGCCTGGGCAAGACCGGAGGGTCCCTCCCATATGCCCCTGCGAAAGTGTGCAAGATTATCATCGTCTGCTGCATGCTCCACAACCTGGCAGTGCGGAAGGAGTTGCCTCTCATCCAGGATGACAATGACCAACATCCGCCACCTGTGGAGGATCCTGGCCTGGACCACGATGCCAGTGACGATGATGATGATGATGATGATGGTGATGTCCGCACACAGCTCATCACCAACTTCTTTAGCTGAATGTGAGTATCCTGAGGTGACATGTCAATGATGTGAGTTGGCATGATGTGTGGGTGGTGCTCTGGTGCTGTTGGAGTGTGTCCATGGGCTACTTGACTGGATGTGTGTTGCGATGTGTGCTAACAGGTGGGCTGTACTCCCCAACAGTGTTGACATGCTAACTTGGTCCTGGGTGGGTATCTTGTAACATGTATTGTGCATGAGTTTTGCTGTTCTGTCCTGTACTCCATTGCTTTTGACTGTGTGTCATTTCTGTCCTTCACAGGGTACTTTCAGATTCGTTTGGTCAACTGTGTCCACCGACGACGTGATTGCACTTCCAGGCTGGTAGCTGTTGTGTCCCTACAGGTGAGGTGCGCCACACCCATGGACTTCCTTCCGTCTAGAGTTGTTGACTGTGTGCCCGCTGCCAGGTGGGATTACCTTGCATCTGTAGTGGTTACGACATGTTGCAACTGTGTAATAAACCTGTGCTTCACTTTGTGATGTGCGTTGTCTGTGGTCACACATTTGACTGCCATTTGCTTACTGCACCTGTGGGCTACTTGACTACAACTGGGAATGGGTGTGGTGTCTGTGCATTGCACCGTCTTCCCTGGCAACATCAGTGTAGGCAATGAGTCAGATGGCCTAGGTGTGTATGTGTTGTGTAGCCCTGGTGGTGTGTCTCCCTCATATGTGTCACATTGCCTTTACTCACATGCCTGTGTTGTCCTTGCTGTTGCAGTTCGCATACACAGTGTAATTTTGCAGTCCATCATCCCCATAACAGCACCCACGTTGGAATCACGACAGAGGCAAGTATGGTGTATTAGTGTGTTTATTGTGATACATTTGTGTTAATAGTGCATAGGATGGGTAGTGCTGTACATAAATCTTGCAATCCGAAGTTCCTAGGTGAATTGAAAGTCCTGGTAGACAGGATCCCCAGTATCGGGGCCACAGTTGTCTGACACATTGGTCCAACTTGTACTCCCCATGCAATGTGTGGGAGTAGTGTTGCCGTCAACAGGGTGAACAGTCTGTGCACAAAGGCGAACATCCAGAACAGGTTCAGGCTTCCTGGGAGTTGCGCTTGGCCATCGGCCTCTCACTTTTCCCTCCTCGGACGACCCCTCTTCTTGGGGGGCCCCTCAAGTACAGGCTGCTGCGGTGCAGGGGACTCTCCACCAGAGTCCTCCTCCCTCCCTGTGGCAGTTGCAGTTTGTTCGGCACCAGATGTTGTTGGCACACAGGGAGGTGTGGACTGGTTGCTGTTCATCTGGCGGAGGCATTGTAAAATGTCCCTGTGCACCGCCGTCATCTCATGCAGTGCATCCCACTTGGACTCCACGCGGGACATGTGTGAGTCCACGCGGGACATGTGTGACTCCACGTGGGACATGTGGGAGTCCAAGCGGGCATGATGGGCAGCCTGCTGCTGTTTCATGTCTCTGAGGAGCCCCACTACCTGGCTGAGCTCTCCGGTGCTGGACTGGTACGCATCAGCTATGCGTACCAGTTGTGGGTCATCATGCACACCAGCAATGTCTGCAAGCAGCGACCTCTGTCTCCCACCCCTCCCACCACCCCTGCTGACATGTGCAGTGTGTGCAGTGGCACGCACAGATAACCCTGGTCCACCTTGGGGGTTGGTGGTGGTGGTGGTGTCCATGGCCCCAGGTTGGTCCAGGGTCCCTGTGCTGGTGTTGCTCCTTGTTCTGTCCATGTCGGCAGGGATGGTATTTGTGGTGACAGTCGTTGGAGGGGTGGGTGCAGGGGGTGCAGCTGGTGGTCCTGCTGGTGCTGCAGCTGGTGGTCCTGCTGGTGCTGCATGTTGACTTGCACCGGATGTGCCAGGTTGGTCTTCATCGTCCGAGGAGGACAGAGGCTGTACGACGCCAGTGAGCTCCGCATCCTCTTGAGCCTGGTACTGGGACTCCTCAGCGTCTGCTGCTGTGTCCCCATCATCACCTGTTTTTGGGAGACACAAACAATGTATGTTATGTTTCTGCAGGCATCAATGGTTGACACACATGACAGTTGTGACTGTGCCTCTGGGTGCGGGCCTGTACATTGCATTGTCCTAAGTCGTCACAGTCAGGGGTTGATATTGGTGTGGCACATTGTCCTGCATTATTTGGGCATTTCTATGTATTTTCTGGGGTGTGAACATGGTCTGCATTGGTTGTGTTTGGTTGACAGCCGGCACTCCTTCCCACCCACCCAGCCAGTCAGTTATCCCACCATGGAACATGCTTGCGTTGCAGGGAGTGGAAGTTGTCTCTCAGGATGTCAGTCAGTGGTGTCCTGCTGTTTGTTGGTGCACAGTTGCCAGCAGGGCCTTGTGCTCCCCACAGCAGTAGCCAGTGTCAGCCATCTTGTGAGTCCTTCTCCACTCCCTGTGATGTGAGCATGGTTCAGGGTGGTGTTGATGGGACAGTTGTGGGGGTGAGCTATGTCTGTGACTACGACTCCCATCATGCTATTGCCTCCACCCCACTTCCCAGCATTCCCATACTTACTTGCTTTTGTGGGGAGTTCAGTGTGTGTGGTGTGAGAGCAATGACAAGATGGCTGACAGTGGTGTCCTGCTTTTGGTTGGTGTGCAGTACCCAGCATGCCCTTGTGCTCCCCACGACACAGCAACAGTGTCAGACATCTTTGATGGGCCTTTCCACTCTCTGTGGGATGTGCATGCGTTAGTGTGAGCTTGCTGGGCCATGTGGTGGGGGATGTAGAGCTGTGACTACGACTCCCATCATGCTATTGCCTCCTCCACCCTTCCCAGCATGCCCATGCTTCCTTCCTTTTGACTCTGCTTCCCTGTGGGGTGAGCTGGCTGTGCTGACAGGATGGCTGGGAGTGTTGTCCTGGCAGTTGTTTGGCTAGAAGTCCCAAGAGTGTCCCTGTGCTTCACACAACATAACCCAGGGTGGTGGTTCTTTGTGGGATCTTGTGTTAGGATGGGGGCATTGCATTCTACCAGGTGGGTTCTGTGGAGTTTGTGTTGGGGTGTGTGTGAGGGGAGGTGCTTGTGACTATGGTCAGTGCTGCAAGTCCTCCTTCCCACCCAGCTAGCCAGATATCCCACCATGGAACGTGCTTGCATTGCAGGGAGTGTAAGTTGTCTCTCAGGATGTCAGTCAGTGGTGTCCTGCTGTTTGTTGGTGCACAGTTGCCAGCAGGGCCTTGTGCTCCCCACAGCAGTAGCCAGTGTCAGCCATCTTGTGAGTCCTTCTCCACTTCCTGTGATGTGAGCATGGTTCAGGGTGGTGTTGATGGGACAGTTGTGGGGGTGACCAATATCAGTGACTACGACTCCCATCATGCTATTGCCTCCACCCCCCTTCCCAGCATGCCCATGCTTCCTTCCTTTTGACTCTGCTTCCCTGTGGGGTGGGCTGGCTGTGCTGACAGGATGGCTGGGAGTGTTGTCCTGGCAGTTTTTTGGCTAAAAGTCCCAAGAGTGGCCCTGTGCTTCACACAACATATCCCAGGGCGGTGGTTCTTTGTGGGATCTTGTGTTAGGATGGGGGGCATTGCATTCTACCAGGTGGGTCCTGTGGAGTTTGTGTTGGGGTGTGTGTGAGGGGAGGTGCTTGTGACTATGGTCAGTGCTGCAAGTCCTCCTTCCCACCCAGCTAGCCAGATATCCCACCATGGAACGTGCTTGCATTGCAGGGAGTGTAAGTTGTCTCTCAGGATGTCAGTCAGTGGTGTCCTGCTGTTTGTTGGTGCACAGTTGCCAGCAGGGCCTTGTGCTCCCCACAGCAGTAGCCAGTGTCAGCCATCTTGTGAGTCCTTCTCCACTTCCTGTGATGTGAGCATGGTTCAGGGTGGTGTTGATGGGACAGTTGTGGGGGTGACCAATATCAGTGACTACGACTCCCATCATGCTATTGCCTCCACCCCCTTCCCAGCATGCCCATGCTTCCTTCCTTTGACTCTGCTTCCCTGTGGGGTGGGCTAGCTGTGCTGACAGGATGGCTGGGAGTGTTGTCCTGGCAGTTGTTTGGCTAGAAGTCCCAAGAGTGGCCCTGTGCTTCACACAACATAACCCAGGGTGGTGGTTCTTTGTGGGATCTTGTGTTAGGATGGGGGCATTGCATTCTACCAGGTGGGTTCTGTGGAGTTTGTGTTGAGGGGGGTGTGAGGGGAGGTGCTTGTGACTATGGTCAGTGCTACAAGTCCTCCTTCCCACCCAGCCAGCCAGATATCCCACCATGGAACGTGCTTGCATTGCAGGGAGTGTAAGTTGTCTCTCAGGATGTCAGTCAGTGGTGTCCTGCTGTTTGTTGGTGCACAGTTGCCAGCAGGGCCTTGTGCTCCCCACAGCAGTAGCCAGTGTCAGCCATCTTGTGAGTCCTTCTCCACTTCCTGTGATGTGAGCATGGTTCAGGGTGGTGTTGATGGGACAGTTGTGGGGGTGACCAATATCAGTGACTACGACTCCCATCATGCTATTGCCTCCACCCCCTTCCCAGCATGCCCATGCTTCCTTCCTTTTGACTCTGCTTCCCTGTGGGGTGGGCTGGCTGTGCTGACAGGATGGCTGGGAGTGTTGTCCTGGCAGTTTTTTGGCTAAAAGTCCCAAGAGTGGCCCTGTGCTTCACACAACATAACCCAGGGTGGTGGTTCTTTGTGGGATCTTGTGTTAGGATGGGGGTGGCTATGGTCAGTGCTGCAAGTCCTCCTTCCCACCCAGCTAGCCAGATATCCCACCATGGAACGTGCTTGCATTGCAGGGAGTGTAAGTTGTCTCTCAGGATGTCAGTCAGTGGTGTCCTGCTGTTTGTTGGTGCACAGTTGCCAGCAGGGCCTTGTGCTCCCCACAGCAGTAGCCAGTGTCAGCCATCTTGTGAGTCCTTCTCCACTTCCTGTGATGTGAGCATGGTTCAGGGTGGTGTTGATGGGACAGTTGTGGGGGTGACCAATATCAGTGACTACGACTCCCATCATGCTATTGCCTCCACCCCCCTTCCCAGCATGCCCATGCTTCCTTCCTTTTGACTCTGCTTCCCTGTGGGGTGGGCTAGCTGTGCTGACAGGATGGCTGGGAGTGTTGTCCTGGCAGTTGTTTGGCTAGAAGTCCCAAGAGTGGCCCTGTGCTTCACACAACATAACCCAGGGTGGTGGTTCTTTGTGGGATCTTGTGTTAGGATGGGGGGCATTGCATTCTACCAGGTGGGTTCTGTGGAGTTTGTGTTGAGGGGGGGTGTGAGGGGAGGTGCTTGTGACTATGGTCAGTGCTGCAAGTCCTCCTTCCCACCCAGCCAGCCAGATATCCCACCATGGAACGTGCTTGCATTGCAGGGAGTGTAAGTTGTCTCTCAGGATGTCAGTCAGTGGTGTCCTGCTGTTTGTTGTTGCACAGTTGCCAGCAGGGCCTTGTGCTCCCCACAGCAGTAGCCAGTGTCAGCCATCTTGTGAGTCCTTCTCCACTCCCTGTGATGTGAGCATGGTTCAGGGTGGTGTTGATGGGACAGTTGTGGGGGGGCAATATGTGTGACTGCGACTCCCATGATGCTATTGGCTACACTGACTTGGCCAGCATACACAGAATTCCTTCCTTTGAGTGGTCTTCACTGTGTGTTGGTGTTGTTGTGGTGGCTACATGTCTGGATGTGTTTGTTAGTTCTATTTGTGCCACTGCCTAGCTGTAGTTGTAGTTGTGTTTGTACATGTGTTCGCACAGTTGGATGTGACTTTTTTGATGGCATGTGTTGTGTTTATCTGACTGACATACACATTTTGGGATGATTCTGTTCTGGTTGCTGTGTAATTGCTATGAGTGCATGGTTTGACTCTCCCCTTGACAGTGATGTGTGTGTTTTGTGGCAGTATATTGTGTACATTTGTTGTGTACTCACCAGGCTCTGGGATGTCCTCTAGTCCATATACGCTCACTGGCGGAAGGATGGCCCGCACCTTCTCCTCCCAGGGCCTGAGGTATATTGGCTTGGCAGGAGGGCCACTGCCGGTGTATTGGCTGTTGATGTAGTCTTTCTTCAGCAGGTCCCGTACCCTCCTGCGCACGTCATACCACCTGTTCTGGATGTCGCTCTTGTGCGCGACATGGTGATTGTGCGTTCACCCTGTTGATGATCCTCTCCCACATCTTGGTTTTCTGGGAGATGGGGGTCTGTTGGACCAGTGTGCCAAACAGCTGTGGCTCTACCCTGAGGATCTCTTCTACCATGACTTCCAATTCACTATCTAGGAACTTGGGATTCTTCTTGGGGGGCATGGTGATGGGTGGTGATGGTGAGTGATGTGTGTGTTGGTGTGCAGGTGAGGGTGTGTGAGTGTGTGTTTTGCTGGGTGTATGTGAGGTAGGTATTTGTTGGTGTGCTGCTGGTGTGTGGCTTGTGTGAGGGATGAGCTGTGGGTGTGTGGTTGCTTTCTCTTGGGTGCTGGCATTGGAATGGCATTTGCAAAGGCTCATGGTTGTGATTTGTGTCCTTTATATAGGTGGAGTTGTGGGCGTGTCTTTGTTCTCTGTCCCCACCCCCCCCAGTATTTATTGGCTTGGTAATTGCTTGTTTGGCCTTTTTTGGGTGATTTTTCCTTTGTGCTGTTTGTGTATGTTGGAAACGTTCTTGTGACCGAGTCGGACCCTGCATTTGTCTCGTACGGTGTTCTCCGTTTCGTTCACGCTGTGTTTGTGCAGTTTTCTATGCTGCGTACGCGTCGGTCGCGGTGTTTTGTGTTGCTTCGGCTCGGTTTTGTATGCGTGTCGGTCGTACGGCTTGGCCTCCGTCCGACTCGCTCGTGGTTTTCGTGCCTTGCATCGTACTTCTGCGGTTTGGAGTTCGCGTGTACGTTTCGGTCGGATTTGTTCCGGGTGCGTGTCGGTCGGTTGGATTCGCGTGTTTTTCCGGCCGGATTGCTGTTTTCCGTGCGGCTCGGTCGGTCGACTTGGTTTCGGTACGTGTCGGTCGGATTTTTCACGCCTTGCATCGTACTTGGCGTGTCGGGCGCCACGGGTACGTGTCGGTCGGTATTATTTCCGGAACCGAGTCGGTCGGTGCTTTTTCCGGCCCGAATCGGAATCGACCCCTTAGTGTGGAGAAGGGTCTGCTCTCAGGAAGAGAGGGTCCTGATCAGGTAGTTTGTATTTTTTTTTTTTTACACATTTAGATGTAGCAGGTGTTAGAAATAAGTAATCCAGGGGCCAGTGGAAGAAGAGGTTTGAATGCAGTCTTCTAATGGAGGGGTTAAAAATCAACAGAGATTGAAGTGGTAGGAGTGGGCACTGTGTCATTTAGTTTCACTGCTCTTCTAATCAGATCCTTGTTATGTGTGGTGAGGTTGTCCATGGGTGAGACACTGGCTGGAGGTGAGTCTGACAGAGTAGACAAATAGTCTCTGATAGAAGAACGAGTTGTATAGGTTTCCTAAATGGGCAAAGTCTTCTACGACAAAAATGAGATCTTTTACTGGATTATCTAGATCAGGAATGAGATATAGATCTCCCTCGAGATAACCTCCCAGATCTACATCTTGATCTTGTGCGTGTTTGTCGTTTTGGGCTTCTGGACCATTGTGGAGGTCTAGGCATGGGATTCGGAGTAAGATAGCTCCCATCTCTTGGTGGTCTTTTAGGAGCACAATAAGGTGGTGGGAAGGAAACGGAGGAGAGAACAAAGGCTCAATAGTAGCTGGTGTTCCTGGTGAAAAACAGGGAGATGTTGAACCCCTCGAAGATGGAGTATGTGAAAAGAGCATTTCAGGTGTGACTTCTTGTAAAGGTGAATACGTGCAAAAATAGTCTGTCAGGTGTAAGTGGCGCTATATCTTACTTAGCTCTTTAAGCCAAGGTGCTGAAATATGGGTCAACATCGAAGGTGACCTCTGTCTTGACGTCGAATGTAGTTTCGATGGTCTGTGACTTATTTTTTATGTCGATGGGGGTTTCAACATGGAAGGGTGTTTCGACAGTTACCGTCCAGCTTCTTTCAACATCGAGTGGGGTCTCAATGGCATCTTTGACGGCATAACTGTAGATGGCGTGCAGATGTGTAAGTTGTCTTGACGATTGGGAGCGTTGCCTCTTCCTCTGATGGCGTTTCTTCCTGGAACTACCCCCAGGGGAGTCCTTGGCATGGAAGGAGGGAGCTCTAGTGGAAGAATGAACTTCCCTCAGGCTCTTAGATGAACCAACTGCTGCTTTCCATCTTATTTCTTGTAGTTCATGATCTTCTCTCTGTCCTTTAGTGCACTTCTGGAAGTGGTTGCAAGATTCTGGAAGATGGTCTCAGGAAGATAGGCAATACAGACTCTATGAGGGTCTGATTGGGCCAGTTTCTTCCCAAAAGCATGGCACTTCACAAACATTGAAGGTATCCTTACAAGAAAAAAAGGATATTTCTAATTAGGAAATTGTCTAATTATGCTCTCTTGCCTTAAAAGATGTTAGGTGAAATGTGAAAATAGAGGTTTTAGAAAGGTTTCCACAGGCAATAAAGCCAAAAAGGCAGAGCTCAATGTCCCAGGATCCTGTTTCCAAAAGCCGAGAAAATGAACTGATCTAACTGTTATTTGTAGGGCATGATGGGATAGAGGGAGTACTGTGAGGCAGTTAAAATCACCATGCTAGTTTTTTTATTCTTTGCATTGCAGTCTATTTGCTAATAGTGCCCTTCATTCCCTTTCTTTTTAAAAGCTTACGAAAGATTTTCTATGGTCAGTCAGTCAGTCAATCACTTTATTCGATCTTTATACAATAAGATCATAAAAGCACAAAACATACAAAAAGACATTCATCATTATACAAAAGATATTAAAAGTCCTATTAAAACCATCTGTTGTAATCAAAATAAAACTTTCATTTCATTCTTAATTAATAATCAATCTTCTAGTCTTCCAAGAGAGACATAAAAAGGGCGCCACACTATAACAGATGTGAAGGTCAGACAATGATTTAAAAAAGAACAACCCTGGGCGACATTGCCTAAAAATATATATTTGCCTGAGGAGGGCTGCCGTGAATTGAGCCATGTGTCAGGCTGCCCCGATTGGGCTGGAGCCCTTGCGTAGTGCCGAGTGGGTGACCCCCATAAGCCAGGAGGGGCAAGTCGTGAAAAGACTGCCATGCATTAAGGGCTATAGCCTTGTGCGTTAGTGGGCCGCGACCCCATATGTCAGGCGGGTCCGCTGCCAATGACTTCACTATGCCGATCAGGCATGAGCCCATGTATTGTGAGGATATGTTGACCCGCACGCCAGAGGCTGTCACCGGGAGCATCAAGATCTGCAACCTGATCTGCAATCCCCGCCAGAGAAGTGAGGACGCATTGGTAGCACCTACGCACCATCACCCAGGCGAGGGAAAGGATCATCACAACAACCCCCACCGGGGGGTGGATCGGATACTTACCTCACAGGAAGAACCGCAAAGAACCTCCAGTCCCTTTGGGAGATCGACCACGTGTTAGGAAATCTGCACCTGCTGGGTGCAGCCCTCTAGGGCAGCATGCGGCAAGCTCATCAGAACTCAGATGCTGCCACTCCGTGCACCCATGGTCGCTGCGCACTCAGCAAATCCAGATGCTACACTCATGCCGGTGTGGGTAAGACTGATTTCAAGACTTTCATCCACGGGGAAACTACGCTAAGGTGCTACCACACTGGAACACTGTTGACTTTAAATTTAAATCTCTGTCCACACTTCGCTCTGAGGGAATGTTGACCTACTCGGACCATGCTATGCTGAGAGTCAAGTGCAGAAGGGGTATTGGACCCAGTTACTCTGAATCCATACTAGGATGGGCCTGGGATATCAGGAGTAAAGGACATCACCACCATGGTTGGGTCCAGTAGTACCCGCTTGCCTCATGGTCCTCAGAAAGGAGTTCTGACACAGCTCCTCTTCATCCTAGTCATTATTGATTGAGGCAGTACCACACCTAGATAGGCACTTACCACACTAGTCAGTTTTTTATGTCTATGACCTTCATGGAAAAAAACTCCACCATCCTCTCCACTTCCTGTGAGTAACAAGATAATCCATTGGAGGTGCAAAACTCTATGGGAAGGAAAAGAGGAACAAAGAAGACCTGATTTGTGCCTCTTTGAATTGTTCCAGAAGTAGGAGGTGGGGAGGGTACTTATGTCTGTTATTTGAGTGATAACATGTTGAGTTGGGGAGATCCATTGCTGATCTCGTTAGTGCCATAGGCCACATTCTACTATAGCTGATGTTTTGTATGACTTGCGCAGAGGTATTTCATCATCTATATAGTTGAAGGCTTTTATGGTAAAAGTATTACAAACAGCAGCCTCAGCTTGTTATATTGATGTAACCTGACTGCCAACAAAACCTGTAAGCTCTCTGTAACCTGCGCAATAACTCTGCTTTACAAGTCTGTAAGGTGTGGCTGCCTCTGCTATCTATGGTATGAAACTAAATTTGGTGGAACCAAATTTATCCACCTGGCCCCTTCTAAGCAGAATCTACATGGAAGATGTGGGATGAACAAATGCAAGTAAGCAGAACACAGAAGCCAAGAAAGGTGCCATTTACAAGAAAAAGTCATTTAAAATTGCTTGCCCACTTTGAACGTCCTCTAATACTTATGGTTTGTAGTCAATCTTTGTAGACTTTGTGCTGTGCTGACGGTACCCTTACATCCCTAGGTAGTAAGAGACAGACTAGGCACTCCGTGGACGTATTGGTATATTTCATACCCGTCCTTTCACACAATTTTTAGCCAATTTTGCTAAATCTAATGTGCTTTCAAACGGACTACTTAAGCTCATATTTACAAACATTTGCATTCAAGAAGAGCGCCCTTTCAATACTATTGGGAAAACTCTAGTTCGATTGCTGTTATTAGTTGCCTTGTGATGTTAGGGCATGTATTCATGAGCCACTACCTTTATATTTCACCAGCCAGGACTGTTCACAGCAACCCTCTATTATTTCCCACGACTTTGAAAGCTCAATAGCTGCCAATGACAATGGCACCTCATTAGGAGATTTCCCTGGCACTATAACTTGCTTCTGTCACTGATGTGCAGCAAATTATTCAAAACATTATGAGAAATATTTTTGTACCAACTGGTGACAGTCTGTGCAGAGTGAAAACAAAACTTATGACTTACCTGCCGGAGAGGAGCTGTAAGTCAACTCATTGCAGTCCGTATGTGGACATGGAACTTGTGACAGTTGAATGTTGTTATCTTGAAGATTCTTTTGCTGTCTGGATTGGCCGCTTAGAATGACTGCGTACATGTGAAGTTGGACTGGTATGCTGAATACTCCACAATATCGCCATACACGGAGCTGTAGCGTATGATTGCGATGTGGTGGAGAATGCAGAGTAACCAGATATTATCTTGCATGCTGATGAGAACCAGGCAGGCTTATATACATATACAAAGAAGATAAATGCATGTTCACGCAATATACACCAGTCAAACGGTTGTATGATGGTACAACTCATGCCTGTACCATGCGGTCTCTACCATGACTGCGTCTTTACCACGCATGCCTTTACCACGCATGCCTTTACTACGCAATTTCATGGTAAAGATATGATGGGTAAAGGGACATGCATTCTAAAGATCATACCCCTGCCCCCTTCCCTGTAAATTGTCCCTTTTCGCCCTGCCTGAGCCCTAAAAATTAAAACCATGCCCCCCAAACTTCCCCACCTTAAGCCCTAAAAACTGTCCCCTACATCCCTAAAGTAAACTAACCCAGCCCCCACCCGCCCTGAGGTCTAAAACTGCCTCCTGCCCTGTAAACTGTCCCTTTCCCCCTGCCCTGAGCCCTAAAAATTAACCTCACTCCCCAAAAACTTCCCCGACCCAGCCCCCCTGCCCTGATCCCTATAAAACTGTCCCCTACATTCCTAAAGTACTCCCGACCCAGCCCCCCTACACTGAGGCCTAAAACTGTTCCCTGCCCTATAAACTGTCCCTTTTCCCCCACACCTCCCCAGCCCTAAAACTGTCCACACCCTAAAAGTGACCCTGACCCCAGCCCCCCGCCCTGAGCCCTAAAAACTGTCCCTTACACCTGCTATGTACCCCGACCCAGCCTCCCCTCCCCAGAGCCCTAAAACTGCTCCCTGCCCTACAAACAACCACGACCCCCTCCTGAGTCCTAAAACCTACCCCTAACCCTGAAAATCTACTCCCTCAAGACCCGGCCCCAGCCCCATTTACCTCACTGCATCTTCTCCTGATCATCCTTCCTCTTCCTGTCTTCCTTTCCCACCCATCCGCTCGGAATCTAGACCGCGCATTGCCTTAACACCATGCATATGCGTTGTTAAGGCATATGCATGGTTAAGGCAAGCATGGTTTGGCTTGTGGGGAAATGGCTTGCGTGGCTGAGCCTGCGTTGTTAAGGCCACTTCCCCAGTCAAACTCCACACTCTAGAGCATAGCATGCAATAAACATAGAGAACAATACGTGACAGAAATAAATACACTGATACCGTGGCCTAAAAGTAAACAGTGATATAATCATAGCAAAACCCATGCACACAAATTCAAGGTCTGCCCTTAGTTTTGGTTATCAGTCATGCTAATAACCCACATAATAATCCACACGTAGCACAAAGAAATCCTAAATACCGCACAAACCCATCAACCAAACCCAATCTAGCCCAAGAACCCCATATCTTTCCTTCACTCCTTTCACCCTCTTCCAGTGCAAAGAATCCCTCATGAAGGACTCTCCTCCCCTTACCCATTACCCTTGTAGACCCAGCACAAAGATCATCTCATCCCTACGAGGACTTTTCAATCAGTCTTTTTTGTAATCTCCACACCAACAACTTTGACACCATACACAGATCCAGCTCCAAACTCCACAACAAACTGCACACAAATCCCACACATTGATAGAAGTCTTTCATCAACAACATCGTTGCCCTGAGCAAGTGAACAAGGCATATGCGTCCGCCAAGTCATACAGACTATCTCAATTACTGTTCTGGTCCACCTTCTTCCATATGGTTTGTCACCCCTAAAGTGAACTCCACCTCAAGTAGTTGATCTGGGAGCTCATGTTATCTGTAGGAAATTGGGTTACTGGTTGAGGGAAGTGAACCCCTACTCAAGCAGCAACCACAATTCCTGTAAGGGTGAAACACAAACAAACCCAAAAGTAACCTGTGCTTAATCCTCTGGTAGCTTGGCACAAAAGCAGTCAGGCTTAACTTAGAGGCAATTTGTAGAGTATTTATACAGCACCTCAAACAGTAATAAAATGAAAACACAACAGCAGAAAAATCCCATACCAATTTAGAAAAATATAGTAAATTGTAATAAATTATTTGACATGAAAACAGCAAAAATTCAATCAGTAGAACCAGAGATATGCAGTTTTAAAGGTTTAGGTACAAATAGTGTTTAAAAGCACAAAGCGCCAAAAGTGGTTATCTGGTCCAGTCAGACTGAGACAAAGTCACAAGTTCAGGCCGACCGCAATGGAGCGGGAGCCGGATACAGGGACTATGTTAGACCCGCTGAACAAAGTACCTTAAGTCCTGGTTGCGGAGCGTGGCGAGCTCCCACATTGAGAATGTGTCATGCAGCAGCGGTTCTGAGGGGCTGCTGGGCTGCAATGCGAGATCCTGCATTGAGGAAGCGTCACACAGCGGTGGTTCTGAGGAGCTGCAGGGCTGCAATGTGAGGTCCTGCAGTGAGGATGCGTCGCCCGGTGGTGGTTTTGAGCAGCTAAAGGGCTGCAATGTGAGGTCTTGTGTTGGGCATGCATTGCACAATCACGGTTCCGAGGAGCTGCGGTGGTCGTGGGTCAGAAATGTGTCACACAGCGATGGTGCCAATGTGAGGCTACAAGGTGATGTGCCGCGCTGCTGTTGGAGGTGGGCAAAATATGTTAAAATGCTGGGTATGTAATTTGCTGAGGATGTTCTGGAATGGTTGCTGACATTCACAGCGGAGACATTCATGGTAGAGGTTGTGCGTCTCCTTAGTGGAAAAAAACTGATTATTTCCACTGTTTCATAAGATTTCTTTGAGTGTTTATTCAGCTCGAAGAAGTTCACTTCCAGCATATTGGCGACGATTGTGTCTGGGAGACTCACCGACAACTGGATTATTTTGTAAAGCAATATTTAGCGAGTTTGGTACAACAAGTCAAAGTGGATCTTAAACGAGACAGCTAGTGAGGCTAATCTACAGTCTTTACATAAGGTACTGTAAAAGTTTGTCACCCTGTACCTTTATTTTTAATGCAGTTTACTTGTTCTTACTGTTACATCCGAATGGTTATCAGCGTGAGAGCATGGTGTGATGAATTCTATGTCAGGACCGGAGGCGAGGATTATGCATTTCTTTCTTCACTTTATTTTAACAGCAGTATTAAAAGAATGCAAACAAAAACAGTGCATCATCACAGACTACAAATCCCAACAACCATAGGGTAAGTAGTTTCCATGGTAACCATAGTCCAATCGCAGCTCAGTCCATTGCATATAATCACGTGACGTCCCTTCAGCTTCTTCTTTCTTCACTGCTCGTCAGTTAAGTGTATTCATGTCATTCCTGTCTTATCTGATTTGTCACTTTGATATTGTGTTTTGACTTTTATAGTGCTATTGTAAGTGGGTATTGTTTCCCCCAACTAGCACAGTAGGCTTTTGCCCGAGCGTGTTTATTTCCCGCTCCATGCGGACCTAACGGTAGTGTCTGTCAGGCATTCTCGTTGGCGTTCTACGTGAGCTTGGGGAAAGGATTTGTATCGCCTAACGGACTTGGTCTTTCCCCGACCAACCCTCGCCGCATTGACACCGCAGCACGGTGAAACCCTCAGTGCGGTCAGATAACCGCAGAGCCACCTAGTGGCGATTTTGATCTTTTTGCCTTATTATTGCCTTAATATATTTGGGAGCACCAGCAAGGGGGCTGCCCTCTGTAATTTCAGGCGTTTTTTCTTTGTGCTCACATCCTCACTACAATATGTCCTCTTCTGGAGACCACGTTTACTCCTCTCCTGCGGTAGACCAGGCTCTATCACAGGCCATTTCACAGGTGCTCGCCCCCCCTTAGGGACCAGTTGGATAGGTTGGCCAAGAGCATCCGGGGGGTGTTCAGCGACCCCGCTCAGGTGGAGGCAGGACCTAGTGGCTGCCAGGTGGGGAGTAAAAGGACCTCAAAGCGTGACGTGGGGCACTTGGCAGGCTTTGATAGGCTCAGGGAAGCCTTCCAGAAAAGTGCTCGAATGCTAAAGCATGTACCCAGCAGGGAGGAAGGCATACTCTGAGAACACTGTGACACAGTCATCCCAAACGTAGACCCCGATGGTGGGTTCCCCTTTGGAGGGGAGGGTGTGTTGGAGGAAGATTTCTCCTCTGACGAAGACAGGAACTCGGGCCGCCCCTGGCACCTGGGATCCCACTCCACAGAGTCCCCAGAGGGGGACAGGGACAAATCGGATATGTTCAAGCCTGCCGAGATATACCCTCCCAGGTCAGCAGAATGGACCCCTGACTCCAAAGTGGTGGAATATGTGGCAGAAAAAATCCACCAACCCTTAGAGAAGGAGATTAGGACTAGGGTCCGGGGGTAATGCCCCAGACCTTCACTAAAGGGGAAAGTGGCGAGCATGCTGGAAATGGATGAGAAATATGCACCTTTTGCTCCAAATACATGCGAGACCCCAAGAAGGGAATTGATCGGCCCTGGAGAAATTGCCAGGACAAGCTCCTCGATGTTGTAGGCCTCTTGACCATATTATACAGCTAGCAGAGCGATCTAGGGCTTCAGGAGCCCCTATGTCTACGGACATAGTTGCTGGTTGGGTGCAGAGAGCGATATGCCTCCTTGACAACGCAAACTGTGCCCTGGCGGCAGAGAGGAGACTGTCCCTCGTCATAAAGATCGATCCAAAACTAGGGGACCTAGCTACTTCTGAGGCGGGTCCCATAGTGCAGGGTAAACTCTTTGGCAAACCTTTTGTTAAGGAACTTAACAAGTTTCTCACCACCTTTTCCACCTTAGATAAGGCCCAAGCCTCTATGAAAAAGATATTCCCAGGGCGGCTTTTTACAGGGGCCGCTCCTCCGGCCGTGCTTACCAGTAAGGTCCACGCCCGAGGCCAACACCAACGAAACAACGACTGGAATGATGGCCGGAAAGGGATCTTCTACCCCAGCAGAGGTTCCGGCAGAGAGAAAGACAATCGAACCAACAGAGGAGGCGGCAACACTCCAGGGGGAACCTCTGGTAAGGCTTATCCCTGCTGCTGCAATTGGATCTCTCTCTACAGCCTTCAGCGTACCTTTGACCAAAACCCTAAAATAATTTTTCCTCTTGTCAGTTTGCCTCTTTGCAAGATGATTTAAAGGCACCACTAAATCTATCAGTTCGGAATAGGTTTTAGGTGGGTTCATCACTTGGGTAAGTACATCCTCCAACTCCCAATGTACGCCTTGATAGGGCAGGGAACTTCTCTTTGTTCTGGCCAGTCTGTCTCCACTACCAAGCAAACTGAAAGTGATCAAGTAAATAGGTCCTGGTTTTCCTGCTTTAAGATTAACAATTTGCTGTCTAGATTCATAACATGTGCCTTACGCTCAAATAACTTATGCCTGTCATTCTGGAAAGTGATGAAGCTGAATACTGTTGTGTCACGCTTTCAACTAAAGGTATTGACCATCACAGCAACCCCCCTCCAAGAATGACAACAAAAAGCCTACCTTCGTCTGGAAAAGCTGATGGCTTGCAAAAAAAGGGCAACTGACCTACAAACATCACAAGATTGACAGTTTCCCCATTAAACCTCTATGGTGTTGCTAGGGAACAGTCCATATCTGAACAGCCTAAACATGAGAAGAGACTTCTGAGGCAGAGGAGATGTAACCAGCAGTGGCACCTGTAGCCGATAGACTCGCACCAGTGGTATAAAACCCAGGAGTGCTTTCACAAAGGGTCTGGAGGCAATGGGGCTTATCCTGTCTACAGCTTGTTCCCCTGATGAGCTAGTTTCACTGGGCCATCTTTGATGGCCAGAGCCTCATGCTTCATAGCACCGATTTCAGCTTGCTGTTAGGTCAGATCTTACTGCCGGAACTCCTGCTTCATGAATTAAACATCAACTGTTCTCAACAGATACTAGTCTGTAAGTCCCCACTTCCTTGAAGGCATTTTCCAGGCCTGCATTTGCTGTGGAATGGATATTTCCCCACTCTACTCCTGGGTCCACAAGAAGCAGCTCCAAAGAACTGTCCCCTTCACGTACCCTGGATCCTGTTCCAGGGTCTTCAGGGAAGCTCTTGCCACAGTAACTTATGAGAACTGCTACCTATCCTGCAACGCCAACAGGGTGTCCAAAACATTCTTCTTAAACGCCTCGAACTCCAGAATGCCATCTGCAGCCTCAGTTAGTGACCTTCTAGACTCCACACAGAGTCCCCTACTTCATCCAGTGCTGTCCCATTCATCATTTATCTGGTCAGCCCTTCTACCTTCTGCTCCAGGCACATGATCCCCTTCTTAATCATGCATGTATTCTCATGCAGGTCCATCTTCATTTTCCAAATCGACTGCATGAAAGCTTTCTCTCCCCCGGTGATATCTCCACTTCACAGAATGGACTCACCCATTAGATCCTCTGGTTGCTTTTGGGAGTCACTGCACTGGAAGTAAAGAAGCCCTCTCTTCCTTTCTTCCTCCCAGACATATTGGATCCCAGTGAGGAAACCAACTACCAGTTGGGGTTCAGTCTGTCCCTAAGTGCCTAAGTGGCTGTTCAATGAGAGCTACACACAAACGTGACTAACCTGCATGCCCCAGGGTCCACAAATGACCACCCCACCCCCCACCAGCAAAGACAATACCTGCAGGGCTGTTCTTCATGGGATGGGGGCTGGCCCCACTAGTTGCGGGGATCTTCAGTGCCTTCTTAGTAAGTTTTACACAACACCCAGTCATTCACTTCTGTGTCTCCTCCAGTGACAGTTTACTGAGTCACTCAGTTCATCTTCCCAACACCAGCTGTCTTTACTAACCTGATGTATCTGAGGTGTTTACTACACACTTCCAGGGGAACAGTCACCTAAGGGCTGTCACTATCAGAAAGGGAAGTCTGTAATGCAGCACAACACTGCAAGTAGGCTGATAGCTGCTTTGAGGCCACAAACAGTTTATCTGCCTTTGAGAAATTCCCCCAGAAGGTATCTCACTTGTCCCTCCGTGTGTGCTTCACCCGAATCACGTCACCAGAGCCAAGCGGTAACCCAGGGCTTACACAGTATGTGTCCATCTTAGAACCTGGTTAGCTCTGCCCCAATCTATTGAAAATTTAGAGGAAAAGAAGATGAAACTGCCTCACAATAATTTAGATTTCCAATTAAAACTTGTTTCCCGTTTGAATATGTACAATGTTAATAAAAATACAGAAAGATGGAGGCGAGGGACAGGGGTGTTGTATATAAATTCTACTGAGTGATTGTCATACTCATGGTTAAGATCACACAGGGTAACTATAAATAGCCTAAATTTCCCACTTATGGGTGCCATAGAAAAAGATCACAACATTAAGGTTTGTAGTAGCTCCTGCAGGGCCAACACAATGTCAGCTCCTTCCTTTCTCTCCAAATTATTATGAGACAGTGGAATTACAGGGATTTCTATCTAGACATAATTTGTAGAATGTGAATGTTGATTTCTCTTCACTGCAGCTGCAAAATCAATTTTAGGTTCTCATTCAGAAAGCCTGACCAACAATGCTCTTATGGAGTAAAATATTGTTGGCTAAGACATGACTTTGAGTAGAGAAAAATTCAATTGAGAGCGACCATGGCCAATCATCCTTTGGTTTTCCCATCTCATTCACACAGAGGTTTGCTCTTCCATTCTAGCTTTGGCCTCCTCCCCGGGGACAAGCTTTTCACCTAAGGGGTGTTTTAGAGAACAGATTGTTAAATCAAAACCTTCCCTGGATTTATCTACAGTGCTGAACAACTGCAACAAAAACATCAGGGGCTGTTTAGTTTCTGCTGCATTAGCGGTGAACTTTGCAAAGTCAGATGCCTGTGTATTGTATGGGACTGAATTGTGGAGGGATTGAGAAATTTACAGCTTTGTCTTTCAAAGAGAGTAAATACATTGAACACTGTTTCTCCTCCATATTTCTGCTACCAGTCTATAACTTGTGTGGCATTAGGATTTATGGTCATTCAAAGCTGCACAAAGTTGAGCCTAAACTCTATTGGGTTGGTCTTTGGACCCTCACCAGATGGCTGTATATTGGGATTCTCTATGGGACCTCAAGGGAAAAGACAAAGTGACTGTCCTTCAAAGTTCATAAAACATGTTTCACTCATTAGGTCCACCTTCCTTCTTCCGTACTTCAGACAGATTACAAGACTGGTTAGAAGCATGATCTAGGAATGCACTTTCACTGCTCTCCATTCTTGATTAAGCAGGAGGTATACCTCCATAAAACATTTTTGGGAGAAGACCCATACATGTATGTATTTACCCCTATATGTAAGAAACTGCAGAGATATGGGTTAGTGCCCTTGTTGAGAAATGTCCAAATTAGGACCTACATGGAAAGAGTGAGATTCCCTTTAGTGTTATGAATCGCAATGTACCCCAATATAGGCTTGGGTAGTCTCCTAACCTTTTACCTACATTTACCCTGCCATTGTACTAAATAATGGGTTTTAGTGCTGACCTTTTACCTAGTTAGGTGCTGCATAAACGTCGTGTGGTTTGCCCCGAAAACTAGCCTCATTTATTATGCATGAAGATTCTCAGAATCACAGCAGGACTACCATCTCTGCATAATAACTGTGTATAAGGTTCATCACCATCGTCATCTTCAGCCGACATGACACAGCAAGGTAGAGCCCCAGAGGGTACCTCTTTTGTGTATATAAGCACCATATCTTTGCTGGGGCAAGCAGAGGAGAAAGACTTCCATGCTGACACACTGACGCAAGACGCTGAGGTTCCTGCCCACAGATACTCAAGCACGCAGTGGTCTCACATCCCTTGCGGGGTGTCCGTTCGAGACTAAGACAGGGTCCTTAATTCTCTCACACCAGGTAATGGGGTTGGTTCTTTCCTAGGGGGATGCTTGGCTCTACACCTACATACATGCTAGGTACATTTCGATACATCTAGTTAGGGATAGCATCGCAGTAGTACGTATTTTTCCTGTCATGTATCTATATACCTGCATATATCTATTATTTTAGCACTATGGTAGAGATCTACCATCCATTTACTCTTTTGGTGCTTATAATCGTTTATATCTGTTTCTGTCTTATGGTTGTTGCAGCACACATATTTTACACTAGACTGACGCTGGCTCAATAAATGCTTATTTAAGCACCGCACTGTTTCCACGATCCCTGAGGGATCAGGGTTGTCATGTTCGAGAGTTGCCCAAAACTATTTTCCCTTGGGAAGAGGAGTTCATAGTGGCACTGTGAGCTAGCTGGTATACAGGCAAACATATCCGTTGGGGGTGTCTGGAATCAGTCTAAACACCAGTCCCATAGTTTATGTTGTCTAAACGCACAGATCCTATATAGATTTATAGGAACCACATGACATTAGGTCCTACATGGTTGTGCTTGCAATTTCAAGATTCGAGTTTCAAGATGCTTGGGCTCAAAATAATGAAGATATTTCCCTGTAGGTAGAAACTCTGGCAATACTCCCTTGTGGAACATTCATGATTTGTGATAGGTTTATGGTTTGAAGACTAACTTCAGAAAGATTTTTTTATATCTCCAAAATATATAACTATATTGCAATGGTGTAGTATTGATGATATTTTAGCCGACACTGGGATTTGTAGCTGGGGTTTTGTTGGGTCTGGCCTCCTACTTTGCACTTTTTTGTGGGAAATCTTTCTTTTTAAAATGGCATTAGGTCCTTTTTAAGGGTTTTTTAGACTTTCCTTATTCAAACCTGTGACAGGGCTCCTACAAATACCTGACCTTGAAAATTGGTGTACAGGATAGGAGCTCTTTCACAGAGCTCTCGATTTCCGAGCACTGTGTTGCCCCAACACTCCCCCCCTCCCCCTCCCCCTCCCCCCCGAGCTCGCTCCATCCACATCTCTGGAGCTACCGATGAGCCTTGGATGTGATGGATGACTGGGGTGAGATGAGGGCTTGAATTGTGCTGGGCCCAGGGAGCTATCCGCTGGCCATGAACATGGTGGCAGGGACAGCTTCTCACTGCGGCTTCAACCACTGGATCCCCTCAGCCATTCTCAAACCCCTCGTGATAGGCGCCACAACTCCTGGTGAAACCAAGGCCAGCTCATGTTCAGCAGCAAGCCCCGCGGCTGAGTTTGGGCAGAATTGTTTGAGGCTATGAGTTTCAGACATTGCGTCTCACCACAATTGGGATAACTGTTTTGGCACTCCTAAACACAAAAACCCTAACGGGACACTGCCTCTTTTCTTGATGGAATTCAGAAGTAGTGATTAAGAAGGCCATAAATCACCAACAAACATCCCATAGGAGGTAGCCATCTTTGTTGGCAATACCTTACTGGAAACTAGAATATTGTTTTTACTCAGTCACAGCTTTCTTTGCTCTTGCATGAAACATCTTGAGATCTGGCGGCCTTGTCCGTTATTTTCTAAAAGGATATCGTAATTAGTGTTTGTGAGACTTAGAAGGACCTCTAGATGTAAAATGGCCTTCCTGTATCATCCTAACTTTACATTTAGCACAAACATTATCCGGTTATTGGTCCTCTAGTCAGCTTATAGTTCTCTGTGTTTACCTTATGAATCTTCCCTGATCTAAAATGTTTTTAACTTGTGAATTTTGCTCTAATGTGACTGCTTGTATGCAGGTGCTAAAGTTCTCATTTAAAGCACTCCGATAGCTGTTCGGGCATTACTAAGATATAAAAAAAACCTACCAAAACAAAATCAAAAGTACAATATGTTGTGCACACATCTTTATTTGTCACTCTCAATATTTCCACTTTCTCAAACTTGCTAGGACTGGGTTTTGAAATATGCTGGGTATCGAAACATTGGGAGAGGAAAATTGAGTTCAAAGAACTATATACATGGACATCTGGGTAGGAAGTCTTGAGGAGAAATCCCTGATGCAGAACTGGCATGGAGAAACTGTGGGGCTTATTTATGAGTTTTTGACGCAGGACAGCGCAGCAAGTCACTTTGCTGCAAAAAGAGCAGGAATGTGCCGTATTTATGAGGTACAGCATTCCATTCCTGTCCTCTTCCACTGCACTGGCACACAATTGGCTGCCTTGGTGCAATAGTGTTTGCGTTCAAGGAATGATTGTTTTTGTGCAGGAAGGCACCCCTTCCTGCACAAAAACAATCAATGGAGGCTTTTTCCTCCTTCAAAATGCACCACACTTAGAAAGAGGAAAAAACAAAGAGAAATAAAGTTATTTCTCCTTGTTACACCTCCCCTGTGGAGGTATAGACTTTTTACGCATTCCCAGGTTTACAAGTCCTTGTAAACATTTTGGCTGCTTTGCTTTGGTGCAAGGCAGCCAAAACTGCGCCAGCGCAGTGGGAAAGGACAGGAATGCGCCATATATCATAAATACATTGCATTCCTACCCTTTCCTTTTGACACAGGACTGCGCAGCAAAGTGACTTACTGCGCTGCCCTGCGCCAAAAATTTGTAAATGAGGCCCGTAATGTTTATTAGAACATTGGAATGTGGAGCACTCCATTGAAGACAATGGAGTGCTCCGTGCTTCTACGGGCCGGTAAAGGCCCGCAAAGCAACATTCCAATGTTTTCACAAAGGCCTCTCGGAGCTCGAGGGGATTTAAATCCCCTCAGGCTTCGAGATGCCTTTGTTTTATTTGTTAGAACATTCTGCCCTCTAGTGGCAGAATGTTCTAATAGCCTTATACCCCTTCGTAGCTGGGCTAATCAATCAATCAATCAATCAATCATGTCACTTATAAAGCGCACTACATACCCGCGAGGGTCTCAAGGCGCTGGGGGAAGAGGGGGGTGGTGCTGCTACTGATCGAAGAGCCAGGTCTTGAGGAGTCTTCTGAAGGCCAGTAGGTCTTGGGTCTGTCGGAGGTTGGTGGGGAGGGTGTTCCAGGTCTTGGCGGCGAGGTGGGAGAAGGATCTGCCGCCGGCGGTCGTTTTCCGGATGCGGGGGACTGGGGCGAGGGCGAGGCTGGTCGAGCGGAGCTGGCGGGTGGGGGTGTAGAAGCTGAGTCGTCTGTTGAGGTAGGCTGGTCCGGAGTTGTGGAGTGCTTTGTGTGCGTGGGTGAGGAGCTTGAAGGTTATCCTCTTGTTGACAGGGAGCCAGTGCAGGTCTCTCAGGTGGGGTGTGATGTGGCTGCGTCGGGGGATGTCGAGGATAAGACGTGCAGAGGCGTTCTGGATGCGTTGCAGCCGTCTCAGGAGCTTAGCCGTCGTTCCTGCGTAGAGGGCGTTTCCGTAGTCCAGCCTGCTGGTGACGAGGGCCTGGGTGACTGTTTTCTTGTTTCGGTGGGGATCCACTTGAAGATCCTGCGGAGCATTCGGAGGATGTTGAAGCAGGATGAGGAAACGGCGTTGACCTGCTTAGTCATGGAGAGGGTGGGGTCGAGGATGACCCCTAGGTTGCGTACGTGGTCGGTGGGTGGCGGGGCTGTTCCCAGTGATGTTGGCCACCAGGAGTCATCCCAGGCTGAAGGGTTGGAACCAAGGATGAGGACCTCCGTCTTGTCCGAGTTCAGCTTCAGGCGGCTGGTCCTCATCCATTCGGCGACGGCCTTCATTCCTTCGTGGAGGTGGGCTTTGGCGGTGTGAGGGTCTTTGGTGAGGGAGAGGATCAGCTGGGTGTCGTCGGCATAGGAGATGATGTTGAGGTTAGTGCTGTCGGGCGACGTGGGCGAGGGGTGCCATGTAGATGTTGAACAGCGTTGGGCTGAGGGAGGAGCCTTGGGGTACGCCGCAGTTGATCTTGGTGGCCTTGGATCGGAAGGGGGCGAGGCGGACGCTTTGTGTTCTGCCGGAAAGGAAGGATGTGGTCCAGTCCAGGGCCTTCTCTTGGATCCCGGCGTCGTGAAGGCGTGTTCGTAGTGTGTGGTGGCAGACCGTGTCGAAGGCGGCTGATAGGTCCAGGAGGATGAGGGCTGCTGTTTCTCCGTTGTCTAGCAGGGTCCTGATGTCATCGGTGGCGGCGATGAGGGCGGTTTCGGTGCTGTGGTTGCTGCGGAAGCAGGACTGGGAAGGGTCCAGGATGTTGTTCTCCTCGAGGTAGCGGGTCAGTTGTTTGTTGACGATTTTCTCGGTGACCTTCGCGGGGAACGGGAGCAGAGAGATGGGTCGGAAGTTCTTGAGGTCCTTGGGGTCTGCCTTGGGTTTCTTGAGTAAGGCGGTGATCTCGGTGTGCTTCCAGCTTTCCGGGAAGGTTGCTGTCTCGAAGGAGATGTTGATTATTTTCCGGAGATGGGGCGCGATGGCTGTACTGGTTTTGTTGAAGATGTGGTGAGGGCACGGGTCTAGCGGTGAACCGGAGTGGATGGTGTTCATGATCTCGCTGGTGTCCTCGTCGCTGATGTTGGTCCAGGAGAGCAGGCGGTTGGTGGTTGTGGGGCAGTGGTCTCGGTGGTTGCCGGGGCGGTCGTGGTGTTGAAGCTGTCGTGATGTCGGCGATTTTGCGGTGGAAGAAGGTGGCCAGTGAGTCGCACAGGTCTCGCGACGGCTGGATGTCGTTGGTGTTGGAGCTGGGGTTGGAGAGTTCCTTCATGATGTTGAAGAGCTCTTTGCTGTTGTGTGCGTTGTTGTCTAGGCGGTCTTTGAGTGAGGCCCTTTTGGCGGATCTGATGAGGTGATGGTGACTGCGGGTGGCGCTCTTGTGGGCGGCGTAGCTGTCCGCTGTCCGTTCGTGGAGCCAGATCTTCTCCAGTTTTCGGCAGTTTTACCGGCTATTAAAGTCCCGCTCCCTTGTTAAAGGCCCGAGCCGAACGCTGGAGCGGGCCTTTAATAGCCGGTATAGCTGGCTACGGCGGGCTATAAGGCTATATTAGAACATTGGAATGTGAAGCACTCCATTGAATACAATGGAGTGCTCCGTGCTTCTACGGGCCGGTAAAAGCCCGCAGAGCAACATTCCACGTTGTTTTTGTTCACAGCTGCAATACATACATATTAACACCGTAAAGCACTTAAACAACAATACAGATCTAAGTGTTAAAATGAGGGTTACCTGTCATGTTACTAAACGCCTCTTCAGAACACAAAACGCAGTCAAAGCAGCAACGTGGTTGTCCCTCCCTGGGGGCTTTCCTGTATCCTGGTGAGCAACTCGCACTGCAGACAGAGACGGGAACCTGCAGAGTAGATAAAACAAGTAAGTAGTGTGCAGACTACATGGACACAGATGTTCTGTCTTTTAATTTGACTGTGCATTGGAGATGCACTTGAGACTCTTTTCCTGTTATGGATAGGGGCCTTAATATAATAAGCAGTGTTGTCCTACTGGGGTACACGTCATGTCAGTTACCCTTTGGATAACTGATCTTATTAAAGTGCCCCAAGCAAGACAGTTCAAATTGACAGTGGTCCAGCAAAGGCAACACCCAGGGGCAATCAGCAGGGGGTGTGCACCCTCTTCTATGCTGAGACCAGATTAAAATTCAGAATCACATGCAGGCTTGTATGGGGGCTGTGTCTGAAATATCGGGCTGACAGAAATAATTAACCTATTTATTGCCCAAAGGTCCTATATAATTCCTAATAAAGTTCACCTTTTACAATGGGACATTAATATATAAATCTCTAAATTATCAAGGGACTACCTTGCCTGACGATGTCCTGGAATTGGCATAACCTAAGGGAAAGCTAAAAAAACATATGCAGCAGTGAAACACTTAAAACACTATTCGGGTACTCAAGGATGGCTGTAGTATATTTATTACTGTCACCTTCAGGGCATCATAACCTGTAATAAAAGCTGCCTTGCTTATCTGCCCTACACCAAAATCCCGGAAATGACAGCCAACACTTTGTTACACACTCTGATCATTTGATACTAATTCTGTATGAATTTGAATTGCTTAATTTAGGAGCTGGCCGAATCGAGCCCACACAAATATCTAGAGGTCAGGACCACATGGAGATATGGTTGTCTGCAAGAGGCTAGTTGTACTCCACTGCTTGAAAACATAAATCATGTTTTTATTATGTAAGGGTCCCGGTAGAGCATTCCCTAATTAAATAGGTTTGCTTTGACAAAAAAAATCCATTACCATTTCCTGACCATGAATGTATTTTTTCCACATTCCACTTTTCTGTGATTGGTGTATAAATTAACTCTGTCCCTAAGATTAGCTGGTCATTCTCGTGAAATTCTCTTTTTGGGTTTAAAGATCAATTTTCATCATTGGCAAAAAAAATCCCTTTGTCCACAGATCTGTTGTCTTTCTCGGAAACACACTCTATTTATGGTCTCATAGGTCAACTCTTTATATTTAGTAAAAAGTCATCATTTTGTGCTCAAACACTCGCATGACGTATTTTGTGAAACACGCTACAGTTCACAAAAAATAGATCATGGTTTTTCAAAACACACAGTTGTCCCCAAATATAAGAACGCCACATCCTGAAAACGAATTTCTCTTCCACTAAAAATCAATTTTAAAAAACAGATTTGTCTCCAGCATAATCCTCTCAGCCCCTGTACCGTGTCATACACAGACATAGACAGAGAGACAATGGCACACACACGCTGGACCATTAGTAAACTACGGCCCCCACCACTTACTTACCTGGCCACAGGCGAGTGGCATCATCATTTCAGGCTCATGCTCTGTGTGTAGGTTCTAGTTATGGATGGGAGGCTTTTGGCTACATGGTGTTGTTAGTTATCCAGCCTCTTGTGGCCTAAAGCAAGTTTAATGTCATCATATGGCTGAGATCGGGCTAGGGGGTAGGGATAGTCGCTGAGGCTTCAGATAAAACCTTGAACAGCGGGGGAACCTGAACTAAATGACAGATTCCATCATGTCCATCTGCTGCCCATGTCTTTCTCCAAGTATTTTGTAAACATTTTCTAGCAGGAGTCAATAACTCGTACACTCTCCCAATGCTACAAGTGAAGACATTCAATGGCATCAATGTTAGCAATTTAGGCAAAGTTGAATCCTTGCCCATGTAGAAACATTGTAAAAATCAAGAACTGTAATAACAATTTCTTGATTATATTGCCTTACACGACTGTTAACCTGCACCAGCTAAAACTCAGAGCGCTGGGGAACGTCACCAATTTAGCTAAACCCTCTGTTTCCAATATACATTTTGGGTCATAAATAAACAAGCACTGTCAAGGCCAATAGATCTGGCTTAAAAAGAATGTTGTATGGTAATGTGAAGGATTACAAGTAAATAGCATGGGAATGGAAATGTATGGATATGTATTTGTGTGGAATTAAAGAACTGTAGAATAATATTGGTTTCAGTTAAAAGGACCAGGTGACACTTGCACTGTCAAGCCTGACCTAAATATCCATGAAGGTTAATGACTGGCCTTTTCCCATCTGTGCTGCTGACAGAGAAAAACAGCATACATTATCTAGTTTTAAGACACTTTAATTGAATTACAGTGCCATGTGTGCCCCTGCACGATCAAGCTCAGGCAGCTGGATAAATAAATAAAATGATCGCAGCTGCGTGGAGGGCAAGCACCTTTTTTGTGGAAGCACACAACTGTCCAATCAAAACATGTCCACATAGCTGATTAGGAACGTTTGTGGCTCTCAACATGTGGGTGGAGTCAAAGCCCCTCCCTAGTGATTCTCACATAATTGTCTGGCAACAGCTGCTCTGTCAAGCCAGATACAACAAACTGAAAAATAAATATGGTGACATGATGAGCTCATTCAGGACTAATCCCTATTTAAGTGTAAATTCAGGGGCGTAGCTTCAGGAGGGTGTTTGGGGTGTTACACCCCCTAAAAAATGTATTCTATAATAACTAGTTCGGTACAAGTGCCTTTAGTCGGGTTTGATGAGGAGTCTGTCAGATTTCACCCTGGATTTTTACATTCCCACTCTGACAAACACACACACACTCTCATCTCTGCTTTAAATGTGGTTAGTTTGAAAACTATTGTTTTTTAAGTACCCCTAACAAACCACACTCCTCTATTTTTCCACTGCCTCCTAAGCCCCCCTCATGTCCTGCGTCTCATAATGTACATTAACAAGATATGTGAAAGGAAGAACAACTTGACACAGGTAAGTTTCCACTGCTTTATTAGATGCACGCAGATAGGTAGGTATAAGCCCGACCAGCCAGGAAAACCTCAGCAATTGCCCATTCAATTCTAACAATAACATTACAAGCATCACTGGATTCTCACCCAAGAATCCAGTCCCAACACATCTTCCCCTTTATAAAGGAACCACAAAATTAAAGAACATCAAAATATAAAGGAAACCTACAAAATAGAAACACACAAAATAAACACCACCCATTTGTTATGAATTTATGGGTCTAGAGCCATAATATCGATGTTTAAATATCGATATGCCATAATATCGATGTTTAAATATCGATGTGACACAATATCGACCTGCAAGAATATCGTCGACCAGAATATCGACATGCAGGTAAGAAATATCGTTTTTGTTAATATCGAAGCTAGTAATATCGTTAGTCAAAATATCGTTGTTAATAATATCGAAATTTATTTTAGTGTTCTGTATTTTAGTATATGTGTTAAAAGTATAGTTTTTCTAATGCATGTTTGAAATTTTAGAAGTAATTAATTTTATGTTAAGTAATTTTTGCGTATTTTAGTTCCGTAGCAGGTTGTGGTTTATAGGGGAATAGGGTGGGAATTAATTTAATTATAATATACTTATTAATACATTTTTAGAAATTATTATTTTTTAAGAAATTAAATATTGCGTTTTAGTTCTGTAGCGGGTTGTGGGTTTATAGGGCAATAGGGTGGGAAGTAATTTAATTAAAATTAATTAATTAATAATGTTAATTAATTAATATTTTTGTATTTAATAATTTATATTGTTAATTGTGTTAATTAATTTGTTATTAATTAGTTATTAATTGGTTATTAATTATTAATAATTAATTGGTAAATATGTTAATTGTGTTATTTTGTTAGGAGCGGGTTGTGGTTTATAGGGGAGTAGGGTGGGAAGTAATTTAATTATAATTAATTAATAAATAATTTTATTAATTAATATTTATGTAGTTAATATGTCATGTTAATTGTGTTAAATATTTTGTTATTAATTAATTATTAATTGGATATTAATTATTAATAATTAATTAGTAAATATCTTAATCGTGTTATGTTTTTGAGAGCGGGTTGTGGGTTTATAGGGGAGTAGGGTGGGAAGTTATTTAATTATAAATCATTAATTAATAATTTGTATTAATTACTATTTGTGTATTTAATATTTTGTATTGTTAATTGTGTTAAATAATTTGTTATTTATTAATTATTAATTGGTTATTAACTATTAATAATTAATTGGTAAATCTGTAAATTGTGTCAATTTTTTATGAGTGAGTTGTGTATTTAGAGGGGATTAGTGTGGCAAGTAATTAAAAATTAATATAATTTTTAATTCTTTCAGATAATATTTATTTATTGTTATTTTATAGTCTTAATAGTATGAATTTATTACTCATTGTTTTTAATTCTTTTTGTATATTGTTATTAGTTAATTAATTAATTGTTAAGCAATTATGTTAATTGTGTCATGTTTAACAATAGTGGTGGTGTTATTTATAGGGGTATTTGGTGAGAGGTAAATTATTTTTTATTATTTAAGTATTTGTTAATTCATGTTTATTATTTTACTGGAGTGGAATAGTAAATTATTCACCTCCGCTATCCAACACTTTCCCTATTTTTGCAATTGTTGGAGTGGGAATAGTAATTTTATCCCCTCCACTATCCAACACTTTCCCCTACTGTTGCACTCTGTGGAGTGGGAATAGTAAATTATTCCACTCCGCTATCCAACACTTTCCCTACTGTTGCACTTTGTGGAGTGGGAATAGTAATTTTATCCCCTCCGCTATCCAACACTTTCCCTACTGTTGCACTCTGTGGAGTGGGAATAGTAAATTATTCCCCTCCGCTATCCAACACTTTCCCTACTGTTGCACTCCCTGGAGTTGGAATAGTAAATTATTCCCCTCCGCTATCCAACACTTTCCCTACTGTTGCACTTGCTGGAGTGGGAATAGTAATTGTATCCCCTCCGCTATCCAACACTTTCCCTACTGTTGCATTAGTTGGAGTGGGACTAGTAATTTTATCTCCTACGCTATCCAACACTTTCCCTACTGTTGCAGTTGCTGGAGTGGGAATAGTAAATTATTCCCATCCGCTATCCAACACTTTCCCTACTGTTGCACTTGCTGGAGTGGGAATAGTAAATTATTCCCCTCCGCTATCCAACACTTTCCCTACTGTTGCAGTTGCTGGAGTTAGAATAGTAAATTATTCCCCTCCGCTATCCAACACTTTCCCTACTGTTGCACTCCCTGGAGTGGGAATAGTAAATTATTCCCATCCGCTATCCAACACTTTCCCTACTGTTGCACTTGCTGGAGTGGGAATAGTAAATTATTCCCCTCTGCTATCCAACACTTTCCCTACTGTGGCACTCGCTGGAGTGAGAATAGTAATTTTATCTCCTCCGCTATCCAGCACTTTCCCTACTGTTGCACTCTGTGGAGTGGGAATAGTAAATGATTCCCCTCCGCTATCCAACACTTTCCCTACTGTTGCACTTGCTGGAGTGGGAATAGTAAATTATTCCTCTCCGCTATCCAACACTTTCCCTACTGTTGTTATATTTATCTTACAGGTTTATGTATATATATATATATGCATTTATAATTTTTATTATGTTTGCAACGTTTTATAATTTAATAAAATAATTATTTATTAATATTATTAATTAAATATATATATACTTTTTTATATATGTATGTTTAATTTATTTTTATATTACATTTATTATTTATAATTTTTAAATAATTCTAACTATGGGCAACATTACGATGGCGGGCGGACAAAGTCCGCCCGCCACCGCAGCGGAATGCGGGACCGTCCGCAAGGGGTGCGGCGGTCCCGCACATGCTATTAGGATGCCACCGCCACCGTGGCGGTGGCAAGCCCTATTCACAGCATTGTGGCGGGCGGTGCTCACCGCACCGCCCGCCACAATGCTGTGAATGCACGTTGTGCATGTGCATGCACAACGTGACAGGCACCGCGTGGTGCCTGCCACCTTGTGGGGGGGCACAAATTTCACGGTTTTTAGTTAGGTTTTTTTTAAAATAATAGGATGACTTGCACATTGCACTTTAGTAATATTCAACATTTTTGCACAAGCACTTCATGTAACTGGGAGTTTTTAGGATAATTTATGTTGACATAAACTAGTACTGTAACATAACATCTGCATTTTAAAATTGGATTGATTAACAGAGTAAAGACAGAAATTCAGGTATTTATACCTGAACGTCAAGCACGCCTGAAAAATGTAGGGTTACAGACTAGCTAATATTTTTAGGTGGCGTCACAAACAGCCCCCATTAATGAATTGAAGGCTTACACCACAAATTACAGCAAACTATACATCGGTAAAAATTGTTTTTGGGGACCAGTTTAAAATATAGATGTTGTTAAACCCAGGCCGAAACAGATGGATCCACTACAAGATATGTGATATTATTTACACAAGTGGTTTTAAATTGCTTATTTATTATGCTTTTTAAAAACAGTGGTTTTTAGACATCTATTAGGTTTTAACAATAATATGTGATATATATATATATTTAACATATATAGATATATATTTATATTTACTTAAAATGTACAAAAGAATTTTCCGATGTTTACTTGTATTTTACAATAATTGTGTAAAAAAGGTTAAGGGGCCGATTCCGATTCAGGCCGGAAATCTCCCCGACCGAGCCGGACCCGGAGAGATTTCCGACCGAATCGGATCCTAGCTGTCCGACCGAACGAGTACGATGCGCACGTATGCTATCGGACTCGATTCGGTCGGACTCCCATTGAAGTCAATGGGAGCCAGTCTTACGACGCGTACACGGGCTCCCATTGACTCAATGGGCACGACGCGAACAAGGGCGCCCCTACAGCGTGTTTGCATTGATTACATTTATTATTTATAATTTTAACATTTTTAAATAATTCTAACTATGGGCAACATTACGATGGCGGGCGGACAAAGTCCGCCCGCCACCGCAGCGGAATGCGGGACCGTCCGCAAGGGGTGCGGTGGTCCCGCACATGCTATTAGGATGCCACCGCCACCGTGGCGGTGGCAAGCCCTATTCACAGCATTGTGGTGGGCGGTGCTCACCGCACCGCCCGCCACAAGGCTGTGAATGCACGTTGTGCATGTGCATGCACAACGTGACAGGCACCGCGTGGTGCCTGCCACCTTGTGCATACATATGCAGGGGGGTACCATAGGTACCCCCCATGGGCACCCCCCACCTCCTCAACATCGTGGGGGCCCACAACGGGCCCCCATGTACAAGGACCGTATGCCTTTCCATGGCGGCAACGCCACCATGGAAAGGCTGCACTCCGCAGTCATCATAATATGGATGGCGGTGTCTTGGAGACACCGCCACCATATTATCCTTGTTTTCCGCCGGTCGACGAGTCGACCGGCGGAAAAGCGGCAGACGGTCTTTCCGTCCGCCGCGGACCCCCCCAGCCATCATAATATGGCGGGGTCTTTGCTGTCTGGATGGCGGGCGGACCGCCCCCGCCGGGCTGGCGGTGACTACCGCTGGCCCGGCGGGGGCGATCCGCCCGCCTTCATAATGACCCCCTATGTTTTTATTAATTATATTTATTATTTAATTTATTTAATATTATTTTTAAGACATTTAAAAAAACGATATTTTGAACAACGATATTTTAAACAACGATATTTTGGTTTCGATATTTTTGTACTTACCTTTGTAGAGATAGGATGTCGATATTTTGTCCATCGATATTCTTGACACGATATTCTGGTAGGTCGATATTGTTGTCGTCGATATTATGTTAGTGATCCGAATTTATGGTAACAAATTACACATAGTCCTGAAAACGTGTGGGAGGTCTTCTAACACAGGATGACTTTAACACACGCATATCCCCAGCACACACCACACCCCCATCGCCTCTCATAATTACATCTTCACTCCACTGAGGTGATAGCCCCTCCTTGTTCCTCCTTTTACTATCCTCCAGCATAACCACACGATCCTTAACTCTCAAGACTCTTTTGGGTTGGGAAAACTTGGAATGACCCTTCACCCCTATTCCAGGAAGTCGAACTCTAACCAAATCTCCAGGTTTGATGGACGAGGTATGAACCCTTTCCGGCCTCACACCATCATCATACTTCTTTTGTGCCACTTCCCGTCTCACCTTTACAGATGCAAGATCCCCTTCCTTTATGGAATCCCCCATCCAAGGACCAGTTCACTTGGTTGCATGTTCCCGCCTCTTGACAAGGTTATAAGGAAACACCCCAGTGGCCGCATTGGGAGTGGTGTGAATTGCCCATAGTAAGTCCTTAAACCCCTTACCCCAATTCAATCCACTGACAACAGACAACTATATGTTGTCCTTGAGGACCATGTTGCATCTCTCAGCCAGGCCATTACTATGAGGATGGTACAATGACGTTTTGGTGTATTTTACACCCCAATGAGATAAAAATTGCCCAAACTCGCCAGACATGAATTGAACACCATTGTCCGACACAATTTCATCAGTCGCGCCTTCCCTCATGAATACAGTTTGCAAAAGCCCCAGCACAGTACAAGAATCAGCTGAACCTCACAAATTACATCTCTGGCCAACAAGAAAAATAGTAAATCAGCACGATTCCATATCTACAGCTTTCCTCCACTAGATTAATGGGTCCAATAATATCGATCCCCAATTTGGACCAGGCTCTATCAGGAAATGGCACTGTTTCCACCGGACTAGGCACAGTAACCTGAGACTTGTCACTAATGGCACATGCCATGTATTCCCTCCCAAAATGCTCCACCTCCCTGTCCAAACCCACCCATCAAAATTTGTCCCAGATCCTTCTTTTCATTGCCCTCATTCCAACATGGCTTTCATGGGCCAACCCCAACATCTTACCACGTAGCCCCACAGGCACAACCAACATATCACCTCATTTTAGCAACCCACTCACATTATTCAACTCAGCAATACCATGCTTGTAAACGTCCACATGCGCCAAAGACTTATCCTTTGGCTAATCCTTGCCAGCGTGATCCCTGACATCGTCCCATCCCATCCTCGCCGCCACTGAAAGAACAACTTGATGTAGGTAAGTTTCCACTGCTTTATTAGATCCACGCAGGTAGGTAGGTATACGAACGACCAGGCAGGAAAACTTCAGCAACTGCCCGTTCAATTCCAACAATAACATTACAAGCATCACTGGATTCTCAAAAAAGAATCCAGTCCCAACAATATGCCAACATGATTGTTGGGAAATCTGAAGGTTACACCCCTCCAATCTTACTCACCATACTACGCCCCTGTGTAAATTATCTAAATTAGTCTTCTGTCAATTTTTCCTTTATTGATATGTATCAAAGAAGGATATTATTGTATTCATTTGAAAAAGTGCAAAATAAATCGCTAACTTCTCTGTGAATTAATTAACAAAGTGGTTTGAAGGTGTGTGACCACGTTAGGCAGCTTCCTGGAGAGGAGCATATGTCTGAAGAGGCCATTATGAAAAGGAGGAACCTTTTTCTCCAGTAGGTTATGCTTTGCATGATGTTTGAACTATCTCCAAGCACCATAGGATAGATTAAAAAAGCACAGATCTTAATAACATTACTTATACACACTCCTAAAAAGACCACACCACGAGAAAAAGAAAGGATATATTCCATTCACGGGCATACAGTCAGAACCGCAAAGGAGAGACAGACTCACAGCCAATAAGCAAGCTAAGTAAAATTCACCCTGCAATATGTAGTTTAAAATGTCAACTGTGCTAACATCAGGAGGGGATCAGAACACAGAGATTAGAGTGGTCCAGATGGAAGTCCCTTTAAAAGAGAAGACTTTTGAGGTTTTTCTAGAGTTTCATATGCGATGTAGTAGTGGGGAGAGAGAGCGGAAAATAACAATGTCTTTTAGTAGCGATACTAGAGAACAATTGAGCAATGAATTCTATTTATTTAATTTCGAGATTTCCAGAAGGTGAGAATCAGTGCTTCACATAGATCTTTGCCCACCAGATTGTATTGATTTATGATTGATGTATGTGGTTCTGTAAATAGATATAGTTTCAATCAGTAGCCTTTGGAGTGTCTTGAAAAAGGGAGTAATGTGATTAAATATTGTACTCCTAGAGATGGCAAAGTGTGCTGTTGCATGAAGACCGACCTTCAACTGTGAAATGTGTACTTTCCAAGGGTTTGTTAAGAGGGATTTGCCATAGTCAACTTTTGTAGGGACAAAGGTTTGAACAATGGCCTTGTTGTTTTGTTCTGGGATGAAATGTGTCACTCTTGACTATAGCAAACTGATGACTCTTCACTCGGGAAGAGGCAACTCTGTAAAGCACTCCTAAGTGCGGGCCTGCGCTCTTTTAGAAAATGTGTAGCAAACAATGATACATTTAGGGGCCGATTCCGATCTCGGTCGGAGGCGCACCCAATACCATTCGGTCGGGAAAAAAGCCATGCGAAAGCCTGTTTCCCGACCGATCCGTACAGCACACCGAACGAGCAAGTACGATGCGCACAACAGCAAAGAATCCGGCCGAGCCGTACTCACCCAAACCAGGTCCTGTTCTCCGACCGAGGCGAATCCGGAAACGCCGAATCGAGTCGCACGGAAGGAAAAATGCAGCCCGTCCGGCCAGACAAGTACGATGCGCTTTCCGTACGCACCGAACCCGTCGCTACGCCACGGCACGTCAAAGCATCCGGGAGAGGCGCACATAAGCTCCGATTCGCGCCACAACACGATCCACGGCTCCGAGGCGAACACGGCAGCGACGAGGACGGCGCGAGCGGCGAGGACGAGGCGAGCGGCGAGGACGGGCGAAGCGGCGAGGACGACGCGAAGCAACGAGAAGGACGAACGACACGAACCAACCATGAATCCCTTCGTCCCGATCATACCAATATTCTACATATACTACCGGAACAGGCACGGACGCGTACGGCGCAGAAGGTAAGCCAGACACCAACCACAAAACACATACAACACGTACACGACACATCACACACACACACAGGGATGCAGAATATACTTACACCAGCAACAGCAGCACCATAGGGGCGGGATGCCCATCACCAATGCCACATATGCACACAGGGGCCTGAATGCGCACCACCACCCCTACCCAGGGGGCAGGATGCCTACCACCACTACCACCCTTACCCAGGGGGGCTGGATGCCTACCACTACTACCACCCTCAGCCAGGGGGGCAGGATGCCTACCACTACTACCACCCTCACCCAGGGGGGCAGGATGCCTACCAATACTACCACCCTTAGCCAGGGGGGCAGGATGCCTACCACTACTACCACCCTCACCCAGGGGGCAGGATGCCTACCACTACTACCACCCTCACCCAGGGGGGCAGGATGCCTACCACTACTACCACCCTTAGCCTGGGGGGCAGGATGCCTACCACTACTACCACCCTCACCCAGGGGGGCAGGATGCCTACCACTACTACCACCCTCAGCCAGGGTGGGCTGGATGCCTACCACTACTACCACCCTTAGCCAGGGGGGCAGGATGCCTACCACTACTACCACCCTCACCCAGGGGGCAGGATGCCTACCACTACTACCACCCTCAGCCAGGGGGGCAGGATGCCTACCACTACTACCACCCTTAGCCAGGGGGCAGGATGCCTACCACTACTACCACCCTCACCCAGGGGGGCAGGATGCCTACCACTACTACCACCCTCAGCCAGGGGGCAGGATGCCTACCACTACTACCACCCTTAGCCAGGGGGGCAGGATGCCTACCACTACTACCACCCTCACCCAGGGGGGCAGGATGCCTACCACTACTACCACCCTCAGCCAGGGGGGCAGGATGCCTACCACTACTGCCACCCTCAGCCAGGGGGGGCAGGATGCCTACCACTACTACCACCCTCACCCAGGGGGGGCAGGATGCCTACCACTACTACCACCCTCAGCCAGGGTGGGCTGGATGCCTACCACTACTACCACCCTTAGCCAGGGGGGCAGGATGCCTACCACTACTACCACCCTCACCCAGGGGGCAGGATGCCTACCACTACTACCACCCTTAGCCAGGGGGGCAGGATGCCTACCACTACTACCACCCTTAGCCAGGGGGCAGGATGCCTACCACTACTACCACCCTCACCGAGGGGGGCAGGATGCCTACCACTACTACCACCCTCACCCAGGGGGGCAGGATGCCTACCACTACTACCACCCTTAGCCAGGGGGGCAGGATGCCTACCACTACTACCACCCTCACCCCGGGGGGCAGGATGCCTACCACTACTACCACCCTCAGCCAGGGTGGGCTGGATGCCTACCACTACTACCACCCTTAGCCAGGGGGGCAGGATGCCTACCACTACTACCACCCTCACCCAGGGGGGCAGGATGCCTACCACTACTACCACCCTCAGCCAGGGTGGGCTGGATGCCTACCACTACTACCAGCCTTAGCCAGGGGGGCAGGATGCCTACCACTACTACCACCCTCACCCAGGGGGCAGGATGCCTACCACTACTACCACCCTCACCCAGGGGGCAGGATGCCTACCACTACTACCACCCTCACCCAGGGGGGCAGGATGCCTACCACTACTACCACCCTCACCCAGGGGGGCAGGATGCCTACCACTACTACCACCCTTAGCCAGGGGGCAGGATGCCCACCACTACTACCACCCTCACCCAGGGGGGCAGGATGCCTACCACTACTACCACCCTTAGCCAGGGTGGGCAGGATGCCTACCACTACTACCACCCTCACCCAGGGGGGCAGGATGCCTACCACTACTACCACCCTTAGCCAGGGGGGCAGGATGCCCACCACTACTACCACCCTCACCCAGGGGGGCAGGATGCCTACCACTACTACCACCCTTAGCCAGGGGGCAGGATGCCTACCACTACTACCACCCTCACCCAGGGGGGCTGGATGCCTACCACTAGTACCACCCTCACCCAGGGGGGGCAGGATGCCTACCACTACTACCACCCTTAGCCAGGGGGGCAGGATGCCCACCACTACTACCACCCTCACCCAGGGGGGGCAGGATGCCTACCACTACTACCACCCTTAGCCAGGGGGGCAGGATGCCTACCACTACTACCACCCTCACCCAGGGGGGGCAGGATGCCTACCACTACTACCACCCTCACCCAGGGGGGGCAGGATGCCTACCACTAGTACCACCCTCACCCAGGGGGGGCAGGATGCCTACCACTACTACCACCCTTAGCCAGGGGGCAGGATGCCCACCACTACTACCACCCTCACCCAGGGGGGCAGGATGCCTACCACTACTACCACCCTTAGCCAGGGGGGCAGGATGCCTACCACTACTACCACCCTCACCCAGGGTGGGCAGGATGCCCACCACTACTACCACCCTCACCCAGGGGGCAGGATGCCTACCACCACTACCACCCCCACCCATAGGATGGACAATGCATGACACAACCAGCACACCACAACCTAGGGAATGCAAGAAGAAGACATCCCCCAACACCATGACAAGCGTGTGTAGACTGTGTCAAATGCCTACAACACCGAACATGACTTCTAACATACAATGCGACCCCCTAGCACATGTGCCACACAAATATGTGTGTGGCACACACAACGTAAGCAGGCCATGACCATTGTGGCAATGGGGTCCAAACCCCCATCATCACAGTGACCAAAAGGCAAGTGTGGGGTCCATAGCTGCAGCACATTTTGAACATTGTGGCAATGGGGTCCAAACCCCCATCATCACAGTGACCAAAAGGCAAGTGTGGGGTCCATAGCTGCAGCACATTTTGAACATTGTGGCAATGGGGTCCAAACACCCATCATCACAGTGACCAAAAGGTAAGTGTGGGGTCCATAGCTGCAGCACATCTTGAACATTGTGGCAATGGGGTCCAAACACCCATCATCACAGTGACCAAAAGGCAAGTGTGGGGTCCATAGCTGCAGCACATTTTGAACATTGTGGCAATGGGGTCCAAACCCCCATCATCACAGTGACCAAAAGGTAAGTGTTGACAAAGTAAGAGGTGCAACTGCCAAACTGCATGAATGATTCCTGGTCACAGAACAACAAACACATCAGTGGCAAAGTAGTGTATGTGTCCCATTGCAACATAAATTGGGGGAGCCAAAACCTGCAGTGCAAATAAGACATAACTTTGGCCATGTGCAGACAAACAACACCCATGGGGGCTGACACCGTCAACAATCATCAATGACACAATGACAGAAGTGACCATCCGAATGCAGACCCACATATTTGCACCAATGGGCACACACATGCAGATACCCTGTGGAGACTGCAGATGTGAGGCGAACAGATACCATACCATGGCAGCAACGGGACACACAATGAACAATTAGCACCAAATGAGGGCTCCCGTCCCATCAGCCTGGTCATGGAAGTGCCAACGGAATCATCAGCACAGATCCAACACACTTGTATAGCAATGTTGCACTGACAACACAGATGAGTCCTTCCCCATTGATGCCCAAACCTGCATGTTCACTGGAGATGGCCACACGGTCAGGGAAGTAGACGAATAGAACAATGGCAGGCACAACAGATGTGCAGGGGTGGAAGCCACAGATGTGAAGTTGCCAATCTAAGTAGGAAATCTCATTGCCAAATACTGAACACATGACACCCTCAGATGCTGCTATGGATGACATGGATACACCACAGGATAGGACACATTCCCCTGGACCACATGGGTTCCTGCACAGTAACACTTCATTATCATGAGACCAAATATCACCATCACTGCAGCAAGGGCATTGTTAGCATCATCAACATCATGTACATCAGAAGCAAAAGCACTAGAGAACAGAAAGTTGCTTTATTCAGCATATGTGGCATTAAAAGTAGAAGTCCGGTAGAACATAAACAAAGGCCAATGGCCAGTCCATCAACAAAGTCACAAGTGGGTGACAGTGGCAGATGCCACCCTACACATGCCTGCACAAAACCAGGGACAATCCACTAGGAGGGGCAACCGGGGGGTAGGCCAGGCACCGCAGGGACAGGATCAGGGCTCACCAGGAGGAAGCAGGGAAGGGGTGGTGGGTGCTGAAGAGCCACTGACAACTGCAGTGGAGGTGTCTGACATGGTGTGTGCCGGCACAACTGGGGGCATGGCTCAGATGTTGTGGGTGCCGGCACGACTGCAGTGGACCCTGCAGATGGAGTGGACAGGTCCGCCACTGCAGTGCCCAAGTCAGACAGGGTGGTAGTGGACTCCACTGCAGTGCCTACCACCAGGGGAGGAGAATGGGGAACAGGCAAGGTGGGCTGGACAGAGGGGGAGGACACCCTCACCACATCAGTGGCACAGACAAGCGCAGCGGGGGTGTGGTGCCGGGAAAGCAAGTGGCAGGGGAGAAGGCCGGAGCCTCTTGGGGATGGTATATCTGTGGGTGGGGGAACCTGGGGCAGGGTGTGGTGGGGGCACCTGTGGAGTGGGGGCCTGAGGGATGGAGGAAGGAGACCTGGTGCTTGAGCTGCAGGGCGGCGGCGGGGTCTTGCTCTTAGCACTCCGGGGGACTTGCGGGTGGGGGCCTCAGTCTGTCTGCGCCTGGGGGAGGGTGTCCGGGGGCGAGGGGCACTCTGCTCCGTGTGGGGGGCTTCCTCTTCCCCCTGGATGCTGGGGCAGCTGGATCAGAGGAAGAGGCCGAGGTCACTGAGGAAGAGGCGCTGGGTCTTTGGGGTTGCAGGTGAGGCAAGGGAGGGTGCTTTGGAGGGAGAGGCAACTGAGGACTGTGCAGTGCCCGTGGATGCGTGTGTGTGTACCAGGGCCCCATCCCCTGTGAGTCTGGTTTCAGTCCCCTGACTGTGCGTGCGTGTGCATTTAGTTTGTGGCGTGTGTGTCTGTGTGCTGGATGTGTGTGTGCTGGTGTGTGCCTGTGCCGGTGTGTGTGTGCTTGGGACGGGCAAGGTGCTGGGGAGTGTGGATGGAGCAGAGGCAGGAGGGGTGAGGGACTGTCTGAGGAGGGACACTGCTGCCGTCAGGGAGGAGTCCATGGACCTGTTGCCCCTCTGTAGGTCAGACATGCCCGATGAGATGCCCTCCATGAACGACACCAGCTGAGTCAACAGTGCGGTGTGCGCATGGAGGACACTCAGCATGGCTGTCTGCCCTACATGGAGCTGGCGAAGGAGGTACACAGACTCCTCACTCAGGGCAGCAGGGGACACAGGGGCAGGGGGTGCGGTGCCTGGGCCAAAGGAGACACGCTCCCGAACATGGGAGCCTCCACGGACCTTGGGAATGGGAGCCGATGGGAGGGCGGTGGTGGTGCTGGTGGTGGCGGGGACAGCAACACTAGCTGGGGTGTGGTGGCTGCTGACACCCACCTCCACAAGGGAGTCATCCTCCGAGTTGCTCTGGTCCTCAGCTGAGGTGGATGGTGCTGAGGACTCCTCGGTGTGGCTCCCCTCACCCTCCGTGCCACTGGGTCCCTCCGACCACTACTCGGCTGCTGACCCAGTCTGGCTCTCTGGCTCCTCCTGGTCCGTGGAGCTGTCCCCTTCCGTGGCCGTGGATGTATCTGCAAACAATGGGGAAACAGACAGACATCAGTCACCTGCACCAAACGCACACACCACTGTGAGCACAGCACATCACAGAGCAAGCCCTGGCATCATTAGTTGTACATTGCTAAAAGTGCCCTAACTGAACAGGAGAAGCCAATTGTCAGTCTGATGCCAAGCATGGCACTCACATCCCACATGGCCTTGCACCCATCTGTCTGGTGTCTGTTGGATTGCAACACCCCAGTGTGGACACATGCACCAAGTACACAGTAGTTGGACAGTGCAGAGGACACGGTGTGGACACATCACAGCTATTGCCACTGAGTCAGTACAGGTTTCCGGATGAAAGGGATGCCCAGAGTCAAATATGAAATGCATGTGATGCATACCAGCGACAGACACCATGATGCACCCATGTCCTGATAGCCAGCGCCACTATGGTGTGCATGTAGCACATGTCACTCCCCTGCAGGACCACAAATAAGTTGACACATGCCATGGCAGAGGCATGACTGCTAAGTCATACATCACTGTCTCAGTGATGTATGACTTGGCAGCCAGACAACAACACTATGCACTGTGTCACAATAGTAGGTCATGGTGAATGCAAGTCCTGGAGCTGCACAAGTGCACATGTGCATCCCCCACACAACACATCATCTCAACCCTCATCTGTCCAGGTCACACCTATTGGACATATGGGAGACCTGTGACACTACCCTCTGAACCTGAGCCCTCACAATTTGCTGTGAATGGGGAACAGCTGCCTGAACTTCACATTCGCATACCCCAGTCTGCACGGGCAGCTGATCAAACACCTATGTGACACACAAGTATCGTCTCCTATGGTCACATCTCCAGGGGCATGCTGAGCCCCTACCAAGAAACACCCCAGCAGTCCTGGCAACTAATCCACAGCACACTGACACAGAGGCAGACACCTGAGGGGTCAAATCACTGTGCACAATGTGTCAGCTGATACACGGGAGTGGGAGTACAGAGTGCATTGCATGGCCTGGAGTAGGCATGACTGTCCTGCTCCACATGAATGAGGGATGTGCCCTGGACAGTGGATAGCTGGCTATGTATGTGTGACACACGTAATCTGCACACTCCTGGGGCCCAAACATTGTTCCCACCCGCTGCATGGGCGTGTGCCACATACCCCAGGCACATGTGGTGGCTCAGCTCAGCAAGTGGACCGCATATCAAAGCAACACGCAGATCACATGTCCAAACCCAGGCGTTGTGTGAACAATGGACCCACCCATGATGCCCACAACAGAGTTAGGGAAACAGATGCTGTCCCCCACCTTTAGTGAAGCAAACTGCAAGGACACAGTCCCAAGTGACACAATTCCCTGAATGTAAGGGCCACACCTGGGTATCAGATGAGCAGTGGGCAGTGCACAATAGAGGGACATGGCTCCTGGACAACATGACTGCTGCACTGTGGCAGTTGAACCAGGCCAGAGGAGGGCACAAAGCATGTAATACAGAGTTCACAGTGCAGTCTTTGACTCACCCCTCCTTGCTGCTGTCTGGCCTTCAGCTGCCCATCCAGGTCTGGAAACACCACCGCCAGGATCTGGAGCATGTGGGGGTCAGGGTCCGTGTTCCGCCCCTCCTGCGAGGAGGCGACAGCTTCAGCTGGACCCGTGCAATCCTCCGGGTCCAGCCCCGAAGGTCCTGCCACCTCTTCTGGCAGTTGCGGATCCGGCGCTTGTAGACCCCCACGGACCGGACAGCCCGGACGATGTCCTTCCAGATTTCCAGCTTCCGATGGGCATTAACCTGTCAGGATGACAAAGTGAAAAGGCCATTACCACACATGCAACATATCCGTGCATGACACAGTTGTATATACATGTCTCAATCACAGGGGCACATGATGTACACAGGCAGTGCAAAGCTGACCATGGACAGTTTGCCAGACGTCACTACATGGTATCATTGCATGGGAAGTAAAACCATGTTCAAATGCACTGTCACTGCACCATACCTGTCCAGTGCAAGTCACTACACACTATGGGGGGTGACAACTACTCAGTGAGCCTGCTAGCCAGTGGCGTGCAGACTCTCAGCCTTGCTAGTCACACAAAATGCACATTCAGAAAGGCAGTGCACAGAACACTCACCTGCTCCCCTGGTGTCCCATACAGCTTGCTGTACTGTGGAAGTAGGCTGTCCAGCAGGGCCTGGTTCTCTTCAAGGCTGAAGGCTGGGGCTCTCTCCACAGTACGTGCCATTGCAGGGTCCAGAGGGGCAGAGACAGCAGCAGTGCAGTGGCAGATGTCGTCCTGGAGCATGTAGTGCAGGCAAGTGAGCTCTCAGGGGAACAGCCAGCAATATATATGTGCTGGAGAGGCAGATACTGTCCCTTGTGTCCAAAGTGATAGGTCCAAGTCGTTTGCATCTTCTGAATCTGGCCAATCCATGGAATAGCAGCACCAAAACACGCCCACAGCATCCTTCAAATCCTCAACTTCATGGCATACATGATTTTGCAACATTGTTGTGGGTGACCAACTGAATTTCCAGCAACCGACTCGTTCGAAATTCGAAAACGCGTCCGTTGCCAGGCAAGCCCATTGTCAATGGGTGCGCACCGATCGGACCATTGCGGTACAACGCGCACAGGGGTACAACGCGTACCCGCACACATTGAATGCAATGGGCCGGCCGGAGGCACCGATCGGTCCATTGCGGTACAACGCGCACAGGGGTACAACGCGTACCCGCACACATTGAATGCAATGGGCCGGCCGGAGGCACCGATCGGTCCATTGCGGTTCAACGCGCACAGGGGTACAACGCGTACCCGCACACATTGAATGCAATGGGCCGGCCGGAGGCACCGATCGGTCCATTGCGGTACAACGCGCACAGGGGTACAACGCGTACCCGCACACATTGAATGCAATGGGCCGGCCGGAGGCACCGATCGGTCCATTGCGGTACAACGCGCACAGGGGTACAACGCGTACCCACACACATTGAATGCAATGGGCCGGCCGGAGGCACCGATCGGTCCATTGCGGTACAACGCGCACAGGGGTACAACGCGTACCCGCACACATTGAATGCAATGGGCCGGCCGGAGGCACCGATCGGTCCATTGCGGTACAACGCGCACAGGGGTACAACGCGTACCCGCACACATTGAATGCAATGGGCCGGCCGGAGGCACCGATCGGTCCATTGCAGTTCAACGCGCACAGGGGTACAACGCGTACCCGCACACATTGAATGCAATGGGCCGGCCGGAGGCACCGATCGGTCCATTGCGGTACAACGCATCACTGTACATGTGACTGGCATATGTCAGCATGCCTGTCTCAGATGGACATATGCCAGCCACAGATAGCTCCCAGGGAGTGAGGGGCACACCTACATCACGACAGCCTGTCCAAACCTTATCATAAGGCATGTAAGGATGCATTTCCTATTGTGTGTATGTTGGTGTACATGTTGTCCTGTGGGTGTCAACTGTGGGCAGCCACCCCCAGGCTGTGCACGTGTTCATGGGGACCGGATCCTGGGTGTTACGTGTACGTGACCACTGTGATGTGCAACTGTTCATATCTGTGCATGTGCCATGGTCACATTTCACAGTGGTGTATGTGTATGTCATGTCACATACCCCGTGAGTCCCATGTGGGACGGTATGTTTGAGCCAGGGTGTCCCAGTGGCACAATAGTGATGGTCCTCCACAGTCTTTGTGCATGTAGTGTTTACAATGTCTCTGATTTCATGTGCACAATGGGAGACAGTCTCCACATCCACGTTGTGTGTGCATGGACTCTGATGTTGTGCGTGTGTGTCACAGACGTCCATGTCTGTCCTGCCGTGGCAAGTGGGGCCACTACCTGTGGGGGTCATGGTTGTTTTGCTGTGGTGTATACATGATACTCCATGTAATGCCAGTGTCCATGTGGCATTACAGGGTCCCTGGGAATGTACCTGTCGTTGAGCTGTGGTGCCTGGGGCACATCTGTCCTCACATGTCACTGTGGGGGGTTATTGTGACACGGCAGCAGGAGATGGGAACTGTGACACGGCCTCATGATATCCAATGGGCCAACCTGGGACTAATTGATGCCACCTGTTGGACCGTGTTGACAGATGTTGGCCATGTATGTACCATACATGTCCTTCCGGTACTGCACACTTCATGTAGTTGTGCCTCATAATGATGTATGTTGGGATCTTGAGTGTGTTCAATGCCGCATATGTGGGGTGACTGACAATCTTGCTTACTTCTCCTCTGCACTGCAGGGCTCCTGCTGTCCATCGGCCATTCCCAGACCTGGCAACGATGGTGGAACGGGACAGCATCCGACGGTACCGCTTCACCAGGCAGCTGATTGAGGATTTGGCAGTGCAGTTGGCCCCACATTTGCAGCCTGGCCGGCCGTATCCTACAGCGCTGACCCCCAAGGTGAAGGTGATGGCAGCCCTACACTTCTTTGCCACTGGTACCTTCCAACATACTGTGGCGACTGCTGGTGGGATGTCACAGACCATGTTCAGCCGTGTGCTCCGCGATGTTTTGGCGGCAATGTTGCTCTTCCTGAACTGGTACATCTATTTCCCTAGACTGCGACGACTCACTGACGTGAAGAGTGACTTTTATGCCCTGGGGAGGATGCCGCATGTAATTGGCTCCATTGATGGGACACATGTGGCTTTGGTACCACCACAGGCCCAGGAGCAGGCCTACAGGAACCGCAAGCACTACCACTCGGTCAATGCACTGGTGGTGTGTCTTGCAGACATGACCATCACACACGTGTGTGCCCGTTTCCCTGGTTCAGCACACGATGCCTTTGTGATGTGGAGTAGTCGCATCCCCAGGATGATGGCACAGATGCAGAACCAGCGTGCCTGGCTTGTCGGTGTGTACTGACTTTGTGCCATTGTGTGTGATCTGATCTGTAGTATTCCGCCCACTTTTCCAAGTCAGCTAATGTGCACTTGTCTGTCCGTAGGTGACTCGGGATACCCCAACATGCCGTGGTTGCTGACACCCCTCAGGAACCCTGTGACACCTGCCCAGATGCGCTACAATGAGGCACATGGTCGGACCAGGAGAGTGATTGAGCGGACCTTTGGTCTCCTGAAGAGCTGCTTCCGCTGCCTGGACAAGACCTGCGAAAGTGTGCAAGATTATCATCGTCTGCTGCATGCTCCACAACCTGGCAGTGCGGAAGGAGTTGCCTCTCATCCAGGATGACAATGACCAACATCCGCCACCTGTGGAGGATCCTGGCCTGGACCACGATGCCAGTGACGATGATGATGGTGATGGTGATGTCCGCACACAGCTCATCACCAACTTCTTTAGCTGAATGTGAGTATCCTGAGGTGTCATGTCAATGATGTGAGTTGGCATGATGTGTGGGTGGTGCTCTGGTGCTGTTGGAGTGTGTCCATGGGCTACTTGACTGAATGTGTGTTGTGATGTGTGGTGACAGGTGGGCTGTACTCCCCAACAGTGTTGACATGCTAACTTGGTTCTGGGTGGGTATCTTGTAACATGTATTGTGCATGAGTTTTGCTGTTCTGTCCTGTACTCCATTGCTTTTGACTGTGTGTCATTTCTGTCCTTCACAGGGTACTTTCAGATTCGTTTGGTCAACTGTGTCCACCGACGACGTGATTGCACATCCAGGCTGGTAGCTGTTGTGTCCCTACAGGTGATGTGCGCCACACCCATGGACTTCCTTCCGTCTACAGTTGTTGACTGTGTGCCCGCTGCCAGGTGGGGTTACCTTGCATCTGTAGTGGTTACGGCATGTTGCAACTGTGTAATAAACCTGTGCTTCACTTTGTGATGTGCGTTGTCTGTGGTCACACATTTGACTGCCATTTGCTTACTGCACCTGTGGGCTACTTGACTACAACTGGGAATGGGTGTGGTGTCTGTGCATTGCACCGTCTTCCCTGGCAACATCAGTGTAGGCAATGAGTCAGATGGCCTAGGTGTGTATGTGTTGTGTAGCCCTGGTGGTGTGTCTCCCTCATGTGTGTCACGTTGCCTGTACTCACATGCCTGTGTTGTCCTTGCTGTTGCAGTTCACATACACAGTGTAATTTTGCAGTTCATCATCCCCATAACAGCACCCACGTTGGAATCACAACAGAGGCAAGTATGGTGTATTTTTTTATTTTATTTTTTTTAATTAATTTTTTTATTTTACAACCAACAAATGTGGACATCACGATAGACAACAGGCACTGGCATTCTGTTCGCAGTGGAGCTAACACAGGAAAATTTTGTACGACCATGGTGCATGCACAGAACATTCCCCAAAGAATACTATACAACACATTAAGGTAGGGGACCTTGCAAAGATACAACATATTAAACAGTCCTTCCCCCATCTCAGCCCTCTTCGACTCTTTAGCTCAATGACACAAAGGCTATACCTGCCTTTCTCGGGGCAAACCAACATACCACAGCAACTAACAATACGCCCCGGCAGTACCAAGTGTCTACTCTCCTATCTCTCCCCCAGCGGACTCGTCAGGGCCAGTCTCAGTGGCTCTATACGCAGCATAAAGCGCCCAGAAGTTCTTGGGCCTACTACGAGGCCGGAGTAGTTCGCTAAAGAGCTCCGTTTGGGTACAGCAATACACCATGTCAGAAAGCCACTGCGCCTTAGTAGGTAGGGGCCCTTTCGCCCAGCAGATAGCAATTCTACGCTTGGCCAACAATAGACCCATGTCTACTAGCCGACGTATCCCTGAGGGCAACGGTCTAGAGTAACCCAGTAGCGCTAGACCCAGCTCGGGCACCAGTGTCTGTCCCACAATCACAGTCAACTCGGAGAACACACTCATCCAATATTGTGCCACGCCCGGGCAGAGCCATGCTACATGCAAGAAATCCGCAGTTGGTGCCCCACAGCGCTCACACTGTGCATCGTCCTTCAGCCCATACCGTTTGAGTCTCTCTGGGGTGTAGTACACCCTGTTAAGGAACTTAAAGTGTATCAGTCTATGTCTGCCGTTAAGCGACACTCGTTTTGTGCTGGTACAGCAATAGGCCCACATTTCATCTCCGACCGCCTGACCCAGGTCCCTTTGCCATGCCAGCCGAGCAGCTGTATACTGATGTTCCCTGTGCGCCATTGAGTGTTGATAAATTTTAGAGACTAATCTCGTCGGCTCTGCCATTTTAATTACGAGTGTGAGAGCAGTAAGCTCAGGTGGCTCTTCCAGATCGGGCCCCAACAACTGTGAGAGCGCATGTCGAGTTCTGTGAAACTGGAATCTAGTAAGCAACGTAGGTGATGATGCCCCGACGACAACATCCTCCCACGTCCTAGCGACTCCGTCAGCAAACAAGTCCCCTACAGTGTGTATGTCAATCGAGGCTAGCGCCAGAACAACGCCCCCATCCCGACAGGGCGGTAGCCAGCGGCACCATTCCAATCTGGTCAGAGGGGAATACAATATGACACCCGACTGTAATTTAAGGAGGTGATGCCAGGCGTGAGTAGTGGCCCCGACCGAGTCAAGGATACCCGTTCTGCGATCAGGAGGTGCAAACAGCCGCGAAGGCAGCGGCCGGGGGAAAGCCACCTCTCTCTCAATGCGCAGGTGAGGTACCTCAGGCGCGCCATGTATCCATAAGAACGCGTGGGAAGCCTGCGCAGCTCTATAATACAACTCGAAATCTGGAGCGCCCAGACCACCCATACGATATGGCAACGTCAGCACCTTCCACTGCACTCTCGGCTGCTTCCCGGCCCAGGCCAGTTTCAACAGCGTAGTGTTAAGCCTCTTAAAAAAGGCACCCGGGAGTACCACTGGAAGATTTGTGAATAGGAATAAAAACCTTGGAAGTACCACCATCTTCATAATAGAAATTCTACCAAGGAGAGACAATGGCAGACGGATCCAGTTGTTCACATCATCTTCCAGTTTGCTCAGTAACACGCCATCAGTTTTCCCGAAGCATAACCTCCGAGTCCAGGTGTATCCGTACTCCGAGGTAGCGCACCGGATCAGTAGTCCACTGCAGCGGGAAGTCCATGTCGAACTGAGCAGTAGAGGGGGTGAGTGGGAAAACCACAGACTTCGCCCAATTAACACTAAGGCCAGAAACCCCGCCAAAGCGGACTATTTCGCGAAGAACCGGGGAGAGGTTGCGCCCAGGGTCACGAACATAGAGAAGGGTGTCGTCCGCATAAGTCGAAACAATAAGTTCATAGCCAGGTACTCGTATTCCTTTAAATCTGTGATATTCGCGGAGCGCGCAAGCCAAGGGCTCCGCCACCAGGGCATAAAGAATCGGGGAGAGAGGGCAGCCCTGTCGAGTCCCCCTCGTAATATTAATAGGGGCCGTCACCAAATCACCAATTTTTATCCGCGCCTTTGGAGCGTAATAGAGAACACCCAACAGCCTGAGGAACACCTCCCCCAGTCCCATCCGGGACAAAACCTGACGCATAAAAGGCCATTCAACAGAGTCAAAGGCCTTCTCCATATCGAGAAAGACCGCTACAGCCGCCGTCTCGGGTTTGGTATGCTGTATGACACCAAAGACGGTGCGTAGATTATAAGTGAGGTTTCGGCCCGGGACGAATCCGGCCTGTTCCGGGGCCACCAACAACGGAACCAGAGGGGTCATTCTATTAGCCAGCACCTTAGCGAAGAGCTTCGTATCTACATTCAGCAATGAGAGAGGGCGATAGGACGAGCATTCCGAGGGGGGCTTATCAGGCTTGAGTATAGCCACTATAACCGCCTCTCTCATTGTGGGCGGCAGCATACCTGACTCGTTCATGCCTTCGAACAAAGTCTGTAAATGTGGTAACAGCAGGTCCTGAAAAGCCTTACAGAACGCAACAGACAGGCCGTCCAAACCCGGGGCGCTCCCAGATTTCATTGTGGACAAGGCTAGTCGGATCTCCTCCCTTTCTAGGGGACGCATTAAAAACTCCCGGTGGGAGTTAGTCAGCAAGGGGAGCTTAATGTGGGTTAGGTAGTCTAAGATATCTTCCTCAGTACCTTGACTCCTCGAGGAGTATAGGTTCGAATAAAACTGTCTGAAACGCTCTGCAATATCCGAAGGCTCCGTAAGTAACCCCCCCTCTGGTGTTAAGAGTTCTGTCACGCTTGCCTGAGTTCTCCGTTTTTTTAACAGTTGTGCTAATACTTTCCCAGGTCGCTCCCCTTCTCCGTACCTGCGTGCCACGGCATATTTCCCTAGATGTTTAATTTCTGCATCCGCCGTATCCTGGAATTCTTTTAGTTGGGATTGGAATTCTTGCTGTACGTCAGCCCCCGCGCCCTGTTGCAACTGTCCCTCTAATTCTGCTAGTGACCCCTCAAGACTAGCTAGCCTCCTGCGCAGCGCCCTCAAGACTCCGGAATGCTTAGACATGGTCACCCCCCGAATATACACTTTAAAAGCTTCCCACACTACCATAAAGCTGTCAACGGAGCCCACATTTTGTTCAAAGTAAGAGGCTATGTCTTCCGCGAGTTCGGCTCTGAAGACCTCATCCATCAAGGAGTATGGGGGAAACCGCCAGGTAAAGGGGGGTATCGTTGTGCGGGGTACCTCTAGTACAACCAAAATCGGAGAATGGTCAGACAAGGTGCGGGGTAGAACCTCGCATTCCCTCACTTGGCCATATAAACTGTCCGCTGCAAGCCAGTAGTCTATGCGCGTGTGTAAATTGTGGTATGCCGAGTAATGAGTGTAGCCTCCCTTCTCAGGGTATCTGCGCCTCCAAACGTCACTTAACTCAAGCCGCACCATTGCGTCAGATAGGGCTTTGGCTGCCGCCGAGACCTGCCTAGCCGCACCCCCCGAGCGATCTATCTCCGGGTTCAGGACAACGTTTAGGTCCCCCCCCCACAGTTGCTGCTCCGTACCAAACCCCCTCACCTTGTCAGCCAATACAGTGTAAAACTCTGGGTTATCAAAATTAGGGCCGTACACGTTGACCAACAAAAGATCCATTCCCCTACCTCTGCATCTCGAAATGGCATATCGCCCATCGCTGTCCGTGGCCAGGGGATCCAACCTAAGTGAAGATTTCGGGCGGACCCAGGTCAACACCCCTCGGGCATGCGTTGTGAAGCCCGCTGCGTGTATGCAGTCTCTAAGCCCTCTACTATTAAGCATAGGACTGGCAATTGGGAGGTGGGTCTCCTGTAAAAGAGCTATATCTATTTCGTGTCTCGTTAAATAAGACAGCACCTTTCGTAACTTCCTATGGTCGTTCAGCCCCCTAACATTCCATGTGAGGGTCCTAATCCTACCTCTTGTCGTCTCTACGCTCTGTAGTCCCGTAGTGTGCGCCGTTTCATGCAACCATGGCCTATCTGAGCCACCCATAGAATCCCCTGTCATCAAGAATTGCAAAACGTGTCATACAGTGCCTACCATCCATACTGAGTCCACAAACACCACCCCACCCACCCCCTCCTCCCACCCACGCCAGACAATCCCCAACAGTGTCAAGACGAGACTTGAACAACCAGACCCCACAAATTATCATGGTAGCCCCCAACGTGAAGGGCACAACACGATTGCCAATGTAGCATAGGGGTCCCCGTTCCCCTCCCCCCACCCCAACAAGCAAAGATTTCCCTGAGGTGGAACACACGCTGAGGCAGAGGTAGCTCACCCTATACAGTAGTCCTAGAAGTATCAATTCCAGACAGGCCTCCGCCCCGCAGGCCACCAAGGCTAAGTTAAACAGCTAAAGCTAAAATCTTGCAACGTAATTAACCGTCAACAACATCTTGTTTCCCACTCAAAGTGCCTGTGTCCCATTTCACAGCCGCCCCCGAGCCCCACACTTACATCAGTAACCGATTGGACATACTAAACAACAAAATCAACTTTTACTACTGTAGCATTTTGCCCGTGGATGCTCCGCCGTCCCACAAGCTCCACAGCCAGCCATTCCTTACTGTTACCGTCAAGGCTGTGGCCTATCCTCCCCAGCATAACAAGGGGAAACCGCCTCAGTCTTGCTTGTCTAGCTCCCCGCCCTCCGCTCCCCGCAGCGGGGACCTCTCAGGGCTGCGGCGTTTATCTTTGGCCCAGTCCTTCATAGCCTTCCGCAGCGCCGCTGGGTCAGTGAATATGCTTGACTGTCCTTGTCGGTTCACCCGGAGCCTGGCGGGGTACAGCATGGCATAGTCTACGTTGTCGGCACGCAGCAGTTTCTTTAGCGGGGCAAATTGTCGTCGCGCTTCTTGTACTTTTTGCGTAAAGTCCGGGAACAGTGAGATGGTGGAGCCCTCATACTGCAGCGGTTGCTTATCTCTGGCGGTTTTTAGTGCTGAGTCTCTGTCCCGGTAGTTGAGCAGCTTTGCTATTATAGGGCGCGGCGCGGCCCCGGGAGCCGGGCGCGGGCCCAAGGAGCGGTGGGCTCTCTCGACGACAAACATAGGCGAGAACGTCTCAGCGCCCAGTAGGGTGACCAGCATCTTTTCCATGAACTGCTCCATGTTGCCAGTGTGCGTCGACTCCGGAAGGCCAGTGACTCGCAAGTTGCAGCGCCGAGAGCGCGCTTCTAGGTCTTCCGTCTTATCCTGCAGGACCTGCATGACTCTGCCCAGTTGTTTGTGACTCGAGTCCAGCAACGTTTGCGCTTCTTCAACCTCGCCGACTCGACGGTCCGTCATGTCCAGGCGCTGCGCATGATTGTCCAGCCGCTCGGACATCCTGTCCATACGGTAGGACAGCGCGTCAATTTTGGAGCCAAGGACCGACATGCTGTTCTGCAATCCCTTGTCCATTGCAGTGAGCATTGTTCGTATATCGCTGTCCACATCTTCCACAGGCGGGTCGGTTGTGGCCTCGCTGTCCTCCGGAGTCGCATCTCGAGTCCTGGGTTTTTTATGGTCAAACGACAATTTAGGCTGCGTGCGATCTACCTTCCCCATTGTAGTCGACGCTCCGCTCCTCAAAGTAGGCAAAATAACAGCAGTGTTCTCTTCGCAGCGCTGGCTGTCCCCCAGTGCCCCTAATTGACTGTGTCTGCAAGGCCGAGCCACCTAGACCGGGCAAGACCCGCCGATCCTCCGTACCTCTGTAGGGCGGCACTAGACACCCTCTCAGCGTGGGAAATCACTTCGCCCGGGACAACAGCACCTCCGGTGGGCCCTGCCAATTCAGTCAGACTATCACAGCGATGCCTGGGGTTCCGTCACTACTCGTAGCCAGGACTGCAATGGACCAGACAGTAGCAAGGATTGAGCCCCCGCAGCAGGAGACCCCACGCCCAGACACGGTCCCAGTCAGGGACCGCACTCCAACGTTTGCCGCTAACCCACTTAGGGGTGTGCCAGGGGGGGGGGGAACACTGGGTACAGCCGCTGCTCCCTCGCCGCTCCTCCAAAGTGCGATCTTACCAAAGCGGCGTAGGATGTGCTGTGCTCAGTACTTTAGTTCGAAACCTAGCATGCGTCACGGGGCCTTTTCACCCTCTGCACCACTCCGTGGGACTGCAAGGTCGTGGATCCCCACGGCGGGCACCGCTGCTCCTACCTGCCTCAGGCGCTGCAGCTCCACAGCTCCAGCTGATGCCCCAGCAGCACCACCGCGGGCCAAATGTCAGCAATAATGGCCGCCGCGTCTCAGGGGGTTAACAATAGGGGCCGCCGCTTCCCGCAACAGGCTGTGCCTCCGCGTTGTCGCCTGCTCGACCGCAGGGGAGGAAGGGGAAAGGTCACTTGCGGTGGCAGTCGTCGCGCCGATGCAAGCGCGGACTACTCCGTGATCAAGCCTCTCCCTTCACCGTCTCGTCACTCAGAGTGTCCCGTACAGGTCGCTTCCCGGGCGGCTGCAGGACCAGAATAGAGCTCGGGGATTTAGGCCTATGTCGGCCTCAGCTCCGTGGACACCGGGTATCTGCGGCGTCTAGATGAGTTAAGCCGCCGGGGACAGACCGCTGTGGGCAGCAGCTCCTGGTGCGTCGATGACGGTCCAGGAGGGTCGCAATCGTAGCCTTGGCTGTCGGATAATTGTCGGATCGTCTGGTGGACTTGCGGTGCTACGCGCTCAAGCGGCCATCTTGGTCGCTAGCAAGCTCCGCCCCCCAGTATGGTGTATTAGTGTGTTTATTGTGATACATTTGTGTTAATAGTGCACAGGATGGGTTGTGCTGTACATAAATCTTGCAATCCCAAGTTCCTAGGTGAATTGAAAGTCCGGGTAGACAGGATCCCCAGTATCGGGGCCACAGTTGTCTGACACATTGGTCCAACTTGTACTCCCCATGCAATGTGTGGGAGTAGTGTTGCCGTCAACAGGGTGAACAGTCTGTGCACAAAGGCGAACATCCAGAACAGGTTCAGGCTTCCTGGGAGTTGCGCTTGGCCATCGGCCTCTCACTTTTCCCTCCTCGGACGACCCCTCTTCTTGGGGGGCCCCTCAAGTACAGGCTGCTGCAGTGCAGGGGACTCTCTGCCAGAGTCCTCCTCCCTCCCTGTGGCAGTTGCAGTTTGTTCGGCACCAGATGTTGTTGGCACACAGGGAGGTGTGGACTGGTTGCTGTTCATCTGGCGGAGGCATTGTAAAATGTCCCTGTGCACCGCCATCATCTCATGCAGTGCATCCCACTTGGACTCCACGCGGGACATGTGTGAGTCCACACGGGACATGTGTGACTCCACGTGGGACATGTGGGAGTCCAAGCGGGCATGATGGGCAGCCTGCTGCTGTTTAATGTCTCTGAGGAGCCCCACTACCTGGCTGAGCTCTCCGGTGCTGGACTGGTACGCATCAGCTATGCGTACCAGTTGTGGGTCATCATGCACACCAGCAACGTCTGCAAGCAGCGACCTCTGTCTCCCACCCCTGCCACCACCCCTGCTGACATGTGCAGTGTGTGCAGTGGCACGCACAGATAACCCTGGTCCACCTTGGGGTTGGTGGTGGTGGTGGTGTCCATGGCCCCAGGTTGGTCCAGGGTCACTGTGCTGGTGTTGCTCCTTGTTCTGTCCATGTCGGCAGGGATGGTATTCGTGGTGACAGTCGTTGGAGGGGTGGGTGCAGGGGTGCAGCTGGTGGTCCTGCTGGTGCTGCAGCTGGTGGTCCTGCTGCATGTTGACTTGCACCGGATGTGCCAGGTTGTTCTTCATCGTCCGAGGAGGACAGAGGCTGTACGACGCCAGTGAGCTCGGCATCCTCTTGAGCCTGGGACTGGGACTCCTCAGCGTCTGCTGCTGTGTCCCCATCATCACCTGTTTTTGGGAGACACAAACAATGTATGTCATGTTTCTGCAGGCATCAATGGTTGACACACATGACAGTTGTGACTGTGCCTCTGGGTGCGGGCCTGTACATTGCATTGTCCTAAGTCGTCACAGTCAGGGGTTGATATTGGTGTGGCACATTGTCCTGCATTATTTGGACATTTCTATGTATTTTCTGGGGTGTGAACATGGTCTGCATTGGTTGTGTTTGGTTGACAGCCGGCCCTCCTTCCCACCCACCCAGCCAGTCAGTTATCCCACCATGGAACGTGCTTGCGTTGCAGGGAGTGTAAGTTGTCTCTCAGGATGTCAGTCAGTGGTGTCCTGCTGTTTGTTGGTGCACATTTGCCAGCAGGGCCTTGTGCTCCCCACAGCAGTAGCCAGTGTCAGCCATCTTGTGAGTCCTTCTCCACTCCCTGTGATGTGAGCATGGTTCAGGGTGGTGTTGATGGGACAGTTGTGGGGGTGACCAATATCAGTGACTACGACTCCCATCATGCTATTGCCTCCACCCCCTTCCCAGCATGCCCATGCTTCCTTCCTTTTGATTCTGCTTCCCTGTGGGGAGGGCTGGCTGTGCTGACAGGATGTCTGGGAGTGTTGTCCTGGCAGTTGTTTGGCTAAGAGTCCCAAGAGTGTCCCTGTGCTTCACACAACATAACCCAGGGTGGTGGTTCTTTGTGGGATCTTGTGTTAGGATGGAGGGCATTGCATTCTACCAGGTGGGTACTGTGGAGTTTGTGTTGGGGTGTGTGTGAGGGGAGGTGCTTGTGACTATGGTTAGTGCTGCAAGTCCTCCTTCCCACCCAGCCAGCCCCAGTTATCCCACCATGGAACGTGCTTGCATTGCAGGGAGTGTAAGTTGTCTCTCAGGATGTCAGTCAGTGGTGTCCTGCTGTTTGTTGGTGCACAGTTGCCAGCAGGGCCTTGTGCTCCCCACAGCAGTAGCCAGTGTCAGCCATCTTGTGAGTCCTTCTCCACTCCCTGTGATGTGAGCATGGTTCAGGGTGGTGTTGATGGGACAGTTGTGGGGTGAGCTATGTCTGTGACTACGACTCCCATCATGCCATTGCCTCCACCCCACTTCCCAGCATTCCCATACTTACTTGCTTTTGTGTGGAGTTCAGTGTGTGTGGGTGTGAGAGCAATGGCAAGATGGCTGACAGTGGTGTCCTGCTGTTGGTTGGTGTGCAGTACCCAGCATGCCCTTGTGCTCCCCACGACACAGCAACAGTGTCAGACATCTTTGATGGGCCTTTCCACTCTCTGTGGGATGTGCATGCGTGAGTGTGAGCTTGCTGGGCCATGTGGTGGGGGATGTAGAGCTGTGACTACGACTCCCTTCATGCTATTGCCTCCTCCCCCTTCCCAGCATGCCCATGCTTCCTTCCTTTTGACTCTGCTTCCCTGTGGGGTGGGTTGGCTGTGCTGACAGGATGGCTGGGAGTGTTGTCCTGGCAGTTGTTTGGCTAGAAGTCCCAAGAGTGTCCCTGTGCTTCACACAACATAACCCAGGGTGGTGGTTCTTTGTGGGATCTTGTGTTAGGATGGGGGGCATTGCATTCTACCAGGTGGGTTCTGTGGAGTTTGTGTTGGGGGTGTGTGAGGGGAGGTGCTTGTGACTATGGTCAGTGCTGCAAGTCCCCCTTCCCACCCAGCCAGCCAGATATCCCACCATGGAACGTGCTTGCATTGCAGGGAGTGTAAGTTGTCTCTCAGGATGTCAGTCAGTGGTGTCCTGCTGTTTGTTGGTGCACAGTTGCCAGCAGGGCCTTGTGCTCCCCACAGCAGTAGCCAGTGTCAGCCATCTTGTGAGTCCTTCTCCACTCCCTGTGATGTGAGCATGGTTCAGGGTGGTGTTGATGGGACAGTTGTGGGGGTGAGCTATGTCTGTGACTACGACTCCCATCATGCCATTGCCTCCACCCCACTTCCCAGCATTCCCATACTTACTTGCTTTTGTGTGGAGTTCAGTGTGTGTGGGTGTGAGAGCAATGGCAAGAGGGCTGACAGTGGTGTCCTGCTGTTGGTTGGTGTGCAGTACCCAGCATGCCCTTGTGCTCCCCACGACACAGCAACAGTGTCAGACATCTTTGATGGGCCTTTCCACTCTCTGTGGGATGTGCATGCGTGAGTGTGAGCTTGCTGGGCCATGTGGTGGGGGATGTAGAGCTGTGACTACGACTCCCATCATGCTATTGCCTCCTCCCCCTTCCCAGCATGCCCATGCTTCCTTCCTTTGACTCTGCTTCCCTGTGGGGTGGGCTGGCTGTGCTGACAGGATGGCTGGGAGTGTTGTCCTGGCAGTTGTTTGGCTAGAAGTCCCAAGAGTGTCCCTGTGCTTCACACAACATAACCCAGGGTGGTGGTTCTTTGTGGGATCTTGTGTTAGGATGGGGGGCATTGCATTCTACCAGGTGGGTTCTGTGGAGTTTGTGTTGGGGGTGTGTGAGGGGAGGTGCTTGTGACTATGGTCAGTGCTGCAAGTCCCCCTTCCCACCCAGCCAGCCAGATATCCCACCATGGAACGTGCTTGCATTGCAGGGAGTGTAAGTTGTCTCTCAGGATGTCAGTCAGTGGTGTCCTGCTGTTTGTTGGTGCACAGTTGCCAGCAGGGCCTTGTGCTTCCCACAGCAGTAGCCAGTGTCAGCCATCTTGTGAGTCCTTCTCCACTCCCTGTGATGTGAGCATGGTTCAGGGTGGTGTTGATGGGACAGTTGTGGGGGTGAGCTATGTCTGTGACTACGACTCCCATCATGCCATTGCCTCCACCCCACTTCCCAGCATTCCCATACTTACTTGCTTTTGTGTGGAGTTCAGTGTGTGTGGGTGTGAGAGCAATGGCAAGATGGCTGACAGTGGTGTCCTGCTGTTGGTTGGTGTGCAGTACCCAGCATGCCCTTGTGCTCCCCACGACACAGCAACAGTGTCAGACATCTTTGATGGGCCTTTCCACTCTCTGTGGGATGTGCATGCGTGAGTGTGAGCTTGCTGGGCCATGTGGTGGGGGATGTAGAGCTGTGACTACGACTCCCATCATGCTATTGCCTCCTCCCCCTTCCCAGCATGCCCATGCTTCCTTCCTTTTGACTCTGCTTCCCTGTGGGGTGGGCTGGCTGTGCTGACAGGATGGCTGGGAGTGTTGTCCTGGCAGTTGTTTGGCTAGAAGTCCCAAGAGTGTCCCTGTGCTTCACACAACATAACCCAGGGTGGTGGTTCTTTGTGGGATCTTGTGTTAGGATGGGGGCATTGCATTCTACCAGGTGGGTTCTGTGGAGTTTGTGTTGGGGGTGTGTGAGGGGAGGTGCTTGTGACTATGGTTAGTGCTGCAAGTCCTCCTTCCCACCCAGCCAGCCAGTTATCCCACCATGGAACGTGCTTGCATTGCAGGGAGTGTAAGTTGTCTCTCAGGATGTCAGTCAGTGGTGTCCTGCTGTTTGTTGGTGCACAGTTGCCAGCAGGGCCTTGTGCTCCCCACAGCAGTAGCCAGTGTCAGCCATCTTGTGAGTCCTTCTCCACTCCCTGTGATGTGAGCATGGTTCAGGGTGGTGTTGATGGGACAGTTGTGGGGGTGACCAATATCAGTGACTACGACTCCCATCATGCTATTGCCTCCACCCCCTTCCCAGCATGCCCATGCTTCCTTCCTTTGATTCTGCTTCCCTGTGGGGTGGGCTGGCTGTGCTGACAGGATGGCTGGGAGTGTTGTCCTGGCAGTTGTTTGGCTAAGAGTCCCAAGAGTGTCCCTGTGCTTCACACAACATAACCCAGGGTGGTGGTTCTTTGTGGGATCTTGTGTTAGGATGGAGGGCATTGCATTCTACCAGGTGGGTACTGTGGAGTTTGTGTTGGGGGGTGTGTGAGGGGAGGTGCTTGTGACTATGGTTAGTGCTGCAAGTCCTCCTTCCCACCCAGCCAGCCAGTTATCCCACCATGGAACGTGCTTGCATTGCAGGGAGTGTAAGTTGTCTCTCAGGATGTCAGTCAGTGGTGTCCTGCTGTTTGTTGGTGCACAGTTGCCAGCAGGGCCTTGTGCTCCCCACAGCAGTAGCCAGTGTCAGCCATCTTGTGAGTCCTTCTCCACTCCCTGTGATGTGCGCATGGTTCATGGTGGTGTTGATGGGACAGTTGTGGGGAGGGCAATATGTGTGACTGCGACTCCCATGATGCTATTGGCTACACTGACTTGGCCAGCATACACAGAATTCCTTCCTTTGAGTGGTCTTCACTGTGTGTTGGTGTTGTTGTGGTGGCTGAAACACAAAAAGTACTCCCTTAGAAAAACGTATATAAAAACTACTAACAAGATGGTAATCTGGAGAATCCCGAGATGGAAGCTATACTACCAATCTGGGTATGGTAGGAAAGAAGCACGTCCTTTTGGTTTTATTTACCCTCACACACCCTAGTGGTGTCATGCTTCATCATCGGGTCACCCCGTCGCCTAAAGACAGGGTGGGCTCGACCAATGTTTCAGGGAGCTCTTAAAATATATAAAGACCAGGGGAATAAAGATAAAAACTCAGTGAAGTCCCAGTTTCCCTTTATTCTTGGACCTCTACTGTGTTATTAAAATAAGTTTACCAAACAAGGATCTTTAGAGTGTTATGGTCCTAAGACCCTTGTGCCGACATGTTTCAGTCACCAAACGCCCCAATGGGTGCAGGACTTTCTTCAGGGTATCGGTAAAAGTAACCCCTGGAAAAAGTAACGGGTAAAGACCCTATACTAATTTTATATAAGGGCAGATAGCTGCTCCTATGGGTTGAGCTGAACGAGCTATTTACTCGGTTAATAATTCCATCTGAAAATAGATAAAAATAGAAGGACCACATATAGTGCATGATTCTGCGTGATACATCATTTGTATTTTACAATCAGTGTCCTTCACCCCTTGTGTCACGCTGTGATAAGGAAATGAAGAAACAATGCAGCACTCATACCTAAAGGGAAGTGCTCAATAGACCAGTAAAACTAACACTGTACTATTGTGACTAGATATATATCTCTAGTGTAGTGGCAGAACAAACTGCATTCTGTCATGTTCCCGGAGCTCGTGTACATAGTTACAAGGCATCTCTATTTGTAAAAACTGGTCAGACACTCATTCGCTAAAGACCTCCAACTCTATTTGGAGCAGTTTGCTAGTAAAATGAACATTAGAAACAACAGAAAACCAACTTACCCCAATGTGGGGATTGAAATGCGTCTCATAGGACCACGCTTACGGGGTAGTCCTGTAGTCACACTCTAAATGGTGTGCGATCCGGTATGAGGATGTATGCGTGTAAAACAGGATACATCCTGTTTTACACGCATACATCCTCATACCGGATCGCACACCATTTAGAGTGTGACTACAGGACTACCCGTAAGCGTGGTCCTATGAGACGCATTTCAATCCCACATTGGGGTAAGTTGGTTTTCTGTTGTTTCTAATGTTCATTTTACTAGCAAACTGCTCCAAATAGAGTTGGAGGTCTTTAGCGAATGAGTGTCTGACCAGTTTTTTACAAATAGAGATGCCTTGTAACTATGTACACGAGCTCCGGGAACATGACAGAATGCAGTTTGTTCTGCCACTACACTAGAGATATATATCTAGTCACAATAGTACAGTGTTAGTTTTACTGGTCTATTGAGCACTTCCCTTTTAGGTATGAGTGCTGCATTGTTTCTTCATTTCCTTATCACAGCGTGACACAAGGGGTGAAGGACACTGATTGTAAAATACAAATGATGTATCACGCAGAATCATGCACTATATGTGGTCCTTCTATTTTTATCTATTTTCAGATGGAATTATTAACCGAGTAAATAGCTCGTTCAGCTCAACCCATAAGGAGCAGCTATCTGCCCTTATATAAAATTAGTATAGGGTCTTTACCACGTTACTTTTTCCAGGGGTTACTTTACCGATACCCTGAAGAAAGTCCTGCACCCATTGGGGCGTTATGACTGAAACATGTCGGCACAAGGGTCTTAGGACCATAACACTCCTAAAGATCCTTGTTTGGTAAACTTATTTTAATAACACAGTAGAGGTCCAAGAATAAAGGGAAACTGGGACTTCACTGAGTTTTTATCTTTATTCCCTGGTCTTTATATATTTTAAGAGCTCCTGAAACATTGGTCGAGCCCACCCTGTCTTTAGGCGACGGGGTGACCCGATGATGAAGCATGACACCACTAGGGTGTGTGAGGGTAAATAAAACCAAAAGGACGTGCTTCCTTTCCTACCATACCCAGATTGGTAGTATAGCTTCCATCTCGGATTCTCCAGATTACCATCTTGTTAGTAGTTTTTATATACGTTTTCTAAGGAGTACTTTTTGTGTTTCAGGTGTTATAAAACGGGAGGTTGTACCCCCTTAAGGTGTTCTCTCTGCCCCTTGTGACTTCGGTCACCCCGGTGTTTGAAGTTGTTGTGGTGGCTACATGTCTGGATGTGTTTGTTAGTTCTATTTGTGCCACTGCCTAGCTGTAGTTGTGGTTGTGTTTGTACATGTGTTGGCACAGTTGGATGTGACTGTTTTGATGGCTTGTGTTGTGTTTATCTGACTGACATACACATTTTGGGATGATTCTGTTCTAGTTGCTGTGTAATTGCTATGAGTGCATGGTTTGACTCTCCCCTTGACAGTGATGTGTGTGTTTTGTGGCAGTATATTGTGTACATTTGTTGTGTACTCACCAGGCTCTGGGATGTCCTCTAGTCCATATACGCTCACTGGCGGAAGGATGGCCCGCACCTTCTCCTCCCAGGGCCTGAGGTATATTGGCTTGGCAGGAGGGCCACTGCCGGTGTATTGGCTGTTGATGTAGTCTTTCTTCAGCATGTCCCGTACCCTCCTGCGCACGTCATACCACCTGTTCTGGATGTCCGTCTTTGTGCGCCGACATGGTGATTGGGCGTTCACCCTGTTGATGATCCTCTCCCACATCTTGGTTTTCTGCGACATGGGGGTCTGTTGGACCAGTGTGCCAAAAGCTGTGGCTCCACCCTGAGGATCTCGTCTACCATGACTTCCAATTCACTATCTAGGAACTTGGGATTCTTCTTGGGGGGCATGGTGATGGGTGGTGATGGTGGGTGATGTGTGTGTTGGTGTGCAGGTGAGGGTGTGTGAGTGTGTGTTTTGCTGGGTGTATGTGAGGTAGGTATTTGTTGGTGTGCTGCTGGTGTGTGGCTTGTGTGAGGGATGAGCTGTTGGTGTGTGGTTGCTTTCTCTTGGGTGCTGGCAGTGGAATGGCATTTGCAAAGGCTCATGGTAGTGATTTGTGTCCTTTATATAGGTGGAGTTGTGGGTGTGTCTTTGTTCTCTGTCCCCACCCCCCAGTATTTATTGGCTTGGTAATTGCTTGTTTGGCCTTTTTTGGGTGATTTTTCCTTTGTGCTGTTTGTGTATGTTGGAAACGTTCTTGTGACCGAGTCGGACCCTGCATTGGTCTCGTACGGTGTTCTCCGTTTCGTTCACGCTGTGTTTGTGCAGTTTTCTATGCTGCGTACGCGTCGGTCGCGGTGTATTGTGTTGCTTCGGCTCGGTTTTGTATGCGTGTCGGTCGTGACGGCTTGTCCTCCGTCCGACTCGCTCGTGGTTTTCGCGCCTTGCATCGTACTTTGCGGTTTGGAGTTCGCGTGTACGTTTCGGTCGGATTTGTTCCGGGTGCGTGTCCGTCGGTTGGATTCGCGTGTTTTTCCGGCCGGATTGCTGTTTTCCGTGCGGCTCGGTCGGTCGACTTTGTTTCGGTACGTGTCGGTCGGATTTTCGCGCCTTGCATCGTACTTGGCGTGTCGTGCGCCACGGGTACGTGTCGGTCGGTATTTTTTCCGGATCCGAGTCTGTCGGTGCTTTTTCCGGCCCGAATCGGAATCGACCCCATAGTGTCCAAGATCAAATGTTTTTATTCACTTATATATTCAGTGTTGTCCTGGGTTTAACCAAGTAACAGCAAGTGGTTAAACTTAATCCAGTAAGTTGTTTGACAGAACAGTAGATCCAATACTTTCTGTTTAATCACATAACAGAAACATTCATTGTCCCCGATGCATTTTGGGTCCTGCCCTTCTTCAGGGGGTATGTTTCTTTAAAGAAAATAACTAGAATCAATTCCAAGGGCTGAAAGCAACACTAGTAGTTAACTAAAGTGCAAGGGTAAGAAAAGATAGTGAGATGTATAAAAAGCCAATGGAAACCAGTGAGAGGAAAAGAAGAGTTTCGGAATTAGACAGAGAGTGCATACCCATGATAGGAAAAAATACTAAAAACGGTAATGATACGTGCCATGCAACCGTCAAAGAAAATGGTTCAAAGCGTAATGCGAATGCGTGATAGAGTGCACACCCGTAATAGGAAAAATACATGAATCGGTAAAGGTACGTGCCATAGAACTATCGTGGAAAATAGTTAAAGTCGTGATGCGAACGCGAGATAGACCGTGTTTGCAATGAACACAAGAATCAATATCCAAAGAGTGAAGCGTGTCAGTATAAATCATAAATGCAAGTCCCAAGATGCATTAACCGAATTGTAATAGGCATGCTCTGCAAAAAACAGTCGACAATAGTTTCCCAGTATAAACAAAGTGCACACATACCTGTAGCAGTGAAACCAGCGAGCGCGTCTACGTACGCGCGAGAAATGTTTGTTACGGCTAGTTGCCGGAACAGAAAATTTAAACATATTCCGGAAGTGAAAGCAGGTGGTGGAAAGTAAAAACGGACGGTAGAGGTAACCATAGCAACTAGCAACGCCACAACGGGCGTTCACTACAATGTCAATAAACTGTGAAAAGCAGTGAAATGTACGATAGAATGCGAACATGTAGATGCAGTGAAAAGGTGTAAAAAAGCGTAGAAGTGCAAGATTATTGCAGATAATGAAAGATAGTTGAAAGTGGGAAAATTACAAAACTTTCATCCAACTGGAGTAATGTCTGAAGTGAAAGGAGTGTATGAATCGGGTATCACAAAATAGTACTAAGAAAGAGGGAAAAACGCGAGAGGAGTAAAGTGAAACAAAACGCTTTGAAGCCACAGAGAAATGTAAAGGGATAGATAGGAGGAAACAAAAAACGTGAAAGAAGTTAGCTGCATGGATAGTCATGCAGACACAAATTTAATCAGACAGCGTCAATTCAGAAAATAAGAATGCCACGGGAAGAAATGTTATAAAGAACAGTGCTATAAAAAACAACTAAATTCCAGTGTTTCGTTTAACCCCTTAGGGTGAATCGAGTTCAGCCTGTGTATCCAAAAGGTTTCTCGTTGTAATAAAAACTTCCTATTGTCTCTTCCTTCTTGGTTCGTAATTTGTTCCAGCACTATATAGCGTAGTTGACTGATGTTCATATTTATAATCACTCTTGACTATGCCACAGGCATGGATTGAAGATTCAGCCATTTGTCAAGGGTGAAACCAATAGATTTCATGCAATGAATAATCATTGGTGTGCAATGAAGAGTGTTAGAGCACTCTATCCAGAACTGAAAGGGGAGGTTGGAGGGTGTAGGGGATAGTAAAATAAATGTTGTTTGTAGAGGATTACGTTTCAAGTGATGTAGGGATATCCAGCCTTGAATGGGCTCAATAGTTTTAACTGGTTGTAAAATGTCTTCAGGTGAGGAGATCATGACATAAAGATGAGTGGCATCAGCATACTGCTGTTGTATGATGCCAACATTATTCAGAATGCCTCTGATCCAGCTCTGGGCCAACCTCTTACCATTGATTATTCAATGGGTCTTTTCTTTGTCGACTGAGAGGTGATGGGAGTTAGTATTAGTCAAACAAATCTAGTTAACAGTGTAACCCATCTGGATACACAATGAGGACTAGGAATCAGAAAATAAAGTTAAAAGGTTTAATTACAATTCAACAGTCAAGTTAATGTAAATAAAACCCAATCCCATGCTATAAAGATACACAATAACAAAGGGGTGGCCAAACCTCCTAAAGAAGTTCTGGCGCATCAGCATAAGGCAGAGGTCTTCAAACTTTTTGATGCCGAGACCCACCTGTCAAAACTTTTTAGATGTAAGGACCCCCTCCTGACAAAATTTCTAGAACCTGGTACTCCTCATCCTCAGCAATTCCCCAATTCCTATGGCAAATCATTTTTATGGTGTGGAAACAATATTAAACTGTGTTTAGCAAACCAAAAGTTTGTGGGTGACTATGGTTTGGTATCAGAGGCTTACTACCAGTTCCAATAAAAGTCCCCAAAAGAATTAACTAAAAATTCACAATGGTACTTTTTCACAAACAAACATAATTTGGCAAAACTTATATGGATGATAACACCTTTCTGAACTAATGTGATAGGTGTGCCTGTTTTTCTCCAGAGAGACCAAAACGGTGACCAGTCCAGCTTTGCAAAGGGCCCTCTACTGCGCAGCAACATGTGTCGCTGCTTTTTAGTAACTAGTTAACTGGCTGAGCTATAAACAAATTTTTTTTTGTTAAAATCAGCAGCTTATGTGGCAGATGATTGACTATGTGGCAAATCTATCATTATGTGAAAATCACTGCGGTTGCACAATCGCATAATCCAAGTGGCCCTGGGTATAATGGCTGCAATGCATGGGTTGCAACTTGAGTGCACGGCATCCGAGGAGAACCGTACTGACTTTCATGGGATGCCGATGGGTTGCCCTTTACAGCTGCATGGAACTGGAGGTTGCTGAACATCATTCTTCATAATTAAAACATACCATTTACAGTCATTAATGATGAACTGCAAGGTCTAAGTAGGATGCTTTCTTTAATGTCAGGGGAGGAAGTGGTCCGTTAATCTTCTTACACACTTTTTCAAAAATGTTTTATTTTTAACATTATGAAAACAGACGCATCTATTTTAGTAAAAACTAACTCTGGTTATATTAGATTGCTGCTGTTGTTGAGTTCAGTCATGTTTGGTGGGGCGGCTGGAGGGCCTTGAGAGTGTGAGTGCTTGGGCGGGTCAATGGTGTGGCTAAAAACAAAATATTCTGTATGTTTTTTAGGTCCTTCACCATCAGGTAGTTACATATAAAATAAGGGTCAGCTTAAATGAAAAATAAATAAAAGTGGGCAATGCAATATAGTACATTATTAAACCTCTAGTAGTTAATCCACCTAAAATGGTCTTTGTGTAACTAGAGAGCCACAGAATTAAATCTTGGTTGGTGCAGTGGAAAATAGTGATTTGTGTATTTTTAGTGCTACTAGGTCACAGCCTGTGACAGAAAGCACAGTGAATATGTAAGTCATTCTTATACTTGCATTACACACAGTATGAGATAGAGTGCTACAAAATGGCAAAACGTTTTAGCATAAAATGGTGCTTCCAAAATATAGATTTTAGTAACACCCAGACCATACACAATGCAATTTTTGTACATAACTGTCCCTTCAACACCTCCTCAGGGATAGTAAGCGCTATGTAAATGCAATTACAATTAAAAGCAATCACTTCAGAGCGCAGTTGTCCATTCAGAGACACATTTTCTAGTAAGGTCTTTCAGAACATTGATACTTTTTGGGAAAATTAATTTGAATATGAAACTGAAGTACCCCACCATTTTAACTTGTTGTCAGCTCCCATAAAATGCATCAGGGCTACGGATCTGCTGATAAAAAGTATGCTACTGGAAAGTCAGAACAGAAATTTGCAATGTGCCTGCCAGATAAGTGACAGTTTACAACCGCAATCTGTAATGCATATTACCAAGTGTTTGGGCACTTCCCTGGGTATAAAACACTCCTATTCATCCAACACATTTTACCACAATTTCTTTTCCAGCCTGCCCGCCTTACCCCGGCTTTCCTTTTTTACTTGCTCCTTACTGGCCTTCAACACCCCCTCAGGGATAGTAAGCGCTATGTAAATATAATTACAATTAGAAGCACGCATTTCACAGCTCATCACAAAACTTCCAGTGATTTGATCAATGAAAGCCAGCAGTACCGGCTCCCAAGCATCCTTTACAGCTACAAATTGCCCTTTACATTTTCAGATTAACTCGTAGGGTTCACTGCTAGAATATCGATGAACCAAACATCGATGTTAAAAATATCGAGGAAAAAATATCGACTACAAAAATATCGACTCCATACCTTAACAGGTAAGTACAAAAATATTGACTCAAAAATATTGAGAAAATATAGATGTAAAAAACATTGATTTAAAAAAATATATAAAATAAAATAATATATATTAAATATATTAAATACTAATATTTTTAACAAAATAAATTAAATTTAATATACATTTTAACTAAATATCACAAATAAACTTAATTTAAAAAATATAAACACACAAACATTATAATGTATACATATATTTACTTAAAATTAATTTATTAACTATTATCTTTATTTAATTTTTAAACTTTAAAATTATATAAAAATAATATATATATATATATATATATATATATCAATAATTTAAAATAAAAAATAAAACATTCTATAATAAATTAAAACATTAAACTATTTAAAAAATGTAAACTAACATTTCCCAATACAATAAGTGCAACAGTAGGGAAAGTGTTGGATAGCAAAATAATTAAATTTACTATTCCAACTCCAGTGAGTGCAACAGTAGGTAAAGTGTTGGATAGTGGAGGGGTAAAAATTACTATTCCCACTCCAGTGATAGCAAAAGTTGGGAAAGTGTTGGATAGCGGAGGGGTAAAAATTACTATTCCCACTCCAAAGAGTGCAACAGTAGGGAAAGTCTTGGATAGCGGAGGGGTAAAAATTACTATTGCCACTCCAAAGAGTGCAACCGTAGGGAAAGTGATGGATAGCGGAGGGGTAAAAATTACTATTCCCACTCCAGTGAGTGCAACAGTAGGGAAAGTGTTGGATAGCGGAGGGGCAAAAATTACTATTCTCAAAACAAAGAGTACAACAGTAAGGAAAATGTTGGATAGCGGAGGGGTAAAAATTACTATCCCCACTCCAGTGAGTGCAAAAGTAGGGTAAGTGTTGGATAGCGGAGGGATTAAATTTACAATTCCAACTCCAGTGAGTGCAACAGTAGGAAAAATGCTGGATAGCGGAGGGGTAAAAAGTACTATTCCCACTCCAAAGAGTGCAGCAGTAGGGAAAGTGTTGGATAGCGGAGGGGCAAAAATTACTATTCCCACTCCAGTGAGTGCAATAGTAGGGAAAATGTTGGATAGCGGAGGGGTAAAAATTACTATTCCCACTCCAAAGAGTGCAAAAGTAGGGAAAGTGTTGGAAAGCGGAGGGGTGAAAATTACTATTCCCACTCCAGTGAGCATAGCACAGAAACGAAAATTACTAATAACATTTAAACAGTTGGAAAAAAACAAAAAATATTACAAAATTTAACAAATTATAAAAATAAAAAAACAATATTTTAAAAATAACAAATTCTAAATATTAATCATATAAAAAGAACACATATTATAAAATAAGTTACATATAAAAGAAACTACAAATAATATATTAAATAAATTAATAAATACATTTATAAACAATAAGGGGCAGATTTACAAGCCCCTTGCGCTGCCAGTATGTCACTTTTTGTGACGCACTGGCAGCGCATTTCACTTCCCCATATTTACAAGGACAGGAAAAGCCACCCTGCGTGGCTTTTCCTGTCCTTGTAAATACGGCCCCTTTACATGCGGCACTTTGCGTGAAAGGGGCGTTCCATGGGTGTTGCTGTGAGTGTTCCCACGCAATACCCATGGAACCAGACACATTTCCAGATTTACGAGGATTCGTAAACCTGGAAATGCGTCAGTATGCTACGCCACCCTAGGGGTGGCGTAGCGAGGTGCAACGAGGAGAAATGTTTTCATTTCTCCTCGTTTTTTCCTCTTTCAATGCGTGCTGCAGTCTACAGCACGCATTGAAAGAGGAAAATGCCTGTAGTAATTGTTTTTGTGCAGGAAGGTGCCCCTTCCTGCACAAAAACAATCTCCCCATGACACAGGCATCCTTGCTCCATGGTGCAAGGGTGCCTGCGCCGGCGCATGGCAGCTGTTTGTGCGCTAGCGCAGGGGAGAGCACAGGAATGCGATATATCATTGTAAATATGTTGCATTCCTGTGCTCTGAAAGTGCCGCAGCGTGGCGCAGCCAAAAGTCTTGCGGTGCCACGCTGCTGCACCTTCTTGTAAATCTGACCCAGATTAGTTAAAAGTAGCAAATATTCACAAACAAAAAAAATATTTAAAACATAAATGTATTTATTTTATTTCATATCCTATAACACCACACCAATAACAAAAGACTTCAACATTTTTAATTACATTTAATTCCATTATTAACATAATTGATAATCAATTAAAAATATCTTATTAATAAAAAAATAAACATTAATTGAGTACACAAGCTTTAACACTCTAATATCCACAACACACACCTAAATTAAACTATAAAATAATAAAACACAATTATATATTATTTTTAAAAGAAAAACTATCACTATTAACAACTAATAATTCAATAACAACATTTTATTTAATACCCACCCTTTACCCCTTTAAAAGTAAAAACAAAACACACAAAAATAAACATTTACTCAAAATAAATATCATATAATTAGCATTAATTAACAACTATATATTAATTAATTAAACACATATTACTTCCCACCCTTTACTCCTATAAACACCACAACACACATAACATTAATTACACAATTACCATAATTAATTACCAATTGATTAATTAAAATTAATTAACAACTAATTATTAATTCATCAATTAAAATAATTTACTTCCACTCTTCCCTCCCTTTACACCTATAAAAACTACCACACACAAATATAATTAATTACACAATTACCAAAATTAATCACAAATTAATTAATTAAAATTAATTAACAACCAATTATTAATTCATAAATTAAAAATAAATTTCTTCCCACCATTTACACCTGTAAACACCACACACCTAAAATTAATTACACAATTACCATAATTAATTACCAATTAATTACTTAAAATTAATTAACAACCAATTAATTAATAATAAATTACTTTACACATTTAACACTATAACATCTCAATTAAACAAATATTAATAAATAAAAAATAATCAATAAATTAAATATAATTAAATTACTTCCCACCCTATTCCCCTATAAACCCACAACCCGCTACGGAAATAAAAATTCAAAAATAATATAATAAAATGTAATACATTTAATATAATTAAATTACTTCCCACCCTATTCCCCTATAAACCCACAGCCCGCTACGTAACTAAAAACGCAAAATTCAAATAAAAAAAATTAATAACTACTACAAATTTAACACATATATTAAAAATACAAACAAATCTTATACAAAAAAACATACATCACATACATATAAAATATATACTAAAATACATAACAATAATAAAAAACGATATTTTTAACAACTTCGGGGCATATTCACAAGGACTTATCGCTGAGTTATCGGCACTTTAGCGCAGCAAAAGTGGCGATAGAATTACCGCCCCTTTCTCAAGCTGGTGCTAACTGCCTACATCACCACATAACCCGCGATAGCTGCCGCAAAAAACATCGCCACGGTTGACACCGCCAACTAACGCTAATGAGATGCAAAATAGGCGTGTCCGTGCAAAAACACACGAAAAGACAACACCGCGCGATTCTCAACGGACAGCCAGATCTGCGATGCGAGTCAAAAACAGGCGATAAGCCACGGTAGCAGCAGGGATTTAACACCTGCCTTTTGCTGGTGCTAAGCAGGACGACTACCTGCACCACAAAAGGGAGCCCAGCCCACAGCCACACCTGAAGAACAACAGATGCCATGGAGCCACTGCCCATGCATCTTGGAGACCCTAGAGGCCCACAACACCAAGCGCCACCACCCCCAGGACCCCCCACACCCCTGACCCACCCCGGACAAAGATGTGCCACAGCAACTTTACGAAATCACGAGAAAAATAAGAGCCTGATGTCGAAACAAATACAACAACAAACCTACATGTGTGGTCAGAATAAGGAGAAACAAACATTCAACTTAGAAATCACACAACAGAACTTTATTAATACACAACACAAAACAACAATTCTGAAGAGTCCATGCGGATCCACTCCGGACAATCTGGAAGTCATAGCCTGCAAGAAAAAATCCGAGATAAGAACGTGTGTCATGCGCTCATCAAAGGACAGAGAGAAAGAAAGAAAGGGAGAGAGAGAGAGAAAGAAAGGGAGAGAGTGGAAGAAAGGGAGAGAGAGAAAGAAAGGGAGAAACAGAAAGAAAGGGAGAGAGAGACAGTGAAAGGAAGAGAGAGAAAGAAAGGGAGAGAGAGAGAGAGAAAGAAAGGGAGAGACAAAAAGAAAGGGAGAGACAGAACGAAAGGGAGAGAGGGAGAGAGACCGCTGCCCATGCGCACCCCGGCCCCACTGCTCACCTTCCGGCACCGGTGTGTCTCCAACCACGTGCCGGTGCATGCTCCAAGCCCGGGACACGTGACCTTGGCAGCCTCCACATCATGCGGACACGCCCCGCAGCACACTAGGTCACACACCTGAATCTGGGCCTTGAGTTCGGAATGGGAGAGTCCATTACAGTGCAGATGTCATCATCACAGGCTGCACACCCGCTCAGCTCCATGGGTGCCACTAACTCTGTGAACCTTGAGGCAACACCACGTGGCGGTAGGCCCGCGTCGCACGCAGGCTCCGGCCAACACTGCAGTCCACCAGGTCCCCCATCTGAAACGAGTACACAACAAATAATTGCAGAGTCCAAATCATTGCACACGGCATCATCGCCTGTCTGCCCCTGCGCACACATGCTGCTGCACCCCAGCCCCTCCCACCGCCCAGCGGTGAATGTCCGCCCCTGCGCACTCAGGCCCAACTGCTCACCTGCTGCCACCGGTGTGTCCCCAAGAGGGCACACCACGTGCCGGTGCCAACTCCAAGGCCAGGGCTCGCAGCATTGGCAGTCCCCACATCATGCGGCACCCCCCCGCGGTCCAGCAGGTCCCACACTTGATACTGGGTCTTGAGTCAGAAATGGCAGAGACCATATCAGTGCACACGTCATCATCGCAGGCTGCACACCCGCTGAGCTTCATATGTGCGACTAACCCTGTGCAACTCAAGCCAGTGCCACGTGGTGGTAGGCCCGTGACGGCCGCCAGACGTCGGGGGCGACTAACCCTGTGCGCCACAAGTCATGGTCCCTCCATGATTGAGCCCCGTTGCGCGCACGCCGTCAGGTCACCTCCGGCAGTGGGGAATGTGACGTTGCAGACCCCTTTTATTGGCGGTGTCACATGGCCCGTGACGCATCTGCTGGATGGGTGTGGTGCGTGTGCAAACCTGCCCTCAGGGAGTGGCCGTGGCATGCTGGCAACTAGACCAGTGACCAGCAGATCCCAAGCATGGAATCCTGGGACATGTAGCTATGTCGTCCCCCCTCAGAGCGTAAGCGTAGTGGTCTGGCCTGGCGTACGCCAGACCAGCATCGGGGGTGCAAGAATGATCCCGGGGCTGTGTGCGCTGGTTCAGTCCTTGTCCGGACAAGGAAGTGACGAATGCGTGTGTCCCTGATGTCGTGACTACGCCGCCCGGAACGCAATCGGCAATGTAGCACCCTGTGACTCATGACCCACGACGTGTGCAACATGGACGTCAGGGGGAATCACTGACCCAACACACATCCACACTCACATACTTGAATGATCGAAGACATGACACAACTGTGCAATAGTGAATGATTTATTGTCATCCAGTGGAGTGTTGCAGCTGGAGCAGTACAGGGCCATGCAGACCCCACATCACATCATTGGCACGTGGCGGGCCAGCCAGAGTCCTTCAGGGCATGACAAGTACATCGGAAGAGGAAGAGTCCAGACCGCAGTCTGATTGCTGTGTCATCGGTCATCTGATAGAATATGGCAGTCCATGTCGAGGTCCAAGGTGAGAGTCAATGAGTGCATCGGGGGGCAGTGGAAGGTCATGATGCCAAGGGCAGAACCAAGATGAAACAGGCCAAATGGGTGGGAGGAATGCTACTGCCGCCTCATGATCAAGAAGTCTGGATCGTCCACATCCTCGTCCTCTGATGTGTGCTCTGCCTCACCTGTGGGTGCTGCAGTTCCGGCTGCATCACTGTGTGTCACTGACACATTAGGGGCCGGAGGTGGATTGTCGGCCGCACCGTGTGGCAGTGACACATCAGGTGCAGGAGTAGAAATGCCTGCCGCACTGTGAGGCACTGACACACCAGGGGGCGCAGATGTGGATGGTGTAGGAGCAGCAGCATCCATCTGCTCCAGGCCTTGTGGCAGCAATGCCATGACGAGGATCTGCAGGGCATGGTATATCCCAGCTACATTTTGCTGATGTGCAGCAGTGACAGCCAACCTTTCCGCCTCCATCTGCACCATGTCCTCCATGAGCCTCCGCATTTGTGCCAAGTCACTGCTGAGATCGCTGGAGCCACTCTGACTTGACAGGTGTTCTTGTCTCCGAGTCAGGACTCCAGCGATGTCGGCCAGGGCTCGTTGGAGGCCATGGAGTGGACTGTGGGTGTCCATCAGGGACTGTAAGTGTTCCCCGAAGGGACGTAGACACCCATGGATGGCATCAAGTTTGGCTGCCAGGAGGTCAAACTCCACCCGCACCTGATCAGCCAGCTTCTCCTGGGCCTCTAACACACGGGTTTGGAAGGCCAGGTGTGTTCCGTGGGGGTCTTGGGAGAGAGCCGGTGTGGCAGGTGCTGCCTGCTGTGTGGTCTGTGCAGGGGGTGGGGTCTCCTCGATGCAGCTGGGCTGCCCTGATCCTGGAGGTGGGGAGCTGATGCGGCTGATGAGCTCTCTGAGGGCTTCGGTGTCGATGATGGGGTTGTCATCCTCGTCATCAGTGTAGAGTTGTTGGGTCTGCTCTGCAGGTGGTGTTGATGGTCCCTCTGCAATGTTAAGGGGAGATGCTGCATTACATCGTGTTGACATGTCTGTCCAGGCATTGTACAAGTTCACATACAGACTGCATGACGAGGTACATTGTGACTGTGTAGGAGGAGATGCCTGTTGGATGCGGGACAGTTGACATTTCAACACCATCAGGGATGTGAGGTTGTACTTGTGCAGTTTCATCTCACATCCCCCTGCTATGCCAAATGTAATTGGCCAGTACCTCCACACAGGCGGCAGCAGTTTCGCCCTCTGTCCTGTTGTTCACGTGTTGCAGTTTGTCCCACATTGTTGTCTATGCTGCTGTGCTCTGACTGTCATACGTGTGTGCTGCAGTTTTGTGAGAGTCGCCCCTGCAGCTCTGATTCTGCTGTCTCTTGTCCCTTGCAGGCGGTGTGCCTTTGACTTCTGTATCCATGCAGTGTTGAGCCGTTACCAGACTTGGGTGGATGTGTGTCTTGGTGGCAGTGTGGACTCTGGGGCATGGTTTGTCCGCAGCTGTGTTGTTGACGTCAGGGGTTGATTGTGCACGTGGATGTGTCAGAGTGTGACCTGCTCCTTTACGGATGTGGTCCACACTAAGCCACCTCAGTGTCGTTGCGTGCACCATGTCATGGTAATCGGACTGCAGGCATGGTATTCGTCATGCAGTGTCACTTACGTTGTCAGTGTGGCTCACGGACCAGCAGCTTGGCTGGGTTCAGCACATGTGCATGGGTTGTATGTGAGCTGTGTGATGTGTGGGGTGGGCCCACTCTGGGCAGATGGTCGAGGGTGACGTACTTGGTGTTCCTATGTGTGCTGCAGTATGGCAAGGGGATCAGGGACATGATCCGTAGTCATTGTGGGTGTGCAGTATGGTCTGCTTATTTGTACATGTGTGCCATTGTGCCCATCTCCCCCCATCCCCCCAGTCCCTGGTCGCTACTCACCCAGTTGCTGTTGTGTCCGGTCCTGTAGAGCAGTGTCCGGGCCCCCAATTCCTGCCACCGTATCCACACTGATGACTGTCGACACCATCTCCTCCATCTCATCAAGCTCCTCCTGCGGCGCAGGACTCCCACCTCCAGTCTGCTTTGCTGCTTTGAGGTTGTTGGCGAGTTTGCTCTTGGTTTTGCACTTGATATCAGTCCATCGCCTCTTGACCTCGTCCATTGACCACCTCTGCACTCCGACAGCATTCACCTTGTCCAAGATGGACTGCCATATTCCATTTCTTGTGCCCAATGACACGGTGGAGGTGATGAACAGTTGTTGATGGTGTCCTATCACTTCCGTGACCAGGATCTGATTCTCCTGCGGACTGTACCGCGGCTTCCTCTTCTTCTTGTCCTTCCCTGTCCCCGAGGGCCCTGGCTGGGGCTCCGGGGGGCTTGTGGGGTTCCGATCGTCCCCTGTGCCTGCTCCACCTGACTCCATCATGCTTCGCTGTTGGTGTTTTTTTGTTTTGTGTTTTTTTAATCTGTTTTTGTAGTGATTTTTCCCGCCTGACGTGTGTGTATTGCAGGCCTTGATCGCCTTATCGCGGATTGTCTCTTCGCGATTGGGCCCATCGCAACTTTTTTCGCGTTAGGGTTTGGATTTTTATCGCCATCGCGCTAGTTGTTTTGCGGACATTTTCTGTGCTCGCGTGCAAATATCGCACGGTATCGCCCTGTTGAGAATGCCACGTTGACACAGCGTTATTGTCACGCAATGGGCTGCGATGTGAGAAGTTGCGGTAAGCTATTTTGGCGATGTTTATCGCACGTTCTTGTGAATATACTCCTATATTTTTGCAAACGATATTAAACACTTCGATATTTTTAAAATCGATATTACTTACCTTAAGTCGATTTTCTTGACCACGATATTCTTGCTGTCGATATTCCTGACCCACGATATTAATGACTCGATATTTGTGCAACTCGATATTTTGTACTCGATATTCTGTCTCTGCACCAACTCGTAGTGCATATTTCCATTCCTTTCAGTCAAGCAGGCATCCTGGAAGGAAACCTTGTTTAGCTGTCTGATCAGCTCTGGTTTCCCAGCACAAGAGATCACTCTCTGAATGGCACTGCAGTTTGAAGCATTTTAACTTTCATAATGAACTGTCTGAGGACGTTTTTCTTTTTTTGAGATTCCAGGCAGAAGTGAGGCTGGGGAATGCGGGACCCCCTTCCCATGACTCTACGGCCCCCGTGGGGGACGCGCCCCACAGATTGAGGACCTCTGGCATAAGACGAACAAGAAGCTCACTCACAGCAATGCAGAAAATTAACAGTAGAGTCTGGTGCTCACAGAAGAGTCTCCAATCCTCTCTTCTAAACATGAGTAGTATCATAAGTCATCTAATTTTAGAGCCAAACCCATCAAGGATGAATAAATCTAAATGAGTCTCAAAAGGTTGGGGAAATGCAGAAAATGGGAGAATTTCAGGAAGGTGTCAGCATTGCAGAATCCCGGTCAAGATTCTTCTTTGAATGGGGAAATAAGTGTTAGACTAAGCCACACTCAGCAAAGAATAAAATGTGACAGAACAGAGGTCTGTACCACTCAAAGGCCAAACAAAAAGTGGCCATCCTCAACTTGTGTGAACACCAGTTAATTCCACATGAATTTTCTGGGTAACACCCCTAAATCACATTATCAGGGGCTCCATTGTCCTTTCCATTCTCATGCTGTGAGCTGCAACATAGCAGATTCTCCCAGACCAGTCCTGTGAACGATATCGATCTTGGGTACCTACAACTCCTCGATACATTATTGAATAGGTACTGTCAATTAATACTCTGGCTCTCTATGTTCTGTGTCAAGGTCCTCTTCTCAGGCTCTTTATCACTAGCACAGTGTTACATCTATTCTCAAACTAACAAACCATGTGTAAGCAAGCAGAAATGGAAAAGCAGTATTTTATGCAGAAAGAAATACATGCCTACTCATGTCAACCTTTAACCTGTAACATATAATTCAGTGTTGCATATTAATACATGTCATTTGTGAGCATATTACTGCAAATAAATGGAAAATGTCAGTACACAAATTCAGAACAGATTCATGTTGCAGTTTAAGAAAATGTAAGGTAACTTTGAATGCATGTATATAAGTGTGACTGAGAACTACATTATAACCTAAAATATGAAAACAGTGCACACGTTTACATAAATCTTTCTCGTTTCTGAAGAAAATACATTTTTGTAGTGTGAGGAAGGTTTCATCCAATCTCTAAAGTCTGCATTTCATTTAATAAATTAAGGCACTAAGGGCCCTATTAGGATGGCGGGGGAACTTTAGTCCGCCCGCCACCCTAGCGGTGTTGGGACCGTCCGCCAGCGGTGCGGTGGTCCCGTCCTGCAAATCAGGATGCGACCGCCACCGTGGTGGTCGAAGTCCGTATCTTCGACATTGTGGCGGGTGCTGCTGTAAGCAGCACCCGCCGCAATGCCAAAGAGGCACGTCGTGCATTGCCATGCACGACGTGGCAGACACCGCGCGGTGCCTGCCACCGTGGGCGTGGCAATGTAGAGGGGAACCATAGGTACCCCCCAAGTGCAGCCCCCCACCTGCCCACCCCCCCCGGGGGCCCGCAACGGGCCCCGTAGCAAAACACTGCATGCCTTTCCATGGCGGCATCGCCGCCATGGAAAGGCCGCTTTCCACATGTATCCTAATATGGTGGACGGTGCCTGCTAGGCACCGCCACCATTTTAGGTGCCCAGCACCGTCCGCCAGGCAATCGGATCGATTGCTGGCGGCGGACGGTCTTTGCGTCCGCTGGGGATGCAGTGAGGTTCCCACCGCCATCCTAATCTGGCGGTGGGAGAAATCTGTTTGATGGTGGAAGGACCGCCACCGCAGGGACGGTGGTTGCCACCGCCGGCCCTGCGGTGGCGGTCCTTTTGCCATCCTAATCACCCCCAAAGTGTGTATGAATTATTAGTTCTATAGTGAATGCACTTCAGTACTGAATTTAAGTGCAACACTTTACATTAATAACGTTAGGACACACAAAGTATGTAGTGTTAAGTACACATATATATTGCATATATGTGACGTGTAAGGGTGGACCCACAATTATGCTGCTCCACCTCCAAGAGTTTCCAGTTAGTGATTAAAAAGTTCTGGAGACTGGATACATTCTCGAGGCACTGCCTGTGAACTGTTGCATAGTGGGAAACTGGGCAGCCTCCTCAAAGTTAGTGTTCCTTTGTATCATTCAGATGTTTAATGTTCACCACAAAGTTGCAACCCCTCGGTTGAACTCAAGTGTAGTGGTGAGGTGATTGTGGAGTATGCTCTGAGAGTGTTTCTGTAGGGCCTCGGTGGCAAGCTGGTGTGTTTATGTCACTATATTTTTCACTTTCTCAAGCATTTCTGCAAATGATTTAGAGAAGCAATCATCCTCTCAGTTCTGAGTGTTTGGAACTTGTATTGTGGGTTTTCACTGTGATAACTTATTAAGCCGAATTAGGTCCAATGCAGTGCAGGCAGGCAGCAGAGGTTGGGTGTGTTGCCAGCTTGGTTGGAGAGCCCTGGCAACTGGGTGTCATCATAATCAGCAGCTATCTCATCTGTATCTCCTGCACACTGAAGCTTTCCTACACCCCGCAGCAAATAGTGCATTGAGGATAGGTCATACCTCAAATGGAGCAGCAGGAGGGAGTTATGTATATAGAGGATGTGGCGTTAGAGACAGAGCTGCCGAGATTGTACCTGGAGAACCAGGATCGAGTTTCGGTGTCGGCTCAACACGCCAGATGTACGACCGTTTTTGTGGTCGCAAACGGGAAATCGGCCCGTTTGCGAACGCAAAATAGGTCTTCCTATTTACAAACCCTATTTTGCGATTCAGCAGCCTATTACCGACTCGCAAAATAGGGTTCGCGACTCGCTATTAGGAAGGGGCGTGCCAAGGGCGTCCCTTCCTAATCGCGACTCTCACTTCAATGTAAGATTGTTTTGCGGCCACAATTGCGGCCGTAAAACACTCGCAGTTTACCACCCAGTTCAAATGGGTGGTAAGCCACTCGCAAACAGGAAGGGGTCCCCAGGGGACCCCTTCCCCTTTGTGACTGACAGTGAAAATATTTTTTAAGAGCAGGCAGTGGTCCCATGGACCACTGCCTACTCTTAAAAAATGAAACAGTAACGTTTCATTTTTCTTTTTTAAATGCATCCTGTTTTCCTTTAGGGAAAACAGGCTGCATTTTTTTTTTAAACTGCTTTATTTAAAAAAACTGTCAAAGACATGGTGGTCTGCTGACCCCAGCAGGCCACCATCCCTGAGAGTGCTAGCCATTCCCAATGGGGTCACAAATTGCACCTTCCTCATGAATATTAATGTGGCAGGCAATTTGCGACCCCATTAGGAATCGCAAACAGTGTCTGAGACACTGTTGTAAATTCCAATTTGCGAGTCGCAAACTGCGAGTCGCAAAACGATGCAATTTGCGACTCGCATATTGGAAGGGTCGTACATCTGGCCCAACATCCTGTGATTCTGGACAAATCACTTAATCTCCCCCTGTCTTAAAAAACAACAATGGCTGTGTCCTTGTGTAATGTAACTGGTGCTCAGGTTAGAAAGAGGGACATAGACAGGTAAAGTTGGATGTCACAATGAGAGATCTAGGGGTAGAGAGACATGGATGGGTGGAAACAGACAGCAAAACGGGTGTGGAGACACAAAGATATGAATAGTAACAACGGAAAAGAGACAGGGTGGGGATACGAGTGAAGAGATTGTTTCAAGATGGGGGCTGGGACTCAGGGACCCACAGATTAAGGAGACCTGGAACTGAATGTTGTTTGAGTCTTTTTCGTCACATTCTTCTTCTCAGCCTGCCACCTCTTCACTTCCCCATATTTACTTAGCTTCACCCCCCGAGCATCCACCACATGTTCTCTTCATCAGCTGCACTCAGGCTGTCAGGTGTTATACTGCAAACCTGACTCTGATAGTAGGACCACCGTCTGTAAAGGTCCTCTTCCACTTCAAGACCTTTGTCTCCATCTGGTCTCCGCGATGTATCCGGGCAGTTTGCTGCAGCTCAATGAATGATGCACTGGCTTTGGCTTTTGGGTCACTACACCAGTGTGTATGATTTTAACCAGAATGAGGGAGCATTCACTGCATAGTTTCTGCCATATATGCAGATTTTCATCTGATGCTGCGAACAGGCACTCCATTTTTAGCATATGAATTTTCGTACTATGGAAACATACGCATATAAATGAACACGGGTCTTCATGATTCAGATCTGCTTATGTAAATTACTAGCATATTCTACACTCAGGATTCACTGCCACCATTTGACATGAATTTTGTAGTCAGAATTGATGAAACAGCATGATTCAGCAATCTGGTAGGTCACCCTTTCAGGTTATTAGAATAGAACCCTGTGTTAGGAGTGTCAGCTGTGGCCACAAATCTTGCAGTGGTCTATGGCGTTTTCTAGTGTGACAGATACGGATCCCCAAAAAACAGGCAAATTGACCCCAGTATTCCTTTCTGCTTACAGTGGTTTGAAAAAACATAAAAAACAATTCCCCAGCCTTAATTACGTCTGAACTAGACAGACAGATGTGGTACGTCATCCTGATGGATATGGGAAAACATTCACCTGGAATAAACGAAATTAAAATATTTTTTTTTAATTTCATTGGTTTCTAACGTAAAGACTTAGGGGCCGATTCACAAAGGTAATCTAAGACAAAAGTCTAACTTTACGACTTTTGGTATTCACTGAAGTCAGTTACAACTTTTGGTATTCACAGAGGTCATTTACGAGTCGTATCTTTACGTCCGCAGTCGGGCTGGAATCTCCGCACCCGGTCTGTACTCTCCACACCTGGGCCGTACTCTTCGGCTCGGGTCGTACTCTCCGGCTCGAGTCATACTCTCCGGCCAGATGAAGAGTAATCAATGGGCTGGAACGCAATTTTTTACAAAAAGGAACATTAGGAACGTGTGGTAAATGGTAGAGGAGGTCATGAAAAACAGACTGGACAGAGAAAAGGGTGTGCCCTTAGTGTTGACTGTAATGTTGACATTACAGTCAACACTGAGGGGAGCGCAAATTGTGCACTGCATGTACCATGCTGCAAAGGAGCAAACTTTTCTGGGATGTAATGTAGTGTCTGACCACATCTTTTCCCTGCCCAAACTGTTTTTCATGACCTCCTCTACCATTTATCACACGTTCCTAATGTTCCTTTTTGTAAAAACTGCATTCCAGCCCATTGATTACACTTCTTCAGGCCCGAGCCGGAGAGTACAGCCCGGGTGCGGAGATTCCAGCCCGACCGCGAAGTAAAATACGACTTGTAAATGACCTCTGTGAATACCAAAAGTCGTAAATGATTTCAGTGAATACCAAAAGTCGTAAAGTTAGACTTTTGTCTCAGATTACCTTTGGGAATCGGCCCCTAAGTCTTTACATGATTAAATTTCAACAGGTGTGGGGTGTGCCCAGCTTAATCAGAAAACATTGTGACTAGGTCCTACAAGGTCATGTATTATGAACAAGTGCAAGACTAAACAATGCATGGCAAAGTTTCCAAGAGACTTTGTGAAACAAACGCAAGGAGAGGCAGCAAACCTCTAAGGCAGAACAAGATCAAATTTAAATACCATCACCACCGCAAACAGATGACATTAATAGCACAGCCCTTGAAAAAAGTCCATCATTTTTTTAAATGCTCTTTTCTTTTGAGAGGATTTCAAACAGGGAGACAAGCACTGTGATGTACATATACTCAACAAAACACGCCAGTATTAGAAGGTGGCATATTATGCAAGGTCAGGTATGGCCCTCCTCAGGAATGTCATTCTCTACAATATACTGGATCAAGCGATCTGGCATCTGACATGCCCAAAATATGACTCATGAGTGCGTGGGTGCGATCCACAAAAGAATAAAGAACTTTGTAGCTAACGAGAAGGGAATTATAATTACTATTAAGGTCACTTTGAGGATTATGTTATCTTTCTTCACTAGAAATCATCAGCTCATTTCAACAAAACACAAACACATTTGCAGAAACACAATGCAAAAAGCAAATTTTTCAGGAGTCTGTAGAAATAAGCAAATATCTCATGCGACTGAAATTTAACCAGTCCCGTACTTAGACTTTCCTCATAAGTCCAAACAAACAGCATTTTATTGTTTTTTTTTGCATCAAAGTTTAATCTTTATCCATTCCATAAACACACTTAATATACCTCTATCTCTAATCAGTTTCTATATAATGAAAAATGTCATTAGATGACTGGGCACATTTTCCAGGAAATCAAACTTACAATTGCTAATCTGCCATAATGCCAATATGCATCACATTACAATATACTATACACAGCGGGAGGCACATTCAGGTGTCGGGGTACAACAGTAGCCCGATACCTTCTCAGTTTGGGCTAATAGTTGCCCTGTGCCACAAAAAAAAAATCTAAACATTTATCTAGGAAATGCTTTATTCCAGTTCAGAACCGAAGGCAATCAATCGGGTGGCTTGTAAAGCATGACTACTCACCCGTAAGAGTCTCAAGGCATGGGGAGGGGGCTGCTGTTATGTCGAAGGTGTTTTGGTTCAGTCTAAGAGCTAGGCCTTGAGGTCCTTCCTGAATTGAGGCAGTGACGGTGATTGCCTGAGGTGGAAAGGGAGGGTGTTCCAGGTCTTTGCTGCGAGGTAGGAGAAGGATCTTCCTCTGGCCGTGGTTTTGCGGTAGCCAGGGCCAGTTGGGCAGTGCGGAGGTCTCTCGTGGATGTGTGGAATGCGAGGCGGTGGCTAAGGTATGCAGGTCCCATGTCGTGAGGGCTTTGTAGGCGTGTGTGAGGAACTTGAAGCTGATTCTTTTGTTGACTGGGAGCCAGTGGAGGTCTCTCAGGTGGCCGGTGATGTGGCTGTGGCGGGTGATGTTGAGGATAAGTCTGGCAGAGGCATTCTGAATGTTCTGCAGTTTCTTGAGGAGTTTCTGTTTGATGCCGGCTTAGAGTGCGTTGTCGAAGTCGATTCTGCTGCTGATGAGCACGTGGGTGACCGTGATTCTGGACTCGGTGGGGATCCACTTGAAGATATTTCAGAGCAGGTGTAGTGTGTGGAAACAGGATATGGAGACAGCGTTGAAGTGGCGGCTCATGGTGAGCTAGGAGTCCGTGCGTGGTCTGTGGGGGGATTCCAAGTGCTGTGGGCCACCAGGAGTAATCCCAGGCGGAGGAGGTGGAGCCCTTGATGAGGACTTTGGTCTTCTCTGAGTTGAGCTTGAGGCAGCTGTACTTCATCCAGGTGGCAGCAGCCTTCATCCCGTCATGGAAGTAGTTCTTGGCGACTGTGTGTTTGTTGGTGAGGGAGAGAATCAGCTGGGTGCCATTGGCGTAGGAGACTATGTTGAGTCTGTGGTTCCTGACGATGGCTGTGAGTGGGGCCATATATATGTTGAAGAGAGTAGGGCTCAAGGGGGAGCCTTGAGGCACTCCACAGCTGATCTCTGTGGGTTCATAGTGGAACAGTGGTAGAATGAATCTCTGTGTTCGGCAGGTGAGGAAGGAGCGGATCCATTCCAGGGCTTTGCCACGGATGCTGGCGTCGTGGAGTCTTGTGCATAGGGTGTGGTGAGAGACTGTATCGAAGGTGGCCGATAGGTCCAGGAGGATGAGGGCTGCAATTTCACCTCGGTCGAGAAGGGTGTGGACATCATCTGTCGTGGCGAGGAGGGCGGTCTTGGTGCTTCCACTAACTCCAAACAACACACCTGGGACCGTGCTCTACAAGAGAGTGAGTGAAAAGCCACTTCCAAGATGTCTGACACTGGCCTCAGCTGTGGGGAGCACAAGGCCCTGCTGGGAACTGTGCACCAACAAACAACAGGACCACACTGTTAGCCATCTTGCCATTGCTGTCACACTCACACACAGTGAAGTCGACTCAAAAGGAAGGAAGTATGGGCATGCTGGGAAGGGGGGTGTAGGCAATAGCATGATGGGAGTGGTAGTCACAGCTCAACATCCCCCACCCGCATGGCCCGGCAAGCTCACACTGAAGCATGCACACCTCACAGGGAGTGAAAAGCCACTTCAAAGATGTCTGACAATGGTGCTCTGTTGTGGGGAGCACAAGGCCCTGCTGGGAACTGTGCACCAACCAACAGCAGGACACCACTGACTGACATCCTGAAAGCCAACTTGCACTCCCTGCAATGGAAGCACGTTCCATGGTGGGATATCTGGCTGGGTGGGAAGGAGGACTGACAGCTCTGACCATAGTTACCAGCAGCTTTTCTCACACACCCCCTTAACACAAACTCCACACAACTCACCTGGGAGAATGCATTGCCTCACACTCTAATTAAATATCCCACAAAGAACTACCACACTGGGTTATGCTGTGTGAAGCGGACACTTTTGGGACTTGTAGCCAAACAAACGCCAGGACAACACTGTCAGCCATGCTGTCAGCACAGGCACACTACCCCACAGGGAAGCAGAGTCAAAAGGAAGGAAGTATGGGCATGCTGGGAAGGGGGTGTAGGCAATAGCATGATGTGAGTGGTAGTCACAGCTCAACATCCCCCACCCGCATGGCCCGGCAAGCTCACACTGAAGCATGCATACCTCACAGGGAGTGAAAAGCCACTTCAAAGATGTCTGACATCTTGGTGCCTTTTTTTGTTTACTAGTGGTTTTGCTTTTGATGTACATGATATAGATGAGTATCATCATGCATTTGCTGTTGTAATAGTGTTCAGATCAGGAAAATGAATTGTTGCTGTGATGGACTCCATTTGGTCCATGGGATATGTGTCCTAATCTAGTCTGGATCCATAGCATCCTTTGCTGCAGTCTGAGGGTGTAATGTTCAGCATTTGACACAGGGATGTACGTTTTGCATTTGTAAATTAACATCTGTGGCTTACACTCATGCACATCTGGTGGGCTTACCACTGTTCAATGTTTCTATTTCCCTGACTATGTGCCCATCTCCACTGGACATGCAGTTTAGCACATCAATGTTGAAGGACTCATCTGTGTATACAGTGCAACTTGCTTGACACATGTTTTGGGTATATGCAGATGACTGAAGTGACACTCCCGTACCCAGGCTGATGTGAGCAGAGCCTTCAGTGTGTTGTAATTGTTGACTCACTGACTATGGGGCCGATTCCGATCTCGGCCGGTAGGGCTCCGAATCGGATTCGGCTTTACCGGATCCGATTCGGAGCCCTGTTTCCCGACCGAACCGTACGCGGGTCCGGCCGAGCGAGTACGATGCGAAATCGCCGACCGACTCGTCCGGGCGTCCCGACCGCTCCGACCGACTCGCTCCCGGCTCGAACCGCTCCGACCGACTCGCACCGCGCAATGGAGACGTTCCCCGGCCGGGTAAGTACGATGCGCGCCGCGAGCAGTCCGACCGAGCCGCGCACTCCGGCTCGAAAGAGCTGTCGGAGCCGTACTTTGGGGGTCCGTGTCGGACCCCCTGTACGCGTAGCCGTGCGAGTCGCACACAGGGGGACCCATGGGTCCCCCTACCTGTGCGTGTACGGCGCGAATCGCTCCGCCGCGTACCTGCTGTAGGGGGCGCACTTGTCCGACTCGCACCCATTGAGTCAATGGGAGCCCGCGTACGCGTTGTACGACCGGCTCCCATTGACATCAATGGGAGTCCGACCGACTCGAGTCCGATAACATACGGACGCATCGTACTCGTTCGGTCGGACTGCACGGGTCCGATTCGGTCGGAAATCTCTCCGGGTCCGGCTCGGTCGGAGAAATTTCCGGCCCGAATCGGAATCGACCCCTGAGTGTTCTGCTGACATGTTTGAGTCGTGCACAGACAAGGTTTGGCACAGCGGACCTTCCACAGGAGTGGAGTGCCCTCATGGCAGTGTGTAATCCCGTGACATTGCCTGGGCCCGTGTTGTGTGTTGTGTAAGCATGTCTGTGTGTGTTCCCTTCTCTTTTCCTACACAGGCTGTGTCCCTATGGATGTTCCTGTTTGTGATGCTTGCTGAGTTGTCCTGTGTTCATCCAGCATCTTGGACCTGGTTTCTCCGGGATGTGGGTGCATGGCAAACTAATGTTCATCAGGTTGTCATCCCTAGTTGTCTTTGTTGTCAGGGCTCGGGATGTGGGCAAACGCAGATGGGACACAGTCAGGATTCCCCTTGGCACTTGTTGGTTACACAAGTCATGTAATTTACAGTTTGTGGTAGCTTTCAGTGATTGTGACACGTTGTGTGTGTGACTGCTGCCACTCCTCAGGGTCAGAGCTGCAATGTTGGAAGTTGTCTATGTGTGTTCTTTGTGGGTCACCTTGGCTTCTTCATTGGTGTGTGACTGTGGCCGGGATCCAATTGATTGGGGTGCATTTCACGTCATGCCCATGTACCGCGTACTGTGCAGTGTGTCAGACATTCACGAGTCTTGTTGACTGGCCATGTGTGATGTGTTTCTGCACCTTAGTTCCCACCACCACCCCTGGGATTGTCATGGGTGCATGTGCAATGTCACCAGTCCATGTGAGCTTCACTGCTGCACACTGGTGGAGATCAAGGTGTGTGGTGTTGAGTGTGTGCAAATGTGAGTTGTTTGCACGGCTAGACCCCTACCTCCATATTGGCCTTGGCTGACAGGCCGTGCTGATTGATTTGTGCTTGTGTAGGTGTGATGGTAGTTTGATGCTCAGGACACATGGCTGTGGTTCACAGTGTGAACGACATCTACCTTTGTCATCACAGTGGGATTATCATGCAGGCTAGTGTCACCACAATGTGGGGTCCCTGGGGGTTGTGCTGTGGTGGATCTGTCTCTTGCTGTGTTAGTTGCTGTTCCTACAAGCTTGTGTGACATGTGTAATTTGGGCTCCCTCTCATCTAACAATGCCATGAGTTACTTTTGTATGGCACTGTATACACATCTGTGTAATTGGAATTCATGCCTCCTCATGTGTTGTGTGGTTGCCTGGGGACACTGGCACCCACCCCCATCACCTGTTGTGTTTGATATGCAGTGTGAGGCTGCCTGTTTGTGTTTGTGCATCTGCACCACTGCATTGGCATATCTTTAGTGTGCCATTGCCTGTCTGTTGTTTGGAGGATTTCCCCTGCTGTCCCTGGGACTCCTAGGTCATCAGTCAGCACAATAATTATGGTTTGTATGTCCCATTGCTGCCATGGTATGGTATTTGTTCACCTCACATCTACAGTCTCCACAGGATATCTACATTTGTGTGTCCATTAGTGCAGATATGTGGGTCTGCATTATGATGGTCACTTCTGACATTGTGTAATTGATAAATGGAGACAATGTCAGCCCCCATGGGTGATGTTTGTCTGCACATGGCCAAAGGTATGTTTTATTTGCACTGCACTGTTTGCCTCACCCAATCTATGTTGCTATGGGACACAACCACTACTTTGCCACTGATGTGTTTGTTGTTCTGTGACCAGGAATCATCCATGCTGTTTGGCAGTTGCAGCTTTTTCCATGACAACACTTACCTTTTGGTCACTGTGATGATGAGGGTTTAGACCCCATTGCCACAATGTTCAAAATGTGCTTCAGCTATGGACCCCACACTTACCTTTTGGTCACTGTGATGATGGGGGTTTAGACCCCATTGCCACAATGTTCAAAACTGTGCTTCAGCTATGGACCCCACACTTACCTTTTGGTCACTGTGATGATGGGGGTTTAGGCCCCATTGCCACATTGTTCAAAATGTGCTTCAGCTATGGACCCCACACTTACCTTTTGGTCACTGTGATGATGGGGGTTTAGACCCCATTACCACAGTGGTCATGGTCTGCTTGCATTGTGAAGGCCACACACATTTTTGTGTGACACATGTGATAGGGGGTCACATTGTATGTTCAATGTCATGTTCAGTGTTGTAGGCATTTGACACAGACTACACACTCTTGTCATGATGTTGGGGGATGTCTTTTGCTGACATTCCTTATGTTGGAGTATGCTGGTTGTGTCATGCATTACCCGTCCTATGAGTGGGGATGGTAGTAGTGACAGGCATCCAGGCCCCCATGAGTAGGGGTGGTGGTAGTGCTAGGCATCCAGCCCCCCATGAGTAGGGGTGGTGGTAGTGCTAGGCATCCAGGCCCCCATGAGTAGGGGTGGTGGTAGTGGTAGGCATCCATCCCCCTATGAGTGGGGATGGTGGTAGTGACAGGCATCCAGGCCCCCATGAGTAGGGGTGGTGGTAGTGGTAGGCATCTATCCCTCTATGAGTGGGGATGGTAGTAGTGACAGGCATCCAGGCCCCCATGAGTAGGCGTGGTGGTAGTGCTAGGCATCTACCCCCCCATGAGTAGGGGTGGTGGTAGTGGTAGGCATCCAGGCCCCCATGAGTAGGGGTGGTGGTAGTGCTAGGCATCCATCCCCCTATGAGTGGGGATGGTAGTAGTGACAGGCATCCAGGCCCCCATGAGTAGGGGTAGTGGTAGTGGTAGGCATCCATCCCCCTATGAGTTGGGATGGTAGTAGTGACCGGCATCCAGGCCCCCATGAGTAGGGGTGGTGGTAGTGCTAGGCATCCAGGCCCCCATGAGTAGGGGTGGTGGTAGTGGTAGGCATCCATCCCCCTATGAGTGGGGATGGTAGTAGTGACAGGCATCCAGGCCCCCATGAGTAGGGGTAGTGGTAGTGGTAGGCATCCATCCCCCTATGAGTGGGGATGGTAGTAGTGACCGGCATCCAGGCCCCCATGAGTGGGGGTGGTGGTAGTGCTAGGCATCCAGGCCCCCATGAGTAGGGGTGGTGGTAGTGCTAGGCATCCAGCCCCTCATGAGTAGGGGTGGTGGTAGTGGTAGGCATCCATCCCCTATGAGTGGGGATGGTAGTAGTGACAGGCATCCAGGCCCCCATGAGTAGGGGTGGTGGTAGTGGTAGGCATCCATCCCTCTATGAGTGGGGATGGTAGTAGTGACAGGCATCCAGGCCCCCATGAGTAGGGGTGGTGGTAGTGCTAGGCATCCAGCTCCCCATGAGTAGGGGTGGTGGTAGTGGTAGGCATCCAGGCCCCCATGAGTAGGGGTGGTGGTAGTGCTAGGCATCCAGGCCCCCATGAGTAGGGGTGGTGGTAGTGCTAGGCATCCAGCCCCCCATGAGTAGGGGTGGTGGTAGTGGTAGACATCCATCCCCCTATGAGTGGGGATGGTAGTAGTCACAGGCATCCAGCCCCACATGATTAGGGGTGGTGGTAGTGGTAGCCATCAGGCCCCTATGGGTGTGTATGGCATTGGTGATAGCCATCCCGCCCCTATGGTTCGGCTGTTGCTAGTGTACGTCATTTCTGCATCCCTATGTGTGTGTGACATATGTCGGGTACATGTCGTTTGTTTGTGTAGTGGGTGTCTGACTTACCGTCTGCGCCGTACGCGTCCGTACCGGTTCCGGTAATAGATGTACAGTATTGGTAGGACCTGCGCAATGGGATTCATGGTTGGTTCGTCTCGTTCGGGTTTATCGTGGCTTCGACTCGCACTCGTAGCTATCTTGTTCGTCTCGTAGCCGTGGATCGTCTTGTGGCGCGAATTGGAACTTATGTGCAGCTCTCCCGGATGCTCTGACGTGCCGGACGTAGCGACCAGTTTGGCGCGTACGGAGTGCGCATCGTACTAGTCCGGCCAGAAGGTGCTGTGTATTTACTTCCGTGCGACTCGAATCGGCGTTTACGGATCTGGCTCGGTCGGGGAACTGGAGCTGGAATGGGAACGTACGGCTCGGTCGGAATTTTAGCAGTAATGCGCATCGTACTTGCTCGCTCGGACGACTGTTCGAATCGGTCGGGAAAACCGCGTTCGGCTCGTATTTTTTCCGGACGAATCGTATTCGGTGCGCTTCCGGCCGAGATCGGAATCGACCCCATAGTGTCTAAACTGGAGGACCTTGAATTCAAACATTGACCAATACATGAAAATTTGAGGGATGTATAATGAGGCACAAAGTTTGAGAGCGTGAATTACGCATCCTTGAGGTCCAATCTCACCATCCAGTCCATTTCCTTTATGATATCTCTGAGAATATGCCTTTCCTCTATCTTAAATTGCCTGTAAAATAACCACAAGTTGATCTTGTTTAGGTTTGATAGACTTCAGTCTTTTGAACCAAGAAGAGATTGCTTATGGGGTTTAACCAGGAGCTACATACTGCTTCTTACTAGTTCTCTAGCAAGATCTGAGCCTAAAGGGAAAAATATTATGGGGTGAGGTCTTCTGGGTTGTATCGAGTTGTCGTAAAACCAAGTGTGATGTCAAAAGTCAGCCTTCTACCTACCACTACATGGGAAGAGGGACTACCCGCATTCTTATACACGCAACCATATTCCCCGTATATCAGCTGTGCACCACCTACCAGGAGGAGGTCTTCGCTGATCTATAATTCAAAAGGAATGCATTCTGAAAGTGTTGTCAATACCCCCTATGATGGAGTAGAGAACTTCCTAGGAATCTTCATTGAAGAAACAGCTGGTGAATGCCTCTGCACTGAGATCAGCCCTTCCAAAAAACGTAGAACTTCTGCAGACAAGGAACCAAGTGGGTCAAAAAATGACCCACAATGGAAGGAGGAAAGAATCTGGGCACTACAAAGACAAAGCATCATGCTTCGCCTCAGGACTCATCTGGTGAGTCGGTAGCCAGCGCAGGCATCAGAAATCTCCATAGATGTGGTCTGATGCCCACAAAAGTAAACAATCACTAGCACAAGTCAACGTATCAAGCAAAAACCTAAATAAATGCAGCACAACCTCAACAGTTTAAAGAGAAATAGAGAATATGTATCTTTGCTTGATGAGCAGCAAAGAAAGAGAATAGAATGGTGGTGGTTTGGACCCTTGAGAAAAGTATGTGCAGAATTTTTTGTCATATGACATACTGCTTTATGTCTTTGGAGATTTATGAGAAATGTATTCTATGTACTGTATTAGTGCCAATGTGCTTTTTTTTTAAATTAGCTTTTCTTGTCTCTTAAAGAATGATAACAGCATAATCATAGCCTCCGGTCCTGGCTCAGAGTAGAGGTGCACTCAAAACATACATATAGAGTAAAATTGGGGATAAATAACACATTTTTGGATTAAACACTAGGGGGCCGATTCCGATCTCGGTCGGAGGCGTACCCAACACCATTCGGTCGGGAAAAAAGCCATGCGAAAGCCTGTTTCCCGACCGATCCGTACAGCACACCGAACGAGTAAGTACGATGCGCACAACAGCAAAGAATCCGGCCGAGCCGTACTCACCCAAACCAGGTCCTGTTCCCCGACCGAGGCGAATCCGGAAACGCTGAATCGAGTCGCACGGAAGGGAAAATGCAGCTCCGTCCGGCCGAACGAGTACGATGCGCTTTCCGTACGCGCCGAACCCGTCGCTACGCACGGCACGTCAAAGCATCCGGGAGAGGCGCACATAAGCTCCGATTCGCGGCACAACACGATCCACGGCTACGAGACGAACACGGCAGCGACGAGGATGACGCGAAGCGACGAGGACGAGGCGAAGCGACGAGGACGACGCGAAGCAACGAGAAGGACGAACGACACGAACCAACCATGAATCCCTTCGTCCCGATCATACCAATATTCTACATTTACTACCGGAACAGGCACGGACGCGTACGGTGCAGAAGGTAAGCCAAACACCAACCACAAAACACATACAACACGTACACGACACATCACACACACACAGAGGGATGCAGAATATACTTACACCAGCAACAGCAGCACCATAGGGGCGGGATGCCCATCACCAATGCCACATATGCACACAGGGGCCTGAATGCGCACCACCACCCCTACCCAGGGGGGGCAGGATGCCTACCAATACTACCACCCTTAGCCAGGGGGGCTGGATGCCTACCACTACTACCACCCTCACCCAGGGGGGCTGGATGCCTACCACCACCCTTAGCCAGGGTGGGCTGGATGCCTACCACCACTACCACCCTCACCCAGGGGGGCTGGATGCCTACCACCACCCTTAGCCAGGGGGCAGGATGCCTACCACTACTACCACCCTTACCCAGGGGGGCAGGATGCCTACCACTACTACCACCCTTACCCAGGGGGGCAGGATACCTACCACTACTACCACCCTCACCCAGGGGGGCTGGATGCCTACCACTACTACCACCCTTAGCCAGGGGGGCTGGATGCCTACCACTACTACCACCCTCACCCAGGGGGGCTGGATGCCTACCACTACTACCACCCTCACCCAGGGGGGCAGGATGCCTACCACTACTACCACCCTTACCCAGGGGGCAGGATGCCTACCACTACTACCACCCTCACCCAGGGGGGCAGGATGCCTACCACCACTACCACCCTCACCCAGGGGGACTGGATGCCTACCACCACCCTTAGCCAGGGGGGCAGGATGCCTACCACCACTACCACCCTCACCCAGGGGGGCAGGATGCCTACCACTACTACCACCCTCACCCAGGGGGGCTGGATGCCTACCACTACTACCACCCTCACCCAGGGGGGCTGGATGCCTACCACTACTACCACCCTTAGCCAGGGGGGCTGGATGCCTACCACTACTACCACCCTCACCCAGGGGGGCTGGATGCCTACCACTACTACCACCCTTACCCAGGGGGCAGGATGCCTACCACTACTACCACCCTTACCCAGGGGGGCAGGATGCCTACCACTACTACCACCCTCACCCAGGGGGGCTGGATGCCTACCACTACTACCACCCTTACCCAGGGGGGCAGGATGCCTACCACTACTACCACCCTTACCCAGGGGGGCAGGATGCCTACCACTACTACCACCCTTAGCCAGGGGGGCAGGATGCCTACCACTACTACCACCCTCACCCAGGGGGGCTGGATGCCTACCACCACTACCACCCTCACCCAGGGGGGCAGGATGCCTACCACTACTACCACCCTCACCCAGGGGGGCAGGATGCCTACCACCACTACCACCCTCACCCAGGGGGGCTGGATGCCTACCACCACCCTTAGCCAGGGGGCAGGATGCCTACCACCACTACCACCCTCACCCAGGGGGGCAGGATGCCTACCACCACTACCACCCTCACCCAGGGGGGCTGGATGCCTACCACCACCCTTAGCCAGGGGGCAGGATGCCTACCACCACTACCACCCTCACCCAGGGGGGCAGGATGCCTACCACTACTACCACCCTCACCCAGGGGGGCAGGATGCCTACCACCACTACCACCCTCACCCAGGGGGGCTGGATGCCTACCACTACTACCACCCCCACTCATAGGATGGACAATGCATGACACAACCAGCACACCACAACCTAGGGAATGCAAGAAGAAGACATCCCCCCAACACCATGACAAGCGTGTGTAGACTGTGTCAAATGCCTACAACACCGAACATGACTTTGAACATACAATGTGACCCCCTAGCACATGTGCCACACATATATGTGTGTGGCACCCACAATGCAAGCAGGCCATGACCATTGTGGCAATGGGGTCCAAACCCCCATCATCACAGTGACCAAAATGTAAGTGTGGGGTCCATAGCTGAAGCACACTTTGAACAATGTGGCAATGGGGTCCAAACCCCCATCATCACAGTGACCAAAAGGTAAGTGTGGGGTCCATAGCTGAAGCACATTTTGAACATTGTGGCAATGGGGTCCAAACCCCATCATCTCAGTGACCAAAAGGTAAGTGTGGGGTCCATAGCTGAAGCACATTTTGAACATTGTGGCAATGGGGTCCAAACCCCCATCATCACAGTGACCAAAATGTAAGTGTGGGGTCCATAGCTGAAGCACATTTCGAACATTGTGGCAATGGGGTCCAAACCCCCATCATCACAGTGACCAAAAGGTAAGTGTTGACAAAGAAAGAGGTGCAACTGCCAAACTGCATGGATGATTCCTGGTCACAGAACAACAAACACATCAGTGGCAAAGTAGTGTTTGTGTCCCATTGCAACATAAATTGGGGGAGCCAAATCCTGCAGTGCAAATAAGACATAACTTTGGCCATGTGCAGACAAACAACACCCATGGGGGCTGACACCGTCAACAATCATCAATGACACAATGACAGAAGTGACCATCAGAATGCAGACCCACATATTTGCACCAATGGGCACACACATGCAGATACCCTGTGGAGACTGCAGATGTGAGGTGAACAGATACCATACCATGGCAGCAATGGGACACACAAACCATGATCATTGTGCTGACCGATGACCTAGGAGTCCCAGGGACAGCAGGGGAAACCCACCAAACTACATACAGCCAATGGCACACCCAAGATATGCCAATGCAGTGGTGCAGATGCACAAACAGGCAGACCCACACTGCACATCATACACAACAGGTGAGGGGGGGGTGCCAGTGTCCCCAGGCAACCACACAACACATGAGGAGACCTGAATACCAATCATACAGATGTGCATACAGTGCCACACAAAGGTAACTCATGGATCCAAATCCCCTATGTGGGCAAGCAGGCATTGTCAGATGAGAGGGAGCACAAATCACACATGTCACACAGGCACGTAGGGACAGCAACTGACACAGCAAGACACAGACACACCACAGCACCACCCCCAGGGCCCCCACAATGTGGTGACCCTGGGCTGCATTACAATCCCACTGTGATGACAAAGCTAAATGTGGTTCACACTGTGAACCACAGTCATGTGTACTGAGCAACTAACTACCATCACACCTACACAAGCACAAATCAAACAGCATGGCCAGTAAGCCAAGGCCAACATGGAGGCAGGGGCCTAGCCGGGCAACAACTCTCATCTGCACACACTCAACACCACACCCCTCGACCTCCAACAATGTGCAGCAGTGAAGCACACATGCACTGGTGACATTGCACATGCACCCATGACTATTCCAGGGTGGTGGGTGGGAACCAAGGTGCAGAAACACATCACACATGGACACTCAACAAGACTCCTGAATGTCTGACACACTGCACACTACGCTGTACATGGACATGACGGCAATACCACACCAACCAATGGGATCACAGCCACAGTCACACACCAATGAAGAAGCCAAGGTCACCCACAAAGAACACACATAGACAACAACCAACATTGCAGCCCGGACCCTGAGGAGTGCCAGCAGTCACACACACAACGTGTCACAATCACTGAAAGATAACACAAACTGGAAATCACATGACAGGGGCAAACAACAAGTGCCAAGGGGAAACCTGACTGTGACCCATCTGCGTCTGCACACAAACTCAGCCCTGACAGCAAGCACACCTATGGGTGACACCCTGATGACCAGTAATGTGCCATGCACCCACATCACAGAGAACCCAGGGAGAAGACTTTGGGGGAACATAGCTCAACTCAGCTAGCATCACAAACAGGTACAACACTAGGGATCACAGCATGCACAGCTAAATGGAAGTGAACACACAGACATGCACATACAACACACACCTTGGGCGCAGGCAATGTCACAGGAGTACACACTGCCATGAGGGGACTCCACTCCTGTGTGAGGAAAGCTGTGCCATATGTTGCCTCAGTAGGGCCCCACCATGTCAGCTGAGCACTTGGTCACACAATCAACAATTAGCACCAAATGAGGGCTCCCGTCACATCAGCCTGGTCATGGAAGTGCCAACGGAATCATCAGCACAGATCCAACACACTTGTATAGCAATGTTGCACTGACAACACAGATGAGTCCTTCCCCATTGATGCCCAAACCTGCATGTCCAGTGGAGATGGCCACAAGGTCAGGGAAGTAGACGAATTGAACAATGGCAGGCACAACAGATGTGCAGGGGTGGAAGCCACAGATGTGAAATAGCCAATCTAAGTAGGAAATCCCATTGCCAAATACTGAACACATGACACCCTCAGATGCTGCTATGGATGACATGGATACACCACAGGATAGGACACATTCCCCCTGGACCACATGGGTTCCTGCACAGTAACACTTCATTATCATGAGACCAAATATCACCATCACTGCAGCAAGGGCATGGTTAGCATCATCAACATCATGTACATCAGAAGCAAAAGCACTAGAGAACAGAAAGTTGCTTTATTCAGCATATGTGGCATTAAAAGTAGAAGTCCGGTAGAACATAAACAAAGGCCAATGGCCAGTCCATCAACAAAGTCACAAGTGGGTGACAGTGGCAGATGCCACCCTACACATGCCTGCACAAAACCAGGGACAATCCACTAGGAGGGGCAACCGGGGGATAGGCCAGGCACCGCAGGGACAGGATCAGGGCTCACCAGGAGGAAGCAGGGAAGGGGTGGTGGGTGCTGGAGAGCCACTGACAACTGCAGTGGAGGTGTCTGACATGGTGTGTGCCGGCACAACTGGGGGGCATGGCTCAGATGTTGTGGGTGCCGGCACGACTGCAGTGGACCCTGCAGATGGAGTGGACAGGTCCGCCACTGCAGTGCCCAAGTCAGACAGGGTGGTAGTGGACTCCACTGCAGTGCCTACCACCAGGGGAGGAGAATGGGGAACAGGCAAGGTGGGCTGGACAGAGGGGGAGGACACCCTCACCACATCAGTGGCACAGACAAGCGCAGCGGGGGTGTGGTTCCGGGAGAGCAAGTGGCAGGGGGAGAAGGCCGGAGCCTCTTGGGGATGGTATATCTGTGGGTGGGGGAACCTGGGGCAGGGTGTGGTGGGGCACCTGTGGAGTGGGGGCCTGAGGGATGGAGGAAGGAGACCTGGTGCTTGAGCTGCAGGGCGGCGGCGGGGTCTTGCTCTTAGCACTCTGGGGGACTTGCGGGTGGGGGCTTCAGTCTGTCTGCGCCTGGGGGAGGGTGTCCGGGAACGAGGGGCACTCTGCTCCGTGTGGGGGGGCTTCCTCTTCCCCCTGGATGCTGGGGCAGCTGGATCGGAGGGGAAGAGGCCGAGGTCACTGAGGAAGAGGCGCTGGGTCTTTGGGGTTGCAGGTGAGGCAAGGGAGGGTGCTTTGGAGGGAGAGGCAACTGAGGACTGCGCAGTGCCCGTGGATGAGTGTGTGTGTACCAGGGCCCCATCCCCTGTGAGTCTGGTTTCAGTCCCCTGACTGTGCGTGCGTGTGCGTTTAGTTTGTGGCGTGTGTGTCTGTGTGCTGGACGTGTGTGTGCTGGTGTGTGCCTGTGCCGGTGTGTGTGTGCTTGGGACGGGTAAGGTGCTGGGGAGTGTGGATGGAGCAGAGGCAGGAGGGGTGAGGGACTGTCTGAGGAGGGACACTGCTGCCGTCAGGGAGGAGTCCATGGACCTGTTGCCCCTCTGTAGGTCAGACATGCCCGATGAGATGCCCTCCATGAACGACACCAGCTGAGTCAACAGTGCGGTGTGCGCATGGAGGACACTCAGCATGGCTGTCTGCCCTACATGGAGCTGGCGAAGGAGGTACACAGACTCCTCACTCAGGGCAGCAGGGGACACAGGGGCAGGGGGTGCGGTGCCTGGCCCAAAGGAGACACGCTCCCGAACATGGGAGCCTCCACGGACCTGGGGAATGGGAGCCGATGGGAGGGCGGTGGTGGTGCTGGTGGTGGCGGGGACAGCAACACTAGCTGGGGTGTGGTGGCTGCTGACACCCGCCTCCACAAGTGAGTCATCCTCCGAGTTGCTCTGGTCCTCAGCTGAGGTGGATGGTGCTGAGGACTCCTCGGTGTGGCTCCCCTCGCCCTCCGTGCCACTGGGTCCCTCCGACCACTCCTCGGCTGCTGACCCAGTCTGGCTCTCTGGCTCCTCCTGGTCCGTGGAGCTGTCCCCTTCCGTGGCCGTGGATGTATCTGCAAACAATGGGGAAACAGACAGACATCAGTCACCTGCACCAAACGCACACACCACTGTGAGCACAGCACATTACAGAGCAAGCCCTGGCATCATTAGTTGTACATTTCTAAAAGTGCCCTAACTGAACAGGAGAAGCCAATTGTCAGTCTGATGCCAAGCATGGCACTCACATCCCACATGGCCTTGCACCCATCTGTCTGGTGTCTGTTGGATTGCAACACCCCAGTGTGGACACATGCACCAAGTACACAGTAGTTGGACAGTGCAGAGGACACAGTGTGGCATGTGGACATGCACACATCACAGCTCTTGCCACTGAGTCAGTACAGGTTTCCGGATGAAAGGGATGCCCAGAGTCAAATAGGAAATGCATGTGATGCATACCAGCGACAGACACCATGATGCACCCATGTCCTGATAGCCATCGCCACAATGGTGTGCATGTAGCACATGTCACTCCCCTGCAGGACCACCAATAAGTTGACACATGCCATGGCAGAGGCATGACTGCTAAGTCATACATCACTGTCTCAGTGATGTATGACTTGGCAGCCAGACAACAACACTATGCACTGTGTCACAATAGTAGGTCATGGGGAATGCAAGTCCTGGAGCTGCACAAGTGCACATGTACATCCCCCACACAACACATCATCTTAACCCTCATCTGTCCAGGTCATACCTATTGGACATATGGGAGACCTGTGACACTACCCTCTGAACCTGAGCCCCTCACAATTTGCTGTGAATGGGGAACAGCTGCCTGAACTTCACATTCGCATACCCCAGTCTGCACGCGCAGCTGATCAAACACCTATGTGACACACAAGTATCGTCTCCTATGGTCACATCTCCAGGGGCATGCTGAGCCCCTACCAAGAAACACCCCAGCAGTCCTGGCAACTAATCCACAGCACACTGACACAGAGGCAGACACCTGAGGGGTCAAATCACTGTGCACAATGTGTCAGCTGATACACGGGAGTGGGAGTACAGAGTGCATTGCATGGCCTGGAGTAGGCATGACTGTCCTGCTCCACATGAATGAGGGATGTGCCCTGGACAGTGGATAGCTGGCTATGTATGTGTGACACACGTAATCTGCACACTCCTGGGGCCCAAACATTGTTCCCACCCGCTGCATGGGCGTGTGCCACATACCCCAGGCACATGTGGTGGCTCAGCTCAGCAAGTGGACCGCATATCAAAGCAACACGCAGATCACATGTCCAAACACAGGCGTTGTGTGAACAATGGACCCACCCATGATGCCCACAACAGAGTTAGGGAAACAGATGCTGTCCCCCACCTTTAGTGAAGCAAACTGCAAGGACACAGTCCCAAGTGACACAATTCCCTGAATGTAAGGGCCACACCTGGGTATCAGATGAGCAGTGGGCAGTGCACAATAGAGGGACATGGCTCCTGGACAACATGACTGCTGCACTGTGGCAGTTGAACCAGGCCAGAGGAGGGCACAAAGCATGTAATACAGAGTTCACAGTGCAGTCTTTGACTCACCCCTCCTTGCTGCTGTCTGGCCTTCAGCTGCCCATCCAGGTCTGGAAACACCACCGCCAGGATCTGGAGCATGTGGGGGTCAGGGTCCGTGTTCCGCCCCTCCTGCGAGGAGGCGACAGCTTCAGCTGGACCCGTGCAATCCTCCGGGTCCAGCCCCGAAGGTCCTGCCACCTCTTCTGGCAGTTGCGGATCCGGCGCTTGTAGACCCCCACGGACCGGACGGCCCGGACGATGTCCTTCCAGATCTCCTGCTTCCGATGGGCATTAACCTGTCAGGATGACAAAGTGAAAAGGCCATTACCCCAATGCAACATATCCGTGCATGACACAGTTGTATATACATGTCTCAATCACAGGGGCACATGATGTACACAGGCAGTGCAAAGCTGCCCATGGACAGTTTGGCAGACGTCACTACATGGTATCATTGCATGGGAAGTAAAACCATGTTCAAATGCACTGTCACTGCACCATACCTGTCCAGTGCAAGTCACTACACACTATGGGGGGTGACAACTACTGAGTGAGCCTGCTAGCCAGTGGTGTGCAGACTTTCAGCCTTGCTCGTCACACAAAATGCACATTCAGAAAGGCAGTGCACAGAACACTCACCTGCTCCCCTGGTGTCCCATACAGCTTGCTGTACTGTGGAAGTAGGCTGTCCAGCAGGGCCTGGTTCTCTTCAAGGCTGAAGGCTGGGGCTCTCTCCACAGTACGTGCCATTGCCGGGTCCAGAGGGGCAGAGACAGCAGCAGTGCAGTGGCAGATGTCGTCCTGGAGCATGTAGTGCAGGCAAGTGAGCTCTCAGGGGAACAGCCAGCAATATATATGTGCTGGAGAGGCAGATACTGTCCCTTGTGTCCAAAGTGATAGGTCCAAGTCGTTTGCATCTTCTGAATTTGGCCAATCCATGGAATAGCAGCACCAAAACACGCCGACAGCATCCTTCAAATCTTCAACTTCATGACATACATGATTTTGCAACATTGTTGTGGGTGACCAACTGATTTTCCAGCAACCGACTCGTTCGAAATTCGAAAACGCGTCCGTTGCCAGGCAAGCCCATTGTCAATGGGTGCGCACCGATCGGTCCATTGCGGTACAACGCGTATAGGGGTACAACGCGTACCCGCACACATTGAATGCAATGGGCCGGCCGGGGCACCGATCGGTCCATTGCAGTTCAACGCGCACAGGGGTACAACGCGTACCCGCACACATTGAATGCAATGGGCCGGCCGGAGGCACCGATCGGTCCATTACAGTACAACGCGCACAGGGGTACAACGCGTACCAGCACACATTGAATGCAATGGGCCGGCCGGAGGCACCAATCGGTCCATTGCAGTACAACGCACACAGGGGTACAACGCGTGCACCGCACACATTGAATGCAATGGGCCGGCCGGGGCACTGATCGGTCCATTGCAGTTCAACGCGTACAGGGGTACAACGCGCATCCGCGCACATTGAATGCAATGGGCCGGCCGGAGGCACCGATCGGTCCATTGCAGTACAACGCGCACAGCGGTACAACGCGTACCCGCACACATTGAATGCAATGGGCCGGCCGGAGGCACCGATCGGTCCATTGCAGTACAACGCGCACAGGGGTACAACGCGTACCCGCACACATTGAATGCAATGGGCCGGCCGGAGGCACCGATCGGTCCATTGCAGTACAACGCGCACAGGGGTACAACGCGTACCCGCACACATTGAATGCAATGGGCCGGCCGGAGGCACCGATCGGTCCATTGCAGTACAACGCTGCACAGGGGTACAACGCGTACCGCGACACATTGAATGCAATGGGCCGGCCGGAGGCACCGATCGGTCCATTGCAGTACAACGCCGCACAGGGGTACAACGCGCACTCGCACACATTGAATGCAACGGGCCGGCCGGAGGCACCGATCGGTCCATTGCAGTACAACGCGCACAGGGGTACAACGCGTACCCGCACACATTGAATGCAATGGGCCGGCCGGAGGCACCGATCGGTCCATTGCAGTTCAACGCGTACAGGGGTACAACGCGTACAGGGGTACAACGCGTACCGCACACATTGAATGCAATGGGCGGCCGGGGCACCGATCGGTCCATTGCAGTACAACGCATCACTGTACATGTGACTGGCATATGTCAGCATGCCTGTCTCAGATGGACATATGCCAGCCACAGATAGCTCCCAGGGAGTGAGGGGCACACCTACATCACGACAGCCTGTCCAAACTTTATCATAAGGCATGTAAGGCTGCATTTCCTATTGTGTGTATGTTGGTGTACATGTTGTCCTGTGGGTGTCACCTGTGGGCAGCCACCCCCAGGCTGTGCACGTGTTCATGGGGACAGGATCCTGGGTGTTACGTGTACATGACCACTGTGATGTGCAACTGTTCATATCTGTGCATGTGCCATGGTCACATTTCACGGTGGTGTATGTGTATGTCATGTCACATACCCCGTGAGTCCCATGTGGGACGGTATGTTTGAGCCAGGATGTCCCAGTGGTACAATAGTGATGGTCCTCCACAGTCTTTGTGCATGTAGTGTTTACAATGTCTCTGATTTCATGTGCACAATGGGAGACAGTCTCCACATCCACGTTGTATGTGCATGGACTTTGATGTTGTGCGTGTGTGTGTCACAGACGTCCATGTCTGTCCTGCCGTGGCAAGTGGGGCCACTACCTGTGGGGGTCATGGTTGTTTTGCTGTGGTGTATACATGATACTCCATGTAATGCCAGTGTCCATGTGGCAATACAGGGTCCCTGGGAATGTACCTGTCGTTGAGCTGTGGTGCCTGGGGCACATCTGTTCTCACATGTCACTGTGGGGGTTATTGTGACACGGCAGCAGGAGATGGGAACTGTGACACGGCCTCATGATATCCAATGGGCCAACCTGGGACTAATTGATGCCACCTGTTGGACCGTGTTGACAGATGTTGGCCATGTATGTACCATACATGTCCTTCCGGAACTGCACAATTCATGTAGTTGTGCCTCATAATGATGTATGTTGGGATCTTGAGTGTGTTCAATGCCGCATATGTGGGGTGACTGACAATCTTGCTTACTTCTCCTCTGCACTGCAGGGCTCCTGCTGTCCATCGACCATTCCCAGACCTGGCAATGATGGTGGAACGGGACAGGATCCGACGGTACCGCTTCACCAGGCAGCTGATTGAGGATTTGGCAGTGCAGTTGTCCCCACATTTGCAGCCTGGCCGGCCGTATCCTACAGCGCTGACCCCCAAGGTGAAGGTGATGGCAGCCCTACACTTCTTTGCCACCGGTACCTTCCAACATACTGTGGCGACTGCTGGTGGGATGTCACAGACCTTGTTGAGCCGTGTGCTCCGCGATGTTTTGGCGGCAATGTTGCTCTTCCTGAACCGGTACATCTATTTCCCTAGACTGCGATGACTCACTGACATGAAGAGTGACTTTTATGCCCTGGGGAGGATGCCGCATGTCATTGGCTCCATTGATGGGACACATGTGGCTTTGGTACCACCACAGGCCCAGGAGCAGGCCTACAGGAACCGCAAGCACTACCACTCGGTCAATGCAGACATTACCATCACACACGTGTGTGCCCGTTTCCCTGGTTCAGCACACAATGCCTTTGTGATGAGGAGTAGTCGCATCCCCAGGATGATGGCACAGATGCAGAACCAGCGTGCCTGGCTTGTCGGTGTGTACTGACTTTGTGCCATTGTGTGTGATCTGATCTGTAGTATTCCGCCCACTTTTCCAAGTCAGCTAATGTGCACTTGTCTGTCCGTAGGTGACTCGGGATACCCCAACATGCCGTGGTTGCTGACACCCCTCAGGAACCCTGTGACACCAGCCCAGATGCGCTACAATGAGGCACATGGTCGGACCAGGAGAGTGATTGAGCGGACATTTGGTCTCCTGAAGAGCCGCTTCCGCTGCCTGGACAAGACCGGAGGGTCCCTCCCATATGCCCCTGCGAAAGTGTGCAAGATTATCATCGTCTGCTGCATGCTCCACAACCTGGCAGTGCGGAAGGAGTTGCCTCTCATCCAGGATGACAATGACCAACATCCGCCACCTGTGGAGGATCCTGGCCTGGACCACGATGCCAGTGACGATGATGATGATGATGATGATGTCCGCACACAGCTCATCACCAACTTCTTTAGCTGAATGTGAGTATCCTGAGGTGTCATGTCAATGATGTGAGTTGGCATGATGTGTGGGTGGTGCTCTGGTGCTGTTGGAGTGTGTCCATGGGCTACTTGACTGGATGTGTGTTGCGATGTGTGCTAACAGGTGGGCTGTACTCCCCAACAGTGTTGACATGCTAACTTGGTTCTGGGTGGGTATCTTGTAACATGTATTGTGCATGAGTTTTGCTGTTCTGTCCTGTACTCCATTGCTTTTGACTGTGTGTCATTTCTGTCCTTCACAGGGTACATTCAGATTCGTTTGGTCAACTGTGTCCACCGATGACGTGATTGCACATCCAGGCTGGTAGCTGTTGTGTCCCTACAGGTGATGTGCGCCACACCCATGGACTTCCTTCCGTCTACAGTTGTTGACTGTGTGCCCGCTGCCAGGTGGGATTACCTTGCATCTGTAGTGGTTACGACATGTTGCAACTGTGTAATAAACCTGTGCTTCACTTTGTGATGTGCGTTGTCTGTGGTCACACATTTGACTGCCATTTGCTTACTGCACCTGTGGGCTACTTGACTACAACTGGGAATGGGTGTGGTGTCTGTGCATTGCACCGTCTTCCCTGGCAACATCAGTGTGGCAATGAGTCAGATGGCCTAGGTGTGTATGTGTTGTGTAGCCCTGGTGGTGTGTCTCCCTCATGTGTGTCACGTTGCCTGTACTCACATGCCTGTGTTGTCCTTGTTGTTGCAGTTCGCATACACAGTGTAATTTTGCAGTTCATCATCCCCATAACAGCACCCAGTTGGAATCACGACAGAGGCAAGTATGGTGTATTAGTGTGTTTATTGTGATACATTTGTGTTAATAGTGCATAGGATGGGTAGTGCTGTACATAAATCTTGCAATCCGAAGTTCCTAGGTGAATTGAAAGTCCTGGTAGACAGGATCCCCAGTATCGGGGCCACAGTTGTCTGACACATTGGTCCAACTTGTACTCCCCATGCAATGTGTGGGAGTAGTGTTGCCGTCAACAGGGTGAACAGTCTGTGCACAAAGGCGAACATCCAGAACAGGTTCATGCTTCCTGGGAGTTGCGCTTGGCCATCGGCCTCTCACTTTTCCCTCCTCGGACGACCCCTCTTCTTGGGGGGGGCCCTCAAGTACAGGCTGCTGCGGTGCAGGGGACTCTCCGCCAGAGTCCTCCTCCCTCCCTGTGGCAGTTGCAGTTTGTTCGGCACCAGATGTTGTTGGCACACAGGGAGGTGTGGACTGGTTGCTGTTCATCTGGTGGAGGCATTGTAAAATGTCCCTGTGCACCGCCGTCATCTCATGCAGTGCATCCCACTTGGACTCCACGCGGGACATGTGTGAGTCCACGCGGGACATGTGTGACTCCACGTGGGACATGTGGGAGTCCAAGCGGGCATGATGGGCAGCCTGCTGCTGTTTCATGTCTCTGAGGAGCCCCACTACCTGGCTGAGCTCTCCGGTGCTGGACTGGTACGCGTCAGCTATGCGTACCAGTTGTGGGTCATCATGCACACCAGCAACGTCTGCAAGCAGCGACCTCTGTCTCCCACCCCTCCCACCACCCCTGCTGACATGTGCAGTGTGTGCAGTGGCACGCACAGATAACCCTGGTCCACCTTGGGGGTTGATGGTGGTGGTGGTGTCCATGGCCCCAGGTTGGTCCAGGGTCCCTGTGCTGGTGTTGCTCCTTGTTCTGTCCATGTCGGCAGGGATGGTATTCGTGGTGACAGTCGTTGGAGGGGTGGGTGCAGGGGGTGCAGCTGGTGGTCCTGCTGGTGCTGCAGCTGGTGGTCCTGCTGGTGCTGCATGTTGACTTGCACCGGATGTGCCAGGTTGGTCTTCATCGTCCGAGGAGGACAGAGGCTGTACGAGACCAGTGAGCTCCGCATCCTCTTGAGCCTGGGACTGGGACTCCTCAGCGTCTGCTGCTGTGTCCCCATCATCACCTGTTTTTGGGAGACACAAACAATGTATGTTATGTTTCTGCAGGCATCAATGGTTGACACACATGACAGTTGTGACTGTGCCTCTGGGTGCGGGCCTGTACATTGCATTGTCCTAAGTCGTCACAGTCAGGGGTTGATATTGGTGTGGCACATTGTCCTGCATTATTTGGGCATTTCTATGTATTTTCTGGGGTGTGAACATGGTCTGCATTGGTTGTGTTTGGTTGACAGCCGGCCCTCCTTCCCACCCACCCAGCCAGTCAGTTATCCCACCATGGAACGTGCTTGCGTTGCAGGGAGTGTAAGTTGTCTCTCAGGATGTCACTCAGTGGTGTCCTGCTGTTTGTTGGTGCACAGTTGGCAGCAGGGCCTTGTGCTCCCCACAGCAGTAGCCAGTGTCAGCCATCTTGTGAGTCCTTCTCCACTCCCTGTGATGTGAGCATGGTTCAGGGTGGTGTTGATGGGACAGTTGTGGGGGGCAATATGTGTGACTGCGACTCCCATGATGCTATTGGCTACACTGACTTGGCCAGCATACACAGAATTCCTTCCTTTGAGTGGTCTTCACTGTGTGTTGGTGTTGTTGTGGTGGCTACATGTCTGGATGTGTTTGTTAGTTCTATTTGTGCCACTGCCTAGCTGTAGTTGTAGTTGTGTTTGTACATGTGTTGGCACAGTTGGATGTGACTTTTTTGATGGCATGTGTTGTGTTTATCTGACTGACATACACATTTTGGGATGATTCTGTTCTGGTTGCTGTGTAATTGCTATGAGTGCATGGTTTGACTCTCCCCTTGACAGTGATGTGTGTGTTTTGTGGCAGTATATTGTGTACATTTGTTGTGTACTCACCAGGCTCTGGGATGTCCTCTAGTCCATATACGCTCACTGCCGGAAGGATGGCCCGCACCTTCTCCTCCCAGGGCCTGAGGTATATTGGCTTGGCAGGAGGGCCACTGCTGGTGTATTGGCTGTTGATGTAGTCTTTCTTGAGCAGGTCCCGTACCCTCCTGCGCACGTCATACCACCTGTTCTGGATGTCGCTCTTTGTGCGCCGACATGGTGATTGTGCGTTCACCCTGTTGATGATCCTCTCCCACATCTTGGTTTTCTGGGAGATGGGGGTCTGTTGGACCAGTGTGCCAAACAGCTGTGGCTCTACCCTGAGGATCTCGTCTACCATGACTTCCAATTCACTATCTAGGAACTTGGGATTCTTCTTGGGGGGCATGGTGATGGGTGGTGATGGTGAGTGATGTGTGTGTTGGTGTGCAGGTGAGGGTGTGTGAGTGTGTGTTTTGCTGGGTGTATGTGAGGTAGGTATTTGTTGGTGTGCTGATGGTGTGTGGCTTGTGTGAGGGATGAGCTGTGGGTGTGTGGTTGCTTTCTCTTGGGTGCTGGCAGTGGAATGGCATTTGCAAAGGCTCATGGTTGTGATTTGTGTCCTTTATATAGGTGGAGTTGTGGGTGTGTCTTTGTTCTCTGTCCCCACCCCCCCAGTATTTATTGGCTTGGTAATTGCTTGTTTGGCCTTTTTTTGGGTGATTTTTCCTTTGTGCTGTTTGTGTATGTTGGAAATGTTCTTGTGACCGAGTCGGACCCTGCATTTGTCTCGTACGGTGTTCTCCGTTTCGTTCGCGCTGTGTTTGTGCAGTTTTCTATGCTGCGTACGCGTCGGTCGCGGTGTTTTGTGTTGCTTCGGCTCGGTTTTGTATGCGTGTCAGTCGTACGGCTTGGCCTCCGTCCGACTCGCTCGTGGTTTTCGCGCCTTGCATCGTACTTTGCGGTTTGGAGTTCGCGTGTACGTTTCGGTCGGATTTGTTCCGGGTGCGTGTCGGTCGGTTGGATTCGCGTGTTTTTCCGGCCGGATTGCTGTTTTCTGTGCGGCTCGGTCGGTCGACTTGGTTTCGGTACGTGTTGGTCGGATTTTTCACGCCTTGCATCGTACTTGGCGTGTCGGGCGCCACGGGTACGTGTCGGTCGGTATTATTTCCGGATCCGAGTCGGTCGGTAATTTTTCCGGCCCGAATCGGAATCGACCCCTAGATGTTCTGGAAATCCTGGAAGGACAGACAGAAAATTTTCACACAGCACTGCATCAAACCTAGACTTTAGCTTTGATTTACAGAGCTAGAAACAGGTGGGGCTACAGAAGGATGAATTTTGTAAATTGGGGCACTGCAAGCAGCCAGTGACCTATCGGACTAAAGAGACCATAATTACAGAGGCAGCAATCCAAAAATACCCTAAAAATTTGTGTAGAACCTGTAATGATTGCAAAACCACAAAATATTTGGGCAGATATTTTTAAAGCATCAGTTAAGCCCTTGTAATCCTGGGCTAATTATCTTGGTTCAAATATACATCTTGTAAAGTTTCGGCTGATTTGGATTTCTGAGGGACTGCTGAATATGCAAGAGTTCTGTCCTGGATTCCTAGCGCTAGGATTAGTGTTGCTTTTTGGGTGTGGAGGTGGGGTAGTTCCATGCAGGGCAAGGCATCACGTTTTATCCCTGGCAGAAACAGTCCATAAAGGTAAAGGAACAGACAGCCCGAAACCATTGGCTATTGTAAGTGGAATTCACTTGATGATCAGTCCACACTCATCTGCATTAGTTGATTGCACACATAACACATGATGTATGAAGTACTGCATGTACTCCAGCATTTCTTGGGTACTGTGGTATATCAGTCCACCTAGGGAGAGGTGTCCTATTTATTTCTTTGTTATATGAGGATGAACTTCAAAATTCATTGCTGTCTCATCAGTGGATGTTTTCTGTCCTTTAATTACTGTGAATGGGGATATGAAGCATATAGAAGTAGAGGTGGGAAATCATGATGACCTTGGATTGATTGGTGAAACTCTGTGGACTTGCTACGAAAGTTCTCACTGTTTACTGACTGTTGGGCCTCAGAGACTGTATTGTGGCTTGGGATTAGCTTTAGAAATGGTTGCAAGTTCTTCATGAGGAAAGGACACGCTCCTGTCAAAGAAGTGCCCTGCTCGCTTTTCCCCAACTTCCTTCAGTGGAGGTTCAATTGATTCAGCCTGTCATGCTTTGTGAGCTAGTGGCCAGGAGGATGGAGGCAGGCAAAAGACCACAAGTGCAACCAGTGTGTACTACACCAGATGACAGTGTGATTAGGGCACTGCCTTGAAGCTACGTGACTCTATGTGCTGGAAGAAGGAACCTGAGAACCACTATGCCAAGACTGCATGCGTATGTATCTGCATGTGAATGTCTGTGTACATGTGTGAATGTGAGATAGAGTCAAGGCAGTGTGTGACTGTCTTGGAACCTATGCCCCACAGTCTGACAGTACACCTCCCATAATGCACAGAACTGACACTATATCAAGATGCCCATGACTTCTACTGATGCGTGTCATCCTCCTTCCTACATACTTGGTCCATCTCTCCTAGGCTCTGTTGGACCTGGCCCTCTGCAGAGACCTGGCCCCAAACATTTTGCCTTCACCCTCCTGTTTTGCCTGCATGTTAAATGCTACTTGTGGGCCTGCCGCACTCATTGAGCCACCCACTAAAGTAGCGTTTTGAAACATGTCTCGAGCCTACCATTGCAGCTTGTTGTGAAGTTGGGTAGGGCGCCTTGTATTCAAATAGTAGGGCATGTGGGTTTAAGCTTTACATGACCTGGTAGTGAAAAACTCCTAAAGTCATTTTCACTACTGTATGACCTTTCTCTCCCATTGACTAATACTGGGTTACCTTTTTACATTGAATAAGTGCGTACTTGGGATTGGGAGCAGGTAGAGATATCATATTTTAGTTCAAATGAATTGTGAATTAAAATCCTCTTTAATGCTAAAGTCAGATTTCAAGTCACAATTCTGAAAATGTGTCAAGAGGCCAAGCTCTACTCACATGACAAATGGTGGACGTCTGCGGAAACAAAGAGTAAGCCACCAATGTACCCATTACCTGGATACTTACACACAGAGAAGAGGCATGACTGTGTGATAGCAACAGGCTTCAGGGGAAGGGTGCTTTGGATGGGAAAGAGAGAGAACTTTTTTTCTGAATTTTATCCAAGTCCAATGGTAAGATGTGACGGGCCCAATCCACCCCTTGCATCTGACCTGCGCTCCACTGTTGTTAGCCTTAAAGTTTGACTTTGCTCCGGTCTCATATGACCAGATACCCATGGTTGACGCTTTGACCTTTTAGGTGCTGGATTTCACTAAAAAGTTTAAGAATTCATAACTCCAATTCTACTGATTGGCTTTAATTCATTTTGGTGTCATTTTACTTATTAGAATATTCTCTATTTCTATAAATTGGTATGGTATTTTTCTTTGCATAAATACTTTGCACATTGCCTCTAAATTAATCCTGACTGCTTTGTGCCAAGGTACTAGAGAGTTAAGCACATATTAATTTAGTGACTTTTTTGGTTCACCCTGACAAGGATTATGGTTGTTGCCTGAGTGGGGCTTCCACCCCCTCAACCAATAACCCAGTGTCTTACAGGCTCCACCTCTGGCATAATGGTGATCGTTCTTGGCATAATAATGTTGATTCATGGCAAATTGTAGATATCTTATAAGCCTGACCTATTAGTTTTGCCAGTGTTTAATTAAACTTAACAGTCAACTCCTTGTGACACAAGCATAGTACAGTAGTTAACTTCTGAATAAAAGTTGTAGTCTTTCTATTATATTTTTAGCACAATACACACAATAGAGAGACTATTGCTGCAAAGGTCTGAATGGACGGCTTTAAATAAAAAAACATGAATAAGAAATTCTGCACTTCTCTGTAGTTTACCCGCGCTTGCAGGCCGGTTATAAAAATTAAATATTGCATAGCTTGTGAAATATTTATCAAAATGACGGGGGCTTGAGAATCATTTTTGTTTCTAATGTTGTTTTTGTCTTTGTAGGCGATTTTAAGTGAGTGTTTACAAATTGGTGAATTTTAATTGGAAAAGGATCTATGTATGTGTAATATATTATGAATTTGTCCTGAAGAAGGTGGTTTGCACACAATTATCCACCGAAACACGTTGACGACCATGAATGACATGCCTCTAGCCACTCTGAAATCTAGATAGTATTGAAATATATACAAATTGAATATGTAAAGATGTGAAATAGAGGATACAGCTTAAAACAAATTAAGTTGCATGTATTTGTGAATTTTATAAATTGTCTTTGATTGGGGCTATATAGTTTTAACTGTATGTATAATAATTCTGATGTGATTAGATAAAAATTTGTATATTTGTCCTTCAAGTAGTTCAAGTAGACCGGGAGATGCGGGAGCGTAGTGATAAATGTTCGAAGTGGGCCAGGGCATAGGCAAGGCTCCAGCTGGAAACCTGGGTCGGAGCCCCGATCCACAGGTGGCCGTCGGGTGCAATCGGCTGGAGACAGGTCGGCCTTGCTCCTGCATCTCCCGGTCTACTTGAACTTCGGGGTCGCTTGTGAGTGCAATCACTCCTCCCCATCGAGACCCAACGGGGCTCCAACACACCTTGGACTGCCATATCCTGCTTGATCAACTCTCACCGATTCCTCGAAGCCCTCGCCTCACACCCTTGGCGGCATCTCCGCTGGGCACAAGCCTCGCTGGCCCACCCACACTTTCCTCCTCATCCCTGATACCTCCATCTCACTGAGCCCAGCACACTTCATTTGGTAACCTGGGCCTGATGATGATCCTAATCTACATGGATCGAAACGTCATCGACATCCGAGCGCAACTTGTGGCGCAATATACTCTGGTTCACTAAAATGCCTAACTTTGTTTTAATTTATGTAAATACTTACCTGTGAACCTCAAGTACTCTGTATTTATTGTCACATTTCCACTTGCGCCGTATATCGCTGTTCACTTGTCACCTGCGCCGTCCACCTAGAGTGTCACGAGCACTCGTGTGCACAGAGTTCGTCGGGTTACTCATGTATTTATTGCTTACAGTGCTGTAATAACTGTCCTCAATCTGTCCGTACCTTTTCAGTTCTTGTTCCCTCTTGCATTTATTCAATATATGATGCCTTTGGCAGGTTTAACTAAACAATGAGTCTCCCTACCTTCCTTTCTTGCAATGTTTTGTGCATGCTTACCTACTAGTCTCGCAAATAATACCAGTTGAGATATTGTTGTTTATATACTCTACTTCACCCAGATCTCAACTTGGTCTATGGGTTCACTCCTGTTGCTTTTACCTTCATGAAATTATGGGCATGCCGCTGCCAATGCAGTTTTGGGAATTGCTCTTTAATACTGCAGCAGTAGACATGAACTCAATGAAAACAGCTAGATCAATGTGGTGCTCACATAAACAGAATGTAAAAAAAAAAACAGGGGCTGATTCCGATTTACCCAATACAGAGGGCACAGGATACCAGGTCCGGAATTTTCTATTTCTGTTTACCGTTTTCCTGTACCGGGCATTTATGACATCTAAGGGCCGCGATGGGGAAACCATGTGGGCCCTTGAATTACTGGGCATTTTTCTGCATTTTTTTCAAATTCTGGACCTGATTCCACTTTCAGCAGTTGGAATGTGTGAGTGGGAAAAAAGAGTGCTTACCGGGTACAAGTGCGCATCCGGTTCACACATAATTGTGCGGGTTGGCATCTACTGCCGGGATACTAGTCTGGGCTGCTTGTAATCAGCCCCATAAAAAATATATTATATGGGATAAGGTACCCCTTGCCATACATTATAAGGATATTACAAGCCATAGAGGAGTTCCACGACCATATAGAGGAATGAGGCCGAAGGTCAAGATCCTTTATAAGGCTAAGAAACTCAGAGGTGACTTGCAATATCTTTTTAATGTATGACAAGGGGGTACTTTAGTCCTTAAAATACATGGTCACACCATCATCTTTTCCACAAACGACTTAAATCCTTGGTCCATAGCTCTTTCATATAAGAGACAGCATGTTTGCAAACATGAAGAATAAAAGTAGAAATATAGAATCTCTAGTACAAAATGAAACACATAAAAAAGCTGTTAGATAATTGTTGCAAAAATATATTAGAATCTGTTTACTAAAAGTCATTAAAAAAAGAAAAGAAATGCAAAGTAGAAACATACAGAAAGATTCTAACTTTTCTTTAACTACCTTAGGAGAGTAAAAAATAAATATGTTGCCATAAATCTCCCCTTTCAGATTGACATTGTAAAAATATTAGAGACAGGCTTTTAATACAGGGATTGCAGAATCATAAATATATACATATATACACATACACACACACACCCACACATATATATATTTTTTCTTTTTGGTTTTCACAAAATCCACTAAACATTGCTGAACTCTGTTGAACGGGTGTCTCCTTACATGATAGTGGCCTCACATCCATAGATTTATAAACAAATTTATGGAGCACTCAGCGGGTTGCAGTTATATCCAGTTTATTTGCGTCAAACAGACGCGTTTCTGCAGGAACTGCCTTTTTCAATGTTAGATGCGTTCAGAGTGAAAATCACCTCGCAGATTTTAAATTAGTCTCAACACATTCTCATTGGTTGATACTTTATGGCCATCAAAAATGGACGGCTCATTCACCTTCAGTTGTAAAAATGAGGAGCTTTCCCTGCCTGCAGACATGCAGACAGGGAAAGAGATGAAACTATTGCTCATGCATGCAGGGAGCTACATTTCCATTAGCTCCCTATATGCAAGAGCAATGCCTGCTCCTGCAGACGGGTTGGAGCCGGCAGGGACTGTGGGGGCCTTGAGGCTACCCCGAGGTCCCAATCCTGCACACTGGGTACCTTGGGACGGTCTAGGGCACCCAGGGACACATGACCGGGCCCCAGGGGATGGGGTACCCTGGGGCCGAAATCTTCCCAGGAGGGGGTCATGTGGCCCCCTCCTCAATTTAACTAAGGCCAGGCCCAGGGGATGGGGTCCAGTGGCCGAAATTAGCCTGGGGAGTAGGGGCTGCAAGGCCCCCTACTCCATTGATTTGTTGCTGGGCCCCAGGGATGGGGTCCTATGGGGCTGGAATTGTCCCTTTCCTATTACATTTCAGCCAGTCCCAGGGGAATGGGGCCCTGGGGCCATTCTGGCCCTGATGCTAATTTCACAAAAATGAAACCGCAACAGTAAGCACTTACACATATCAATATAGCTAGTGCCCCCGTTAAAGCTCCACTTCTGTAAAGGACATATGATCCTAACTCCTGGGCTTGGCGAAGGCAAAATAAGTGTGTTTTCTCAGAAATTCCATATTGAAAAACGATCTGAAATCCTTTGTGGAAGTGACTGCATCGTTGATCTATTGGAGCGCAATCTGTATGTGACTGTGATGAGTGGGTTCTTTCTTGTACTCTCCCGGTTAGAGCAGAGTCCATGGTTCTCCCTTTAAAATGCCAAGAGTATGCAAATGTGAAAATCACTTGGAAGCTTCCCCGTTTGGCCCGTCCACCTTAGTAGTTTTCAAAGGTCTTCCTGCCTTTAACCAGAATGATGGACAGCTTAACAAGCGCCCCCCCAACGTGTTTCCTGATGATTTTGGTGAAGAGTGTATGAGGATATCTCCACCAAACAAAAAAGCACTTACTTCATATAGTTAAGAGGAAGTACCCTTGTTTGGTGGAGATTTACCTCTTTGCAGCCTCGTCGTCTTTTCTATAGGAGGATTCATGTTATCACATATTTCTGGATAAATATGCACCAGGAACAAACACATTGCCAAAACGCACACAATTTTCTCATGTTCCATTACGCAGCTGTAGTGTAGGATGCATACTGGACATTTACCCAAGGAAGTAGCATTTAGTAATTAACCAGTAGAAAGAACTCCACATGGGTAGATATTTTGTGCAAAACTGTGGACTCTTGTTGGATAAAAGGGCAGGTGCAGTTCCTTTGTGGCTGAGTCACTGACACAGCTACTGACACACCTACACAGATACTTAGATACTCACTCACACAATCAGGCACTCAAACACCTACTGAGATACCCACTTAGATACTGATATACCAGTCACAGACCCACACAGCCACTCACAGACCCACTCACAGACCCAGACAGGCACTCACTCACACAGATACTCAGACACTTATGCATACACTCACAGACCCACTCAGACACTCACGCACCCCCTCACAAACCCAGTGAGACACTTATGCAGCCACTCCCAGACCCATACAGACACTCACACACCCACTCAGACACTCACTCACTTCCTCACACACCCACTAAGACACTCATGCACTCACTCACGCTCAAAAGTTACAGGTTAGGAAATAGAATTTAGAAAACCTTAGACATTCACTTAAGAAACCAAAGGTTACATGGACGTTATAGATCGGAAACAACATTTTTTAAAAACTTAGAAATTCACTGAAAGAGCCAAAGGTTACAGGGACGTTATAGTTAGGAAACAGAATTAAAAAACAGAAATTCACTGGAAAAAAACAAAGGTTACAGGGACGTTAAAGTTAGGCTCAGATTTCACTCATACAAAACCAGTGAAATTCAGCAGTTATAGTTACCACTGCCAACTATAACGTATCCCCCCAAATATGCACTGTTTATGACCTCAAAATTTACATCACTCATGACATGGTCAGTGACATCATTGATGACATCATTGATGACATGTCAAATGGCATAAGTGATGACATCATTCAGTGAGTGTGAGTGCTTTCTAACAGTTTATGAGTGTTAAACATATATACTAAGCTACTACAAAAGTTAAATTAGTATGCTAGGTGTAAAACTAATGAGTGGTACTACTTTTAAATACACAAAGGTTACAGGGATGTTATAGTTAGGAAACAACATTAAAAAGGCCTTAGAAATTCACTGAAAAAAACTACGTATACAGGGACCTTATAGTTAAGAGATAGAATTTAAAAAATCTTGGAAATTCACTGAAAGAAACAAAGGTTACAGGGATGTTATAGTTAGGCTCAGATTTCAATCGTACAATACGAGTGAAATTCAGCGGTTATAGTTACCTGAGCTAACTATAACTTACGACCCCTCAATGCACTGCTTATGACCTCACATATTATATCCCTCATGACATGGTCAGTAATATCACTGATGACATCATCCACAGAACCTCTCACACACCATACAACCTCTCATACACCCACTCACACACCCACACAACCACTCACATACCCATTCACAGGCCCAAACATGTACTCACACAACCACTCACTCATATATATATATATATATATATATATATATATATTCACAGAAAACCACAGGTTTCAGGGAAGTTATAGTTAGTTGGACATTTTACTCGTACAAAACCAGAGAAATTCAACTAACTATAACGGCCGAATTTCTCTGGTTTTGTACGAGTGAAATGTCCAACTAACTATAACGTCCATGAAACCTGTGTTTTTTTCTGTGAATTTGTAAGGTTTTTTAAATGCTAATTTCTAACTATAACGTCCCTGAAACCTATGGTTTTTTTCAGTGAATTTCAAAGGTTTTTTAAATGATAATTTCTAACTATAACGTCCCTGAAACCTATGGTTTTTCAGTGAATTTCAAAGGTTTTTTAAATGCTAATTTCTAACTATAACGTCCCTGAAAAAAATGTTTTTTATTTGTTATAAAAATAATGTAATATTTTATATTTTCTAAAATATAAATATTAATTTTTATGTCTTTTTTTTATAAAAGAGTGGATTCGCGTACCGATCGTGTACATGTCTCGATGGCTGCGTGAATCCAAGTATTTTGCCGCCATATTGGTTAAGTCGTGTACGATGCGCGTTTCGTAAGCGACGGGTGCGTGGTTCCCGGCCCCGCGTAACATCACGTACGTAGTTCCGGTGGTCGTGCCGGGTGCGCGAATCCACCGCAAATTTTTAAGTTTTAAAACTATATATATATAAGTTTAATATGTATATTAAAGCAAGAGATTATTTAATTTATTTATAAAAATCATATATTTGTAACTAGAATAAAGATAAATTATTGTTAAATATATTTTTACGGAATCGTGACGGGTGCACGCTGGTTGCGCGCTCGGTGCGCGAACCCATGTGACTTTTAAAAAGAGAATTTCATTGGTTAAGAAGCTTTTTATTCTAGAACTTGCAAGACCCCACCCAAATTTTTCATTCTTCTGACAACATCTACAGAGACACAGCTCTTGTGTTTTCTCTCTTCTTTTCTGCATTTTTTTGGTGTTTTTTTTACATCAAGAGAAAATGGCTTCTTCAAACCCGGCTCAACAGCTTCCTCCAGAAGAAGAAGAAGAGTTAGAAGAACCAGTAAAGAAAAGATACGAGAGCATCGTATGGGCCTTTTTTACAATACCTGCTGGTGAGAAGAAGGTCAACTCACATGAATCTGAAAAGAAATACTCGTGTGGGACATCTTTGATGCTTAAACACCTGCAAACATACATCCACGGGCCCTTGCACGAGAGCAACATCGTCGTGACCTTCAAAAACAGGCATCGCAAGACGACCAAGTTGCAGGGCCTAGTACCTCATCAGGTTCTTCCACCACTCTAACAATCAATATAAAACCTGAATTCGCTAGACTGGAGCAGCATTGCATTAAATGCAAAAAAGTTCTTTGCTATGGAGAGCAATCGGTGGATGCTATCGTGGTTGCTGTAAAAAACCACTATAGTTAATTTGTTTTTGTTTTTTTTCTTTTTGCAATGACTTGTTAATTGCAAAATGTTTCAAAGGTTTTCTCTGTTCATTCTCTTGAATGTTTCATTTTTTTAAAAAAAGCAGCAAAAAAATACAAAAAAGAGTTAGAAAAACAAAAAGAAAAAAAGAAAAAAAAATGGTTCTTGTTAGAACCCACTATTTGGTTAAAAAAAGAGAAAGTTGTATGTGTTGTATGAAGAAGTGCCTGGATAATATCTGGATGATTACATGGGTGCATGGGTAGTGCCTGGATGATTGGAGAACTTCAAGGATAGTGCCTGAGTGATTGGAAGAGTGCAAGGGTAGTGCCTCGGTGATTGCATGAGTGCATGGCTACTGGCTGGGTAATCGAAGGAGTGAATGAGTAGTGTCTGGGTGACTAGAGGAGTGCATGGGTAGTGCATTGGTGATTAGAGCAGTGCATGGGTAGTGCCTGGGTTATTGCATGACAGGATGAGTAGAGCTTGGGTGATTGGAGGAGTGCATGGGTAGTGCCTGGCTGATTTTGTAAGTGCTTGGTTAATGCTTGGGTGATTGCATGAGTGCCGAGGTAATGTATGGGTGATTGCAAGAGTGCATGGGTAATGCTTGATTGATTGCATTAGTTTATGGGTAATGCCTGGATGATTGCATGTGTGCATGGGTTGTGCCTGGGTGATTGTAAGAGTGCAACGGTAGTGCGTGGTGATTTTATAAGTGCTTGGGTATTGGCGGAGTGATTGGATAAGTGCATGGCTACTGGTTGAGTGATTGGAGGAGTGCATGGGTAGTGCACGGGTGATTGGAACAGTGCATGGGTAGTGCCTGGGTGATTGGAGGAGTGGAAGGATACTGCATGGTGATTTTATAAGTGCATAGGTAGTGACTGGGTGATTGAAGGAGTGCATGTGTAATGCCTGGGTGATTGCATGAGTTTATAGGTAATGCCTGGATGATTGCATGAGTGCATGGTTAGTGCCTGGGTGATTGCATGAGTTTATAGGTAATGCCTGGATGATTCCATGAATGCATGGTTAATGCCTGGGCGATTGCATGAGTGCATGGGTACTGCCTGGGTGATTGGAGGCGTGCAAGAATAGTGCATGGTGATTTTATAAGAGCATGGATAGTGGCTGAGTGATTAGAAGAGTGCATGGTTACTGGCTGGGTTATTGAAGGAGTGAATGAGTAGTGTCTGGGTGATTAGAGGAGTGCATGGGTAGTGCACAGGTGATTGGATGAGTGCATGGGTAGTGCCTGGGTTATTGCATGACAGGATGAGTAGAGCCTGAGTGATTGAAAGAGTGCATGGGTAGTGCCTGGCTGATTTTGTAAGTGCTTGCTTAATGCCTGGGTGATTGCATGAGTGCAGAGGTAAAGCATGGGTGATTGGAAGAGTGCATGGGTAATGCTTGACTGATTGCATTAGTTTATGGGTAATACCTGGATGATTGCATGAGTGCATGGGTTGTGCCTGGGTGATTGTAAGAGTGCAACAGTAGTGCGTGGTGATTTTATAAGTGCTTGGGTATTGGGGGAGTGATTGGATAAGTGCATGGCTACTGGCTGGGTGATTGGAGGAGTGCATGGGTAGTGCACAGGTGATTGGAACAGTGCATGGGTAGTGCCTGGGTTATTGCATCAGTGGATGAGTAGTGCCTGGGTGATTAAAGGAGTGCATTTGTAATGCCAGTGTGATTTTGTAAGTGCATGGGTATTGCTTGGGTAATTTTGTAAGTGCATGTGTAATGCCTTGGTGATTGCATGAGTTTATGGGTAATGCCTGGGTGATGGCATGAGTTTATAGGTAATGCCTGGATGATTGTATAAGTGCATGGGTACTGCCTGGGTGATTGGAGGAGTGGAAGGATACTGCATGGTGATTTTATAAGTGCATAGGTAGTGACTGGGTGATTGGAAAAGTGCATGGCTACTGGCTGGGTAATCAAAGGAGTGAATGAGTAGTGTGTGGGTGATTAGAGGAGTGCATGGGTGATTGGAGCAGTGCATGGGTAGTGCCTGGGTTATTGCATGAGTGGATGAGTAGTGCCTGGGTGATTGGAGGAGTGCATGGGTAGTGCCTGGGTGATTGTAATAGTGCAAGGGTAGTGCGTGGTGATTTTATAAGTGCATGGGTATTGGCAGAGTGATTGGATAAGTGCATGGGTACTGGCTGGGTGATTGGAGGACTGCATGGGTAGTGCATGGGTTCTTGGAGCAGTGCATGGGTAGTGCCTGGGTTATTGCATGAGCGGATGAGTAGTGCCTGTGTCATTGCAGGAGTGCATCGGTAGTGCCTGGGTGATTTTGTAAGTGCATGTGTATTGAATGGGTGATTTTGTAAGTGCTTAGGTAATGCCTGGGTGATTACATGACTGCAGAGGTAATGTATGGGTGAGAGGAAGAGTGCAGTAGCGGCTCCTCGAGGGAGTGCTGCGGGGCAGTGGGGTGGGGCGGGGCGGGGGAGGGGCAGGGTGGGGCTAGTAAACTCCGGAATTGGGCCGAACGGAGTTGAGTAAAGAAATAAATACAACGAATTACATTGCGCGCTGCATCACCGATTTGGCGTTGCAGCGTGCGCAATGTAATTCGTTTTGTTTATTTATTTCTTTACTCAACTTTGTTCGGCCCAATTCCAGAGTTTACTACCCCCCACCCTGCCCCTCCCCCGCCCCACTGCCCCGCAGCACTCCCTCGAGGAGTCGCTACTGGAAGAGTGTATGGGTAATGCCTGAGTGATTGCATGAGTTTATGGGTAATGGCTGGATAATTGCATGAGTGCATGGGTTGTGCCTGGGTGATTGCAGGAGTGCAAGGGTAGTACATGGTGATTTTATAAGAGCATGGATAGTGGCCAAGTGATTAGAAGAGTGCATGGCTACTGGCTGGGTAATTGAAGGAGTGAATGAGTAGCATCTGGGTGATTAGAGGAGTGCAGGGGTAGTGCATGGGTGATTGGATGAGTGCATGGGTAGTGCCTGGGTTATTACATGAGTGGATGAGTAGTGCCTGGGTGATTGGAGGAGTGCATTGGAAATTCCTGGGTGATTTTGTAAGTGCATAGGTATTGAATGGGTGATTTTGTAAATGCATAGGTAATGCCAGAGTAATTGCATGAGTGCAGAGGTAATGTATGGGTGATTGGAAGAGTGTATGTGTAATGCCTGAGTGATTGCATGAGTTTTTGGGTAATGCCTGGATAATTGCAGGAGTGCATGGGTTGTGCCTGGGTGATTGCAGGAGTGCAAGGGTAGTGCATGGTGATTTTATAAGTGCATGGATAGTGGCTGAGTGATTGGAGGAGTGCATAGCGACTGGCTGGGTAATTGAAGGAGTGAATGAGTAGTGTCTGGGTGATTAGAGGAGTGCATGGGTAGTGCATGGGTGATTGGAAGTGTGCATGGGTATTGATCGGGTTATTACATGAGTGGATAAGTAGTGCCTGGGTGATTGGAGGAGTGCATTGGAAATGACTGGGTGATTTTGTAAGTGCATAGGTATTGTTTGGATGATTTTGTAAGTGCATAGGTAATGCCTGGGTGATTGCATGAGTGCATGGTTACTGCTTGGGTGATTCCATAAGTGGAGGAGTAATGTCTGGATGATTGAAGGAGTGCATAGGTAATACTTGGGTGATTGCAAGACTGTAGAAGTAATGTCTGGGTGATTGCAGGAGTTTATGGGTACTGCCAGAGTGATTAAAGGTGTGGATTGGTAATGCCTGGGTGATTTTGTAAGTACATAGGTTATGTTGCAGTGATTGAAGGAGTGCATGGGTTCTGCTGAGGTGATTTGAGGAGTGAGATGATTGAGTTTGAAAAACTGAATGACTGCAATAAAAGTGACTGTAAACATTAATTCATATTATTATGCTTATTACATTATTTCATCTTACCTTCTTTATTGAAGTAGATATCAAACTCTTTGAAACTATTTTACAGTTGTTTCATTGTAAACTAAATTTAAAATATTTTCAAACTTTATTATTACTTTCTGTAAAAGAGAAGAAAAATACTGTTATTGCAAATAATATTATAGTTTTAAGAACACAACATCATTTTAGAATTACATAACATATTCAGTTTTTCTTTTTTGTTGTTTTCAGATTCTATTGAATTGCACCACACACAGTGATTTCAATGTTGATCATCATATAACAGCGGGCAAAAAAATACAATCAGTAAGATTGTAAAAAAACAAACAAATCTGTGTTGAAAATATTTACAACAAGTTCAACTATCTGTTTACATTTTCAAAAATATACACTCTCATTTGCATTGTGTATAATATAAAGATCAAATATACAAACTACTTCTTTCAAACATAATTTTCCAAATGCAATATCAATTAGCACAAACAATAATTCAAACACTAATTGTTCACATCTTCCCAATAGGCCGAATGATGTTTCCGAATCCATTTGCATAGAAAATATCCAAAATAAACTCGTTTATTCATGTTCACATCTTCCCAATGGGCCGAATGATGTTTTTAAAACTTTGGCATCAAAAATATCAGATATGAATTTGGTAAATGAAAAGGCAACCGACACTTGAATTCCAAATGAGCATCATTACAATGTGTCCATCCTTTATTGCACTTTAAATACACAGTATAGTGTCCAGATGTTGTAGTAGGTCCATCATGGAAAATAATAGCCACTGCTTTAAAAGTTCTTCCTGAAATTGATACTTGACTTGCCACAAAATGTTTAATTTTGGTTTCCAATTTTCTTCCATCTGCTCTACAATGTTGTAGCATTAAAATGACATATTGTCCGAATCTTTCTATAAATAATGTTGACAACATTTCTGATTTACAATGAGAACATTTCATATCTTGATTAGCTGTTTTTATTAATTTGTTAAAAGACACTGATTTGCAATCTGGTATTGTCAAATATATGAATCGTTCAGTGTATATTTCAGTGGTGGAAGAAAATGAGCACTCTTCACATTTATGATGCCATCTGTAACTTAGACCAAACAAATTTTCAATTTCAAACCCTTCTTCTTCCAATACTGCAAGCATAAACATAAGAAACTCTTGTGCATCCTGTTGTATATTAAGTGTAAATTGCGAAGAACCAGTACATATATCCAAAAGACGCCGAATGCCAGAAGCAGTATGGATTTTAGTTCTGTCACTTACCAACTTTTGAAACATATGGTGTAATAAAGAACAGAATCTTTTTTCTCGATTTTCCATAATTTTATCATAAAGATGTTCTAGATAAAAGATAACATTTAGAATTACATTAGCATAGCAGTTGATACCTGAACTATTTTCTAACTGGTATCCTACAATATCATCAACAGAGTCCTTTTTCTTTTTCTTGGCAGTTTCATCCTTCTCTTTAATTGTTTTCTTTTTTTCAATGTCACTAGAATGTTTGTCATATTTCCGTTTTGGACATAGTATTTGTTTTTCATATATGGAATATTCACCTAAGTTAGGAGCATAAACTCTTCTTAACCGATTATACTCTTTTACACAATTTACATCAGCACTAACCTTTTCCTCATCAAAATCAATCAAATACAAACCAGATAATGTTCTTACTCGAGACAATGCAACATGTGCCATGCCCTCTTTAAACACTGTACTTCCAATATTTACCAAAACATTGTCAACACTTAAACCTTGAGATTTATGAATGGTCACTGCATATGCTAAAGAAAGAGGAAACTGTTTTCTACGAACATACAAGTCTTTTACAAGCAAAAAACGAACAGCACAACGTCCAATCTGTTTTACCTCGTCAATCTGATTAAATTTAATCTTCAAAAATTCAATTCCATCTCTGTTCAGATAATTAACAAAATCAACAACTTTTCCCATTGCTCCATTTACTAAACCTTTTTCTACATCCAAATTACGCCGTAAAATTACCCGACAGTTTTCACATACATATAAAGTCTTTTCCAAACCAGCAGTCTTAGATATAGACTTTTCCAAAGAATCCAATTTTGATTTTAATTTTTCTGAGAGAATAATAGTAACTCCTTCGTGTTCTATTTTATCAATGGCTTCCATTTTCATTATTTGTTGTTTTTCCAGCTTCAAAAGTTCTTCATTGAATGTAGAACACTCTTGCAGTGTTGGCATTAGGCAAATTATAGACTTCTCTTCTCCAATTTGACATTATTTCAGGTGCAATATTTTCATTTGGAAACAAGTTTGTTAGTCGCCGACTTTGTAAAGTTTCTTTACCATGTTTTGTCAAAACATCAATTCTTATATCTTGAAGAATGTTTCCATAATTTTCATCACTTGCTTGTGTCATAATCTTAATAAGTTCTTTATATTCAAAATGAGAACAAATGTTTACATTTCCAATACTTCCCAAAGATTTCCTAGTGTCTTCATGGACAAGTGTTTTAAAAACTGGTTGCCCTTTTACAGGAGTAAGTTGTAGTAGGTCGCCGAATACAATTACATGCTTTCCTCCAAATAAAACATCATAATCTGTTTTTAAAATCTGTTGCATTCTTAAATGTACAAAAGCAAGCATTAAGCTTGAGACCATGCTCACCTCATCAATGATCAGAAGTTTCATTTTCTTGAGTACTCTTGAAACTTCATAACAAGCTTCTCGCGATAGCTTGTGATATTCCAACTTATTTTCATGTTCAACTGGTAGCATGAGTAATTGATGTAATGTAATCCCTTTAATGTTATGTGCTGCTAACCCAGTTGGACAGATACAACTCAAGATAAATGTGATTCAGTGGTTCTATGTAGATAACTTGTCAAAACTTTAATTAAGAAACTTTTTCCTGTTCCAGCTTGCCCACTGATATACATTCGAATAGGTTTAAATGATGTGCATTGGCAATCTTTTTTTTCATGCAGTAAACCATGCTGTATCTGTTGTGTCACTTGCTGATATATTTCTTTCAGTTCAATATTTAGTTGTCCTAAGTATTTCAAGTGAATAATATCATGTTGTGCTTGTTGCATTGCCATTTCTACTTCACTCATGGCTATTGCTGCTTCATTTTCAAGAATTAGTTGTCCTAGTGGATCTTGACTTAGTGGAGCCGAACTTTGACTATCTTGAGAACTGTCTCTAGCTATTTCAGCTGCAATAGTAGTTTCTTGTTCAATCTCTTCATTCAACATTTGTAGATAATTTGGAAAAATTGTGCATTCAATGCTATCTTTACATGCATTAAAAGAATCTTCATAGCACTCAAAATCTCCAAGTAATTCCATTTCAGTACGGCAAGGCTTAAAGAGTTGCAGAAGTGCTAAATGGAAAAATTCCCTTTTATCTGGAGTATCACAACTGAGTTTCCTGTGGTTAATAAGATTTCCTTTGGCATGTTTTACCAAACATCCAACACATCCAATTACTGCATATTTTTCTTCATTTATATTTTCTGTAACATTTCTCTTAAAGCTATAATGTTGCAGTACTTCATAGAGACATATGTTTTCCATATGTGGACTTCTTTTAGGATAGTACGTATCCAACATATTTGTTTTAACAATATCTGTACTTTCTGGTTCATTCAATGCTAAGTATTCAATTTCTTGTACAGATTTTAATACTCGATTTCGTGTTGCAGCAAGACCTAGACTTACCCAAATGATTCTTCTTGACTTTGAATATAAACTTGCAGAGGTCAAACGATCCGAACATTCGTACGATCCAATCTCTCGATGGGAAAGCATCTTCAAACTAAAGCTGTACAATTTATTACTAAGAGTCTTCTCTTGTGAAATTTCTTGCCACATTTCTTTCAACTCCGTCTTCTCAGATTTGGTTATATATGATGTAACATAGCGAGCAACAGCAATTGAATTATCTGCAACATACTGAATATCCATATTTGCATTCCACATCGTCAAAATCACTGGATTGTAGTCATTAATATACTTTGAATCTTCAGTTCTTTTTATGTTGTAAGTATTCTTTGGAGATTTCCGAGTTATAGTATGCCTTACTGCCGACATGAAACTGTTGACTCTTCCTTTGGAAATTACTGGACGTGGCAATCAAAAACGACATTTTGTATAAAATGTTTCCTTTGACTTGTATTTCCGTCGACAATATTTTCCACATAGATGACTTTGGAACCGTAAAACTTGTTGTCTTAAGGTATTTTCTCCTCCTGTTTTTGGAATAGCACAGGTAACATAGTTTTCAATGAAAGACAAAACAGTTTCATCAGACTCGCTTCCAAATTTAGGTGCATCCTTGATCCATAATAGCATGTGTATATGAGGAGCACCTCTGGCTTGGTACTCCTTTCTCCAAAAGAAATCAATAACTTCTCCAAGAGGTGGATTATTTTTATTGCAGATAAAAGACATCATAGCTTGAAACCTATGATTAAAATATCTGCACACATTTACGGGATCCAAGGAACACAGTTCTCCAGCTGTCTTCAATTCAATGTTTTTAACATTTGAATTTGCTTCTCGTAGAAAATCAAGTAAATCGTCCCATGCGTATTCTGCACAGCTAAGCGTAACAAACCACGTAGGGGTTCCCAAGTTCCTTAACATACATTTTAGTTCTCCGTGACGACGATACGAATATCGGCCACCAAATTAATTAACTGAGATTCTAAATGATCGTCTCTTTCTTGTACTTTGTCCATACATTCCTTTTTTTTAATTTTTTTTTTTATTTATAATTTTTTTTATTGTTTTGTTTTCTCACAAGCACCATAGTTGTACATAAATAAATAGCCATCAGCTACAAGAAAGACCATCCCGGCAAGGAAAAACTTGAAAAACAAGGAATCAAACAGTCAAATTATAAACATATCACCCTTTTGCAGGTTAGATATTCCCCCCCCCCAAAAAAACAACAAAAAAACGTTAGAATACAAAACCCAGTGGTTATTATTCATCCAAAACATCCGAAATTGGTGCCCATATACGTTGCCCCTCTCTTTCTTCTTACGGCCTTTTAGTTTATAAATTGAGGACTCAATATTGTATGCTGCAAATAAACGTGCCCGCCAGTTTGAGAAAGTCGGGGGATCAATATTAATCCATTGGGAGGTTATACACAAGCGAGCAATGGCCATGGCTATAAACACAAACTCTGACACTGCAATTGACCAGCTACTTGTAATGACATTACTTACACCAAAAATAAGAAGGGTAGAAGTAATTGAGACTGGAGTCCCCAAAGTCAAAAAAAGAAATGTTTCAATACCATAAATAAAATCTGTTAGCTTTGGGCATGAATAAAACATGTGTACCGTATCTGCTGCATATAAATTACATCTATTACACTTTACTCCCCTTGTGCCCCCCCACTTAGCAATCCTCGCTGGTGTATAGTATAAATCAAAAATTGTCATAAAATGTTGACTCCTTAAACTGCTTGTAATCAAAATCTGATTTGCTAAAGACAGAGAGTGTTCAATATCAATCTCAACCCCCCCCAACTTCCTAGCCCACTTTTCCAAATGTACTATCAAGTCATCTGGACAAGAGTTGAGCATAATAGAATATATCTTCCTAGCCGACTTTTTTTTTGCAATAATTCTACCAGGGGTATTTTTTCAAAGTCATAGGCGGCTCTATGGGTTCCTCTCCCCAAGAAACTCCGAATTTGCAGATATTTAAAAAAATCACCTCTTTTCAACCCATACTGTTCTTGCAATATAGCAAAAGATACGATCTGTCCATTACGAAAAAGGTCCCCCATTACTTGAATACCCTTTTTTCCCCATTCAGATGTAACCTGATCCCGAAAAATTGGTGATAATGATAGTGTGGTCACCAATGGGGAATAAGCATTAAGGTTCGGAATCCTAAGCTTACGCTGAACTTGTTTCCATACCTTAAATGCGGCTCTCAAAATATTTAATCGTGTCTTTTTATAGTAACTGGGTTCAAAAATCGACACAAAACAACATTTAGCTTGATTCCCCAATCCTAATTCATAAATGGATGGGCGATTTGCCAATGGTATATCGGCTTTAGAGCCGACAAATAAAATAGCCATATGTTGAAGTATTGCAGCCCAATAATAAAATAAAAAATTAGGAATAGCCAGACCCCCATTATGTTTAGGGAGAGTCAGCCATTTGGCTGCTCTTCTTGACCTCCGATAACCCCATAGAAACCTTGAGCATGCCCTTTCAATCTTTGTAAAGTAAAAGGACAAAAACTCGAGAGGTATTGTCCTAAATAAATACAAAAACTTAGGTAAAATCAGCATTTTTAAAACATTACTCCTCCCGATCAAGGATAAATGTAGATGATCCAACCTCTCGAGTTGCTTATTAATGGAATCAATTGTTGGACTGATATTTAAATCGGGATTCTATCAATCTGCGTAGTGATTGTAATACCCAAATAAATAGCTTCTGTAACAACTGGGAAATCGTGAGGGCAGGTCATACCAGAGCATAAAATTTGGGTCTTCTCAACGTTTAGCTTATAGCCTGAGAAGGCTCCAAACTGAACTGCTTGATCTTTAACAGCTGGAAAAGCAGAAATTGCATCACTCGTCAGGACCACAATATCATCGGCATAGGCCAATGCTCTGTACTCTGTCTCCTCAATCTTAATTGGCTTAATATGAATATTGCTCTCTAATTTCTTTAAAAAGGGATCAATGTACAAAGCAAATAACAGGGGCGAACAAGGACACCCCTGTCTTGTACCTCTATTGATGGTAAATGATTCTGATTCCTGACCTGTAATCCGAATCTTTGCTTCAGGGGATGAGTACATTACCTTAACTGCTTGTATAAAGCCCATGCCTACCCCCTTCCACTGCAAAACAGACCAGAGGAACCGCCAGGAGACCCTATCGAATGCTTTTTCGGCATCCAAAAGAAGAACTCCTAGCGGTGACCCTGTGGCCTGTGCCCAATCAAGAAAGGTTATAACTCGTCGGACATGATCCGAAGTATCCCTGCCTGGAATGAATCCATGTTGATGTAAGGAAACCAAAGGGGTAATTATTTTTCCTAACCTAACTGCCAAAAGTTTCGAGTAAATTTTGCTATCGGCATTAATCAGTGTGATAGGTCTGTAAGAGGCAGGGTTTAGTTCAGGCTTCCTCTTTTTCTTAAAGATGATAATAGTGGTCTTACACCAGGAATCTGGAATTAGATAGTCATTGCGTGCATGTTCAAATAAAATTGTGATGTCATGCTTGAGCTCCTGCCGGAAAGTCTTATAAAACTCCAACGGGATACTATCAGGACCCATTGCTTTTCCTGCTGCTAAAGATGTTAAAGCCAACTCGATCTCTTCCCACGTAAATTGAGTTTCTAACACCGCATTTTGATCCTGAGTTACCTTTACAGTTTCTAGCTCCCTTAAGAATTCTCCCGGGAATCAGTCATTATCCCAGCGGGATCCGGAGGATCCTGACTATACAGTCGCCTATAAAAGTTTTTTAAAACTTTTAGAATTCCAACCGGAGTATCATTAACTTTACCATCCAAATCCTGTATTTTAAGAATTCGATTGGCAACTTCCCGTTGCTGAATTCGCTTAGCCAACATTCTACCAGTATTTTCCCCCAGCTCATATGCCTCCGCCCTCTGTTGTGTATATTTAGCTGCAACCTCCATGCTGAAATACCGATTGATTTTAGATTTAAAGATAGCAATCTGCTGCAAGGTATCCTCAATACCTATGCCCCTCTGAATGTTACTTATTAATTCACATTCTTCTTTCCTTAATTGCTTTACCCAGTTGTCAATTTTTTCATATATTAATTTTTGGCGTGCAATAGAAAAGCTCAGGGTTTCCCCTCGAACAGCCGCCTTGAATGCATCCCAAACTATACAAACAGATGCTGAATTCCGATTGATGGCGAAAAACTCCCTTATCCATCTAGCCATATGAGAGCAATAAACCTCATCCAGCAGAAGTTTCCTTTTGAAGGTCCAGGACTTCTGAACCTTCCTGATCCCCTGCATTGGAAGTTCTATTATAAGCGGGTTATGATCTGAGATCACTCATGGGAAAATCTCAATGCTGCTTGTATCGACTAATTGTGGTGACAAAAAAAAATAATCTAGCCATACAGACTTATTATGTGGGGCAGAAAATAGGTAAACCCCGGATCAGATGAATTCAGTTTATGCCAACAGTCAACAAGCCCATGCTCCATTACCAATCCTTGAAGGGCTCTAAAAACTCTGCCTTTCTTACCCTGATACAGAGAGGACCCCCCAATATCAAATTGGCTGCCTAAATGAATATTGAAATCCCCACACAGTATTAGGGGGCCTGGCCATAAAGCAAGCTCTACACTTAGGAAATTAAACACTTCAGGGTCATCTAAATTAGTCCCGTACATAGAACAAAAGGTCAGAGATAAATTATTCATTTTAATTTCTGCGATTACCCACCGACCCAGATTGTCTGCTTTAACCCGTTTATATAAACATAAACCATGCCTGGCTAAAATTGCGACCCCCTTAATATTTATACTCTGCCGGGTACACGAGAGCAGCTCAAAACCAACTTCCCCCAACCATCGGCGGTTATTCCATTGTACGTGAGTCTCTTGGAGACAAAGAACATCTACATGCATAAATCGCAGTTGTTTTGCCAGCACTACCCGCTTTCTTCTATCATTGAGCCCACAAATATTGAGTGAACAAATACGTAGACTACCCATCATCCCTAAACTTGAAGAGCTCAGCAAACCAAACTACACACAGAGCACAAAGCTTTTGCCATGTCAGAGCTATAATTTCTTCTTCCCTGATCCAGATCCAAATTGCAGCCATCAAAAAAGTATGTTGGAGAAAACAAAATACAACACCCCACCTCTCTCCCCCTTGACCCCCACCCCACCCCCCTCCCTTGCCTTCCCTCCCCCCAAACACCCACCTCCTGAGGCGTAAGGGCCATTGGCCCTCAGTAATGGAGAGCAAGCTACACCCCTTCCCACTCCCCCGAGCACAAAGCCCCCCCAAACCATGAAGGGCCAAAGGAACACCCTTCCCAATGCATCCCCTACATCCTTAACCCTGGCTGGCCTCCTTACTACCCTGCAAAGTGGATAGAAATTCTTTTGCATGTATTTCAGATGTAAAGAATTTAGTCGCCCCATTAACCACCACCTTCAATTTTGCGGAGTTAAGCAAAAACACTTGAGTTCCTTTTTCTTGAAAACGAGGAATTAGTTGACGAAACTGCCATCTTTTTTCTACAGTTCCATGACAGTAATTGGGTCTTACAAAAAAGTCACAACCTTTACCTTTCCGTTTCCTATCTGGTCTTGCCAGATCATATAGAGCTTCCCGGGCTAAAAAATTATGGAGACAAATCAAAATAGCCCGAGGTTTTACACCAGATTGGTTGTTCTTCTTAAATTGCTTGAAGGGAAAGCGATGGGCCCTCTGTAATTCTTGTTTCCAATCCCATTGCTTCAAATCCGGAAATGCTTCACTAAACAGTTCCACAACAAACTGGTGAATATCCGTACCCTCCATTCCTTCCGGGATGCCCAAAATTCAGAGATTATTTCTCCTTGCCCGATTCTCCAAGTCCATCAATTTCCATGATATATCCATCTTTTGGGCTTCCATGGATTACGAGGCAAGATGGCGGCCGACACGTCGGCTGTGTGAGCAGGCTCTGGTGCTGCCCCGACTAAACCCCCCCCCCCTGGTGGTTTTTCTGCCGCAAATGTGGCGGTGGTATCTGTGTAAGAGGAGGAAAAAAGGAAATACCCTGACCCTGGTGCTATGATCTGGCGGTCGTGGCTGTGGCACTTGGAGTTACCGGCACCCTCACGCCTGGCCCCGCTGAGTCCTCTTTTCTGGGCTGTGGTACAGGTGACTCGGTTGCAGCAAACTTCTTCGATGGCTCCGAAGGTAGCAGGGAAAGGAGCTAAGACTCAGGGGATACCCGCTGCCGCCGGTAGTCCGGGAAAAGCTGAAGGAGAGCAGGAAAAATCCCGAGCAGGATCTGCTAAAGTAGGCGGGCGGCGGGGAGCTTGCGGTGCCGCTGAGAAAACATCGGTAAGGCTGAGTGAAGGCGAACCATTAGTTCGATCCAAACATACAGTTTCAGCGATGTTCAGAGCCCAGCAGCAGAAACTAAAGGGCATAGGTGATAGCAAATCTGGGTTTAACCTACCAAGCAAGGCTACGGGGGTGACTTCTACGACGCTCCCGGTGGTGGGGGATTCCGGCGACCTGATGGTGGAAAAGCAGGGTACTGTTTCGATTCCTGCCGGGGGTGATGTAGTCGGTGTTGACGTTGTTGAGTCGAAGCGCCATAGCCTGGCTGATATTAGCGGGCCTATTTGTGAGGATATTATATATAATGACTCTTTACTGAATGCAGAGGTTGAATCCGGTGTGAGTAACGAAGCAGCTTGGCCACAGAACCAATGCACTATGGGTAATGTAGTCTGTCTTAACATTACTCAGGGGGCTATACCGGCAATCTTAGCTTCAAATTCAAGGGATATTTCACATATTCCACATGGGTCTCTTTCATTGGAGCCGGATTTGGAGACGCTTTGTGTTGTGAAAGAAGGGAAAGACGGTGATACCGGGGATATGTTTTTTTCAATGTCCGACCCATCCTCAGAGGACAAAGGTCCTGGGGGGGGTGTGGGCGGAAGATGAAAGTGATCTAAGCGGCTCCGGTCAAGATCCGGTAGAAGGAGATGGAGAAGAGGGAATGCGAGCCTCTCAAGAAACAACAACCGTCCGTAAAAAAAAAATGTGACCTTATTGGCATGGGTAAAGTTTTTGCTCAAGGTGGATCAATGGTCTGGGATTATTCCTATTCCCCCAAACTGAGTGACAACGGTGATCTAGCGGGAGTACAACGTGATCAAAGTCAAATTCAAATTAAAACTGATGATATTACGCTGACTACAATCTACCAAAACATCCTAGCTCATCGGGAGGAGACCCGGGCGGAGAGCGTGCGAATTCAGGGAGGGTATCGAAAAGTTCAGAACGCGATCTGCAGGGTTGCTAAAACATGTTCAGATTTTCCCGTAAGAATGGGAGAAGCGGAATCAAGAATTTCTGCTGTAGAGGATGAATTATTGGTACAAAAGAACAGCATTCAATCCATTGTCCATACATTCCTTTGCAGAAACATGTGTAAGATGAACTCCTGTTTTGAATATGTGGTTCACTGCATATGAAAGTGCAGACAAGTCACTTTCAAACAGAAGATGAAATATATATGGAATACATTGTCGAAATCTTGGATCTTCTGAGTACCATCTTATTGTACAATATTCTGAAGCTGGAATCTGCACGGGTCGTTCATCATATCGTCCACCTTTTCCAGTGGGGAAGAGTTGTGGAAAACAACGGGCTTCTAAACTTCTTTCCCAAACACTCAGAGGAGTTCCCTTCGCTTTTTTCATTTGGAATAATTCAATAGTATTTCCAATCACTTCTTTTGAATGTAAAGGATGTATACTATAATGTTCATAAATTTCTTCACTCCTGGAGTTGTCCACTTTTTCGATTTGGCCAGTTGAAATTTCTCTATCATCTCCTAAAGATATTTCTTGTTCTTCCAGATGTACATTTTTATAATAAATATTGTTTTCTATGAGATATAACGTAGCCTTTTGAACTTTGGTGACATCTACTAGCTCTTGCCATATTTTCCGACTCTTTGTTGGTACACCATTAACTAGAATAACTACAGGTTCAGTTTCCTCTCTCTCTACACCAGTAGTTTCAATATTTTTCTTTAAATCTATAGGTAAATACACAACTCTTCCTTTTAATCCTCTTTGTAAATCTGTGGGAGGCAACTTTCCTGTTTTAGGCTCCATACGAACCATAGCCTGAAACGGGTGTACAGATTGAATAAGAATAGATTCATATGTATTTAAATCCACCAATTCCGGAGGAATAGCTACCAACTCTAGATTATTATGTACAGCTCTAGCTGGCATTTTGTTCTCTTCTAATTTGCTGTAACAATATTTACAAATACGTTGATCACTACCCAACTCAAAACAACCTTCCACCAACAAATAAGCACCAAATTGCTTCCACTTATCATTGTTTTCCTTTTCACTTTTTACATACAGATCAACATTCCTTGTTTGACTTCTATAGTGAGTACGTCGACAACAAATACAAACATAGGGACCTATTACGATGGCGGGCAGACAAAGTCAGCCCGCCACCGTAACGATGAATGGGACCGTCCGCCAGAGGTGTGGCGGTCCTGCTGTGGGCATTAGGATGCCACCGCCATGGTGGCGGTGGCATCCCCCATCCACAACATTGTGGCGGGCGGTGCGCACAGCACCGCCCGCCACAATGCTGTGGATGCACGTTGTGCATTGGCATGCACAAGGTGACAGGCACCGCGTGGTGCCTGCCACCTTGTCCACGCCAATGTGTGCACCCCCAACACTCCGGGGGCCCGCAACGGGCCCCCAACAGCAAAGACCGTATGCCTTTCCATGGCGGCAACGCCACCATGGAAAGGCTGATCACCGGCTGCATCGCAATATGGATGGCGGTGTCTTGCAGACACCACCACCATATTGTACCCGTTTTCCATCCGGTCGACGAGTCGACCGGCGGAAAAGCGGCGGACGGTCTTCCCGTCCGCCGTGGACCCCCCAGCCACCCTAATATGGCGGGGGGTCATTCAGGCATGGATGGCAAGCGGATCGCTACCGCCGGCCCGGCGGGGGCGATCCTCCCACCATCCTAATGGGCCCCATAGTTTGGTTTTTCACAACAAATTACCTTAAACTTTGTAATTTCTTCTACAAACTCCTCAGTAGTACTATCTTCTACCTCTTCTGCAACACCTTCACTTATCAAACTCTCACTTTCTCTGCACTCTTCTTCAGTACTAAAGAAACAAAAATCTATATCATCACAAACTTTTTTTACATCCAATACTGAACCATGCAAAAGAGCAGTGTTTATTTCACTTAAAAATAATGCAGGACTTTTTACATAGTACAATCTTCTTACTAACTTCCGCATTGCAGAGTGATGTACTGCTAACATTCTCAAATGATGAAAAGTACTTTGACACACTTTTCTAGAAAGACAAGCCAGAGAATGACCCTGCAAGCCAGTATTTTTTCTCACTTTACAAGGATCTAGTCCTTGCAACATCTTAATTTTTTGTTTAATACTTTTTGTACTATACTGTCGTAAGAAATTTCGTAAAATATCAATAGATTCTTGTCGTATACTACAAATAGTACTACAATCCCATGTATACACTGGAGCTTGTGAACGTCTCCCTTGAACTTCTTAAGCTATTACTTCTTCCACATTTCTAGCAACCATCTTTTCTTTTTCAATTGGACAACCATTTTTAACTTCAAAAGAACGACCACTGGTATCAACTGCGTGAACTAATGTATTTTGTTGAAAATAGCTTTCTTCATTAAAAAAAGGTTCTGAACTAGAAGTGTGCTTCCATTCACCCAAATGTTTTTTACAAAAGTTAGTTCTATTAACCAGTCTTTTTCTTTTACTTTTCTCCTTCATAAACTGCATTGTTTTATTCAATGTCTTCATTCTCTTTAATATTAATATAAACAATCTTCTTTTCAATTCAAAAGCCTTTTCGACTACACTTTCAATCTTTTGTTTTTTCTTGTAAAATGCAGATCTTCTTTTATATTTCTTGCAATCTTTCAATAAATGTTGTAGTACTCTACTTTTATACATTCGTTTCCTAATGTCCTTATATTGTTTCATCCTTCTTTCAACATAGATTGTTATCCCATAACCTGATTTTCCATTAATTTGTCTTTTTTTCATTGCATTCTTGGTTCTACAACTTTTCTTTCTGTTTTCCCCATTTTCAAAATTCTTTCCAGTCCTTAAAAGTCTTTTAACAAATTCTTTAGTTCTCTTACCAGAAGACTTTTTCTTCAATGTCACATGTTGTACTTCATCTAATTTCTGCTTTTCTCTTTCCTTTAAATTGTACTGTTTTTTTGTTGTCTTTTCTTTTCAGCTTTTCTTGTCATACTGAATCTTTCTTAATAATAATGGAGAATATAAAAAAATAAAAATTAATAATGTAATATTATTAAAATAATTATATACAAATATTCTTATCTATTACTAAAGAAACACCTTCTATTTAAAAGGTACAAACAAATGCATATATGGTTTACAAAATATGGTGAGACTTACACCTGAGACATGTTATAGGCTTTTTTTTTATATTTGCCTAGGCCCAACACTTTGAGCATTACTAGAATAGTAAAGCAGAAGTTCAAAAGTGACATTTAAGTCATGTTAGGAAATGGACTGAAACAGAGCTGCAGAAAGAAGCAAGAACACTGCAGTAAGAAACAACAGAGGTACAGAAGAAGGGAAGAGATGTGTAGAAAGAGGCAACAGCACTACAGAAACCAATACACGTGCAGGAAAACGGAAAAAGGATGGAGAAAGAGGCACGAGGTGTGCAGTACGAAGAAAAACAAATGCAGAAAGAAGCAACAGAGGTGCTGTGAGAGGCAAGAGGGGTGCAGAAAAAGAAGAAAGAGATGCAGAAAGAACCAAAAAGAGGTGCAAAAGAGGCAAAATGGGTGCAGAAAAAGGGAAGAGCACTGCAGAAGAACTAAGAGATGTGCAGAAAGAAGCAACAGAGGTGCTGAAAGAGGCATGGGATGTGCAGAAAAAGGGGGAAAAAAGTACAGAAAGAGGCAAGTGAAGTGCTGAAAGAGGAAAGAGGGTTGCAGAAAAAGGCAAGATAGGTACAGAAAGAAGCAAGTGAGGTGCAGAAAGAAGTAACACAGGTGAAGAAAGATACAAGACACGTGCACAAACAACCAAAAAAGTGCAAAAAGAGGCAACAGAATTGCTGAAATAAGCAACAGAGCTGTAGAAAGAAGCAAAACAAGTGCAGAAAAAGGTAAGTGAGGTGCAGAAAGAGGCAAGAGAGGTGCAAAAAGTGGCAAGAGAACTGCAGAAAGAGGCAAGAGGGATGCAAAAAAGGAAAGAAGAGTGCAGAAAGAAACAAAAGAAGTACAGAAAGAAGGAACACAGCAGCAAAAAGAGGGAAGAGGGGTGCAGAAACAGAGAAAAGGAGTGCAGAAAGAAGCAAAAGATGCACACAAAGAAAAAAAATAAGTACACAGAAAAGGAACAGAGGTGCAGAAAGAGGCAATAGAGCTGCAGAAAGAGGCAACAGGGGTGCACAAAGAGGGAACAGGTGGGCAGACTGAGGCAACAGAGGTGCAGAAAGAAGGAACAGGGGTGCAGAAAAAGGCAATAGGGATGCAGAAAATTGGAACACAGGAGCAGGAAGAAGCCAGAGCAGTGCAGAAAGAAGCAACAGAGGTGCACAAAGAGGCAAGAGGGGTACAAAAACAGGCAAGTAAAATATAGAACAAACCAAAAGATGTGCTCAAAGAAACAAAAGAAGTGCAGAAAGAAGGAACAGAGGTGCAGAAAGAGGCAACAGGGATGCAGAAAAAGGGAAGAGGATTGGAGAAAGACGTAAAAGGGGTGCAGAAAGAAGCGACAGATGAAGAAAGACACAAAAAAAGTTATGAAAGAAGGAACAGAGGTGCAGAGCCCCTGCGTACTACATAAGTAATGCCTGGGTGATTGCATAACTGCAGGGGTAATGTCTGGGATATTGGCGGAGTGTTTGAGTACAACGTTAATGCTTGAGTTCATGAGTAGTGGCTACATGACTCAAAGAGTGCATGGGTAATAGCTTGGTGATTGCATGAGTGCATAAGTAGTGCCTGGGTGATTGCATGAGTGCAGCAGTAATGCCTGAGTGATTACAACACTGCATATGTAGCCAAATATAAAGCAGCAGACTATTACATGACTCAACTATAAGTCTCTCCATATTGTTAGAAGCACATATACATATGACTCTACCTTTTCAAATCATCATCATATCTAAAAGAAATATGTATACAATATTTCTGGAATATAGTGAAACCTAGAAACTGACACATGTAATAGATCTGCTTGAGTGATTGCATAACTCCATGGGTAGTGCTTGGGTGATTGTATAAGTGGAAAGGAAGTCACTAGGTAATTGCAGGAGAAGATGAAAAGTGTCTGGCTAATTGCATGAGTGCAGACATAGACGTTGAGTGCACGGATAAGTGTATAAATAGCACCTGAAGGCATAGATGAGTCATTAAGTACTGCCTAGGTGAATAGATGAGTGCAACAGTAGAGCCTGCGTGATTCTATGACTGCAAGAGTAGTGTGTGGGTTATTACATGAGTGCTTAAATACAACCTACATGATTACATGACTGCAGGGGTAGTACATAACTAGTGCCTGGGTGATTGCATAACTACAGGGGTAATATCTGGAGGATTACTGGAATACATAGCAAATGAGTGGGTGATTTCATAAGTTCATGAGTACTACCTGGGTGATTACAGAAGTACTAAGATACTGCCTGAGTGATTACAGGAGTGCAACGGTAGTGACTGGGTGATTTTAAAAGTGCATGAGTACTGGCTGAGTGATTACATAAGTACAAGAGTAGTGCCTGCGTGATTGAAAGAGTGGAAAGATAGTGGCTGGCTGATTGAAGCCCTGTATACCTAATGCATTCATGATTGCATGAGTACAGGGGTAACGTCTACGGGATTAAAGGAGTACATAGGTAACACCTGGGTGATTGCATGACTACAGGGATAATATCTGGGGATTTACATGACTACATAGGAAGTGACTGGGTGATTTTATAAGTGCATGGGTACTTCTTAGCTGATTGCAGGACTACTGAGGTACTGCTTGAGTGAATAAAGGAGTGCAAAAGTAGTGCCTGGGTGATTTCATAACACCATGACTACTGGCTGAGCGATTAAATGAGTACAAGGGTAGTGCCTCCGTGATTGAAGGACTGCAACAATAGTGGCTGGGTGATTGTATAAGTGCATGAGTAGTGGCTACATGGTTGAAAGAGTGGATAGGTAATACCTTGGTGATTGCATGAGTGCATAGATAATACCTAGATGATTGCATCACTGCACCAGTAATGCCTGAGTGATTACAGCACTGCATATGTAATGCCTGCATCATTGGAAGACAGCATGGCAAGTGCATGTGTTGGGCCTAGCCAAATATAAAGCAGCAGACTATTACATGACTCAACTATAAGTCTCTCCATATTGTTACAAGCACACATACATATGAGTCTACCTTTTCAAATCATCATCATATCTAAAAGAAATACGTATACAATATTTCTGAAATATAGTGAAACCTAGAAACTGAGACATGTAATAGATCTGCTTGAGTGATTCCATAACTCCATGGGTAGTGCTTGGGTGATTGTATGAGTGGAAAGGAAGTCACTAGGTAATTGCAGGAGAAGATGAAAAGTGTCTGGCTAATTGCATGAGTTCAGACATAGACGTTGAGTGCACACATAAGTGTATAAATAGCACCTAAAGGCATAGATAAGACATTAAGTAGTGCCTAGGTGAATAGATGAGTGTAACAGTAGGGCCTGCGTGATTCTATGACTGCAAGAGTGCTGTGTGGGTTATTACATGAGTGCATAGATACACTCTGCATGTTTGCATGACAGCAGGGGTAGTATATAACTAGTGCCTGGGTGATTGCATGACTACAGGGGTTATATCTGGAGGATTACTGGAATACATAGCAAATTAGTGGGTGATTTTATATGTTCATGAGTAGTGCCTGGGTGATTACAGAACAACTAAGGTACTGCCTGAGTGTTTACAGGTGTGCAAAGGTTATGACTCTGTGATTTTAAAAGTGCATGAACACTGCCTGAATGATTACATAAGTACAAGAAAAGTGCGTGCGTGATTGAAAGAGTGCAAGGATACTGTCTGGGTGATTGAAGCACTGAATAGCTAATGCATTGGTGATTGCATGAGTAAAGGAGTAACATCTGGGGGATTAAAGGAGTACATAGGTAACACCTGGGTGATTGCATCACTACAGGGGTAATAATTGGGGATTTACATGACTACATAAGAAGTGACTGGGTGATTTTATAAGCGCATGGGTACTTCTTGGCTGATTACAAGACTACTGAGGTACTGCCTGAGTGAATAAAGGAGTGCAAAGGTAGTGCCTGGGTGATTTCATTACACCATGACTACTGGCTGAGTGATTACATGAGCACAAGAGTAGTGCTTCCGTGATTGAAGGACTCCAACGGTAGTGCCTGGGTGATTATATTACTGCATGAGTACTGGCTAGATGATTGAAAGAGTGCATGGGTAATACCTGGGTGATTGCATGACTGCATAGGTAGTGCCTGTATGATTGCATAAGTGCAGGAGTAATGCCTGAGTGATTACAGCAGTGCATATGTAGTGACTGGATCATTGTAAGACTGCATGGGTAGTACTTGGATAGTTTTATAACTAACTGCAAAGCAACACTCCACTTATCTTTCATAAAAGTCTCCCCATATTTCTAAAACAATCTATGCATATGTCTGTACCTTTTCCTACCAGATTCATATATAAAAGTAAAAAACAGATAAATGTATAGGTGTGTTTTATACATCTATCATCTTCAGAAACATAACACATACCATAATATATGAACAAGTAGACACATATCTCACTCACAACACCATCCACAGCTCAAAACTTCAGAGTACACTTCAATTTGCAAACAGACACTGAAAATTATGCTGTATATATCAAATATAACTTTCCTCACATCATACAAATTACTCTAATAAATAACATCTCTAAAACATCTCAAGCCACACTTTCAGGCTGCTGCTTAACCATTCTACAACTACTTTTAATATTACACCTACCCAAATACGAATAAGGAACCCTTCACATATCTTTAGTAAAAGTCTCACCATATTACTACAATCATACATAAATATGTCTGTACCATAACACTATCCAAACCTTACAAATTCATAGAACAAACTTATAATTTCAAGCAAACATCAAAAATTATGCTGCATATTTCAACTGTACCTCTCTAGAAACTAAAAAAAAAGAAGCCTAATAAATAACACCTTATGTGAGCATCTTTCAAACAACACTTTTATGCTGCATCTTCACCATTCTACTTGTACTCACAGTCTTGAGCCTACCACATAACAAGCAACAACAGCTCTTTGTTATACATCATGCACCTTCAAATGTATAAGACATATGAAAATAGATATACAAGTAGAAACATACTTGAAACAGAAGTCCATGCACACATTAAAACTTTGGAGACTCCACCTCCAAATTTAAACCAACAGCTAAAATTTTGCGGTATACTACAAATGTACATATCCACACACTAAAACAAACTACCATAATCACTAATCCATCTTCCAATATACACATATTACTATACAGAATCTTTTTTAAACAACATTTAACTACAATAAAACAAACTACAATACACAGCTCTACATTTAATAATATATTCCAAACATCACAGTTTTTGAATAATGTTAAAAGTTTAAAAATAAACCGAATACATAATACACCTCACAAATTTATAACTCACCTTTCAAATCAATGTGTAGAATTTTCAAATATCACAAACTCATAAAAGATTTTCTTATGCACACAATCAATGTAATGCACCAGTCTCAGCAAGGTAAAACCAGTAATGGCAAAGTTTCCCTCTCTTTCTCCACACAAATACATGTAAGTAACAAATCACATAGCTTCCTACATTATTTCAAACTATAAAACACATTTCTATTGGTTAGACATATTAACCCTTACCAACTGACTACTAAAAGTGCCCAAACTGGTTCTAGAATTTTTTGGAATCGCGATTCCACCGTGCACCAACGCGATGGAACCGCGAATCCATACCGGAGTTCAAAAATAAATTACAAATAAAAATACCACTATTTTTACGAACACACCACTTTTAAAGATACTACTGACTTGGGAAATCTTACTTTAATAAGATTTCACTTATATATTAATTAGAATAACACATTTTAAGTCCACAGTTAAGTTTCAACCCTTCCCCCATTCTGCTTAATGCCTGTTTCCATAGTAACAGTTCATGGAACATTCAACTGAACTCACAGGTCACAAGTTCACCATAATTTCAAGTTCACCACACAATGTTACAAATGCAAACAGCAGGTGTGGTTGACATTTCCAAAATATGAGCTTATCCTATCAACTGTACCTTTCAAACTTTTTTTACTAACCAATAAGAAACATGCTTTTAAAAGAAAGTAACATGCACCCTATTTTTGAATGTACAATGTTCTTAAACAGCCATTCAATTCTCTACTTTTTAAAAAACAGCATCTTGTCCACCATTTTACATACCTCTCATTCTACCAACTGACTACATCAGCTACAGACATCTTTTCATTACTTCCAGACATCCCTTCAAGATGCTTACAGTATGGATTGTTGGGCACAGCTATGTTTTCTGGTGCAAAAGGTATGCTGAATGCAGAGGTATTGACAAAAACCTAGCTTTGCAAAATGTGGACATTAAATGGATTGCACAGAGAGGATTAAAGTGGCACCAATTGATGCCTTTGGTTAAAACCTTTTTCCATCTCCAACCCCCTGACCTCATGATTGTGCACTGTGGTGGCAATGACCTAGGCACATTGACTGGGGTAGGTCTGGAAATGCTAATGAAGGACACCTTTGCACAATTGATGTTGCTTTTACCTCAAACTGTCTTTGTATACTCTAACATATGCCAAAGACAGAAATGGAAGTGGTCAAATCAATTCTGTCCACAGATTGAGAAAGCTAGAAAGAATGTCAATAAAGCTGTTTCTGCTTACCTCAAAGACCACAGAATGGGCTCCATATATAACAACAATCTATGTTTTGATATGGATGACATCTACAGAAGTGATGGAGTACACTTCACAGATCAAGGAAACAGAGTCTTTCTCAACAACCTAAAGCTCTGCATCCGCACTTACATGTAGCTACAACAAACTCACAATGAAAACAAGGGCTCTTTTTTAGAGCCACCCTATAACATAATACTAATTATATATTTTTTTCACACAAACATATTTATTTTTTATTTTTTTGTGGATTCGCACACCCGACGCAAATTCACAAAACAAAAGCATGAATTCAATGCACTACAACACAACACACTTTTCAAGTTTAACTATTAATTTTATATTTTATATATTTTTAACAACTCTATCAATTGTAATCTTGTCATTAACTTCAATCACAGTACCACTTTAAAACAACCTCACAAATACAACACTACCTTCTACAATATATACTACTTAATTATTTATTCAAGGTGAATTCGCGAAGCCAAAGCGACGTTACACAGGGGGCCACTCTGAGAGCCATGTTGGAGTCGCGACTCCAAACTCGAAACAAAAAAAACTCAATTTACTTCAATTATTTGGTATTTGCTCTGGGGACCCCATCCCCCAGAGCCTGCCACCATTTTTTTAATAAAAATAAAACTAAGGAGGGGGACCACGTGGCCCCCCTCCTAAGGCCAAATATGGCCCAGGGGACCCCATCCCCCGAGGCCAGCCTTCCTCTCATTTAAAAAAAAAAAAAACATTCCGGGAGGGGGCCATGTAGCCCCCCTCCACTGGGCCACTTCTGGCCCCGGGCACCCCATCCCCCGGGGCCAGCCCTTAGCGTTGGAGACTGTGGGGGGAGCCTCAATGCCCCTACGGTCCCTGCCGGCTCCCCGCCTCCTGCGGGAGCCGACATTGTTTTTGGACAAGGGGAGCTGCTAACATGCAGCTCCCCTTGCCCAAAAGCAATACTGCCTTGCTTCTTGAAAGCGAGAGCAGGTTTCCTGCTCTCGCTTCCAAGAACCAAACCAGTGTTTGCAATGACAGAGCGGGAACCGCACGGCTCCTGCCCTGTCATTGCTACAGCAATGTCCCGGGGGTGGGCACCCCGGGACATTGCAGGAGCCAGCCCTGGGGGGTGGCGGTCCCTAGGGCCATCAAGGGCTCCAGGAGGGGGGCCGTGCAGCCCCCTCACAACATTTAACATAGCCCCGGGGAGGTGGTGGTCCCCGGAGTTGGGGGGCCCGCGAGCCCTCCCTCATTAATGAAGGAAGCCCCAGGGAGGTAGTGGTCCCCGGGGTTTGGGGGGGCTGGCGAGGCCCCCCTGATTAATAACAGAAGCCCCGGGGAGGTGGTGGTTCCCGGGGCTTGGGGAAGCCTGCGATGCCCCGCTGATTAATAAAAGAAGCCCCGGGGAGGTGGTGGTCCCCAGGGCTTGGGGGGGCCAGCGAGGCCCCCCCTCATTGATGAAAGAAGCCCCGGGGAGGTGGTGGTCCCCGGGGCAACATGTGCGGGGGTTAGGACATTTATTTAGGCATTTATTTAACAAGCCCCAGGGAGGTGGCGGTTCCCGGGGCTGCGGGGGCCCCCTCAAAATAATTTATGATTGCCCCAAGGACCTGGCCCACCCGCGGGCTTAAGTACAAGGAAGCGCGGAAGCCGCGCTTCGTTTTTAAAAAAAAATTCTCGTCCGGATACGCGCACCCTGTGCAAATTCACAAAACAAAAGCACAAACTCAATGTACTACAACACAACACACTTTTCAACTTTAACTATTAATTTTAAATTTCAAATATTTTTTTAACAACTCTATCAATTGTAATCTTGTCATTAACTTCAATCACAGTACCTCTTTAAAACAACTCCACAAATCCAACACTACCTTCTACATTAAATACTACTTAATTATTTATTTAAGGTGAATTCGCGAAGCCAAAGCGACGTTACACGGGGGGGCCGTGATGAGAGCCGCATTGGAGTCGCGACTCCAAACTCGAAACAAAAAAAACCGACCCCATTCCCCGGAGCCTGCCACCCTTTAAAAAAAAAAAAACTAAGGAACGGGACCGTGTGGCCCCCCTCCTAAGGCCAAATATGGCCCCGGGGACCCCATCCCCCGAGGCCAGCCTTCCTCTTATTTTTTTTAAAAACAATTTTTCCAGGAGGGGGACCCCATCCCCCGGGGCCGGCCCTTAGCGTTGGGGACTGTGGCGGAAGCCCCAATGCCCCCATGGTCCCTGCCGGCTCCCCGCCTCCTGCGGGAGCTGGCATTGCTTTTGGACAAGGGGAGCTGCTAACATGCAGCTCCCCTTGCCCAAAAGCAATACTGCTTTGCTTCTTGAAAGCGAGAGCAGGTTTCCTGCTCTCGCTTACAAGAACCAAATCAGTGTTTGCAATGACAGAGCGGGAACAGCACGGCTCCCACCTTGTCATTGCAAACAGCAATGTCCCGGGGGTGGGCACCCCGGGACATTGCAGGAGCCGGCCCTGGGGGTTGGCGGTCCCCAGGGCCATCGAGGGCTCCAGGAGGGGGGCTCCGTGGCCCCCCTCCCAACTAATTTAAGCCCCGGGAGGTGGTGGTCCCTGGGGACTGGGGGTCCGCAACAGACCCCCGCATTTACATATTCAATGCCCTGGGGGGCTTGAACCCCCCCACACTTTGTTTATGAATACAGCCCCGGGGAGGTGGCGGTCCCCGGGAGCTGCGCGGGGGCCGCATGCCCCCCGCATTTATATCATGTAGCCCCAGGGAGGTGGTGGTCCCCGGGGCTTGGGGGGGCCTGCGAGGCCCCCCACCTAAAAAAATTAAAAGCCCCGGGTAGGTAGCGGTCCCCGGGGCTGTGGGGGGCCGCACGCCCCGCATATAATTATATAAGCCCCGGGTGAGGTGGCGGTTTCCGGGGCTGCGGGGGCCCCCATGGGCCCCGCTAAATATTTCGGCATTGCCTCCGGGACCTCGCCCACCCAGGGGCTATTACAAAATAAAATGCGAGAGCCCGCGCTTCATTTTTTATTTTTTTTCACCGGATTCGCGCACCTAGTGCAAAGTCGGTCCATTAAAAAAAATAAATGCTTTTTTTGGCCCTGGGGGTCCATGTAGGACCCCCTGACCAGGCCTAGGGGGTCAGGGTGTTTCTAACTTGCCCCCTTTTCTTCTTTTTCACCTTTTTTTCAACTCATTTCTTGTCTCGGTTACCGAGTCACAAGATGGCTGCCAACACTGGTTTGGAGTGTTGGCAGCCAATCAGAAGTCAGCTCGTGCTCGGGAGGAGTCGCGATTCCTCCTCGGTGCTCAGATATATAAAAAAAAATCTTGAATTTCTCTGTAACTACTGAACGGATTTACACCTTTTAAAAAAAAGAGCGCTTTCTGAACCAAGAGCTACCTTTCTGCCAAATTTGGTGTAATTCCGTTCAACAATGCGTTTTGGGACCCCCCTTTTTTCTCGGCCCCCGCTTGACGAATCACTCCCAAACTTTCAAGACAGGAGATGACCTTAGCTGGTCATTAGTTTTGAAAATTTCGCGAAGATTCGTCAAACGGCGTCAAAGATATTGGCAAAAGAAAAAACGCTGTTGGGCAACTTATATATATATATTATATATATATAATTTAAAAGGCACAGGGGAGCAATGCAAGGAGCAGAGCGGAGTGAGGGTAAGGGGAGTTCATGACGTGCCCATGGAAGATCTGCTGTGGCAGAAGATAATAGAAATACAAGGAGAAGGACCAGGAGCAAGTGCAAGGCTCAGGCCTAGCAATGCGCAGTGGCTGCCAGAATTCTGGATGTTCAGCCCTTCAAGAAGATGGGTGAGTGTATATTTAATAGGTATAGCAAAGAAACCTTGCAAAAAGTCTGATATAGCCTTTATTCTCATTATCTGCTTCCTTTCTCATAGAGACATGGTTCCCCCCTCTGTACTGCTGATGTTATCATTAAGTACTCAGCTGCCTGCCCACTGAGTGCGTCCCGGAGCCAATGCACAGACTCCGGAGCAGCCCTACTGTCAGATCAGCACAGAGTAAAGGAGGGGAATGTGTCTACATTTGTTGTTTATGTTAGATACAGGTTGAGACAGAAACACAAACAGCACGTACTGTGTCCTGCCAGGCAACTTGGGTTTGTATTGCTTCTACTCCTTCGCTGCTACATCTCAAACTCTAGGATTTGACGCTTGGGAGAGTTTTCCATGTTAGCATTATCCTCTCAGGCCTGTAAACATGGGATCACTGTGGTATCAATGGATACACAGTTGTGCTTTTTTCCTCTGCATGGAACATGGGCGTATATATTTATATTTCTGAGTTCGATGGACTGGGCAGTCATTAATGGTGCTTCAGAGTTCGAGATACAGGGCTGTCATTACTGGTGTTTCTGGCTTAAGGATTCAGACAAACCGAATATTTCTGTAATGGGCTGCCAAATATAATATGGTGTTTCTGTCTTCAGTGGAATTTAGGAATGTGTTTTGTGTATGGTGGTTACTATCACAGATTTTGCCCTTTTGTAGTGTTGTGTTCCCATTATGCAGCAGTAGAGAGTATTTAAGAATATTCAAGACACATTACACATACAAGGTACGGGTGTCTGGTAGTCACAGTTCACTGGCACTCAAACAGGGTATTTGAAGTACATCCTGTAGGCCGATGCAGACAGAGTATACAAGATAATGCCTGTTCTTGACTCCAGCCATTACATGTGACAGGACATGTGTGGGTGGGCTCTGCAGCACTTCAAAGACTACCTTCAAAAAGTGTCACCTGCTCGAAACACTTTAGGTAATTACACTGGTGCTCTTCCTAGATTCCTCTGTCTGCAGGGATGTGTAGAAGACACCTTGGTTTCTGTTCTGGCTCCTCCAGTTCTTCTTAATAGCAGCAGACAAAAGACTGGCTGAAGGATTACTTTAAACAACCAAGGGGGAATTAGGGCTGGGTGCCACAGATATACAAGTTACCATTTCTGCATTCAAAGCTCTTGAATTACACCTATTTTATCAAAAGTACAAAGAAAAATCTCACATCTTGAGACAGGATGCTTGCTTCTAACAAACTGAGGAAAGCAAATAATAAAACATTGTTACCCTACATTATTCCCAGTTACGATGTGGAAAATTCTGAATTTGGCACAAACGGCAAAGCAGGGCAGAGACTCCTCTGCTTTTTTGGTTTCACCTGCACATCACTTACGCTTTGCTTGTGAAATCTCATGTAATCAATATACATCTTAAAAGTGGCTTACAGCCCGCCTGTTACTTTTAATGCGTTTCTGTGCTTGCCACTTTGTTTTCCTCGGTTTCTGTTGGTTGCAGCATGCTATTTCCTGCTGTTCTGGGTGTGGTTTTCTTATCAGTGGAGCTTGGCCCAGGTACTCCTTTTTAGGTCTCCGCTCTAGACGGAGTGCATGCGCTGTCTCAAACTAAGACATGTTGTATCTTCTTTGTGGACTTCAGCATGCCCACAGTTTTCCCATTTGCTGGCACCATCACCGTTCTCGCAGTCTCTCTCTCCATTTGCCCATGGCATGCATTTTTCATGCCTCTTCCTGCATTTTCCCCTTTCCGAGAGCAGCAACCAAGTACAGTATTCCTCCACTATTCTTCATTTTAGATTCAATTTGGGAACTTCTTCGCTAACCAGCCCTCCTAAGGAGCGCTACTGTTCTCATTAGTGGCGAGCTCCGTTTTTTTCAATTTTTTTTGTTCTCATATCCCGTGCCCATGCGTCTCCTCCCTCCGTATTTCAGGCTACTGATGTCCCGCAATTCGTTGTAATCAGTGGCCTTTGATGTCCCACAATTCGTGTTCACAGTGCTGGCATAACTGTTTAATAACAACGGGCGCCTCCTTCGGCAGATGGTGCCAAGGCGTGGACCTCCAGTTCTGGCGTGCGCTGCTGACAGAAGCTACGCCAGTCTGCTATGAGATCCCTTAAGAGAGAAGTACACAGTGGCTATCACTCTAAGTGGCGCACATTCCTGTGCCTGGAGGGGAGCTAGTTCTCAGTGAGCGTGTTACAAATAACTCATGTAGCAGTCCACCTTTCGCTTGTTTATTTAAAGGCATCATATGTTTTTTTGCCCCCGTACATTAGTCACGCAATTATAGCGCTCCTTAACACTGCACGGGACACGCTGACAGAGCTCAGCAGCACAGCATTGAGCGATGGCGTGCCCTGTGCTATTAGAGAGTGCTGTCTCACTTGTTGTAAAGTTTACACACTGCTGTGCATATTAATAAAGAAACTCTGGTGATGCCCCACGGGCGAATCAATTAGTCAACCATTGTGTCTCGGTCATTAACAATTCCTGACCCAGCAGACAGTGCCCCACGTGGATCCGGGTGGCGGCTTTTTGCCTTTTGTTGTTTTTCTGAAAAGCACCTGCCCTACAGTGACCTTACAGTGAGGTCTGATTAGTCCGTAGAGCAGTTAAGGCGCATAAAGTCCATGGTCTGCCCTGCATGGGCGATCTCAGCATTGAGGAGATCATAGATCCTGCTCAAGTGTGGCACAGTCTATGCAGGCAGAATGTTTTCATCAAAGTTGTCCTGCAGCCCCAGCCCAATGAGCAGTTTCCTGCACTGGCAGATAGTCGCCTCTGTCTGGGAGGGGCCAGTCCCCATAAAGTCTGAAATCAAAAGAAAGAAACTTCGCCTGTGCTCTTCAAGTGTGTTGTGGGGGCCTGTGGTTACTGTATGACTGCAAGCAGGATGTTTTCAAAGTCTGGAGCAGGTCGAGGAGTTTGTACTCGTTTTGTTAATCTCAAGGGGCTGCTTTAATGTATAACAAGACAAGAGCATAATATGCTGGATCTGCCGAGAGTCAACAGCTGCTGAGGGGTACAAGGTATGTGTGTGGGTGTGTAGGTATCCCAAGACTCATTCTGGCTTTTGCAGCAACACACCCTTGAGACAATCTAACACTTTTGATTTAGATGAGAAGCCCCCGTGTTTTTTCAAGCTAAAATGAATCTAGATTTACCCTTTTCTCCCCCTTAATAATTCATCAATTTAAATGCAGCTTAATGTTTAAATTACTTGCCCAGTCCATTTGCCTTACAGTTTATGAGAAGTCTGTGGCAGGCATGTTTTTTTTAATTTATATTTTAGACTGAGATGCAAAAAACATGCCTGGAGTTACTTATTTCACAGATAATGAATGGTATTTATGTCGTAATTGCCATGAATGATGTTTGGCAATTGTCATAACATGCAGGTATGAATGCCAAGCTGTCATCATCACATATGTTTCTAAGCCAGACTTAAATTTGAGACTGCAGATGTCATAAGGCATCAACTGGCCTCAGTTCTGACTGCTCAAGCAGAAATTATGGCACAGGTCTCACAAAAAAACTTAAACAAGGAAATATTATTCTATAATTTATTTGTTGGTCTTTCATCCTTAGGTAACATAGTAACCACACACTTAAATGAAACATAATAAATTATACAAGTTAAAGAAATTGATGTGAAATGCATTCTTCAAGTTAGTGGTATGAAGTGTCAATCAATAAATAACTTTCTTTGGTTCGTTGAACCATAAAAGTGCACATTGCAAACGTTAAGGTATATAAGAAAACACATACCAGGCGATAAGAAATTTATTTTACATCATAAATATTTCATCACAAGGCTTCCTTTAGCACAATGGTACCTTCCTGCTATGGGAAAGATCCGAAAAATGGCAAAAACCTCAAAATAAATGTCCCTAAAATTAGGCTAAGAAAGGGTCCGATATGCCATCTTGAGAGTCTAATCTAATAAATGCTATTGAGGTGCCTTCGGATAAATTAAATTAAGTTTCACATACAATATGGAAATAATGTGAATTTATTCAGTTCATAAGAACAAGAACCAAATTCATAAAAAGAGAATTAAAAACAATTTGCCCGCAATTGACATAGTATTTTTATTTATATACCTTACACAGTTGAAACGAATCATAAACGTGTACATCTAATAAAATGCAATACTTTGACTATAACTCCTAATTCATATGACATTAAAACATGTAAAAATGGGCCTCCCAAATCAGTATTTGCTGCGAGTCCAGAAGGACCGGAGTATAAAATGCAGGACTGCATGAATAACCTCTTTACTGCCCAGGCTGCGTAAATAAGAAAAACGAATTCATGTGATCTAATGTCCAACTGTCTCAAAGTTGGGCGTAAATACTGCCTCCTCTGCATTGTGTATAATGAGCAGAAAAGGGTAAAGTGCTTTGTGCTTTGAGGTGTAAGTCCATCACAGGGACAAGGAGGCAGTGAAGAAAACCATGTGCCCTTAATAGGAAATGCTGCCAGAAAATGCACTGGTAGTAATGGCGTTGGGCATGGAAAAATACTCTGGAGTGCCCAAAGTTCTAAAGGTGTCTCTAACAAACTTAAGCCATGGTATAACTAGGGCCCTATCTAGGGGTAGGCAGTCAGTCAGCACTAGTCTGCAAAAATGGGCTTCTGGATTGCTTCAGACCCTGAGTCATAGTAAGAGAGGCTGCAATCAGATATAGTCTTCTATGCACCCCCTGACTGGCATCTCTATTGCAGAACATTGTGGGTTGTCGACTGTGGGACTGCAAGAAGCCTTCTCATAAATGTATTTTCTAAAATTTGGAGGCAATTACTATTTGTGTAGCCCCACACTCCAGCTCCAAAAGAAGCAATAGATTAATACTTTCTCCTATTAATGCAAAGTAGTTCTTTTACCAGTTTGTGCCCCAATGTTTTGAAAATCGAAACACAGCGTCAATAGACCTTTTAAATTGTAAAACCCTGATGCTTGTTAGAAATTTCCAGTTAATACCAATATCCACTGGCACACCTAAATATGTAAAGTGGGGGACTTTTATAATCTCTGAACCACCGAGCACAAATGTCCTCGTTTTGGTTACTTTCGGGCCACATTTCAATATGAAAGATTTTGTTCTATTTGTCCTGAGACCCAGGTTAACCATGAAGGTGATGACGCCGATTTTGATTCTCCAATTTACTTACTAATTCTAGGTCAATGGTCTTTATTGCCTGCTAAAGAAGCGTAGAGGGGAGCAAGATAATTTACAAATTATACATTCCCTTTAACACCAATTCAAAGGACCACAGACTCCGAAAACTAATTTTATCAATTTATTATAAAGCCAAAAATAACAAGATATATGTGCACCTTAATATCAGAGTATATAGGTACATAAAAATCAATACAGAGCCGATTCTACGAATATAGTTCATTCGGCACAATAGGCATAATATAATGAACTCTAAAATCAAGACACAGCAAAGTATAGACGCTGAGTCCAATTCTCTTTTCATTTGCAATTTGAAGTTAAAGAATAATCTGTCCCTACACTACTCTAAAGCGAGAGTCCTGCCTAATTTCCCAGTTAAATTCCCAAAGGTGTCAGCACGTGTTGACTTCCTAAGAAGTACACTCACGTCAAATGGGTCAAATAGCGTAAAGCTATGGAGCTCGTTCTAAGATGCTCCCTCTTCTCCGAAAAAGCAGAAGTCCTGGCAAACTGTCCCTGCGCCTAATACAAAAAGACAATGTTCAACCCCTAACAGGTCACATGATTAGCCATCGCATGTACACCTTCCTTCAGTAACTTTCCACAAACTCCAATTAATTCAACTCTTCTCCGACGACCTTGGTTCCCAGGTTTCGCCAGACACGAAAGGCGGCCTCCCTTCTTGCTGTTCAGGCCCTTCAAAGTCATTCCAGGTATCTCCTTAAATCTAAAATAACAAGGTTGAATTCCTGCACCTGCAGAGGGGCGAAAAGAAACTGTCTACGTGCACATAAATTCTAATTAGTTTACAGTACGAGAGCAAGCAAGGAGAATCGAAACCTAAAAGAAATGAAAGTTAGGCCTACAAAGTCGGCTAACCTAAGAATGAATGTTTCATCACACGGCTTCTGTATACGAACCAATTATAAAAGCAAATACATTTATCCTACATAATACACGTATAGGATTTTGTAGTTCCCCTAAATACACGTAGAGACCTTCTTAAATTTACACGTTACATTACAATTACATTCTAATGTGCAAATATAATGAAATAATATTCGTGCTAATAACATGAGGGGAGAATGTTTGCATTGTCAGCATTCCGTCCATCATTTGTTTGCTGTAAAAAATAACATGAATCACGGCAAACAATAAAATATAGATGAGTGCAGATTCTACATGAGTATAATGCACCCCTACAATTTTAGAGAGCCCTAAGCGCTCTATCAGTTCTTCCCTCTGATGACAAGTGTCATCAAACACGGCACTTTGTCCCCTCACAATTGTCTCCTTGGAGAAAAGACCGACCTAAACATAAGTTGTAGCCTGCCGTCCCTGCCTGAACTTTTCCAAATTCTTAAGGTTCAGATAATGACTGTCCTGCAGTCGTTCCATCTGCCTTTCTCGTTTTCTCAAAGAATTCTCAGCCTGACGTGCTCGGTGCCACTTATAAGCCCTGAAGGCCCCTAGCAACACAATAATGCAGATTACAACTATGATAAGAGGCTTCAAGATGCAACCAATTATTCCTTGTCCTAGGCTTCCAAACCAACTTCCAACCCTTCCAAACCCTTGGCCAATTTTGTCCCAGATCCCATCCGCAGCCAAGTCACGTAAATCCTGGTGTATTTCTGTACTGTTACTAATATACTTCTTTATATCCCGACTGTTGCGAGGGATATAAGTGCAGCACTGTTGAACCCTCAATAATCTACAGACTCCGCCCTCTTTTGCCAATAATAGATCTAAAGCAAGGCGGTTATGAAGCACCATGGCCCTTAAAGAGACCATCTCCCCATCTTCAAGTAACAAGGCTTGAGCTGTATTCACGGAGAGTTTATCCACGAGAGTTGACAACCTTCTAATTTTTACATCATTGAGAATCACACCCAGACTTGGTATCATTGCTCCAAACATGTCATCAACAATTTCTCCCGCACTTGTACCACGTTTCCCTCTATGTGATCGCTTCCCTTCTAGTGGCCATAAATCCTGCACATGAAAAATCTTAGGAAATACCACAGCCAAATAGCATGTGCCATACCAATTTTCAGGCAACCGAACATACGCATTTCTCCCACATACAAAATACCCATTGGGCACTATGGTTAATTTATCCAATAGCGCCTTCTTTATTGATTCCTCAATCAAAAAAATGTGTTCACAATCACTCTCTCCCACGAATATCTTATCATAATATGTCAGTGGTTGTCGAATGCAAAGTTTCCCTTTTTGCTGCAAATCTAAAGCTATTGGACCGGAACTTCCTTTTGCCTTATGATCTAACTCTTCTTGTGTCCATGGAACAACCTCATGTTTAGGATCTGGCCTAAATAGTGTCTGTCTATGAGGGGCGTGGCTTGCCTGGCTCTAAGATGGCCGCAGTCTAGGAGAGCTCCGGCAGCCGCCCGTAATATCCTACATTATTTAGCGCCATCGAGACAGCAGATGGCTTAATCCTGTGTGATAGCGGCAGTGTAACTGGTGGTGCACCTCCGTCCGAGGTTTGGAACAGCTGCGAGCGGCGTACTGGGAGTTTGGCCGTACTGCGATATTGGGCCTACCTGCGCGAGACTGCGACTGCCTAGAGCGCCTCGAGGCGTGTGAGGGGGCCTGCGGCGGATTGGGCCGGGCTTCGTCTGCAGCACATCGCCGCTGCCTTTGCTCTCCCTGGCGGTTCGGGCGGACCCTATCGCAGCGAAGTGGGACTAACCGGTGTTGCTGATCCGGTCCGGTGAGTCTGGTGCAGCGGTGGTGGACGAGTGAGTCGGACGCCGCTGCGACGCGGCCCGTGGCGCCGACAGGATCAGCGTGCGGGGAAGCTCCCGCGAAGATATCGGAGCCCCTAACTGGCCTGCCCTCAGCCTGTCTTGAGCGGACCGCGCGGAGTGCGTGGTGGGGCCGAAGCGAACTGCCTGCGCGCCGGGAGTCCGGTGGAGCGCGGTCCCGTAGTGCACCGAGGGCATATATTATGGCAGCGGCGGCACTGACACGCAGGGCTGAGTGTGCCTGGGGCGCCTGGATGCAGTGTGCCGCTTGAGTTTGTGTCGGCGTGGAGGACTGGTCCCTGCCCTGAACGCATTGTGCAAATAGTCTGGCACTTGCATGGTGCATTGGAGATCTCCCCAGGACGCTTGCCAGATTCAGCAACAGCCGTAAGGGAGAGTAGGTGTCATTGACATTGGGGCAGGAGGTATATTGGTGCCCCCCAGTGCGCGTCGCGTACTGCTTCAGGTGGCGGGGGCCATGGGGAAAACGGACAAAACACAGTCCAAGCTCCAATTTGACCAGCGTAAATCTTCCAGGCACAGGGAGGAGGATTCCGATGCGGGGATGGCTGATCGCGCTGCTGACCATAATGACCCTGATGGAGATATTAGACAAATCCTGGGGCGATGCAGCGTAGTCTTACTTCCATTGACGCTAAAATGGACTCCCTCACATACCGCCTAGACAGAATGGCGGAAAGGGTGGATAAACATGAGGAGCGCATCGACTTGGCGGAGCGCAGAATCTCTGATGCCGAGGATACCCAGACGGGGATGGGGACAGCACAAAAACAAGTGGAGAAGCTTCTATCGGTGCTGAGAGACAAGGCCGAAGACCTGGAGGCACGCTCAAGGCGTAATAACGTTCGCCTTTTGGGTCTTGCAGAGACAACCTCCACTGGCCCCATGGAATCCTTTATGGAGAAGCTTTTGGTGCAGCTCATGGGACGTGATACATTCTCAGACGTCTTTATAGTCGAGCGGGCACACCGCTCGCTCGGACCGCGACCTCCGCCGGGCGCGCCTCCGCGCCCAGTGATAATTCGTCTATTGAATTATCGGGACAGAGATGCTGCATTGAGGCGTGCCAGAGAGCTGAAAACTCTCCAATATGAAGGTTCAGTGTTGTCCCTTTTTCCAGATTTTACTCAGTTAGTCCAGGAGGCACGTAAGAAGTTTGGACCGGTGAAACGAAAGTTGCGAGACTTACAGCTGGACTATGCGATGTTATACCCGGCACGCCTGAAGGTGAACTTTGATGGTAAAGCCAGATTCTACGCAGATCCGAGTGTGCTGCAGAGGGAACTCAAAAATTACAGCGCAGAGAGGGCGAATAGGCCTCCGCCGGAACGTGCGGAAGGCGGTGTTTCATCGGCTGACATGGAGAAAGACACTGAGTTGCGTGCGGAGTTATTGTCCTCACCGCCGTCATAGCTTGTATGTGGCACTTTGTTCATAATGGCATGTTGATAGGTGTTCCTTTCTTCCGGATGGGGACCCACGGGGTCAGTTCTTTTGATATATTTATGAGACTCCAGTATGATATGCAATACCACTGCTCAGTTTGAAGATAAGTCTTGATGGCATGATATTACTTGGGCAATGTCGGCTCCTCATTTGCGATTGAGGGCCTGTTCGGCCATTGCCCCAGGGTGTGTTCCACATGGGTTTTGAATTTGGGGTTCCTGCCCGGTTGGCAGGCAGTAAAAATGGGGAGGGCGTGGGGAGGGGTGGGAGGGGACGGAGGCTGCCATATTCGAGTTGTTAGATATGGTGTGGGAGGGTGGGGGGGATTGTTTAGAATTGCATTTCAGTCTAGAAAAGCGCTTTCACAAAGATACCATAAACCTAGGGAAGGATTCAGGCACATCATTTACACACGTCAGCCCCCATAGACGACCTTGCTCATGACCAATGCCAGGGGTAGTCCAGTCATGGTTCGCTTCCTAACCTGGAATGTCAGAGGTCTCAATGACCAAAGGAAGCTACGCAAAGTGGTGGCTTATTTGCTTAGACATGACACAGATGTGGCTATCCTGCAGGAGACACACCTCTCCCCGCAGACTGGCCTGTTATCCCAAAGACGCATGAAAGGCCAGTGTATTGCAGCTGGGTTCACGACACATGCTAGAGGCGTGCTTATTTGGGTACGTAGGAATTCCGGTATACATGTACAAGCTGTTGATGTTGATCCAGGGGGCCGTTTTGTGCTGGCGCGTTGTCGCAAAGATCATTTCAGGTTACTCTTGGTAGGGGTTTATGGGCCGAATTATGATGACCCACAATTTTATTACTCCTTACATGTTAAGATTATGAAACACTCACACTTACCAATTCTGTGGGGTGGGGACTTTAATTGCATTCAAGACACCAATTTGGATAGGTCGAAGGGCCCGCCACGACCCCTTTCACGTGCTGCCAGTGCAGTGGCGCATATTGTTGGAGTTGAGGGGCTTAGGGATGTCTGGCGCCAGTTGAACCCCCAGGGTAGGGGATATACCCATTACTCGGCAGCACACGACACCCATACCAGAATCGACTATTGGTTTGCCTCCATGTCATTGATCCCTTCCATTAGAGAATGTCAGCACTTGGCCAGGACGCTATCGGACCATTCCCCAGTTAGTATTGTCCTGGAACTCCCTGTGGTTGGATCCCCCAGACATACATGGCGGTTCCCGCAGTATTCTTTATTGGACGCAGTGTTCCGCGCGGAATTAGGCGAGGCGATAGGCGAATTCTTTGGCACGAACCTGGGGAGTGTTCCCACTATGGGTGTAGTGTGGGAAACGTTTAAACTTTACATACGAGGGGTAACTATCTCCAAACATGCGGGGGTACTCAAATCACTACGCACACAAATCTCTAAAGTCGAGGACACGCTCCGTACCTTGGAGGCCGCCTTGCTGGACACGGGGGACCCTCAAGTATTAGCACAGATTCGTGCCAAAATCAGTGAATATCAGGGATTGGCGGAAGAGGAGGACAGACACCTGGGGAAGTATGCAGTAGCCCGATCCTATTCAGAGGGAGACCGGCCTAGTGCTACGCTGGCGGCGACTGTTCGGCCTTCCAGAGAACATACCTCTATAGCACAGGTATATAATGCGGAGCGGGCACTGGTGGACGATACCCCAGCCATACTGGAGGCTTTCGCTGAATACTATTCTGGGCTATACACCTCCAGGGAGGCAGCGACTCAGGAATCTGACGATGACTATCTCGCTCACATAGCCATGACGTGGTTGGCCAATAGTGATAGGGAGAGGCTTATTGGTCCACTCCGGCCTACTGAAATTACAGCGGCGTTGAAGGATATGCCTAGTGAGAAGGCCCCGGGGCGGATGGCCTGACGGTGGCCTTTTATAAGGCTTATATTGACAGACTGCTCCCTCACCTGGTCAATCTCTTTGAAGAGATGGTAAGCACGGGGACAATGCCCCCGTCAATGCGGGAGGCTATCATAGTCTTACTACTTAAGCCGGGGAAGCCCCCGGCAGAATGTTCCTCGTACAGACCGCTCTCCCTCCTAAATACCGACACGAAACTGTTCGCAAAGGTGTTGGCGAATAGGTTAGCCCCCCTGCTGCCCCGACTGATCGGCCCGGAACAGACGGGGTTTGTCCCGGGTAGGTCATTGTCTAGTAATCTTCGGACATTGTTTGGAACTATAGCGCGAGTACATCCACAGACTGAGGCGGCGGCCCTGTTTATTGATATCGAAAAGGCGTTCGATTCAGTCGAATGGAGGTTTTTGTATGCTGTCCTGCGTAAAATGGGAGTGGGGGATATCTTCCTACATTTAATAAAAGTGCTTTATACCGACCCCATGGCTAAGGTGAGGATTGATGGTCTGACGTCACGGAGAATAGGCATCTCTAGGGGCACGAGACAAGGGTGCCCCCTCTCCCCCTGCTTTACGCCCTGGTGGCTGAGCCCTTAATGTGCGCTATGCGGGAATATCACGCACACAGGGGTATACGTTCCCCAAATTATAATCTTATTATTGCCGCCTATGCGGATGATACTTTGTTGTATATTCGGAATCCACAACAAAACCTAACTCCGATGCTGCAGGAGGTGGAGCGCTTTGGCAAGCACTCGGGGCTTGTTATCAATTGGGGTAAATCCTTGCTTTTTCCGTTGACCCCTGTCACTGTACCGGTGCAGTCGCCTTATCCACTAGAGTGGACTGCAGACCCGGTGAGGTACCTGGGTATTAAGATACATACAGACGCCGAGGTGATACTGTCTGAAAACTATGGGTGTGCGGTACAGAAATTGTCGGATGCGGTAGAAAAATGGATAAAGTTACCACTATCATTGATAGGGCGTGTGGCACTGACTAAGATGGTGGTGTTGCCCCGTTTTTTGTTTCTGTTTGTCAACATACCTATAGGCCTGCCTCAGTCCTTTTTAATACTCTGCGCACATTGCTGAGCCGCTTGGTCTGGGCTGGGAAGCAGCCGCGGGTAAAGTGGGAAGCTCTAACAAAACCTTATTCGGAGGGGGATTAAATGCCCCAGACATGGAACGGTATTACAGGGCTGCCCAGGCAGTGCATGCACATGTATGGCTGCATGACCCCATGCATACACCTCATCACATTCTTGAACACAACATGGTATCTCCTGCTGCCTTGCCCCGCCTGCTGACAGGAGCGGCGCGGATCTCTTTGCGCACTATAGATCCAGTCAACTGCACCGGGCACCAGTTTACTAAAATAGCTCGTAGGCATCAGTTAACATTGATTTACTCTCCTACGCTCCCGATCGGGTGGTGTGATTGGCTGCCACATAAAGAGGATAAAACGATAATGAACACCCTGAGGAAGTTAAAGATTCATTGCATGGGAGATCTCTTTGCGGAAGGGGTTGTAAAAACTTGGGCGCAGGTGACTGAACAGACGCAGGGAGTGACGGCGCTCGACGCATTTAATTATCACAGATTGCGCAGTGCCCTCCGTGATTTGCTGGGTGTCGACATGGGAGTCCCGGTGGAGCTGCCAGCACTTACGTACCTGTTACAGTCGCAATCCCCGCAACGCGGAATAACCATGCTGTATTCTCTATTTCAAGGCCCTCGCTCCCAGAACAGACAAAAATTTCAGTCAGATTGGGAGGAGGAATTAGGTATTGTGATTACTGATGCTCAGTGGGCCTGGTGCTTCGCCTCAGTTAAGTCCGTTTCCTTGAATGGCAGGCATCGTCTGCTACATTTTAAATACATACACAGAACATACTATACGCCTGCACGGCTATACAGATATGGGCTACGGGAGGATGACACCTGCGTGAGATGTGCCGCAACACCTGCTAATTTTACACACTTGGCTTGGAATTGCCCGGGGGTGCGTGCTTACTGGGGTGCAGTCTATGGGATCCTTTCTAAAATGTTAGATTGTGTGTTGCCGGAGACGCCACTGGTTGCGTTGTTGGGGTTTGTTCAACAAGTACCGAAGGGAGTGCGTAAGCTAACTGCCCTTGGCCTCTTGCTGGCGAAAAGGCGAGTGGCAATGAGATGGATGAGAGGTCCCCTCCCCACTATTCAGGAATGGGAGACAGATTTAGCATACTGCTCAACACAATCAGACAACTACAATGCATTGATGCCGATACGTTGTGCTCCGAAGGATATCTGGGGCCCGTACCGTCAGTATATGATGGGTGTGGGGGTGGATATAGTATCACCGAGTGAGACTGACCGGACCGGGGTGGGTTAAGAAATCTGTATTAGTCGGACGCTGCGGGCACAACTGTGATTTACCCAGTATACTTCGTAATGGATATGTTACCCTTTATAATGGAGGTTTATGGGAAGTGCTTAAGGGTGTGGCATGGTTTCTATGGTGGCATTGCAGAGTTGGGGTACTTGTAAGCTGACATTTCTAACCTATATGGGATGTGCACTTTATTTTGGCTATGGAAGGTACAAGGTATACTGCTGAAATGCATGATGTTTTTTGTATTATGAAAATGAAAAATAAAATTAATTAAAAAAAAAGTTAAAAAAATAAAAAATAGTGTCTGTCTATGTCTATCCTCTATCTGATCTACAAACTTCTTCTCGATGTCAGATAACATGCAAGTCAAATTATGTCTATGAGCATGTGCTGTGTCTAAAGTTACAGTGGGTACAAAATACTTTGACATCCTCTCTTCTTGCTTCTAATAATCATATTTGTTCATGTATTTGAGAACCGGGACCTCTAGAAGCACTACATCGTAATTGGAGAAATAGTATTCAAAATGTGCTTTACTATAGAACATACTCAATAACACACTACAGGTGATGCCATACGTCAAGGGTAAATGATGATATCTAATGCCTTCCTCCACCGATGCTGGTAATGCATGCACACATAGCAGTCTTTCGCTTCCATTGTGTCAACATACTCATACAACAAGCGTGCATATGCATTCAATGTGAAATCACCTTTGGATAAATATACATGTAATAAATGACTTGTTTCTTTTATCATGTCCCTATCCGACTCTGAAGCGCCCTCTCTTATGTCTGAAGTAGGAGGTGTAGGTGTTGTTTGTTTCCCTCCCTCTCCTTCAGCATGAGACTCAACTAAAGAATTACTGCTATGATTATTATTACTCTAACTATAAGTGTACCTATTATACATTTCTGCCTACGGTTCCAATTTACAGACTCCATATTGAACCGATGTTTTCTGGCGAGACGCAGAAATGAAATCAGCAAAGTCTTTACTCTTTTCCCAGTTTCCTCTGCGTACAAAGTTCTTTTCCGATTTTTCTCTCGTTGACCTAAATTGCTCCTAGTTTCAATTGAACAGCAATGATTTATAGTTCATAAAACAGTCATCCCTAGCCCTCTCATCTTCTTCTACTGGAAAATCCCTAAATTTATTCTTCTTCCACTCGGGCCTAGGTTATCTTCTTTCTAAAGACTGATAGTATTGTCTTTTACAGTTCAATTTTCATCATAGATCAAATCAGAGCCAAGAGCTTCAACAACAAGTTGCAAGATTTCCATGCGGACAGCTGCCATTTCTTGAACTGTAGGTTGGCAACCAAATGTGGGAAATGAAACTTGATTAAGAATCAGAAATCGCAATCCACTCAACCTTGGAGGGTCCGGTACCGTCAGAGTTAGGAGTCCGTAGGCTTCAACCCCAGGGACCACCAGTTCAATATCAATAATCAGGGAGTTCCCTACGCGTCTCACTGATCCTGACCCCAGCCTCCCGGATTTCCCTGGCCCATGCATCTGCGAACAGATATGTCCACTCGGGGGCTGCGTACTTTCGAGATGGCACCCTCTCTCTCTTTGATCTTCTCAGACCGTCTTGTCTCGCCTCAGTGTCACTTGGATCAGATTCAGACGTTTCGGAAATAGGAGTGAGACCTTTCTCTGATGCAAGCCTTATATTCAGCTTCTCTTTCCTTACTGGCCACGTCTCTGTTCCGGCACCAGTTCTCCTCCTTTCCTCGCGTTCCTCTCTCTCTTCACGAGTTCGTTCGACCTGGTCTGGCTCTGTGTTTACCTCAGCAATCTCATCTATCTCAGAGTCTGTGCCTAAATCTTGAACCTCTTGATCTCCTCCAAATCGACCTGATGACTGATTAGTTCTGACAGAAACCCTCGCAGCTTGACCGTCCCCTCTCTTTCTGCTGTACTTTCAGTTGAACTTCTTTGAACGAGGGGAGCTGTTTCCTCCAAGGTTTCGGGAACTCGGCGGGTGTGTGAGGCGTGGACCCAGTTCGGCAATCCTCCACACTTCACGGCTGTACTTGTGACCAGAATCACCTGGTAAGGGCCTCGCCACCGGGCATCAAGGCAACTCTTCCTCACGTGTTTTCTGACCAGTACCCAGTCCCCCGGGTTGAGGTCGTGCAGGAGGTCTTTCGAGGTGGATGCAGTTGCAGCCTCGACCTGGTGAGACACAGAATTAACCACATCAGCCAGTCCCTTGCAATAATCGAGAACCAAATCATCAGTGATGCTTATCAATGCTGTAGCTGGCACTGTAGGCAACCGCATCGTCCTCCCCATTAATATTTCATGGGGGAAAGTCCTGTTCTCCTATCAGGAGTACTACGCAGACTCATCAACACCAAAGGCAGCGCATCCGGCCAATTCAAAGACGTCGACGAGCAAACCTTTGACACTCTCATCTTGATGGTGCCGTTTATCTGCTCCACTAGTCCAGATGCCTCAGGCCTGTAGCTACAGTGCAATCTCTGGTCAACTTTCAAGGCAGCACACAGTAACTTCATGATTTCACTATGGAAGTGAGTTCCTCTATCTGATTCCAATGAGGTCGGAAATCCGAACGGTAGGATAACCTCCCTCAACAACAACTTCGCTACTGTAAGACTGTCACATCGCCTAGTTGGATATGCCTCTACCCATCGTGAAAAGACACATACCACCACCAAGACATATCTCAAGCCATTGCACCTAGGCATCTCAATGAAATCCAACTGTATTCGATTGAAAGTACCTCCTGATCTTCCAATGTGACTCAACGCAACCACAATTTTCTTTCCTGCATTCATTTGCTGACATGTGACACACCTATGACACACCGCTTCAGCATACACACGAAACCGTGGATTGAACTACGTCTGTCGGAACACCCTCACCATGGCATCCCTTCCAAGATGCACCGCTCCGTGAATATGCCTTGCCATCGGACTTAACAAACAATTTGGTAACACTGCCCTTTCATCTGTTGACACCCAAATGCCATCCCCTCTCTTTTCACAGCCTGCTCTGATCCATGCTGCCGCTTCTTCCTCTGGGACCTCGTCCTGCAACCGCTTTACCTCATCCCAAGTATCGGCCATGGCCAACATCATGCCGAGCTCGGTCTCTTCTATGCTCTCACCTACATATTCTCCATTGAAAATACAGGCATGTATGGCACAAAAACAAGCTACTTCAATCCAATAGCGATTTCCCCTGGTAACAAAATCCTCCCCTCTCCCATGTGCCGCACACTTCACCACCGCCACTTCTTTGGGTTTTTGTAAAGCCTCCAACAGTTGTCGCACATATTCTCCATTTCTAATAGGAGATCCTGATGACGTTAAGAACGCCCTCTGTGACCACAACTGCCCGAAGTCATGAACTACTCCAAACCCATATTGACTATCTATGAAGATAGTCACTCGGACTTGATCAGAAATTGAGCATGCATGTTTTAAAGCAATTATCTCAGCTACCTGAGCAGAGTATACTCCACGTAAACAGGCAGCTTCTACAACCCCAGAGATGGTACAAACAGCAAACGCTGCTCTCAGACAACCTTCATTGTCCCTTAAACATGAACCGTCAAGAAAAAGGACCAGATCAGATTCAGATAACGGCTCATCGACAATGCCAGGTCTGGGTTTGGTAGATAGTTCAGTCACATCTAGGCAGTCGTGCTCCTCACAATCTTCTCCTTCAACAGGCGGGATGGGCAATAATGTGGCAGGGTTTAAAGTGGTACAACGCTTCAAAGAAACATTCTCAGAGGCCAATATAACCTGCTCATATTTTGTAAGTCTGTTATTCGTTAAATGTTGCGTTTTTGTTCTCATCATCAGGAGTTCCACTGAGTGCGGAACGTATACTGTAAGAGGGTGACCCATCACAATGCTTTCACATCTTTCAATGCTGACACCTGTTGCCGCTATTGATTTGAGACACCCGGGCAACGCAGAGGCTACCGGGTCTAAGGTAGCAGAGAAATAAGCCACTGGTCTACGGGCACCCCGTGTGTCTGCGCGAGGACCGCTAATGCGCAACCCTCCCTCTCACAGCAGAAGAGCGAAAACTCTTTGTTATAATCTGGCATTCCCAGGGCTGGAGCACGACATAGGCTCTCTCTCAGCTCCCAGAAGGCCCTCAAACAGTCTTCATCCCATGGTACCGGATCACTTATGTCCTTTTGAGTCAACCTCAACAGAGGTTTTGCTTTGAGAGAAAAATTTGGGATCCATTGTCGACAATAGTCGACCATTCCCAAAAACATTCGGACTTCTTTTTGCGTTTTTGGAGTTCCCATTTGCAGGATCGCCTCTATGCGATCTGGTGACACCCTTCGCTTTCCCTTCTCAATCCGATGACCCAAGTACTGAACTTCAGTCAAGCAGTACTGAAGCTTGTTTGGGGACACCTTGTGTCCATTTTCTGCCAGATGATTCAACAAAGCCACAGTATCTATCCTACAAGCATCTTCTGTCTCTGAGGCGACCAAAAGGTCGTCTATGTATTGGACAAGAACCGAGTTCTGGGGCATCACCAAACTCTCAAGATTCTTTTTTAAGATCTGATTGAAGATAGATGGACTTTCTGTATACCCTTGTGGGATACGACACCATGTTAACACAGAGTCTTCCAGCCGGAAAGCAAATAAAAATTGGCTCTCCTCATGAAGTGGAATCGAAAAGAATGCCTGGCACGAATCAATAACTGTAAACCATTCTGCTTCACAAGGTATCTAGAACAATATGACTGCCGGATTCGGTACCACAGGACAACACGGAATTACAATTTCATTAACCCTGCGTAGGTCCTGAACTATCCTGTACTTGCCACTAGGCTTTTGCAGCCTAATGATGGGTGAATTACAGGGGCTTCCTCTTATTTTCTTCAGAATGCCTTGTGCAATCATAGACTCAATCACAGGTCTTATTCCAGCCACAGTTTCTGGAGTCAATTTATATTGCGGAGTTCGCGGAAATTCAGCATTAGGCTTGACCTGTACATTAACTGGTTCAACTCCCTGAATCAAATCTCCTCACCAGTGAAATCCCACACAACCGGAGAGACCGAATCCCTCAAATCGTATGGTAACTCCTCTTTCGTGAGAACAACGAACATTTCCGTGCAAAAATTCAAATTTGCCAATTTAAAAGCTGCATCTTCATCACATGTTTGTAATTCCACTCCCCTCGGAGTGCAATAGATAGTACAATTCAGTTTGCATAGACGATCACGTCCCAACAAGCAAACTGGGCTTCAATCACACGCACACAACAAATTGATGTCTGTCCTGAAATGTTCCTATTCTCACAGGTAATTCATCTGTCAATGGGTTGGTCATTTTCTGATTGGTAACTCCTACCACTTGGATCGATTGTCCTGAGAGAGGCAAATTAGGAACCACTGCTGATCTTACAGTGGAGAGAGCAGCTCCAGTATCGATCAAAAATGTAACAGGATGACCATTGACATCTGCGTCTACAAACGGTCCACTCTGATCTACCTCCAAGGCTGCTCTTAGGGTACACTCCTCCTCCCCCCTCTGAGACTTGCCGTGACCTTGGATCTGATCGGACCTATCAATTAGTTCAATAAAAGGCATCTGTTGGTACACCTGATTGTTTGAGGATATTCTCGGAGGCTGGGGTACTTGCATTTGCAGTTCTACCCCTCCTCCATACATGGACCTAGATCTAGTCACCGTAGTCAGACCATCAGTTATCTGCACCTCCTCCTCATTTAACATCTGATTCGCCGGATTCGAGCGACACTCGCGCTTCCAATGCCCGATTTTGTGACAATAATGACAAGCAGTATTCCTCTTTTGATTTACCACCTAATCACCTCCTGTACCTGAGTCCATCCCTCTTCCTCTTCCTTGGCCAGGTTGAACCGTCATATTTTGACCAGCTCCCCGCCCACTCCCTGGTCTCCGACCCATCGTTCCTCCAATCCCTTGCATTTGTTCTGGTCTTTCTGCATTCCTCAATTGCACCATCATCAACTTATCCTTTATTTTCGTATGTGCTGACTCCACTTGGTCGCTACAGTATTTGGCATAGCGCAGAATTTCGTCTACCGACTTATTCTGCCAGCATATTAGATGTTGCTGTATCATTAAGCTAATCTCAGCTCTTAACCCCAAGACAAACTTCGAGACAAACTTTGAGACAAACTGTCCCATGTCTTTCTGTTCAAGAGCATCCAGTCCACTATGCTGTTTAAAGGCCAATAGAAGCCTCTCATAATAGTCATGTACTGACTCCTTGGGCTCTTGAGTGGTACGATCAATCTTAAGCCAATCAATACTTCGAGGAGCAACTTTGGATTGCAACCATGTAATCGCTTGCTCATACTTTTTCATTACTTCAGGTGAAGGGCCATGGGTCACAGGATCTCTAGCTGGTTCTGCAGCGGGCCATTCAATTGCAATTTTACACGCTGCCCACAAATCACCTGGGACCACTATGTCAAACAAGGTGTTCAAGTCAATCCACAATACCTTCGAGATCTTTACAAATCGATCAATTTGCTTGTACCATTCTGCAGGTTTCTTCCTCAGCCGAGGGAAATCAATAGTAAATGATGCCAAATCACCCCTGCTCCACGGCACATGCACGTACCCTCCATTCTGTACTTCCCTCAGTGGAAAATTTCCCACTTTCTCTGTCCCTCCACCCGGAGGCGGAGTGTCTCCTATCCCTTTCTTGGCAGTCTTCTTTTTAGACCACCTCTCTTCCCATCTGTCTAATTCTCTCCATGCCAGCATTCCTATCACTAATTCCCGGATGTGGGCTTTCAATCCTACTGTTCTCTTTTCTTCCAATTCTTGATCAGAATAATTTAACCTGTGATTTCCCTGTAACATTTTTGTTTTTGTCAAATCCACATCATATTTTTGTGCTAACTGAGCTAGTGCCTCATGAGCTCGCTTTGCCTTTCTAGTGACATCCTTGGCTACAAATAACAATTCACTTTGGTCATACAGGTCAAGTCTGTCCAATGGCAAATTTCCATCAACCACCTCATCTACTTCCGCCTTCAATTTCAGTACATCCAACAATTTCGCCTTCATTGCAACTTGTAGCATTCTCTGACCCCTTTCACTTCCCTGTTCCTCTCTGTCACAACTTTGAGTTCTACTTCGACCCTCAGTCTCTTCCATTCGAAAAGTAGAGCGGGCTTCTCTCTCACACTTCCGACTCCTCCACTGACTTTCGGCACCTACATTCTGAAATTCGAACAGCGTCCTAGGTGCCTCTCGCCTCATTTCCCATTCTGCTGGCCTTCTCATTGACTCCCTCACCGGTGGGACCCACATTCTTATTTCTGACCTAGAATTCGCCAAAACCCCCGTCCGCCTTGGTTCCGTCCCACTGCACACCCTTGACGGATAGGCCGTAGCTGGCAGTGAAGTGCTAGCTTCCACCGGTCCCAAAGATGCACCTGTTCCGCCCATTGTGAGGCTTCCTCCAGAAGTGGTCTCTTCTCCCACCCCTGTCTGCTGCTGACCTCCACCTACTCCTCTGCTTGGGTTGTATATCGAGACCACGGGTCCAATAGTAACTGGCACTGTAAGGGCTTCTGGTAGCTGCATGTTACATTCAGGTTCTCCCGTTTCGGGATTCCCAGTCATTAGCCCCCCTGGTCTTCCTCCTCTATCCGGTCCCACCGAGATCCTCCCAGTCACCCCTGCATTATGGCATGCTGAGACCGTTCTCCCCATTCCTAAGGTTCCTTCTGCCACTTCTTGTCTCTCTGGCTCAGACTGCATGCTACAGGGTGGGGGACGTTCTGCTAACAACCTGTCAAGAAAGCTATCATCTGTGTCACTGTCCTCATTTGCATTCTTCGATTGTGTCCCCCCTTCTAGCAGCCGTAATGGATACAGTCTTTCCCCCTCAATGGTATCAACCCTCCACCTTTTCAACTGTGCATCCCACCTTGCATCCTGATATGACTTCATTGCTTTTCTCATCCTTCCCTGTGAATTTTCTCTTTTCCTAGCTTGTGCTGCCCTCATCCATGCATCTAGTGCTTCAAATTGTGTAGGTCTGGGTGGAGGTTTTAGTGAAGACATCACTCCCCTCAACTGATACAACACATCCAATCGAAGTGACCCATAACGTGGGAAGGCCAACTCTCCCTCCTTTTCCATAATTTTGTGCCAATTTTGGAGCCTCACTATTGTATGAAGTCCTACATTTGTTGCCATATAGTGTGCCAAAGTATCCTCCGGTGGAGCTTCCTCTCCTACCCGAGTCACCACCCCTGAATCGCCTCTGCACAAATCCCGTAGTACCTTAAAACTTTGCATCTTAAAACTCGATCATTTCCAAACACAATTTTCACTGTCCAACTTCGGATGAATTTCCTCCAATCCCAGCGCGGCGTTACACCGACCGGCCTATCACAGCGTGGCACACACTGACGTCACTGTTCCCTCTTTGCAGCGGCTCACCCTCCTTTACAATTTCACCGCGTACATTCGCTCACACATTCATACTATCAAGTAACTGTTTGTCCAAAAGCTACTAAACCAAGTAACCACTTCTGAGGCAGTCACAATAACTTACAGTTACATAAAACCAAGTAATTGTCCATCCTCTATAGATCGATAGTACACTCTCACAAGAATATTCATATGCCGTGACCCCCGACCTGCGTTGGTCACCCAATCGCTGTAGTCTGCCCCTGGTACTTGAGGCTTTCTACTCGCGACTCTACCATGCACTCACACAAAGTTCCCTACCCCAAGTGAATCGTCGATAGCGCTCCACGACACCCACAGTAATGCTCAGACAATTACAGTACAAAACTATCCCGGGATCTTGGACTTCTCTTGAGTCTGCTCACCAAAACCTCCTAATCCGCACGTGTTCAGACCAGTAAACCGATAAACCCACACTCACTCGACTTTCATCACCACTTCGCAAGACATCACACAATTAAATCATCACCGCAATCTAACACACATCACTTTTCATCCTCACGCTACCGCTGTTTCCACCGCACCATCAATTTCCGCCGACCTCCGCCAACGCCCGCCGTTCTCTGTTCTGGGTCATGGGCTCTATTGTGGGCTCTATATCTTCTAATTCTATGTCTAATTTTCTGGATTCTTCCCTCACTTCTAGAGGCAACCATCCATTTCTGCTACCAATTTATGACGCCGATTTTGATTCTCCAATTTACTTACTAATTCCAGGTCGATGGTCTTTATTGCCTGCTAAAGAAGCGTAGAGGGGAGCAAGATAATTTACAAATTATACATTCCCTTTAACACCAATTCAAAGGACCGCAGACTCCGAAAACTAATTTTATCAATTTATTATAAAGCCAAAAATAACAAGATTTATGTGCACCTTAATATCAGAGTATATAGGTACCTAAAAATCAATACAGAGCAGATTCTACGAATTTAGTTCACTCGGCACAATAGGCATAATATAATGAACTCTAAAATCAAGACACAGCAAAGTATAGACGCTGAGTCCAATTCTCTTTTCATGTGCAATTTGAAGTTAAAGAATAATCTGTCCCTACACTACTCTAAAGCGAGAGTCCTGCCTAATTTCCAAGTTAAATTCCCAAAAGGTGTCAGCACGTGTTGACTTCCTAAGAAGTACACTCACGTCGAATGGGTCAAATAACGTAAAGCTATGGAGCTCGTTCTAATATGCTCCCTCTTCTCCGAAAAAGCAGAAGTCCTGGCAAACTGTCCCTGCGCCTAATACAAAAAGACAATGTTCAACCCCTAACAGGTCACATGATTAGCCATCGCATGTACACCTTCCTTCAGTAACTTTCCACAAACTCCAATTAATTCGACTCTTCTCTGACGACCTTGGTTCCCAGGTTTCGCCAGACACGAAAGGCGTCCTTCCTTCTCGCTATTCAGGCCCTTCAAAGTCATTCCAGGTATCTCCTTAAATCTAAAATAACGAGGTTGAATTCCTGCACCTGCAGAGGGGCGAAAAGTAACTGTCTACGCGCACATAAATTCTAATTAATTTCCAGTCCGAGAGCAAGCAAGGAGAATCGAAACCTAAAAGAAATTAAAGTTAGGCCTACAAAGTCGGCTAACCTAAGAACGAATATTTCATCACACGGCTTCTTTATACGAACCAATTATAAAAGCAAATACATTTATCCTACATAATACACGTATAGGATTTTGTAGTTCCCCTAAATACACGTAGAGACCTACTTAAATTTACACGTTACATTACAATTACATTCTAATGTGCAAATATAATGAAATAATATTCGTGCTAATAACATGAATCACGGCAAACAATAAAATATAGATGAGTGCAGATTCTACATGAGTATAATGCACCCTGTTGGAAATGGCCCTTTTTGAAGGGTCACCCCTAAACTTTTTGCCTGCCTCCTGTATTTTTGCTGACCTGTTTCTGTTGGTTTTATGACTCTGGGCACTTTACCACTGCTGTTCCGTGCTAAAGTGCATATGCTCTCCCTTTGTAAATATGACTATGTGAATTGGTATATCCCTGATTGGCTTATTTGGTTTACCTGTTAGTCCCTAGTAGTGTGGCCTGTGTGTGCCCAGGGCTGGTAAACCAAATGCTGCTGGTGGGCCTGCAGCACTGATGTGTGCCACCCACAGAAGCAGCTTGTAAAGTGTGTCTCAGACCTGCCACTGCAGTGTCTGTGTGCAGTCCAGAACTGCCATCTTGGCTGTGAAGTGCACCCCCTTCCCAGCCCCTGAACCTTCCCTTGGCATCTTGTAAGTCACCCCTATGGTAGGGTGCATTGTATGTGTAAGGTAGGACATGCCTTGGTGTGTGTAGCATGTCCTGGTAGTGAATTATGCCCCATTTCGTTTTTCACTACTGTAAGGCTACCTGTTCCTCATAGGCTAAAATGGGCAGTTTGACTATTACATTCTATAGTCCTAACTGACCCCAGGAACATGGTAGAAAAACGAATTTAGTATGCCTGAGCTCAGAATATTAAAATACATCTTTTAGTGAAGTTTATTTTTATATTCTGTTTTTGAAAATACCACTTTTAGAAAGTAGGTATTTTCTTGCCTAAGCCTTCCAGTGTGCTCTGCTGTTATGTGTATTGGCTGTCTGGTTTTAGATGGGCAGGGCAGGCTGAGTCAGACCTGGGTTGAATAGAGAGATCTGCATTTAGAGTGTGGGGAGGGGTGGCTCCTTCACCTGAATAGGGCTGTGCCTGGCAAGGTGAATGCTGGCTCCACCTCCTACTGTGTGTCTGCTAGCAGACCCCCTCTTTCTGAAAGGAAGAATGCAGCCTGGTAAACAAAGTGCTCCAGGCCTGAGCAGAACTGGTTCTGGCTAGGTTCAGTGACTTGTAGCTTCTGAGAACAAAGACTTTTGGGGTATAAATATCTGTGCTCAAACCCCTACAATTTGTATTGCTTTTGGATCTGGAGAGGAAACTCTGTCCGTGCCACTGGAGGAATCTGCAGGAAGTGACTGTCCTTGTGCTTGTGTGTTTTTCTTGCACTGGCCTGCAGCAGTGACCACTGGACCTTGAAGAAGAGAGAAAAGGACTTTTGAGAGAACTTTTATTTTTGTTACAGCAATTACCCAAGGGCTAGGAAAAGAGCTAGCCTCCTGCTGGAGTCTCAGGCACATCAGACTCCACCACCAACCTCCTGCTTCCTCCCTGCGAGGATTGCTATCTGCTGATGAGGCTCCTGTGAGTTCCAGGGCCTCTAGTTTGCTTCAGAGAAAAGAGTGCTGGAAATCGACGCTAACGCACCTTTGCGAGCCGCTGCAGCCGAGAGCGCTGGAAAAATCATCGCGCTGCTGCCGCTGAGTGCTCGCAACACGAAACCATCGCTAACGCCTCTTTGCGAACCGCTGCAGCCGAGACGCGCTGGAAAAATCATCGCGCTGCTGTCGCCGAGCGCTCGCAACCCCTAAAGAAATCATCGCTTCAAGACATCGCATTGCGGACGCCGTGCGTCCGCCATTTTCATCGCATCGCACCGGATTTCGTCGCTCCTCGCGGAGCGCCATTTCTTCGCATCGCAACACGATCGCACACGCAACAGGATCGTCGCATCGTCTTCGCCCTCGCGGCAAGGCCTCAGCGCATCGGCGGCCTAGCGTGAAGAAGTTTGTCGCATCGTCTCCGCACGCATCAGCAGATCGGCGCATCATCCTCCCTTGCGGCAAGGATTTTAACGCATCGCCGGCCTCGCGTGAGGAAATTCATCGCTAACACTTCTTTGCAACATTTTGTTGGTTTTGCTACTGAATACAGGTACTTTGTGAGAGAAAGGGTCGCAGAGACCACTGCTTTGGATTTGAACCTTATTGTTGCAACCTTTGAACGAGAAAGGGGCGCAGAGACCCCTGCTTTGAATTTGAACCTTATTGTTGCAACCTCTGAACGAGAAAGGGCGCAGAGACCCCTGCTTTGAATTTGAACCTTACTCTTGCAACCTTTGAACTATCTTTGACAGTCCTTCAACAGCTATCCTATTTTTGACAGTATTGTGGCTTTTACAGTTATTGGTCTTGTGATAAATCTGCCTTTATATAAAGATACTTATTTTTTATAACTACTTGTGTGGTGTCCCTTTGTAGTGTTCCTCACTGTGTTACTGTGTATGGTCATAAATGCTTCACACACTGCCTCTGGGATAAGCCTATCTGCTCGTGCTACGTTACCACAGGGTTGAGCAGGGGTATCAAGGAGGGTAGCCCTCTTACTCTGACTTAGGAAGAAGGGCCCTACTTGGACACTGGCCAGCCATTGCCAACTAGAGACCCCCATTTCTAACATTGGTGGCAGCGGTGGGATCTGGACTTGCATTTAGGATCGCATACAATAATTATAGTGTACACTACTAGTGAGTGCAGACCATAACGTACCGCATACATTTTTTGAGAGTTTTTTTGGATCCTATATTGTAATTGATATTGCCGGTGATTTTTCACACGCACACAATTCCTGAGAGTTTTTGGGATCCTATATTGTGATTGATATTGCCGGTGATTTTTCACCTGCGCCCATTTTTTGAGAGTTTTTGGATCCCATATTGTAATTGATATTGCCGGTGATTTTTCACCCACACACATTTCTGAGAGTTTTTTGGATCCTATATTGTGATTGATATTGCCGGTGATTTTTCACCCGCATACATTTTTTTTTAGAAGTTTTCTTCTATCTTTTATTGATATTGCCCGTGATTGTTACAATGGGCAAGCCTATTTTTTATTGATATTGCCGGTGATAGTACCCGCATACATTTTTGAGAATTGTTGGATCCTATATTGTGATTGATATTGCCGGTGATTTTTTACCCGCATACATTTTCTTGAGAAGTTTTCTTCTATCTTTTATTGATATTGCCCGTGATTGTTACAATGGGCAAGCCTATGTTTTATTGATATTGCCCGTGATAGTACCCGCATACATTTTTGAGAATTGTTGGATCCTATATTGTGATTGATATTGCCGGTGATTTTTTACCCGCATACATTTTCTTGAGAAGTTTTCGTCTATCTTTTATTGATATTGCCCGTGATTGTTACAATGGGCAAGCCTATTGTTTATTGATATTGCCGGTGATAGTACCCGCATACATTTTTGAAAGTTTTTGGATCCTATATTGTGATTGATATTGCCGGTGATTTTTTACCCGCATACATTTTCTTGAGAAGTTTTCTTCTATCTGTTATTTGATATTGCCCGTGATTGTTACAACGGGCAAGCCTATTTGTTTTATTATTGATATTGCCAGATATTGCTACAATGGGTCTTGCTGAAATGAGACCTACCTTTTATATAGATGATCTGTTAACCTACAGTCTAGAGGAGCTAAGGGGGTTCTGTGAGGAGAAGGGCTTAGCAGTGAGTAGGAAGGAGACTCAGCTATCCCTGCAGACATCCCTGAGACTTTGGCAACAAGACAGATGGAGATTCTTGGAGTCCCAGTACACCTACCAAGAGGGTAGTTGGTCTGAGGGTGGCTCTAGAGAGTCTGAAGAGGAGGAAGAAAGTGTTATGGAATATCTCATAGGTGGGGAGTTCCTTGATGAGCCTAGTGCCTATGGTAGTGCCAGATTCCCCTCAGGGTCCCCAGAGGAGTTGGTGGACAGGCGGGAAGGTCCCATAGGTAGGGAGTCCCTTGCTGGGTCTGGTGCACAGGGTAGCACCCAATCCCCTTCATGGTCCCCAGAGGAGTTGGGCAGACAGAGGGAGAGGGAGTACCAGCTGGAATTGGAGAGGCTCCAAATAGAGATTGCCCAGCTGGAGGCGCACCTAGCGCAGATAGCAGAAAAGAAGAAGTTAGCTCAAGAGGGAAGGTTACCCCTGGAGCGCAGTTTTAATTGTCTGGATTCCCCAGAGAGGGTGGGGTCCAGTGGTGGCAGCAAAATTGAAGTATATAGTGATGACAGTGTAGTACACCCACCCAGGGATGTGGCACCTGACTTGAAGGAGGGGTTGATCTACACCAGGGGATTCAAGGACCTGAGATAGCTCCATTGGTGTGCAGTGTCCCTGAGGTGGATTGGGGAACTAGCGCAGGGGCCCATAGTCCTAGTGAAGGGAGGGAGACTCTACCGACTCTGGATGAGAGGTGCAGGGAGAGGGGTTCCCCCGTGGTTGAAGTCCTGGTGTATGAGTGTGAGGACCGCCCAGAAGAGTGTGGGTTGAGTGATAGAGACAGTCAGTTAATGTCTCGCCCATTTCAAGAGAGTGGTGTGGGGTACGTATGTGAGACACTGGATTGTGAGGTAAAGGTTAGCACCTGCGTGGAACTGTGTAATCCAATTGTGGGAGAGCATATTGTGAGTTCCTATTTTCCAGAGCTAAACCAACATGTGTTAGAGTGCGAGTTCTCTGATCCTAGGGAACTTGCGCAGGAGGCAGACCTCTGGGTGAGTACCAGAGGCTCTGTAGAGGTATTGGGGAATGACCCTAAGAGGAGTGGTTCAGATGTCTTCCAACCCCGAGTGGTGGGAAAGGTTAGGAGTGTTACAGCTGGGTCCCCTTGTTGTGAGGAGGTTGTAGGGCCTCACATCCTGTCTCGTGGGAGCAGGAGTGAGACTGGGATAGGTCCCGAAGTGCCCCAACCTCAGTCTCCAGGACTGGATGGTTCCATGAGGGAACACCAGGTAGGGAGCCTAGTCTGTCCGGATGGACCGTCCATTGTGGGGGTCCCCCCATGTTAGGTGAGCTGGGAGTGCCTGTAATCAGACCTCCAGCAGTTCTAGTGTCTGGCAGTACCGCTCCAGTTGGGAGGGTGCAGAAGGCCAGAGTGAGGGGTGAGGGGGGAAGAGTCCCCGGTGGAAGAACCAGTGAGTCAGGGGCCAGCCAGAAGGGCTGAGCCTCATAGGATTGGCCATGGTGACGCCACTTCTGTCCTGGGGCATCTTCACGCACTGTCAGAGGGACAGGAGGTCGTGAGCTCTGTGCCAGGCAGACTGTCACACGACACGCTAGGTTTGTGTCACCCTCAGGAAGCCCTAGTTGGCCAGGCAGTTGTTCAACCACAGGGGTTGGTCCCTGGGATGGTAAGTCAGGTCCAGGTGTTGTCTGACCTGGAGGGAGGGACAACTGTAAGCAGTGTCCCGGCCATTTTTTTTTTCTAAGAGCACAACTCCAGGTGGGAGGGTGCAGTATGCTGGAAGGGGGTGCAGAGGGAGGGAGTCCTCGCCTCTGACCCCGGTGCAACGTAAGGGTTTTTTCAGGTTGGTAGATCAGTTGCAGGGTCCAAGCCCTGAACTGGTGGAGGGGTGTGTTTTCCTTGAGGGGGGCCTGTGTGCTCCCCAGGAAGTCCTGGTGCGCCAGGCAGACTGTCGCACAACTCTAGAGGAGTGTGCTTTCCTTGGGGGAATTGGTGTACTCCCCAGAAGTCCTGGGTTGCCAGGCACAGGCCCAGCCTAAGGGTACAGACCCTAGGTTGGGGGCCAGGTTCAGGGTGTCACCCCTGATCTGGAGGAAGGGGCAACTGCTAACAGTGCCCCTCCCGGTTTGTGTTATGGAGGCACCTCTCCAGGTGGGAGGGTGCCGGGCCCCAGTAAAGGGGGCGGGGAGAGGGCAGCCTCACCCCTGACCTCCGCCCAGTCTAAGGGTACAGATCCTATGTTGGGATACCAGTTGCAGGATAGAGCCCCTGAACTGGTGGGTGAATTATACAGGACACCTGCCTCAGGTGCCCTGACAATTCTGGAGGGGGGTATCGCTCCAAGTGGGAGGGTGCCGAGCCCCAAAGAGGAGGACCGGGTGTGGGAGAGCCCACCCCAGTCTCTGGCCCAGCCGCTGGGTACAGGCCCAGGGCTGGTGGGTCAGTGTCCGGGTGCTTTGCCTGACCTGACAGGAGGGAGAGTGTACAAAAGGTGCCAGGCACCTGGGGTTACTGCCCCTAACTCTCTGATGCCACAAAAGTTTGAGAGCCCTGAAAGGTATAGGGCTTGGATTTCATCACTGACTACTGTCAGTGACTACTGGGGCTTGTTGTTTATCTGTTGGGACACACCTGGGGGCCAGTTAAGGTTAGATGCTGCACAGGTGGTGTCCACAGGTGAGGGGAAGAGTTCCCCATTGGTTATCTTAGTGGGCCCTAGGAGTGTGGACAGAGGGATCCACCAGGGTTCAGATTGGAGTAGAGCTGGCATATGCCCCTACAGTTGCGGGCCAGTTCCGTGTTCTATCGCCCGAAGCAGGGAAGCCCATCAAAGTAGTGATTGGTCTACCCTGCGTTTTGGCTGGAAGGGGGTTGTGTTGGAAATGACCCTTTTTGCAGGGTCACCCCTAAACTTTTTGCCTGCCTCCTGTATTTTTGCTGACCTGTTTCTGTTGGTTTTATGACTCTGGGCACTTTACCACTGCTGTTCCGTGCTAAAGTGCATATGCTCTCCCTTTGTAAATATGACTATGTGAATTGGTATATCCCTGATTGGCTTATTTGGTTTACCTGTTAGTCCCTAGTAGTGTGGCCTGTGTGTGCCCAGGGCTGGTAAACCAAATGCTGCTGGTGGGCCTGCAGCACTGATGTGTGCCACCCACAGAAGCAACTTGTAAAGTGTGTCTCAGACCTGCCACTGCAGTGTCTGTGTGCAGTCCAGAACTGCCATCTTGGCTGTGAAGTGCACCCCCTTCCCAGCCCCTGAACCTTCCCTTGGCATCTTGTAAGTCACCCCTATGGTAGGGTGCATTGTATGTGTAAGGTAGGACATGCCTTGGTGTGTGTAGCATGTCCTGGTAGTGAATTATGCCCCATTTCGTTTTTCACTACTGTAAGGCTACCTGTTCCTCATAGGCTAAAATGGGCAGTTTGACTATTACATTCTATAGTCCTAACTGACCCCAGGAACATGGTAGAAAAACGAATTTAGTATGCCTGAGCTCAGAATATTAAAATACATCTTTTAGTGAAGTTTATTTTTATATTCTGTGTTTGAAAATACCACTTTTAGAAAGTAGGTATTTTCTTGCCTAAGCCTTCCAGTGTGCTCTGCTGTTATGTGTATTGGCTGTCTGGTTTTAGAGGGGCAGGGCAGGCTGAGTCAGACCTGGGTTGAATAGAGAGATCTGCATTTAGAGTGTGGGGAGGGGTGGCTCCTTAACCTGAATAGGGCTGTGCCTGGCACGGTGAATGCTGGCTCCACCTCCTACTGTGTGTCTGCTAGCAGACCCCCTCTTTCTGAAAGGAAGAATGCAGCCTGGTAAACAAAGTGCTCCAGGCCTGAGCAGAACTGGTTCTGGCTAGGTTCAGTGACTTGTAGCTTCTGAGAACAAAGACTTTTGGGGTATAAATATCTGTGCTCAAACCCCTACAATTTGTATTGCTTTTGGATCTGGAGAGGAAACTCTGTCTGTGCCACTGGAGGAATCTGCAGGAAGTGACTGTCCTTGTGCTTGTGTGTTTTTCTTGCACTGGCCTGCAGCAGTGACCACTGGACCTTGAAGAAGAGAGAAAAGGACTTTTGAGAGAACTTTTATTTTTCTTACAGCAATTACCCAAGGGCTAGGAAAAGAGCTAGCCTCCTGCTGGAGTCTCAGGCACATCAAACTCCACCACCAACCTCCTGCTTCCTCCCTGCGAGGATTGCTATCTGCTGATGAGGCTCCTGTGAGTTCCAGGGCCTCTAGTTTGCTTCAGAGAAAAGAGTGCTGGAAATCGACGCTAACGCACCTTTGCGAGCCGCTGCAGCCGAGAGCGCTGGAAAAATCATCGCGCTGCTGCCGCTGAGTGCTCGCAACACGAAACCATCGCTAACGCCTCTTTGCGAGCCGCTGCAGCCGAGACGCGCTGGAAAAATCATCGCGCTGCTGTCGCCGAGCGCTCGCAACCCCTAAAGAAATCATCGCTTCAAGACATCGCATTGCGGACGCCGTGCGTCCGCCATTTTCATCGCATCGCACCGGATTTCGTCGCTCCCTCGCGGAGCGCCATTTCTTCGCATCGCAACACGATCGCACACGCAACAGGATCGTTGCATCGTCTTCGCCCTCGCGGCAAGGCCTCAGCGCATCGGCGGCCTAGCGTGAAGAAGTTTGTCGCATCGTCTCCGCACGCATCAGCAGATCGGCGCATCATCCTCCCTTGCGGCAAGGATTTTAACGCATCGCCGGCCTCGCGTGAGGAAATTCATCGCTAACACTTCTTTGCAACATTTTGTTGGTTTTGCTACTGAATACAGGTACTTTGTGAGAGAAAGGGTCGCAGAGACCACTGCTTTAGATTTGAACCTTATTGTTGCAACCTTTGAACGAGAAAGGGCGCAGAGACCCCTGCTTTGAATTTGAACCTTATTGTTGCAACCTCTGAACGAGAAAGGGCGCAGAGACCCCTGCTTTGAATTTGAACCTTACTCTTGCAACCTTTGAACTATCTTTGACAGTCCTTCAACAGCTATCCTATTTTTGACAGTATTGTGGCTTTTACAGTTATTGGTCTTGTGATAAATCTGCCTTTATATAAAGATACTTATTTTTTTATAACTACTTGTGTGGTGTCCCTTTGTAGTGTTCCTCACTGTGTTACTGTGTATGGTCATAAATGCTTCACACACTGCCTCTGAGATAAGCCTATCTGCTCGTGCTACGTTACCACAGGGTTGAGCAGGGGTATCAAGGAGGGTAGCCCTCTTACTCTGACTTAGGAAGAAGGGTCCCTACTTGGACAGTGGCCAGCCATTGCCAACTAGAGACCCCCATTTCTTACACACCCCTACAATTTTAGAGAGCGCTAAGCGCTCTATCAAAGGCATCCAGCAAAGATTAAAGGCCATTAGCTATGAGGACTGCGTCATCAGCATAGAATAGTACAGGGACATTACGTGCTCCAATTTTGGGTAGGTCTTTCCCTGTACTACACAGATAATCTTCGAGGCCTTTAATGTACAAAAGGAACAGGCAGGGGGCAAGGACACAGCCTTGCCTTACCTCCCTTACTGGTGGAAATTTCTCTGTGAGGTCACCTTCTTTACTATAACGAACTTTTGCTGAGGTATGGCATGAAGCCTACTAATCAGTGTTATGATTGTGATATATACCCCTAATTGTTCCGTAATAGCTCTAAGTTTTGACCGATTAACGAGCGGCGGCTGGCAACCCCTGAGTGTAGTGGGGCAGGCAAATGGGTGGTGGGTGGGTGCAATCATGCGTGCTCAATCAATCAATGATGATTTGTATAGCGCAGCACTGCCACCCCTAGGGGTATCTGGGAGCTATGGATGCCCCATCTCCATCGAGGAGCCAGCACAGGAAAGGGCAGTAAGAGGAAAAATAAAGGTCAGAAATGAGCAGAAAGAGAAAAAATTAAGGTCAGAAACGAGCAGAAAGAGGCAAAATAAAGGTCAGAAACGAGCAGATAGAGGAAAAATGAAGGTCAGAAACGAGCAGAAAGAGAAAAAATAATGGTCAGAAACGATCAGAAAGAGGCAAAATAAAGGTCAGAAACGAGCAGATAGAGGAAAAATGAAGGTCAGAAATTAGCAGAAAGAGGAAAAATAAAGGTCAGAAACGAGAAGAAAGAGGCAAAATAAAGGGCAGAAATTAGCAGAAAGAGGCAAAATAACGGACAGAGCGAGCAGAGAGAGTACTTATCCACTCCGCTGGCTCGCCTCCTCTGGTCCTCTGCTTCAGTCCCTCAGTCTCTGCACCAATTCAGACGCTGCTCTCATGCTACTGATAATGTTCAACAGGATGAGAGCAGTGCCAGGATTGGCTGGAGCGCGCTGTCTCAAAGCTCTTACAGACACTGTGTGCCTGCTCTCCACCCAGATGGGTGGAAAGGTTTACACTGCGCATGTCAGGCTGGCCGTCGCAAGACAGCCAGCCAAAGTGACATGTGTAGTGTAAACTGTTAAAGAGAGCACCACTCCCATGCTGCCATTTTATTTTTCACTTTTGCGGCGCTGGCAGCAGGGGGGTGATGTTCCTCTGCCTTAAAGGAAGGGTGTTAGAAATGGAGGTCTCTAGTTGGCAGAGGTAAGTACCTTTGTCTAAATAGGGACCCTTGCTTCTAGTCAGGGTAAGGGGGATACACACTTTAGATAACCCCTGCTCCCCCCTTTGGTAGCTTGGCACGAGCAGACAGGCCTATCCCAGATGTAATGTGTAAAGTATTTGTACCAACACTCACAGTAACACAGTGAAAACACCACAAAAGGACACCACACCAGTTTAGAAAAATACAGTATCTTTATCTAAACTAAACAAGAACAAAACGACAAAAATCCAACATACACAGTTAAAAATATGACTTTAAAAAGGTTTCAAGAATTTGTACCATAGAAAACTATGGATGCCTGACTTTTCACCACAGTACCTGTAGATGCGTCAAAGTTCCAAAGCCAAACAGCCGGAGAGTCGGAAAACAAAGAGATGCGAAACTCCTGAGACCTTGGGGAGGCGATGCAACAGTTTTGCCACACGCAGAGGGCGAGTTCGGTCGAATCCGGTCTGTATGGGGAGTGATGTGTCAATTCTTCATGGCGGTTCCGGTTCGCAGGTGATGCGTCGGGAAAGGGTGCCGCACAGGTACGATGCGTGGAAATCCGGGATGCGTCAGCGATCGATGTGGCGGCGTCGAGCGGAGCTTTGTCGGTCCTCTTCAGCCGCGATCCCTCGAGGCGTCAATTCTTGCAGCGGCGACAGGCGCTGCGACGGTTTTCGCAGTGGCACGGCCATGCGTGGAAATTCTTCTCGCGCCATGGAGATGCATCGACAAAACAGCCGCAAGAAGAGCGATGCGTCGATCTTAGCAGTTCTTCACGTTTCTTCTTTCTTCCAGCTCCCAAACAGCAACAACAACCTCCAGAGGTCCAAAACTGGCACAGGCACCTCTTGGCAGGCTAGAACTCACAGCAGCAGAGTTCAGGGGAGCTGGTGGTGAAGTCTTTGTGTCCCTGAGACTTCAGAACAGGAAGCCAGCTCACTTCAGGCCCTTGGAGATCTCCTTCAAGCAGGGGACACAGCACACAGCAAAGTCCTTCTCCTTTCCTTGGCAGAAACAGCAACTGCAGGCCAACCCCAGACACACAGCAAGGGCAGCACTTCTCCTCAGCCTCTCCAGCTCTTCTCCTTGACAAAGGTTCCTCTTGAATTCCAGGAATGATCTAAAGTTCAGGGGTTTTAGGTCTAATACTTATACCCCAAAATGTCTTTGTTCTCTTTGTGCAAGGGGCTCTGAGCCCAGTTCAAACCAGTTCTGGGGGGCACTCTGCAAGTGCACAACAACTTCCATTGTCAGTGTGAGCCTTGGCCCCAGACACACCACAGGGGGCGGAGCCAGCATTGTAGAAGGCAGGCACAGCCCTATTCAAGTACAGGTGCTACACCTCTCACAGGGTGACCATACAGTAGTTCAAAGGGACTGAACCCTAAGGACGTCTGTGGGACCTCCCTGTATGCAAACAGTAGGCATGGCAAAAAGACGTCCCACTTCCGTCTCATGGGTTCTGCAAGACCCTTGATCATGCCCTTCAGGGTTCAGTTGAATCTCTCAACCAACCCATTCCCTTGAGGATGGTAAGGAGTGGTGAACTTGTATGCCACACCGCACTCCTCCCACAAAGATGTAATGTACTTTGAAATGAAGTTTTTACCACGGTCAGAGACCACCTCTCTGGGGAACCCCACACAGGAAAAGATCCCCATCAATGCACGGCCCACCACGGGGGATGTGATTGTCCAGAGAGGGACAGCTTCCGGGTATCGGGTGGCATGGTCCACCAAGACCAAGATGAACTTGTTGCCTAAGGCTGTCTTGGGTTCCAGTGGCCCCACAAAATCAATGCCCACCCGCTCAAAAGGGGTGCTCACCACAGGAAAGGGTTGGAGGGGAGCCTTGCACTTCCCTCCACTCTTGCCACTTGCCTGGCAAGTTGGGCAAGACTTACAGTGTGTACCAACGTGCCTTCTCATTTGGGGCCAGTAAAAGTGGGTGACAAGCCTCTGAAAGGTCTTGTCGCACCCCAAATGTCCTGCTAGAGGCACATCATGAGCCAGACCCAGTAGGAAGATCCTGAAGTGCTCGGGTACCACCAGCACAAGGGCCGCACTGGGCTCAGCGACCTTAGGCTCACTATACAACAATCCATCTTCCCAGTAAATCAGATGGGATCCGGACGGATCACCTGCTGCCTGGTTTGCAGCCTGTTGCCGCAAACCAATAAGAGTAGGCCACTCCATCTGCGCTCTGCAAAACTCCTCTCTGGAGGGACCCCCTTCCTGCTGCCAATGGGTCACCTCCGGTAGGTCTCCCAGTTCGGCTACCTCCTCCCCTGTGGGCTCCAGGGAATCCCCCTCAGGGTCTGCTTCTTCCTGGACCGCGGGAACTTCTGGGGCTGGTTTCCCACGCCCCCTGCCCCTCCACTTCCTGGCAGGCACCTGGGCCACTGTTTCAGGCTCCAGTACCTCTTGATTACCCCTACTGGCTGCCATTGACCGAGTGGTCACACAGACCCAACATCTCCAAATGAGCCTGACGTTCCACCTCCTTCCATGGGGAACTCTCCAGGTCATTTCCAAGCAGACAGTCTACAGGCATGGACGGACTAACAATGACCTGAGACCCCCCTCCCACTCGAAGGGAACTAGCACCACCTTACATAAGCACTTAGAGTTGTCTGCTGCAACTACAGGGTGAAATACATTGGGAATAACCTGCTCTTTAGACACCCATTGACACCTGACAGATGTCACACTGGCTCCTGTGTCTCTCAGAGCCTCCACCCTCCTCCCATTGATGGTCACCCACTGCCTGTATTTCTTAGTGTTCTCAGGCAGATAGGATCCCTGGACCATCTCTCTGTCTCCTGAGACAAGGGTCATAACTGCTTGCTCCCCCCCTTCACTAGGAACCAATTCCTCCCCCAGCGCTATACTCACTAACCCCAGAGACAGAGCGCCAGTGGGTGCTGGGGGTGCATTGGAGCACTTGGGATCCCTTGCAATGTGGCCCACCTGATTACATGAATAACACCTGGGGGGGGACCCCGGTTGTCGTGCCTGCCCTTAGGGGGCCAGGACACTTTAGGCTTGGGGGGCTGGGACTCCTTACCCTGGGAACTGTTTTGGGGCCCTTTAGAGAACTCCTTTTGGTATCTCTTGTCCCCCCACTCTTCTGCTGGGGACCCTGCCCACCCTTGGCTGGGTTACCCACAATCCCCTTGTGGACCCTGGTGCGAGTCCAGCGGTCCGCCTCCTTAGCAAGCTCCCTGGGATCAGTTATCTTACTATCCAATAGATGCTGGCGCAGCTCTGGAACACACAGACTACTCAAGTGCTCCCAACCAATTAAGTTGTACAACCCCTAGTAATCAGTTACCTTGCTGCCCTTCACCCAACCTTCCAGTGCATGGTTATACATGTTCACACATTAAACCCAAGTATGCAAATCAAGCTTCTTAAAGTTCCTGAACTTCTCTCTGTATTGCTGTGGGGTGAGCCATACCTGAGGCATAAAGCCTCCTTCATATGGGCATAGGTCAGGGTACCCGCCTGCTCTAAAGGTGGTAGGGTGTCCCTCCCAGATGCCTCAAAGTGTTTCCACAGGCCCGCACCCCAATTCTTCTCAGGAACCACATTCCTTCTCAAGGCTATCTCATACACCGTAAACCATGCATAAATATCATTACCTCTCTGGTAATTCTGCACTAGGTCCTTGGGTATGTAAACCTTGCACTGGCTGTACGCTGCCACCATTTGAACTGGACTCCACTTGCTTGGCCTTAATGTCCAGTTCCCTCATGCTCAACTCATGAGCCAAAAGCAATTTCTTTTCCTCCAAAGCGAGAGCGGTCTTTCTCTCCTCTGCCATCTTCTCTCTCTCTATGGCAGCCTTTTGGTTCTCCATTTCTAATTGCTTCAACTTTAAGCTTAAGAGCTGAACTTCATGATCTCTGACCCTTTGGTTTTCTTCCAGCTCCTCTGGGGAAAAGCTCCTAGCGGAATGGTGGCTGCCAACCCTGGAGGCTGCTCTTGACACAGGCAGATCCTGTAACCTGAAACCATTCTCCTGTGCACTCTCATCCACCTCTGCATTACCTGTCTCCCCAGCCTCTTTGGCCTCCCACCAGGCCCTTCAGGCCTTCTGTAGCTCCTCCTTCCTGGAGCTGTTCTTCATGGGACATCCAAAATCTTTTCAAAATTGCTTGAGCTGATCTACTCTGTAGGTATGCAAAACCTCAATATCAAACTCCAATTCTGCCATCTCACTTGCTGGTTTACCCTTCTGAGACGTGATGTGTGGATACTTTAAGGGCCACTCAAAAATAGAGCCAAAAATAAAACACAGTATGTGGTTGCATAGTGGTCTGCCCTAAACTAGTGATATACACCAATCACTGTGGGTCAAGTACAAATACAGGTTCAAATCCTCACTGCTGACCACCAGTGTTAGAAATGGGGGTCTCTAGTTGGCAGAGGTAGGTACCTTTGTCCAAATAGGGACCCTTGTTTCTAGTCAGGGTAAGGGGGATACAAACCTTAGATAACCCCTGCTCACCCCCTTGGTAGCTTGGCACGAGCAGACAGGCTTATCCCAGAGGCAATGTGTAAACTATTTGTACCAACACTCACAGTAACACAGTGAAAACACCACAAAAGGACACCACACCAGTTTAGAAAAATACAGTATCGTTATCTAAACTAAACAAGACCAAAACGAAAAAAATCCAACATACACAGTGAAAAATATGACTTTAAAAAGGTTACAAGAACTTGTACCATAGAAAACTATGAATGCGTGACTTTTCACCACAGTACCTGTAGATGCGTCAAAGTTCCAAAGCCAAAAAGCCGCAGAGTCGGAAGACAAAGAGATGCGACACTCCTGAGACCATGGGGAGGCAATGAGACAGTTCTGCGACACACAGAGGGTGAGTTGCGTTGAATCCGATCTGTATGGGGAGTGATGTGTCGATTCTTCGTGAGGGTTCCAGTTCGCAGGTGATGCGTCGGGAAAGCGTGCCGCACAGGTACGATGCGTGGAAATCCGGGATGCGTCGGCGATCGATGTGACGGCGTCGAGCGGCGCTGCGTCGTCCTCTTCAGCCGCGATCCCTCGATGCATTGATTCTTGCAGCAGCGACAGGTGCTGCAACGGTTTTCGCAGCGGCACGGCGATGCGTGGAAATTCTTCTTGCGCCGTGGAGATGCGTCGAGAAAACAGCCGCATGAAGAGCGATGCGTCGATCTTAGCAGTTCTTCACGTTACTTCTTTCTTCCAGCTCCCAAACAGCAGCAACAACCTCCAGAGGCCCAAAACTGGCACAGGCACCTCTTGGCAGGCTAGAACTCACAGCAGGAGAGTTCAGGGGAGCTGGGGGTGAAGTCTTTGTGTCCCTGAGACTTCAGATCAGGAGGCCAGCTCACTTCAGGCCCTTGGAGATCTCCTTCAAGCAGGGGACACAGCACACAGCAAAGTCCTTCTCCTTTCCTTGGTAGAAACAGCAACTGCAGGCCAACCCCAAACACACAGCAAGGGTAGTACTTCTCCTCAGTCTCTCCAGCTCTTCTCCTTGGCAAAGGTTCCTCTTGAATTCCAGGAATGATCTAAAGTTCAGGGGTTTTATGTCTAATACTTATACCCCAAAATGTCTTTGTTCTCTTTGTGGAAGGGGCTCTGAGCCCAGTTCAAACCAGTTCTGGGGGGCACTCTGTAAGTGCACAACAACTTCCATTGTCAGTGTGAGCCTTGGCCCCAGACACACCACAGGGGGTGGAGCCAGCATTGTAGAAGGCAGGCACTGCCCTATTCAAGTACAGGTGCTACACCTCTCACAGGGTGACCTTACAGTAGTTCAAAGGGACTGAACCCTAAGGACGTCTGTGGGACCTCCCTGTATGCAAACAGTAGGCATGGCAAAAAGACGTCCCACTTCCGTCTCATGGGTTCTGCAAGACCCTTGATCATGCCCTTCAGGGTTCGGTTGAATCTCTCAACCAACCCATTCCCTTGAGGTACAGGTGCTACTCCTCCCACCACTCCAATTGCAGACTAGGCCTATTCAGCCTAGTGCTGACTCATCCAGACTCCTGGAGCCACTGCACCTCCCCAGCCCCTGTCACTCCAAAGCCAGACAGTCAATCCACAAACAGACAGAGGCACATAGGATGGTTGAACAAGAACATAGCCACTTTCTAAAAGTGGTGTTTTCAAACACACAATTTAAAAACCATCTTTACTAAAAGATGTGTTATTAAATCCTGAGTTCAGGGATACCAAACTCCATTTTTAGGTCGAGCCTAGACTGCGTATGCATGGTCTGGAAGACCTGCTGTCATCCCTATATCGAGGGTAATCCTGCCTATAGCTTGCTATTGGTTCGCCTGCGTCACTCTCCTTTGCCGGCTCCTCATTGGTTGGGCTCCCGATACATCAGTTCTGTTTCTCGCTGTAGAGCACCGGCCAACTACAGTTTCATTACACTGTGGATGTGCATCTGTTCCTTTACGAACTACTTATTTTATTTAGTGCTTGTGTAACACAGTGTGTGCGCCTATTTCTGCCTATGGCGTTTATTTCATCATCAGAGCGCCCGCTTCACGGGCTGCCGCGCTATAACTTTTACTATGTGCGCATCACCGTAGCGTTTAATTCGTCATCATGGCGCTGGCGCACTATAACTTTTACTATGTGCGCATCACTGTGGCGTTTAATTCATCATCAGGGCGCTGCCATGCTATAACTATTATTTTGACCCCCTGCTCGTTTAATTCATCATCACGGCGCAGCCGTTTAAGCACAGCTCTCCTGCCAGGGGTCCCTTCCCTATCCCATCTCGACTCCCAGACCACAGCAGGAGGCGCGCAGCATGTTTTCTTTAATAAACATGGCGCCCGCCCCGCTTTTGTGTTTTTTATTAAGCTCAACTCTTCTGCCGGCCTCGTAAGTACCCTTGAGTAGTCAGTTCGTACTGCTGTCTGCTCCGCCACAGTGCTGCTGTGAGCTCTGCCGGCCTCAGCTGCTGACGCACCAGGAAACACTTAGTGAAGATACACACTGCTTCGGCGAGTGGTCTGAGATCCAGGAAGGGGGCAGACAGAACTCAAAACACAGGGGCACAAGCGAACTGTAGCCAGACGCACGGTCGCATTCTATGGTCAACTACGCTCGCAGCCGGCCGACAAAAGGTATTTTTCTATTTATATACCACGGGCAGCCACACACATACTTTTTATGTAGACGGGCGCCGTGCTTTATTTCACTATGTTGTGTTGTGTATGCTTATTTTGTTATGTGTGGCTCAATGATATGCAGCATTTTGGCGACCACACTTCTTACTTATAGCGCGGCTCGCCAAACCATTTATTTATTGAAAATCTAACTTTCTAAAGCAGCAGCATGCCAGCTTGTTCATGGTGGCTGCCCACTTTCTCCGTGGCTTAAGCTGCCTCCTTCCCCCGCCTCTCAGGAGAAAGGGCTGCTGCTTTCGCTGCCGTTACAGGCTTTTCAGGGCTACTCATGTGGGTGGCACAATTAGTGCTGCAGGCCCACTAGTAGCATTTGATTTACCAGCCCTGGCAAACTCAGTGCACTTTACTAGGGACCTACTGGTAAAACAAATATGCCAATCAGGGAGAACCAATCACAATACCAATTTATACAGGGAGCACTTGCACTTTGACAATGATAAGCAGTGGCAAAGTGCCCAAAGCATCTAAGCCAGCAAAAACGAAATCCAGCACAGCATCAAAAACACAGGAGGTAGAGGCAAAAAGTCAGGGAAAACCACGCCAAGGATGCCAGGTCTAACAAGGGGCCACCGCTGCTATTCACTGTGTCAGAGTTTTTGGCGTTACAGTCAGAGCTGCCACTTTGGAACTGGGGAACCGGGTTAAGGTCTCGGCATATCCCCATTCTGTGATTCTGGGCAAATCACTTAATCTCCCCCTGCCTATAAAAATTAGTTTATGCAACTTTATGCAATGTAACTGGTGCTCACGTATATCGCTCCAATACCTTTGGATAGAATTCGTGCTATATAAAATTGCAAAATACAAAATGCATTGGCAAAGCCAAATAGGTTTTGTCTCTAAGAAATCTATTGGTTTTGTCATTGTTTTTTAGACATGTCACACAGCAGCGCTAGCTGCTGTGGCACAGCATGTCTTAAAGTTTTTTTAAAAAGCACTATGATGTGATCACCACTGTCATAGCTCTTTTAAAAAAAGAATTGAGCCATGTTGTACTGCAGCCAGCGCCCCTGTGCAACATGTCTTTAAAAAAATGACAAAACCAATAGATTTCTTTCTTTTTATTTACAACTAAATTGGAGACCGGTTCCTCACCCTGAGGATTATCACATCGCTTCTCCCGCTGGGTTCTCAATGTTCACGTGTAACAAGGCAGGCAGCAAGATGGTGGTCGATGCTGCCAGCTGCAATGGTTCCTTGCAGACCATGGCCATGTCACACATCATAGGTGAGCGCTTGCATGAGGCAGTGGGTAGGATATGTGTGTGGTGAATATATGGCCATTGTGAGAGCTGCATAAAACTTTCAGGGAGTGTCTGTGACGGGAGAAAGCTTTACCCTGTTTTTGCCTGCTAGGGTTATGCTGCATCTTTGTGTTTTTTCCCGGCATTTACCAGATATACAGAAATGCTCAGATTTGGAGCATGTTCTGTCGATTTATTTTCCCCCACCCCTTCCCCCTCTTAGAGTTGTGCTTGATGTTAGTTCATATCTTTCTGGATAAGAATCAATTCTGAAGGAACAGGGCAGCTGCATGCAGCATTACGCTGCAAAACGTTGTAGCTTGCACAATGCTAATATCGTATTGTGTTCTGTGGGTTGTGCCTCTCAAACGGGCTGGAGTTCCTCCTCCTCCTCAGTGTAGCGTAACATGGACCGCTGTAAATATAGTGGGCGGGCAACATTTCAGAGAGGGCAGAATGGGTTGTCCTATTGGGAGAGATTATGTAATTCACCCATGATTTTGCAGAAAGTTAACATGCTTTTGTAACTTATGTTTATGCTTCCTGCCTATTTATTTAGCATGTGTCTGTGTAGTTGTACCGCTCATGGAAAATACATTGGCAAAGCCAATAGGTTTCGCCTATGAAAAATCTATTGCCTTTGTCAATGTGTTTTTTACATGGTGGGCAGCAGCTAACTTGCTGTGGAACATGGCTTAAAGTACATAAAAAATGCTATGATGAGGTCAAAGCTGGGCACGTCACATAGCGCTTTTGTTTTACTTTAAGCCATGTTGCACAGCAGGTCAACTGCTGGCCACCATGTAAAAACATTGACAAAGAAAATGGATTTTCCATAGGTGAAACATATGGCTTGAGGCCCATGGACAGACATTCTGGGAGTGCATGCTTTTCAAGGTACCTGGTAGAGCCCTATCTCATCTCATGCTGGTGATGTTTCCTTCTACTGTTGTTCATTCTCAAATTGTTGCTTACGGTCTCACAAGGTCCTCATCAGTATTGTCATGAAAATTGACCTTGACTTTAAATCTCAAATTGTTGCCTCTCCTTTTCTTCCAAATGAATTTCTCCTTACTCTCCATTATCTGCCTTCCTCCTCTCTTTGATACCAAAGGGGATGATGGATGGAGCGCTTGAGCAAATCAAACACTCACCCCCAGTCAACTGATCTGGGTTTAACCCATCATCATTCTTTAGCTCACTCCACCACCCCAGTTCAGACATGGCCATATGCAAATCAGTCTGACCCTGTGCCTCATGGGAACAGTCCAGCCCGAACTACCAAGCCATGTCTTCCCTGGACCAGAAACAAGCATCCTGGGACCGGTTTCTGGCTATTCAGCCGTCATCAGCCAGGCTAGCTTGAATCCAGTGGCAAAGTGAGCAAGGGACCCACGTCTGGGCATACCCTGCCAACTTAGGGCGAACAAAGCGATACCAAAGGGGATGATGGACGGAGCGCTTGAGCAAATCAAACACTCACCCCCAGTCAACTGATCTGGGTTTAACCCATCATCATTCTTTAGCTCACTCCACCACCCCAGTTCAGACATGGTCATATGCAAATCAGTCAGACCCTGTGCCTCATGGGAACAGTCCAGCCCGAACTGCCAAGCCATGTCTTCCCTGGACCAGAAACAAGCATCCTGGGACCGGTTTCTGGCTATTCAGCCGTCATCAGCCAGGCTAGCTTGAATCCAGTGGCAAAGTGAGCAAGGGACCCACATCTGGGCATACCCTGCCAACTTAGGGCGAACAAAGCGATACCAAAGGGGATGATGGACGGAGCGCTTGAGCAAATCAAACACTCACCCCCAGTCAACTGATCTGGGTTTAACCCATCATCATTCTTTAGCTCACTCCACCACCCCAGTTCAGACATGGCCATATGCAAATCAGTCTGACCCTGTGCCTCATGGGAACAGTCCAGCCCGAACTGCCAAGCCATGTCTTCCCTGGACCAGAAACAAGCATCCTGGGACCGGTTTCTGGATATTCAGCCGTCATCAGCCAGGCTAGCTTGAATCCAGTGGCAAAGTGAGCAAGGGACCCACGTCTGTGCATACCCTGCTAACTTAGGGCGAACAAAGTGATACCAAAGGGGATGATGGACGGAGCGCTTGAGCAAATCAAACACTCACCCCCAGACGTGGGTCCCTTGCTCGCTGCGCCACTGGATTCAAGCTAGCCTGGCTGAAGAAGGGTGACATACCCTGAAACCGGTCCCAGGATGCTTGTTTCCGGTCCAGGGAGGACCTGGCCTGGCAGTTCGGTCTGGACTGTTCCCATGGGGCACAGGGTCAAGACTGATTTGCATACGGCTGGGTCCAAACTGGGGTGGCGTAGTGGGCAAAAGAACGATGGATTTAACCCAGATCTTTTGACTGGGGGAGAATGTTTGCATTGTCAGCATTCCGTCCATCATTTGTTTCCTGTAACACTTTTCACCCCAAGTGGGATGGGTATGCCCAGACGTGGGTCCCTTGCTTGCTGCGCCACTGGATTCAAGCTAGCCTGGCTGAAGAAGGGTGACATACCCTGAAACCGGTCCCAGGATGCTTGTTTCCGGTCCAGGGAGGACCTGGCCTGGCAGTTCGGTCTGGACTGTTCCCATGGGGCACAGGGTCAAGACTGATTTGCATATGGCTGGGTCCAAACTGGGGTGGCGTAGTGGGCAAAAGAACGATGGATTTAACCCAGATCTTTTGACTGGGGGAGAATGTTTGCATTGTCAGCATTCCATCCATCATTTGTTTGCTGTAACACTTTTCGCCCCAAGTGGGATGGGTATGCCCAGACGTGGGTCCCTTGCTCGCTGCGCCACTGGATTCAAGCTAGCCTGGCTAAAGAAGGGTGACATACCCTGAAACCGGTCTCAGTATGCTTGTTTCCGGTCCAGGGAGGACCTGCCTGGCAGTTCGGTCTGGACTGTTCCCATGGGGCACAGGGTCAAGACTGCTTTGCATATGGCTGGGTCCAAACTGGGGTGGCGTAGTGGGCAAAAGAACGATGGATTTAACCCAGATCTTTTGACTGGGGGAGAATGTTTGCATTGTCAGCATTCCGTCCATCATTTGTTTGCTGTAACACTTTTCGCCCCAAGTGGGATGGGTATGCCCAGACGTGGGTCCCTTGCTCGCTGCGCCACTGGATTCAAGCTAGCCTGGCTGAAGAAGGGTGACATACCCTGAAACCGGTCCCAGAATGCTTGTTTCCGGTCCAGGGAGGACCTGGCCTGGCAGTTCGGTCTGGACTGTTCCCATGGGGCACAGGGTCAAGACTGATTTGCATATGGCTGGGTCCAAACTGGGATGGCGTAGTGGGCAAAAGAACGATGGATTTAACCCAGATCTTTTGACTGGGGGAGAATGTTTGCATTGTCAGCATTCTGTCCATCATTTGTTTGCTGTAACACTTTTCGCCCCAAGTGGGATGGGTATGCCCAGACGTGGGTCCCTTGCTCGCTGCGCCACTGGATTCAAGCTAGCCTGGCTGAAGAAGGGTGACATACCCTGAAACCGGTCCCAGGATGCTTGTTTCCGGTCCAGGGAGGACCTGGCCTGGCAGTTCGGTCTGGACTGTTCCCATGGGGCACAGGGTCAAGACTGATTTGCATATGGCTGGGTCCAAACTGGGGTGGCGTAGTGGGCAAAAGAACGATGGATTTAACCCAGATCTTTTGACTGGGGGAGAATGTTTGCATTGTCAGCATTCCGTCCATCATTTGTTTGCTGTAACACATTCCTCCTCTCTTTGAGCTCAGACTACTCTAAATCACATGCATGTCTGCCTTAACCCATACTATTGTATTTCTATAGACTGCCCACCTTATTTCAAATATCACAACCTCTCCTTTAAAAGGCATCATCCTGCAACTTAACAATACCTAATCTACTGTAGCTCATTTAATAAAATAGCCATTCAATTGCATGAATTCACATACCCTCTCTCACTAAATGCTGCATGTAACTCCTATTAATTTAACCTACCACATAGAAAGAATAGATGCATGGTTTCCTTAAGAGCACAAGACTAATCCCAATAAGTAACAATAACCACTGAATAAAAAAAAACACTAACCTTGGTTCCAGAGCAGGGTGTTGCCCTCCATAAAGTGCTTCAATGCCTCATCATGGGTAGGAAGCGCTATATATACGAAGTCACAATACAATATAATAAATAAACCTCCTGCCCTACAGTAATTGTAATACCATAACACTCAGGTCAGGCAGTCAATGGTAGCTCATACAGGCTGCAATAATAATAATTCTGTTTTCCTACTTGACGTTCTTGCACTCACATAACATAAAACTGCTATGGGTCAGCTCCATCACCCAGTACTGCACCAGTCCACAGCAATTAAACTACCCATCACCAACTGAACAGGCGTTGAATAATTGAAGAAATCTGCTACATGCTGCTGGCTAATGGATGACTTTAATTTTACCCACCACTGCAGGTATAAACAACATGCATGCTATGTCCTTGAAATCTCACAATGACAGTCAGATATGGGATAATATGAACTAAGTCCATCCGAGCAGATCTCTCCACAGTTTCTCCCTCCAACCGAAGTCTGCTCAGGATCATAAACTTTAAACAAAATATCTCAGAATGGACATCACCCACACAGCTAAGTGGACTGTGATCATAAGAAATACCATGCTCAAAGCTGTCAGCTTACTAAAAACCATATTCTGCACACCTATCACACTTCATCCATCACATTGCTAAGCGCTGCGCCCCAAAACACGATACTCGCGTGTAAGTGGTCATCGCAAATGATACGGAAACACATCACACATAGGATCAAAACAAAGACAACATACTTCCAGCCATACACCCTACATGGTGTAGCCACTTACCCATGTCGGCAACTGCTTCAGTGCCCCACATAGGGGTAGTAAGTGCTATATAAATGTTACAATACAATACATTTAAATGGAAGGGGTGAACAAGTAGGGAAAGTAAGCAATAAAATATGATTAACAATGAGAGATAAAAAATGTAGATCATATCACCTCAGTGAATCCACCACCCCACCGTACTGCGCTGAAATCAAAGGTGAACTCCTTCTGTCCAGACAGTCCATACTGGGCCGGAAACTTGCCAACGGGCACGTAGCTGGCAGTCCCATTGGGGAAAGCCTGCCAGTTGAGAAGCTCAGCCAGGTGAGGATAGTCCCCATTGGCATCGAAGAAGTCCAGGCCCGACGTGTTGTTGAAACGCACATTTTTCACATGATGAAGAAGCTAGAGAGAAGGGGAGTAGAGAAAGCTGTGCGTTAGAGTGAATGCCATTGATATACAGATGCCGAAGGGTACTGTATGGTCAAAAGGCACGTTTTTATATGAGCAAGGAGCCGGAAGTGGCAGCCCCTGACTCTCAGACTGTCACTTGATATTTGATGGTGAACAACAAGACATGCACACATAAAGTCCTGACCGGGCCTTCGTCTTTGCTGTCAAAGGCCATGGCTTAGCTCAGTAACCGAGACACGGCAAGCATCATCATGGCAGGCAGAAATCTGTGCATGTAATGTTCTCAAAAATGTAATAAGATAAGGACAACAAAATACAGCACTATCCAATTATTAAAAAATGTCTGCCCTAATCCTGTTTTTTCGGTAATTAATGGAACGGTTTCTTTCTGAAGCTCGCCTTCTTCTGAATTTGCCGAAGTGTGCGTCTATTGGGCCACACTCAGGAAATTATATTGGCTGCCAGTTAAGCAGAGATCATCGTTTAAAGCTTTATGTTACTGTCACAAAGCTTTTGCTAACATAGGGCCTGGTTACCTCCAGTTGCTAATAAAACCATATATCCCCTCAAGGAATCTAAGATCTGCAGGGGAATTGCTTGTGACTGTTCCAAAAGTAGAGAACGCGCACTCGGCGGGAGTTCTTTCAGTTACCTGGTGGCAAAGTTGTGGGACACCTTGCCCTTATCGGTTCATCAGGTGCATTTGGAAGTTCTTATTAGGAAACAACTTAAAACGTGTTTTTTTAGATCAGGACGCTCGAGCATTTGAAAGCGAAAGGCAGGGTGTGGAGATCTGCTTCCAGCACTGGGACACCTCACTTGAGGTAGCCATGCACTTTATAAAACGTATTATTATTATTACTACAAGGGCGTCCCCTCCTTCACAACATCCAGCCAATTATGATACAAGCAGTTTATCAAGGAATATATTCAAATTGTTGCTAAACAGCCTCCTCAACCTAGAGTTGGTCCAAATCTATCCTATGTGAGGTAATGCGATCCCCTGCTCTTCCATACCCTCCAGCCAATCAGGACATGACGCTATGTTAACTCTAACTCGTAGAGTGCTTATTCATCCATAAAGTCTCTTTGTGATAGGAAGTTATAGCCATAAACTCAGATCCCAGATCCTTATTGGCTCCTCATCTTCTATAAAGCAGCAAGCAACAGACAAAAATCCTTTAATTTAGAAGGAGAGTGTTCCACAAGGCATGTGCCAACACTGCAAAGGATCTGCCACCCATATTGGCATTTCTATGGTGGGGAATCTTCAGTAGTCTGGTTTGAAATTAAATGAACAGTCTCAATGGATTGTACCACACCAGATGTTTTGTCAAGAATTTAAGACTCACTCCAAAAGACACCTGCCTACCAAACACAGGATCTTGAAATGAATTCTAGAATTATGAGTCGCCAGTGATGCTGTTTGACAATAGGATAGTGGAGTTAAGAGAATTTCATGGCAGTAGGATGAGTTAAGTATAGCACTTAGAAATATTACAGATTGACAAGGTGAAACAATTTCCAAGGCACACCAGAAAACAGTGATAGAGGAAATGGTGCATAAGGAGTAAGGAAACGATTTCTAAATTGTATTTTCTTGAACACTACAGTGGTGGCAGCGAATTCAGACTTTATTATTTTTAACAGAACTTTTTTGGCACTTGATTAAAGATGACCATATTATAAGCAGATTCCAAGTGGCTAAAGAAAACGCAAATGAACCCCACCCCCAAAGCATTAAGTTTCTATAGAAAATAGTGACAATAGGAGAAGCATTTCCGCTAGATGATGAACATTGAAAAAACTCCACACAGAGTGTGTTCAGACGGTAGGGTGCTTGCTTGTATAAAAAGTCTTGGGCAACATCAGAAAAGTAACAAAGTCCGTAATCTTGGAAGGCAAAGTGACAGTTTCTCCAGTTTGATGAAATAATGCAGCAAAAAGGATCACTTAGCCATTACAATGTTATGATTAGTGTGCGTTCGTGCTTAAGTCAGTTTCTCCATTGCCAAAAGTTACCACAATTTATGAAACCAATGGGTTATGTCAGAGGTGTAGTGTACATGGGAGAAGAAGGGATAGTACCACTCAGCCGGTTGTAGGTACCACCACTTCTACCAGACTATGGTCTTCTATTGGCCGCAAAAGGGTATGTGGACATCACCCATATGGGTGTTATTCCCTTTCCAGTTCTGTCCATTGTGTGATCCCAATTGAAACTGAGGTCTCCCTAAACTACTAGTTCTACTTTTTTTTTTTTTTTATTAAAAGATTTTCATTGTAAAGTTACAATTCAGACAAACGAAGAACATCAAACAATGTACGGGCTGACAGATGGATACATGACAGGCGTTACAATACAGAACAAAAGTATATAGTACATTTAGGGGTCGATTCCGATGTCAGCCGGAAGCGCACCTAACAGTATTCGTCCGGAAAAAATACGAGCCGAACGCGTGTTTTCTGACCGACTCGAACACTCTACCGAACGAACAAGTACGATGCGCATAACAGCCCAGATTCCGAGCGAGCCGTACTTACCCATTCCAGCTCCTGTTCCCCGCCCGAGCCGGATCCGTAAACGCCGAATCGAGTCGCACGGAACCAAATACACAGCACCTTCCGGCCGGACTAGTACGATGCGTCTCCCGTACGCGCCGAACTCGTCGCTACGTACGGCACGTTTGAGCATCCGGGAGAGCTGCACATAAGCTCCGATTGGCGCCACAAGACGATCCACGGCGACGACACGAACAAGCCAGCGACGGGTACGAGTCGAAGACACGAGAAACCTGAACGAGACGAACCAACCATGAATCCCATCGCGCAGGTCTTACTCTACATCTATTACCGGGACCGGCACGGACGCGTTCGGCGCAGACGGTAAGTCAAACACCCACAACACAAACAAACGACACGTACCCGAAATATGTCACACACACATAGGGATGCACAAATGACATACACAAGCAACAGCAGAACCATAGGGGTGGGATGGCCAACACCAATGCCATACACACCCATAGGGGGATGGATGCCTACCACCAACACCACCCTACAACTACCCCTACTCATGGGTGGCTAGATGCCTGCCACCACCCCCCCCCACTTATGGGGGGCTGGATGCCTACCACTTCTGCCATCCCCACCCATAGGGGGCTGGATGCCTACCACTACTGCCATCCCCACCCATAGGGGGCTGGATGCCTACCACTACTACCATCCCCACTCATGGGTGGCTAGATGCCTGCCACCCCCCCCCCACTCATGGGGGGCTGGATGCCTGTCACTACTGCCATCCCCACTCATGGGGGGCTGGATGGCTGCCACTACTACCATCCCCACTCATGGGGGGCTGGATGCCTACCACTACTGCCATCCCCACCCATAGGGGGCTGGATGCCTACCACTACTACCATCCCCACTCATGGGTGGGTGGATGCCTACCACTACTACCACCCCCACTCATGGGGGGCTGGATGCCTGTCACTACTGCCATCCCCACTCATGGGTGGATGGATAGCTGCCACTACTACCATCCCCACCCATAGGGGGATGGATGCCTACCACTAACACCACCCCCACTCAGGGTGGGCTGGATGCCTACCACTACTACCATCCCCACCCATAGGGGGATGGATGCCTACCACTAACACCACCCCCACTCAGGGTGGGCTGGATTCCTACCACTACTACCATCCCAACTCATGGGGGGCTGGATGGCTGCCACTACTACCATCCCCACCCATAGGGGGCTGGATGCCTACCACTACTATCATCCCCACTCATGGGTGGCTAGATGCCTGCCACCACCCCCCCCACTCATGGGGGGCTGGATGCCTGTCACTACTACCATCCCCACTCATGGGGGGATGGAAGGGTGCCACTACTACCATCCCCACTCATGGGGGGCTGGATGGCTGCCACTACTACCATCCCCACTCATGGGGGGCTGGATGCCTACCACTACTACCATCCCCACTCATGGGTGGCTAGATGCCTGCCACCACCCCCCCACTCATGGGGGGCTGGATGCCTGTCACTACTGCCATCCCCACTCATGGGGGGATGGATGGCTGCCACTACTACCATCCCCACTCATGGGGGCTGGATGGCTGCCACTACTACCATCCTCACTCATGGGGGCTGGATGCCTACCACTACTACCATCTCCACCCATAGGGGGATGGATGCCTACCACTAACACCACCCCCACTCAGGGTGGGCTGGATGCCTACCACTACTACCATCCCCACTCATGGGGGGCTGGATGGCTGCCACTACTACCATCCCCACCCATAGGGGGCTGGATGCCTAACACTACTACCATCCCCACTCATGAATGGCTAGATGCCTGCCACCACCCCCCCCCCCACTCATGGGGGGCTGGATGCCTGTCACTACTGCCATCCCCACTCATGGGGGGATGGATGGCTGCCACTAACACCACCCCAACTCAGGGTGGGCTGGATGCCTACCACTACTACCATCCCCACCCATAGGGGGATGGATGCCTACCACTAACACCACCACCACTCAGGGTGGGCTGGATGCCTACCACTACTACCATCCCCACTCATGGGGGACTGGATGGCTCCCACTACTACCATCCCCACTCATGGGGGGCTGGATGCCTACCACTACTACCATCCCCACCCATAGGGGGATGGATGCCTACCACTAACACCACCCCCACTCAGGGTGGGCTGGATGCCTACCACTACTATCATCCCCACTCATGGGGGGCTGGATGGCTGCCACTACTACCACCCCACTCATGGGGGGCTGGATGCCTACCACTACTACCATCCCCACCCATAGGGGGATGGATGCCTACCACTAACACCACCCCCACTCAGGGTGGGCTGGATGCCTACCACTACTACCATCCCCACTCATGGGGGCTGGATGGCTGCCACTACTACCATCCCCACCCATAGGGGGCTGGATGCCTACCACTACTACCATCCCCACTCATGGGTGGCTAGATGCCTGCCACCACCCCCCCCCACTCATGGGGGGCTGGATGCCTGTCACTACTGCCATCCCCACTCATGGGGAGATGGATGGCTGCCACTAACACCACCCCCACTCAGGGTGGGCTGGATGCCTACCACTACTACCATCCCCACTCATGGGGGGCTGGATGGTTGCCACTACTACCATCCCCACCCATAGGGGGCTGGATGCCTACCACTACTACCATCCCCACTCATGGGGGGCAGGATGCCTGTCACTACAACCACCCCTACTCATAGGACGGGTAATGCATGACACAACTAGCATACTCCCACATAAGGACTGTCTGTAAATTACATCCCACCCCCAACACCATGACAAGCGTGTGTGGTCTGTGTCAAATGCATACAACACTGAACATGACATTGAACATACAATGTGACCCCCTAACACATGTGTCACACATAATTGTGTGTGTGGCCTACACAATGCAAGCAGACCATGAATACTGTGGCAATGCGGCCCAAAGCCCCATCACCACAGTGCCCAAAAGGTAAGTGTGTGCACCATAGCTGAAGCACATTTTGAACAGTGTGGCAATGGGGCCCAAAGCCCCATCACCACAGTGCCCAAAAGGCAAGTGTGTGCTCCATAGCTGAAGCACATTTTGAACAGTGTGGCAATGGGGCCCTAAGCCCCATCACCACAGTGCCCAAAAGGTAAGTGTGTGCTCCATAGCTGAAGCATATTTTGAACAGTGTGGCAATGGGGCCCTAAGCCCCATCACCACAGTGGCCAAAAGGTAAGTGTGTGCTCCATAGCTGAAGCACATTTTGTACAGTGTGGCAATGGGGCCCTAAGCCCCATCACCACAGTGCCCAAAAGGTAAGTGTGTGCTCCATAGCTGAAGCACATTTTGAACAGTGTGGCAATGGGGCCCAAAGCCCCATCACCACAGTGCCCAAAAGGTAAGTGTAGTCCTGGTAAAAGCTGCTAAACCAAAAATGCAGGGATTATTCCTGGCCACACAACACCAAACACTACAGTGGCATTGTAGTGCTTGTGTCCCATAGCAACATAGATTGTGTGAGGCAAGCAGTGCAGTGCCAATGGCACATCGTTCTAGCCATGTGCACACAAACATCAGCCATGGGGGCCCACATTGTCTACATTCACAAATAACACAATGACAGAAGTGAGCATCATAATGCAGACCCACATATCTGCAGCAATGGACACACAAATGTAGATATCCTGTGGAGACTGTAGATGTCATGTGAACAAATACCATACCATGGCAGCAATGGGACATACTAACCATGATCAATGTGCTGACTGATGACCTAGCAGTCCCAGGGCCAGCAGGGGAAAGCCAACAAACAACATACAGCCAATGGCAAACTAAAGATATGCCAATGCAGTGGTGCAAATGCACAAACACAAACAGGCAGACTCACACTGCATATCATACACAACAGGTGAGGGGGTTGTGTGCCAGTGTCCCCAGGCAAACACACAACACATGAGGAGGCCAGATTCACTAATACACAGATGTCAACACAGTCACATACAAAACTAACTCAGGGATTGGATTCCCCTATGTGGGCAAACAGGCGTTGTGAGATGAGAGGGAGCCCAAATTACACATGTCACACAAGCTTGTAGGAACAGCAACAAACACAGCAAGAGACAGAACCACCACAGCACTCCCCCAGGGACCCCACATTGTGGTGACACTAGCCTGCATGACAATCACACTGTGATGGCAAAGGTAGATGTCATCCACACTGTGAACCACAGCCATGTGTCCTGAGCAACAAACTACCATCACACCTATACAAGCACAAAGCACTCAGCATGGCCTGCCAGCCAAGGACAACATGGAGGTAGTGCCCCAGCCGTGCAACAACTCACATTTGCACACACTCAACGACACACACCTTGAACTCCACCAATGTGCAGCAGTGAAGCTCACATAGACTGCTGACATTGCACATGCACCCATGAAAATCCCAGTGGTGGTGGGGGAAATAAGGTGCAGAAACCCATCACACATGGCCAGTCAACAATACTTGTGAATGTCTGACACACTGCACAGTATGCCGTACATGGGCATGACGTCAAATCCACCCCAAACAATGGGTTCCTGGCCATAGTCACACACCAATGAAGAAGCCAAGCTGACCCACAAAGGACACACATAGACAACTTCCAACATTGCAGCTCTGACCCTGAGGAGTGGCAGCAGTCACACACACAACGTGTCACAATCACTGAAAGCATACACAAACAGAAAATCACATTACTCGTGTAACCAACAAGTGCCAAGAGGAATCTTGACTGTGTCCCATCTGCGTTTGCCCACATCCCCAGCCCTGGCAACAAAGACAACTAGGGATGACAACCTCATTAACATTAGTTTGCCATGCACCCACATCCCGGAGAAACCAGGTCCAAGATGCTGGATGAACACAGAACAACTCAGCAAGCATCACAAACAGGAACATCCGTAGGGACACAGCCTGTGTAGGAAAAGGAGAAGGGTACACGCACAGACATGCCTACACAACACACAACACGGGCACAGCCTATATCACGGAATCACGCACTGCCATGAGGGCACTCTACTCCTGTGGAAGGTCAGCTGTGCCAAACCTTGTCTGTGCACGACTCAAACCTGTCAGCAGAACACTCGGTCAGTGAGTCAACAACTACAACACACTGAAGGCTCTGCTCATATCAGCCTGGGCACGGGAGTGTCACGTCAGTCATCTGCATACACCCAAGACACGTGTCAAGCAACTTGCACTGTGTACACAGATGAGTCCTCCAAATTTGATGTGCCAAACTGCATGTCCATTGGAGACGGGCACACAGTCAGGGTACTAGGAACATTGGACAGTGGTAAGCCCACCAGATGTGCATCAGTGTAGGACAAAGATGGTAATCTACAAATGCTAAACGTACATCCCTGTGTCAAATGCTGAACATTACACCCTCAGACTGCAGCAAAGGATGCTATAGATCCAGACTAGATTAGGACACATATCCCATGGACCACATGGAGCCCATCACAGCAAAACTTCATTTACCTGATCTGAACACTATTACAACAGCAAATGCATGATTCCACACATCTACATCATGTACCTCCAAAGATTAACCACAAGTAAACAAAAAGAGGCTTTATTCAGCAAGTGTGCAACTCAAATCAAAAGTCCAAAATAAACTAAGGCCAATGGCCAGTCCAAATATACAGTCCCAACAGGGTGATGTGTGACAACTTGTCAACAATTGCTTGCCTGCACAGGTACGGACAGGGGACATCCCCCTTGGAGGGGCATACGAGGGGCAGGCCAGGCACCGCAGGGACAGGATCAGGGGATGCCAGAAGGAGGCAGTGAAGGGGAGGTGGGTGCAGGAGTGTCACCGGCAACTGCAGTGGAGGTGTCTGACTCAGGGGGGCTGGCACCACCGCAGGGCTCAAGTCAGATGGTGTTGGTGCTGCAACCACTGCAGTGGGCTGGTCAGATGGAGTGGACTGGGTCCCCAATGCAGTGCCCGAGTCAGACGGGGTGGTTGTGGACTCCACCGCAGTGCATGACTCCAAGGTAGTGGAAGGGGGGCAGAAGAGCTGGGCAGGACAGAGGGGGGACACGGTCTCCACACCAGTGGCACAAACAGGCAGAGCGTCTGGTTTGGGGGTGGAAGAGCAAGTGGCAGGGGGGAGGGCCTAAGCAGTTTGGGGATGCGGTATCGGTGTGTGGGGGAACCTGGGGCAGGGTGTGGCGGTGGAACCTGTGGAGTGGTGGCCTGGGGGATGGAGGTGAGAGACTGGGTGGTTGACTTGCAGGGCGGTGGCGGGGTCTTGCTCTTCCGGGACCGGGGGGACTTGCGGGTGGGGGGCTCACTCTGCCTGCGCCTGGGGGAGGGTGTCCGGGGGCGAGGGGCACTCCCCTCTGTGTGGGTGGACTTCCTCTTCCCCCGGTATGCTGGATCAGCGGGATTGGAGGGGAAGAGGCCGAGGTCACTGAGGAAGAGCTGCTGATCAGGTGGGGTTGCAGGTGAGGCAAGGGAAGGGGTCTTGGAGGGAGAGGATCTTGAGGATTGCGGAGTGACTGTGGTTGCCTGTGTGTGTGTGTGTTCCCCATCCCCTGTGTCTGTGGTATCAGTCCCCTGAGGATGCTTGTGTGCACGTCTTGCCTTTCTCTTGGGTGTGTCTGTGCTGCTCGTGTCTGTGTGTTTGGGTGACTGTGCAGGTGTGCATGTGCTTTGGACAGGTAGGGGGCAGGAAGTGTGGATGGGGCAGAGGTGGGAGGGGTGAGGGACTGTTGGAGGAGGGACACTGCTGCCGTCAGGGAGGAGTCCATGGACTTATTGCTCCTCTGTAGGGCAGACATACCCGTTGAGATGCCCTCCATGAACGACACCAGCTGTGTCAACAGAGTGGTGTGTGCATGGAGGACACTCAGCATTGCTGTCTGCCCTACATGGAGCTGCCGAAGGAGGTACACAGACTCCTCACTCAGGGCAGCAGGGGACACAGGGGCAGGGGGTGCGGTGCCTGGCACGAAGGAGACACGCTCCCGAGTACGGGAGCCTCCACGGACCTCAGGAATGGGAGCCAATGGGAGGGCGGTGGTGGTGGTGGCGGGGCCAGACAGACTAGCTGGCCTTTGGTGGCTGCTGACACCCGCCTCCACAAGGGAGTCATCCTCCGAGCTGCTGTGGTCCTCAGCTGAGGTGGATGGTGCTGAGGACTCCTCGGTGTGGCTCCCCTCGCCCTCCGTGCCACTGGGTCCCTCTGACCACTCATCCGATGCTGACCCAGTCTGGCTCCGCTGCTCCTCCTGGTCCATGGAGCTGTCCCCTCCTGTGGCCGTGGATGTATCTGCAAACAATTAGGGAAACAGACAAACATCAGTCACCTGCACTGACCGCACACACCACAGTAAGTACAGCACATTACAGAGCAAGCCCTGGCATCCTTAGTTGAACATTGCCTAAAGTCCCCACACAGATTCGGGGAAGCCAATTGTCAGTCTGATGGTCAACCATGGGACTCACACCCCTCCTGCCCTTGCACCCATCTGTCTGGTGCCTGTCTGATGGTAAGACCCCAGTGCGGACACATGCACCACCTACACAGTTGTTGGACATTGCAGGGAACACGGTGAAGTATGTGAACATGCACACATCACATCTCTTGCCACTGAGTCAGTGCAGGTGTCCGGATAAAGGGATGGCCAGAGTCTAAATAGAAATGCATGTGATGCATACCAGCACCAGACACCTTGATGCACCCATGTCCGGATAGTCAATGCCACAATGGGGTGCATGTTGCACATGTCACTCCCCTGCAGGATCAGTCTCAGGAAGTTTAATGCCATGACACAGGAATGCGTGCAAAGTCATACATTACTGTCTCAAGTCACATGGCCATGGCAGCCTGCCAACAACAGTCTGCACTGTGTCACAATCCGAGGGCATGGGGAATGCAAGTTATGTGACTGACAAGTGCACATGTCCATCCCCCAAATACCACATCATCTGTACTACTATTTGTCCACGTCATACCAACTGGACATATGGGGGACATGAAACACAACTCTCTGAACATGAGCACCTCACAGTGTGCTGTGAATCACAACACAGCTGCCTGAAAGTCACAGTCGCAAACACCTGTGTGCACAGTCAAGTGATCAGACACCTATAAGTCACAGAAGTATCGTCTATCATGGTGACATCTCAGATGGCATGCTGAGCCCTAACCCATAAACATACCAGTAGTCCTGACAACGAAGACACAGCACAATGAGACAGAGGCAGACACCTGAGGGTACATTTCACTGATCACAACATGCCAGATGATACACGGGAGTGGGAGTACAGAGTGTATTGCATGCCCTGGAGTAGGCATGACTGTCCAGCTCCACCTGTAAGAGGGATGAGTCCTGGACAGTAGGCAGGTGGCTAAGCATGTGTGACACACTGGATACACATACTCCTGAGGCCCAAACATTGTTCCCACCAGCAGCATGGGTGTGTGGCAAATTCCCCAGGGACATGTGGTGAGTCAGAGCAGCAAGCGGACCACATATCAAAGTTACACCCAGATCACATGTCAGAACTTAGGCATTGTGTAAGCAATTGAGCCACCCATTAATCGCACAACATAGTCACGGGAACAAATGCTGTCCCCCACCTTGAGCAAAGCAAAATGCAATGACACAGTCCCCAAATGACACAATTTCCCGACTATAAGGGCCACACATATGCGTATCAGAGGAGAAGTGGGCATGTCACAAATGAGGGACATGGGTCCTGGACCACATGACTGATGTACTGTGGAAGTTTAACCAGGCCAGAGGAGGGCACATAGCATGTCAGACAAAGTGCACAGTGCAGTCATGGACTCACCCCCTCCTTGCTGCTGTCTGTCCTTCAGCTGCCCATCCAGGTCAGGGAAGACCACCGCCAGGATCCGGAGCATGTGGGGGGTCAGGGTCCGGTGTCCGCCCCTCCTGCGAGGAGGCGACAGCTTCAGCTGGACCCTTGCGATCCTCCGGGTCCAGCCACGAAGGTCCTGCCACCTCTTCTGGCAGTTGCGGATCCTGCGCCTGTAGACCCCCACGGATCTTACTTTCCGGGCGATGGTCAGCCAAATTTCCTGCTTCTGGTGGGCATCAACCTGTGAGGATGACAAAGTGAAAAGGCCATTACTACACATGCAACATATACGTGCATCACACAGTTGGATATACATGTCTCAATCACAGGGGCATATGATGTACACAGGCAGTGCAACAATGGCTATGAACAGTTTGCCAGCAGTCACTACATGGTATCATTGCATGGGAAGTAAACCTAGTTGGAATGCACTGTTACTGCACTGTACCAGTTCAGTGCATGTAACTACACACTTTGGGGTGTGACAACTACTCAGTGGGCATGCTAGCCAGTGGTGTGCACACTGAAAGCCCTGCTAGTCAGACAACATGCACAATTAGTGAGGCAGTGGACAGCACACTCACCTGCTCCCCTGGTTTCCCATACAGCTTGCTGTACTGTGGAAGGAGGCTGTCCAGCAGGGCCTGGTTCTCCTCAAGGCTGAAGGCTGGGGCTCTCTCCACAGTACGTGCCATTGCAGGAGCCAGAGGATGCATAAACAGCAGCAGTGTTGGTGGCAGATGTCGTCCTGGAGCATGTAGTGCAGGCAAGTGAGCTCTCAGGGGAACAGCCAGCATTATATGTGTGCTGCAGAGGCAGATACTGTCCCATGTGTCCAAAGTGATAGGTCCAAGTCGTTTGCATCTTCTGAATTTGACCAATCCATGGAATAGCAGCACTAATACACGCCCACAGCATCCTTCAAATCTTCAACTTCATGACACCCATGATTTTGCAACATTGTTGTGGCTGGCCAACTGAATTCACTGCATCAGACTCGTTGGAGCTTCGAAAACGCGTCCGTTGCCATGCCAGGCCCCAGCCAATGTGTGCGCACCGTTCTGTCCATTGCTGTACAATGCGTACCAGGCATAAAACGCGTACCCGCTCACATACAATGCAATGGGCCGGCCGGGCACACCGATCGGTCCATTGCTGTACAACGCGTACCAGGCATACAACGCGTAACCGCTCACATACAATGCAATGGGCCAGCCGGGCACACCGATCGGTCCATTGCTCTACAACGCGTACCCGCTCACATACAATGCAATGGGCCGGCCGGGCACACCGATCGGTCCATTGCTGTACAACGTGTACCAGGCATACAATGCGTACCCACTCACATACAATGCAATGGGCCGGCCGGGCACACCGATCGGTCCATTGCTCTACAACGCGTACCAGGCATACAACGCGTACCCACTCACATACAATGCAATGGGCCGACCGGGCACACCGATCGGTCCATTGCTGTACAACACGTACCAGGCATACAACGCGTACCCGCTCACATACAATGCAATGGGCCGACCGGGCACACCGATCGGTCCATTGCTGTACAACGCGTACCAGGCATACAACGCGTACCCGCTCACATACAATACAATGGGCCGGCCGGGCACACCGATCGGTCCATTGTTCTACAACACGTACCCGCACACATACAATGCAATGGGCCGGCCGGGCACACCGATCGGTCCATTGCTCTACGACGCGTACCAGGCATACAACGCGTACCCGCTCACATACAATGCAATGGGCCGACCGGGCACACCGATCGGTCCATTGCTCTACAACGCGTATCTGGCATACAACGCGTACCCGCTCACATACAATTCAATGGGCCGACCGGGCACACCGATCGGTCCATTGCTCTACAACGTGTCCCTGGACAGGTCACATGCATATGTCACCATGCTGGTCACTGGTGAACCTATGCCAGCCACATTTACTTTCCAGGGACTCAGGGGCACACCTACAACACCACACCCAGTCCACACTGTATATAAGGCATGTGTGGCAGCATAACCTTATCTGTGTATGGGGGTGAACATGTGGATTTTGGGGTGGCACTTGGGGGCAGACACACCCAGGCTGTGCACGTGTTCATGGGGACAGGGTCCTTTGTGTGTTGTGCACCTGACCACTGTGGTGTGCAACTTTTCATTTCTGAGCATGTGTCATGGTCACATTTCCAGGTTGTGTATGTGTATGACATGTCACATACCCCCAGGCTCACATGTGGGAAGGCATGTACGTCACAGGGTGGCCCATTCCAACAATAGTGATGTCCCTCCACAGTCTGTGTGCATGTTGTGTATCACATGTCTCTGACTCCATGTGCACAATGGGAGACAGTCTCCACATCCACGTGGTTTGTGCATGAACTTTGATGGTGTGTGTGTGTGTGTCACAGACGTCCATGTCTGTCCTGCAGAGGCTACAGGGGCCACTACCTGTGGGTGTCATGTTTGTTTTTCTGACGTGTACATGATACGCCATGTCATGCCAGTGTCCATGTGGCAAGACAGGGTCCCTGGGAATCTACCTGTCAATGAGCTGTGATGCCTGTGGAGCATCTGTCCAGACATGTCACTGTGGTATGTGTGTGGAACGTTGAGAGCAGTTAATGGGTACTGTGACACAGCCTAATGGTGTCCCATAGCACACCCTGGAACCTGTTGTCAACACTTGTTGAACAGAGATGTTAGATGATGTCCATGTAGGTGCCATATATGTCCAAACGGAACGACACACACATCAAGTACTTGTGTTTGTTAATGATGTATCATGTGAAATTGAGTATGGTGAACGGCACATAGGTGGGGTGACTGACAATCTTGCTTTCTTCACCTATGCACTGCAGGGCTCCTGCTGTCCATCGACCATTCCCAGACCTGGCAACGATGGTGGAACGTGACAGCATCCGACGGTACCGCTTCACCAGGCAGCTGATTGAGGATTTGGCAGTGCGGTTGGACCCACATTTGCAGCCTGGCCGGCCGTATCCTACAGCGCTGACCCCCAAGGTGAAGGTGATGGCAGCCCTACACTTCTTTGCCACCGGTACCTTTCAACACACTGTGGCAACTACTGGTGGGATGTCACAGACTATGTTCAGCCGTGTGCTACGCGATGTTTTGGGGGCAATGTTGAGATACCTCAACCAGTACATCTATTTCCCAACACGTCAACGACTCACTGACGTCAAGAGTGACTTCTATGCCCTGGGGAGGATGCCACATGTAATTGGCTCCATTGATGGGACACATGTGGCTTTGATACCACCACAGGCACATGAGCAGGCATACCGGAACCGTAAACATTACCATTCGATCAATGCTCTGGTGGTATGTCTTGCAGATATGACCATCTCACATGTGTGTGCCCGTTTCCCCGGTTCGGCACACGATGCCTACGTGATGAGGAGTAGTCGCATCCCGAGGATGATGTCACAGATGCCGAACCAGCGTGCCTGGCTTGTTGGTGTGTACTGACTTTGTACCATTGTGTGTGTTCTGCTATGTTGTTTTCCGCACACATTTTCAAATCGGCTAATGTGCAATTGTCTGTCTGTAGGTGACTCGGGATACCCCAACATGCCATGGTTGCTGACACCCCTCAGGAACCCTGTGACACCAGCCCAGATGCGCTACAATGAGGCACATGGTCGGACGAGGAGGGTGATTGAGCGGACCTTTGGTCTCCTGAAGAGCCGCTTCCGCTGCCTGGACAAGACAGGAGGGGCCCTCCCATATGCCCCAGCAAAGGTGTGCAAGATTGTCATCGTCTGCTGCATGCTACACAACCTGGCAGTGCGGAAGGAGTTGCCTCTCATCCTGGATGACGATGACCAACGTCCGCCACCTGTGGAAGATCCTGGCCTGGGTCACGATGCCAGTGAAGATGATGATGATGATGATGGTGATGTCCGCACACAGCTCATCACCAACTTCTTCAGCTGAATGTGAGTCTCCAGAGGGTTGTAATGTCAATGATTTGAGTTTGCATGATATGTGTGTGTGGTGCTCTGGTGCTGTTTGAGTGTGGCCATGTGCTACTTGACTGGATGCGTGCAGCGATGTGTCCTTGCAGGTGGTCTGTACTGCCCAACAGTGTTGACATGCTAACTTGGTTTTGTGTAGTTATCTCGTGACATGTATTAGACATGAGTATTGCCGTTCTGTGCTGTTCTTCAGTGGTTTTGACTGTGTGTCATGTCTGTCCTTCACAGGGTGCTGCCGGAGTTGTCTGATCAACTTGGATCCCCCGAATCCATGATTCAACTTCCAAGGTGGAAGCAGTCGTTTCCCTACAGGTGATGTGCCACACACCCCTGGACTTTCTATCTTCTGCACTTTTTGACTTTGTGGCCACAGCCAGGTTGGATTAGCTTGCATTTGTAGTGGAAACAACATGTTGCAAATGTGTAATAAACCTGTGCTTCACTTTGGGATGTGCGTTGTCTGTAGTCACACATCTGACTGACATTTGCTTACTGCACCTGTAGTCTAGTTGACAGTGACTGTGAATAGGTGGCGTGTCTGTGCATTCCACTGTATTTAGTTGCAACATCAGTATAGGTGATGAGTCTGATGGCCCTGGTGTGTATGTGTTGTGTGGCCCTAGTGGTGTTTCTCTCTCATATGTGTCACGTCGCCATGACTGACATGACGGTGTTGGACTTGCTGTAGCAGTTAGCATGCACAGTGTCATTTAGCAGATCACCATCTACATGACAAAAACCACGTTGGAATCACAACAGAGGCAGATATGGTGTATTGGTGAGTTTATTTACATACAGGTGTGAGGATGGTGCACAGGATGGTGGGTGCTGTACATAGAAATTGGAATCCAAAGTTCCCATGTGTATTGGAAGTCTTGGTAGCTGAAATGTCCAGAGTAAAGTCCACAGTCATCTGATAAATTTGGCCAACTAGAGCTCCCCATGTCATGTGGGAGAGTTGGGTTGGCTTCGACAGGGCGTGCAGTTTGCACACAGAGGAAAAGTTCCAGAACAGGTGTTGGCTTCCTGGGGGATGTAGATGGCCATCGGCCTCTCAGTTTGGCCTCCTCGGACGGCCCCTCTTCTTGGGGGGGACCCTCAGGTGCAGGCTGCGGCGGTGCAGGGGACTCTCTGCCAGAGTCCTCCTCCCTCCCTGTGGCATTTGCAGTTGTTTCAGCAGCAGTTGTTGTGGGCACACAGGGAGGTGAGGCCATGTTGGTGCTGATCTGGCGGAGGCATGTCAGTATGTCCCTATGCACCGCTGTCAGTTGTTCCAATGTGTCCCACTTGGACTCCATGCCAGACATGTGTGTCTCGACACGTGACATGTGTGTCTCGACATGTGACATGTGTGTGTCGACACGGGACATGTGGGAGTCCAAGCGGGCATGATGGGCAGCCTGCTGCTGTTGTATGTCCTTGAGGATCCCCACTACCTGGCTGACCTCTCCGGTGCTAGTCTGGTACGCATCCGCGATGCGTGCCAGTTGTGGGTCATCATGCAGTCCAGACCCCTCTGCAAAGAGCGACCTATGTCTACCACCCCTCCCACCACCCCTGGCGACACGTGCAGGACCTGCGGTGGCACGCACAGGTGACCATGGGCCCACTTGGGTGTTGTTCCTGGGCTCGTTGTCACCAGCTCCAGTTTGGGCCTGGGTCCCTGCGCTGTTGTCATCTGTGGTCCTTGGTCTGTCCGTGTTGGCAGGGGTGGCCTGTGTGTTGGCAGTTGTTGGAGGGGTGGGTGCAGGGGGTGCAGATGTTGGTCCTGCTGGTGCTGCATGATGACTCACACCGGAGGGTCCAGCTGGTTCTTCGCCATCCGAGGAGTGCAGTGGCTGATCCACACCAGTGAGCTCAGTGTTCCCCGGAGCCTGGGACAGGGACTCCTCCTCGTCTGCTGCTGTGTCCCCATCATCACCTGTTTTGGGGAGAGACACAGATTGTATGTTATGTTTCTACTGGCATCAATTGTTCAAACACCTGACAGTTGTGACTGTACCTCTGGATGTGGGCGAGGACATTGCATTCTCCTAAATTGTGACAGTCAGAGAGTGATATTGGTGTAGCACATTGTCCTGCCAACCTGTGGCATGTCAATGTGTATGTTGAGGTGTGTGCATGACCAGCATTGGTGGTATTTGGTTGCCATCCAGGCCTCCTTCTCCCCCCAGCCCAGTTATCCCACCATGAAGCGTGCTTCCATTGCAGGGAGTGCAAGTTGTCTTTCAGGATGTCAGTCAGTGGTGTCCTGCTGTTGGTTGTTGCACAGTTCCCAGCAGGGCCTTGTGCTACCCCCAGCAGTACCCAGTGTCAGCCATCTTGTGAGTCCTTTTCCACTCCCTGTGATGTGAGCATGGTTGAGAGTGGTGTTGATGGGCCAATTGTGAGGGTGAGCAATATCTGTGCCTACAACTCCCATCATGCTATTGCCTCCACCCCCTTCCCAGCATGCCCATCCTTCCTTCCTTTTGACTCTGCTTCCCTGTGGGGTGGGGTGCCTGTGCTGACAGGATGGCTGGGAGTGTTGTCCTGGCAGTTGTTTGGCTACAAGTCCCAAGAGTGTCCCTGTGCTTCACACAGCATAACCCAGGGTGGTGGTTCTTTGTGGGATCTTCAGTTAGGATGTGAGGCATTGCATTCTCCCAGGTGGGTTATGTGGAGTTAGTGTTGAGGGGGTGTGTGAGGGGAGGTGCTTGTAACTATGGTCAGTGCTGTGAGTCCTCCTTCCCACCCAGCCAGATATCCCACCATGGGACGTGCTTCCATTGCAGGGAGTGCAAGTTGTCTTTCAGGATGTCAGTCAGTGGTGTCCTGCTGTTGGTTGTTGCACAGTTCCCAGCAGGGCCTTGTGCTCCCCCAGCAGTACCCAGTGTCAGCCATCTTGTGAGTCCTTTTCCACTCCCTGTGATGTGAGCATGGTTGAGAGTGGTGTTGATGGGCCAATTGTGAGGGTGAGCAATATCTGTGCCTACAACTCCCATCATGCTATTGCCTCCACCCCCTTCCCAGCATGCCCATCCTTCCTTCCTTTTGAATCTGCTTCCCTGTGGGGTGGGGTGCCTGTGCTGACAGGATGGCTGGGAGTGTTGTCCTGGCAGTTGTTTGGCTACAAGTCCCAAGAGTGTCCCTGTGCTTCACACAGCATAACCCAGGGTGGTGGTTCTTTGTGGGATCTTCAGTTAGGATGTGAGGCATTGCATTCACCCAGGTGGGTTATGTGGAGTTAGTGTTGAGGGGGTGTGTGAGGGGAGGTGCTTGTAACTATGGTCAGTGCTGTGAGTCCTCCTTCCCACCCAGCCAGATATCCCACCATGGAACGTGCTTCCATTGCAGGGAGTGCAAGTTGTCTTTCAGGATGTCAGTCAGTGGTGTCCTGCTGTTGGTTGTTGCACAGTTCCCAGCAGGGCCTTGTGCTCCCCACAGCAGTACCCAGTATCAGCCATCTTGTCAGTTGTTTTCCACTCCCTGTGATGTGAGCATGGTTCAGAGTGGTGTTGATGGGCCAATTGTGGGTGTGACCAATATCTGTGCCTCCAACTCCCATCCTGCTATTGCCTACACCCCCTTCCCAGCATGCCCATACTTCCTTCCTTTTGAGTGGACTTCACTGTGTGTGAGTGTGACAGCAATGGCAAGATGGCTGACAGTGTGGTCCTGTTGTTTGTTGGTGCCCAGTTCCCAGCAGGGCCTTGTGCTCCCCACAGCAGTAGCCAGTGTCAGCCATCTTGTCAGTTGTTTTCCACTCCCTGTGATGTGAGCATGGTTCAGAGTGGTGTTGATGGGCCAATTGTGGGTGTGACCAATATCTGTGACTACCAGTCCCATCATGCTATTGGCTACACTGACTTGACCAGCATACATAGAATTCCTTCCTTTCAGTGAGCTTCCCTGTGAGGTGGTGTTCTAGTGGTGGGTAAATATCTGGGAGTATTTGTTGGTTCTATTTGTGCCACTGCCTTGCTGTATTTGTTGTTAGGTTTGTAGATGTCATGACACAGTTACATATCACTATGAGATGGCAGGTATTGTGTTTGTCTGACTAGCATTCACATCTTGGGATGGATATCTTTTGGTTGCTGTGTATTTGCTAAGTGTGCATGGTTTGCCTATCCCCTTGACTGTGATGTGTGTGTGTTGTCACACCATATTGTGTATATTAGTTGTGTACTCACCAGGCTCTGGGATGTCTGTTAGTCCGTATACGCTCACTGGTGGTAGGATGGCCCGCACCTTCTCCTACCAGGGCCTGAGGTATACTGGTTTTGCAGGAGGGCCACTGCCGGTGTGCTGGCTGAGGAGGTAGTCCTTTTTTAGTAGGTCCCTGACCCTCCTGCGCACATCATACCACCTGTTCTGGATGTCTTCCTTTGTGCGCAAACATGGTGATTGTGCGTTGACCCTGTCGACAATCCTTGCCCACATCTTGGTTTTCTGCGACATGGGGGTCTGTTGTACCAATGTACCTAACAACTGTGGCTCTACCCTGAGGATCTCGTCTACCAGGACTTCCAATTCACAATCTAGGAACTTATGGTTCTTCTTTGGGGGCATGGTGATGGGTGGTGCTGGTGATTGATGTGTGTGTGTGTGCAAGTGGGGGGGTGTGAGTGTAGGTTTAGCTGGGTGTGTGTGAGGGTGCTATTTGTAGGTGTGGAAATGGTGTGTGGCTTGTGTGATGTATGAGCTGTGAGTGTGTCTGCGGTTGCTGTGTGATGGTGTTCTGTCTGGCATGTCAGTGGAATTTGCAAGGGATCATGGTAGGGATTTGTGGCCTTTATGCAGGTGGAGTTGGAGGTGTGTCCTTGTTCCATTTTTTTTCCTCCCTGTATTTATTGGCTTAGTGGTTGCTTGTTTTGCCCTTTTTAAAAAAAAAAATCCTTGGTGTTTTTGGTGCATGTAGGAGTCGTTCTTGTGTCTGAGTAGGACGCTGCAGTTGTCTGGTGCGATCTTGTCCGACTCGTTCCCGCTGTGTGTCAGCTAGGTTTCATATGCGGCGTACGAGTCGGTCGCGTAGTATTGGGTTGCTTCGGCTGGGTTTTGTATGCGTGTCGGTCGTACGGCTTGTGCTCCGGGCGAGTCGGTCGTGTTTTGCACGCACAGCATCGTACTACGCGGGTCGGAGTTCGCGGGTACGTTTCGTTCAGGTTCAATCCGAGTGCGTGTCGGTCGGTTCGTTTCGCGTGATTTCCCGGCCGGATGGCTTGTTTCCGTCCGGCTCGGTCGGTCGTTTTGTATTCTTTCCGAGTCTGTCGGATTTCACATGCATTTCATCGTACTACCCGGGTCGTGCGGCGCCGGTCCGAGTCGGTCGGACTAAATTCCCGTACCGAGTCGGTCGGTATGTTTTCCGGCCCGAATCGGAATCGGCCCCTTAGTCTTCAATGGTGCTAATCGTGGGTGATGCAGTCATATTTGAACAAGTTTGCAGGTATTCGGACAGTGTAATCCAAAAATCTCGAGGTCTAGATCGTGCGGGAAGTTCCTCCTCATAAGTCTGCAATGTAGCTCTGCAATATGCCATATCTTGTAACCTTTGTTTAATGATGGGATATTTCTTGCCTCCCCAGTGCATGGACACTCTCCTTTTCGCTAGCAGTAATGCTATGACACAAAACTTACGTTTCAAAGATCGTACATTGGGCACCAAACCTAGCAGACATATCCGGATCGTGCACTCTAGTGGCATCTCCAACATTTTGCTTAATAATTTCATAACATTTTCCCAAAATGATCTGACATGGGGGCAGCGCCACGCCAGGTGGAGGAAGTCGGCATTTTCAGCACCGCATCTCTGACAACATGCATCGGCTCTGAGCCCATATTTATATAACTTAGCAGGTGTATAGCATATTTGATGCAGGTACTTATAATGTATAATGCGTAAGTTGCCGTTAGGGGTGAGCATGTCAGTTAAAGCGCAGCACGTATGCCACTCGTCGTCCGTGAGCTGTGTGTCCAGTTGTGCATTCCATCTAGTTAGAGCTTTGGCCGCCCTACCCCCAATGTCCGCCTGGGCTAGCGCATATAGTTTCGTAACCAGGTGTATGTTGCGAGGAGTCTGAATAATCATTTTCAGCGCCTGTAGGGTTGGTGGTTTGTGTGGGAAGGACGGATATAGAGTTTTGATCGCCCCCCGAAGCCTATGATATGTGAATTTAAAAAGCAGCGTTGGATTACTAATATAAGCCAGATTGTCAGTATCTATGAAGGTGCCATTATTATAGAGATCGCCCAATGTAGCTATTCCTACTTGGTGGAGCTGGTCCATTCCGACCCTTTCCTGCGTAACTGATAACTCCGGATGGTGTGGTAGTGGTAGGGCTGGGGCAAATAGTGGCAATTTGCGTGCCAATCTGCCTAACTTCTTCCAGGCTAGATTGGTGGTGTGAATCGTGTTTATCTCATGTTTGTTGACAGAGCTGTATGGATGTGGGAGTATGTTTTGAAGTGGGATGGGATGAGCGACACCATCTTCAACCGCTATATGTGGCAGATAGCGGGTTGGGTGGTACCAGTAGTGCGCGTAGTGCGCTTGGGCACACAAATAATAAAGCAAAAAATCTGGAACCTTGAAACCGCCCTCCGAATAGGGTAAAGTCAGTGTGTACAAATCTATTCGTGCTTGCTTGCCTGCCCATATAAGTCGTGTCGTAGCAGTTGACAATCTACTGAATACGGCTGGCGGGGGTGTAATGGGGATGTTATTAAATAGATATAGAAATTTTGGCAATATAACCATCTTCACGAGGGCCATACGGTCAGCAAGCGAAAGTGGTAATTTTATCCAACCCTCCACCTTTTCTTCAAGCTTACTGATAGCCGCACCATAGTTTTCCCGTATCACCACCTCGGGATCTCGGTGGTACCAAATCCCCAAATACTTGGTCGGGTCTGACTGCCAGTCCAATGGGAATTCCGTCGGGCTAGGTCTGGTGGCATCCGTTAGTGGGATAATTATTGATTTGCCCCAGTTTATTTGGAGCCCCGCGTGACGACCGAACTTAATATATTCCCTAATTAAGGGAGATAGATTTATCTCTGGATCACGGACATATAACACCATGTCATCCGCATATAATGAAATATTCAGCGGGTGCTGCGGGAATTGGAGGGCCGTGTTTTTATGGCATTGTCTTATTTTGCACGCCAATGGCTCCAGTGCGATGGCAAATAGGAGTGGGGAAAGTGGACAACCCTGACGGGTGCCACGTGTAATCCGAATTGTTTCAGAGACATATTGATTTACTCGAATACGTGCAACTGGCGCTGTGTATAATATCTGAATCCATGTTATAAAGATAGGAGGCAGTCCCATTTTGCGCAGGACCGTAAGGAGGTAGGGCCACTCAATAGAGTCGAACGCTTTGGCTGCGTCCAACAGTACCGCAGCTGCCGGCAGGTCGGGGTTTAGTTGATGTGAGCAAAGAGGGTGCAGATATTGTGTGCAGTCGACCGATTGGGAATGAAGCCAGACTGGTCCGGTAGTATAATATTGGGCATCAAGGGTTGGATACGAGAGGCAATTAGTTTAGCTAAAATTTTCGCGTCAGTGTTGATTAACGAGAGCGGTCTGTAAGAGTCACATTGCTCCGGATCTTACCCCGGTTTAAGCAGGGCTGTGATCATGGCTTCCCTCAATGTCGGTGGTAGTAACTGCTTTTCATGTGCGTCTCCATACATTTCCACCAAATGTGGGGCCAGTAGATCTGCGTATTCCTTATAGAATTCGCTGGTAAAGCCATCTGGGCCTGGGGCTTTGTTATTAGGCAGGGTTTTAATAATTGCAGTGACTTCTTCTACGGTGACCGCCTGTGCTAGGTATTCCCGTTGGGCGTCCGAGAGCCATGCTATTGCAATTTCTTCGAGATATTGCAAAATTTCCGGCGGGTCGGCTAGATGTCGTGTAGTGTACATATCTTCATAGGTCTCCATAAAGGCTTGTAGAATGCCCGCCGTATCATAATGTAGAGTATCTGTTCGATCTCTAATTTTAAGTATCGTATGTGTGGCACGTCCGGTACAGATTTTGTGCGCTAGGACCCTACCAGGTCTACCTCCTTCCCCATAAGTCCGGGCAATATGTCGTTTAGAGATGTACCTAAGTTCGTCCTCCGCTAGGTCTTGATATTCTGATATTGTGTTTCTAATGTCAGCAAGTGTGGCGACATCTTGCGTACGTTCAAACTCTTTTTCTAGCTGTTTAAGCTTCGATTCACGTAATGTGAGTTGTTGTCTGATATCTTTTAAGATGCCCGCTGATGTACTAATACATACGCCACGTACGGTTGCCTTAAAGGCCTCCCACAGTATACTTGGGTCATCAACTGAGGCCTGGTTCAGTTCAAAATATTCCTCAATGGCTGCCCTAATGGACGTGTTATAGGAGTTGTCTAGTAGTGCTTTAGCGTTGAATCTCCACATATGGTGGCGGGGTGTAGTTAGGGGGTTCGAGCACTAGGAGAACAGGTTTGTGGTCCGAGAGTGTTTTTGGCAAATGTTGGATATCCTTGGTCCATGTGGCAATTTTCTCTGTAGCTAGCCAGTAGTCAATACGCGACCAGCTGTTATGTGGAGTGGAGTAATGTGTGGCTTCCTGGAGTGTGGATTATGTAGGCGCCATATATCCACCATGTGAAATTCTGACATACCCTCTTTTACTGCCTGTACCGCCCGCCTATGTGGTTCTTTAGTGACCCCTGATCTGTCTAGTTCCTCATCAAGAGACAGGTTGAGATCGCCGCCCCATATTATTTCTATATCGGGTAAATCTCGGAGGCAGCGCCAAATATTATGAAAGAACTCAGGATCATCTATTTTCGGCCCGTAGGTGTTGAGTAGACCCACGTAGTAACCTCGAATATGCCCTGTGATGAGGATGTATCTACCTTGTTCGTCTGTCAAAGTACGGTCCATCATAAATTGGACGCCCTTTTTGACTAGTAAAATCACCCCTCTCGAGTAATTGGAATATGAAGACATTATCACGGTTTCAGCCCATTTGCTACCCAGTGGGCATCTGGCCGTTTTTGCAAGGTGGGATTCTTGTAACATAGCCACGTCTATGTGATGACGGTCAAGATATGCAAACACCTGACGTATTTTCTTTTGATTATTTAACCTCCTTATGTTCCAAGATAGGCAGCGGATATAGGAAGACTTCAATTTAGACTCAGTGGTTACATGATAATACCTGTGGATAAAACCCATCAGTTGTCTCGTTGCATCTGGAGGTGTAACATAGATCCGTACCATTCTTACTGCTATACATTTACATATTTTCGCACTGCATATGGAGCTGTCTAAGTATAGGAGCCCGTAACAAACATAGAACTTTCCCTCAAACCCCCCACCCACTTTAGCATCCCAAACATGCCAAAGCCATACCCTAATAACCAATAGTGCCATCGCACGAACAGAGATGGGGAGCACCCTCGGGGGGGCCGCTGAGTGCTCGACTCAACATTCGTGGGTACGGACGTGGTCGGGTGCCTATATCCAGCTTTGGTACAGGATATACTTTCACTCTGTGAGTAACACTTCGCAAAAGAGTTTTAGGGGCCGGGGGATATAAGCCTCGCCGGCTAATTAACCGAGTTAACTGGGTGACAGGGCTCATCCCGTGTCGCTTCAGTCTGCCCAACACAACACCGGGTCTGCAATGTCGCACAACTACTCAACTTGAACCCAGTCGCATGTCCTCTAGGGCAAAAAAACGAAGATCAATTCAATACAGCACAGCAAGTTGAGATAGATGCAATTCAAATAATCATTGTACCTTCCAACTGGACAGATTGCTCATGTGTCACATCTCGTAAGTATACGATGGGCCTAAACCGGCATTGTTACACCATATCATATTTTCTACACATGTTCCTGAAGGGCAGGCTAACTACCTTGACAATCTACGTGGTTCGTTTAGCGCCATGACCCAAACGTAAGCAGGTTGTGGATTAGCCCCATATCCTGCACGGTCTCCCATCACTAGGGTCCAGTCTCGTGTACTTTAGTCAATGACGACTTGTCGTGATCTGCTGCCCTGGCCTAAGTAGGCTACATTACAGTATATTGTCAACAGTACATAGCAATCTACAGTGTTCACGTATATCTAGCATTACTCCTGGAGTTCCTGGTCCCATTTTATATATGGGTCGAGGCCTTGCTTGCATCACTAGTAACTTTTAGTCATACATGTGTAACAGCTCAAAGTCTGGGGTGAGGGAGAACATCCTCCAGTATGACACACATGATCATGAGCTGCGTTAGCCAGTAATTAATGTCTATGCATATCGTCACTCGCCTCGCCATTTGCATACGTTACCACCAGTAGTCGCATATTCAGTCTGAATCTGGGTCTGAGATCGCGTTACGCTGAGTCTTGCGGCTGGAGATGATCCTTTTGATGTAGTCTTGTGCTGTCTTTGGAGTGAGACAAATTTTTGTGCGCCCTTCGTGTGCAATACGCAGTCTCGCCGGGTACAGCATCGCATATTCAATTCCCATCTCTCCTAGCTTTTTCTTGACAGGGTTAAAATCTTTGCGCGCCGTCTGCACGGCCATCGTGAAGTCTGGGAAAAAGGAAAGCTCAATGCCTTTGTAGGTTTCTTGCTTCTTCTCACGAGCCATGCGTAGTATCGCGTCTCTGTCTCTGTAATTGAGCACCCGCGCTATAATGGGTCGTGCCGGAGCGCCCGGTGGTGGCACAGGGGCGAGCGAGCGATGGGCCCGTTCTATAATAAGCACGGGGAGAAGTTTTCCGCACTGAAGGTGTCTCGCAGCATGTCTTCCACATATGTCTCTAGCCGCCCCGTGTTTGTGCTCTCCGGAAGACCCACTATGCGCAGGTTGTTCCGGCGGGATCTCGCTTCTAAATCTTCGTTCTTCTGTTTGATGACTTCCAGGATCCTGTCGAATTCCTCACATTTGCGTGCCGTTGTGGTAGATTCATCTTCCACCGCCGAAATTCGGGTCTCCGCCACAGTTAGCCTCTCGCCCTGTTTATCCAGCTTGGACGACATGGTGTCCATCCTCTGAGTAAGCCATTTATAGCTTGGAGACTTTGCTGGATGGCTTGTAAAGCGGAGTCCATCTTAGAGGTCTGAGTGTGTTCCGAGTCCAGTTCTGTATCGGAGTGCGCCATCGCCTGCTTAGCCGATCGACGGTTGTCAAAGGAGATCTTGGTTTGCTGTTTATCGGGCTTCCCCATGATGGCGGCCTGTGACTCCCAGCAGCCCCAGTGTAAATCCAGGCCGACCGGACCAAACACCTCCGTGCACCCACTCAGGAGTCTCGGGGCAGACCCACCAACCCAAGGGCTAAGTCAGTCAGCAGCAGCTCCTAGGAGGTGGTATGTTGGGAACCGCTGGGTAGATCGGCCTCACAGCCGGGCAGAGGTGCAGGGCAGCGCCGGGACACTCGCAGTCCGAGCTCGCTGGATACTCAAGATGGCGGCCCTCCACTGCTTCACACCGAGCCGCGGGTCTCTAGCGCCGTTTCCCCACCAGGCACCGAGGGATCTCCAGCGGCAGCGGCGTGAAAGCGAGCGTCCCCCCGACTCGCGAGTGTGTCAGCAGCGCTCCGGCCTCGCAGCAAAGCCTCCCGATCACTGCGCCATCATTCTTGCAGGTCACTCAGCATCGCAGCAAGCCACCTGGGGCAGCGTACAGTCCCTTAATCTCCAACCGTTTTGGTAGCGTGTTCCGGTGCGCGCCAAGTGGAGTGTATGAATTAATTGCCTCCCGATGGCGCTGTCAAATATAAAGCGTACCTCTCGTTTAGCGATAATGGGTGCCACCTCTTGTACCGCACAGCACCTCCGTATCAGGGGCCAGCCCCGCACTGACCGCAGCGCCGATCAGCCGCACGCCGCCTGCCCAGCCGCCGCCAGAGCTCCCGGTCAGTCTAATCGGGCACCCACAGTCCTCGTGGCCGAGGCAGCAGTCACAGCACCCCGGCGTCGGCGGATAGGTAGAACTCAGGCGGAGGGGCGCACCTCGACAACGATGTAGATGTCCTAGAAACAGCTCCGTATGCTCTGAACGTTCCTTGCCGTGTCTATGGCGCCGCCATTTTGCAGATTTCGCCGCGACCCCGGGGGCCCGCTTTTGATGTCAAAATGCTCCCCAGCAGCCCCTACTACTAGTTCTACTTCAATATCTTTCAGCAGGGCTTGCAAAGTTTCCCTAAAGAAAATCTACTGGGACGCATTTGAAAGGTACAAGTTGAGAAAGGTATGAGACCTATGCAGAGGAGTAAGCAGAATCCTGTTTCACCTGAGCCCTGATAGATCATTTACACAGAATTTCCACTTCCGCTTAAGCCACAAATTTCTTTGAATAAGTCTTATAGAGGATCCTAAATTGGTCTTGCCTTAGCAAGTGGGTTTCCTATATAATCCTAAAATCAGAATCATGCCCAACCATGTATTCCAAAGTTTCTGTCTCTCATATAATGAGTTGAGGCCTTTTGCATTAATTTTAAGTAGCTTGGACACAGTAGGAACAATGTGTAATACCGCGTTTTTAATGTAAAAGTATTGACAATTGTATAATAGTAAATCTTTATGATCAAAGGGTGATTGGAGATTGGAGATCTGCTAAGGGAGCTTCCAAATGTTCCATAGTTATGTACGCAGATCTTTGCTGTCCCATTAGGCTACTTTTATAGACCCATTAGGCCTTTGATCTTTGAACCAATGGGTGGAAATACTGCCACACTCCGATCCACTGCCCCTCTTAATGCAGGACCTGCCAGATTCGAATTAAGAGATGAAAATCGTTTTACCCCTTTCACAGACCTTGAGTCCTGTGATTGACGGAACCCTGTTATGTTAGACCCTTATCGGGCCAAACATTATGGAACATCAAGTCAGAAGGGGGCATTGTCAATAGGGCCAGGTACATTTTGTTTAAAAATAGCATCTTGGAATGTCGCAGGTCTCAGCCAAAAGCTGGTTGATGCAGAGTGGAAAAGTATTGTGATGGAGCAGGATATTTTGTGCTTTCGGGAGACCTGGGCAGTTGGCCCATTCTTTTTGGATGGGTATCAATCATTCCAAATGGCAGCAGTCCCTCCCCCGACAGGCAGAGCGAGAGGTGGTATTTTGACATTAATATCAAATACTGTGACTTTCAAAGTCAAAATGTTCGACAGCCCCTGTCCCTACTTCCATATTTTGTTATGTGAAGGTCAAGGTGGCTGGGACTGGTTATTGGTTAATTATTATAATAATAATTTTAATGGGGAAATGGCCTCTATGATGGATTCCTTAGGAAAAGGGATTGATACCCTTTTTATAGAATCCTCTAAAAAACGGATTAATATCTTGTAGTTAGGAGACTTTAATGCCCATCCTTGAAAGTACACAGTGAATAAAGTGTGTGGTCTAGTGGATGATGAGGGCGAGGTAATCGCCCATTTTTTACTCAATGATTAAGGTAGCTTGCTAAATAGGATGCAAACGGTTAGGAACTTGGAGATAATTAACAAGATAGATCCCCTTACAGGGGTATTTGCGAAGACATTTGTACGGAATGAGTACAAGTCAATTATAGATTTTGTTTTAGCCTCCGAGTCCCTGCGCTGTAAAATCACTCAAGCTGACCCTAAATTCTGTGCATACAGTGATCATGCAATTCTCTTTTTGTTCATGATCTGGGAGGGTGGCAATACTAGTGCAGCGGAAAAAGCTGCAAAACCAATTCGTGTTAGAAAGAATGGTTTCCAATTAAAATGGGATGAAATCAATAAGGTGAAAGTGGTCTCACAGATATTATCTAAAATGCTGCAGGAGGTATTGATGTGCTTAGATCTTGATCTTCACCTGGAACGTTTATTAATAGTGTTTTCGGAGATTTTGGGAGAAGTTAAAAGCAGTCTGAATAGGACTAAAACTTCCAAAGACGTCCTGCCAATTTGTTGGTTTGATACAACTTGTGCAAAAAGTTTGAGAGATCTACACAGTACTCTCAGAATGTCTCCAAGAGATCACAGACAGGTTAGGGAATTAGGTAAACTGGATACAGGAAGAAAGATTAAGGGGCTTGTGGGAGGAAGCGTGGGGTAATCTATCTTGTGCCGCAATTACCAAGAATAGTAGGGATTTTTTGAATGCAATAAATTCTCCCTTTTTCAAAGATGAAAGTGATCCAACATTGGATGTTCATGTGAACGAGGATGCCTGGTTGGCGCACTTTGAGCAGATTTTTGGATTGGGTGGGTTAGCCCCGGCCTCCTCGAATTTGACCATGTGGGTAGCAACTAATGAGCACTTGGAATTTGAGTTGACTGAGGTGAGAAGTGGGTTAGCCAAATGTAGCACTGCTAACGCCCCAGGTCCTGCTGGGGTGCCTATAGACTTTTTTCTACCCAGATCTATGGACCCCATTGTTGACTAATATTTTTAATGTAATAAGTAAGGTGGGTCCCCTGGCTTCCTGGAGAAGCACTATAATATAGTTTCCATCTATAAAAAGGGGGATAAATCATCACCGCATAATTATAGACCGATCTCTTTATTAAAATTGATGGGGTGTTTATTGCTAAATAGGTTGGAGGACTGGGCCCGAGAGAGGAATATTTTGATATCAGCTCAGTATGGCTTTCAAAGGGAGAGGGGGACAAGTCTGAGCCTGAAAATTGCGAAATATATGGCGGCTAAGAATGTACAGATGTTTATCGCCTTTATGGATCTGTCTACCACATTTAATTGCATGTCCCACCCCAAGTTATGGTCATTAATGGAGGATATGGGTATAGATCTAGCCATAATCAATTTTATTCACCAGATATATCCGCAAGCCTCTGCATTTGTGTGCTATGGCAGGGAAGGGGAGTGCACGAGACCCTTTCAGATTGTGAGGGATGTCAGATAAGGCTGCGTTCTTGCCCTTTTTTGGCCCTTGTTGACCCCAGTCTTGGGGTCAACCCCAGATGTCCTCGCTTTTAATGCAGCTCCTCTTCCAATATTGATTTACGCAGATGATGCTGTATTGATAGCTCGAACAGTGGTGGCTTTACAAAGACTGATAGCGGCCTATGTGGATTTTATGAAAGGTTTGGAGGTGCAAGTGAATGAATCAAAATCCTTCGTATTGGTTGCAGGGGTATGCCCGAAGAAACTTCCAGTTTTTCATGTAGGGTCACGGAGGCTGGAGGTGGTGGACACCTTTCCTTATTTAGGGGTTCTCTTTGATAAAAAGCATTCATGGTTACACATTGTGGCTTATAGAGCCTTCGTAATTAAAAGGAGTGTGATGGCCATCTTCAGCTTTATGAAGAAGCTTGGGTCTAGGCCTATTGAGATAATAAAAAAGGTATATAGTGCAAAGACCATCTCTGCTGTTACGTATGGGGCAGAGGTCTGGGGGATGGTGGTAGTAGATTCTTTGCAACAGATAGAGGATGGGTTCTTTAAGAGACTATTAGCCCTCCCTCGTAGTTGTTCTAATTACAACTGTCATGTTGAACTTGGCTCCCCATACCTGTCTGATGCCATTAGGCTTGCCCCTATTTTATTATGGCATTCTATTTGGAGGAGGGACACTGTTAATTTAACTGAAACTATTATTAGAGATTGCCTATGCCTCGATAACGCACATAAGATAGTCTGGCTGCAGTATGTAAAAAATACCCTGACTTAATTGGGTCTGGCTGACTTATACACAAATCCTAGTAGTTGCCTGAATCTTTCTAAAAAAAAAAGAATAAAGGACATCTTTTAGCTAAGGAAGCAGGTGAGAGAGAAGAGAAAAACCGTCTCAAATCCTCTGTAAGGTCATACTTAATGACCCATTCGATTTTGCAGGGGGGAACACTCGTATTTAGAGTTTGTGACCAACCCACAGCACAGATTTATCTTTGTGAGATTTCAAATTTTATTCCGATGATGGGTTTCCCAAGCAAGAGGTATTCGATAGCCAACCTAACAGTGTGTCCTTGTGATGGAAGCTCAGAGCAGTCCGATCTCCATATAATGTTTTTTGTAGTTTTTATAAAGACCAAAGGATGAGGTATATTTGCCCTATTCTGCGCAAATATAATTTTAGACAGTGTCGCCCATGCCTTTATTTTATTAAAAAACTTAGTGATCTACTAGTTTGTTCTGCAATAGCCACATTCCTTTGTATGAAACGGAGGAGAGCTTGTATAGATTGGATACCCTGAGGAACTGTGATTTTATTCATATCTGTTGGCACTATGCACTTTATAAAACCCACATTAATGTTGCTGTCCATCCCGGGAATGCTGTGACTGGATATCATATGATCTATATATATCAGAGAGGCTATTATGCACTATATAAACCCATTGATTATGGTGATAGTGACTGTATGTTCTTTAATGTTTTACAATTGGTCTTTAATATTATTTTATTATGCACTTGATTTTAAATTGATTGTATGTATTGTCTTGAATTTGTGTACTTGATATGCTACAGAAACACTGCAAAATAAAGATATATTGATTGAGTGAGTGAATATAAAAGTAATTCTAACCCCATCATTACCCTCATGTCTGGATATTTCCCCATATCTCTCAATCTAAACCCAAAGCCTAACAAATTCATCCATGATTAGGCACAGCTTATTCCCCTCTAGGGCACCAGTGTCAGCTCCTCTTGAATTTATGGAATGGTTACCAACCATAAATGTTTAAACTTTCTTCCTATACAAACAAGAACCTACCATTCCCAATGCACCGGCCTCACCTGTGCACTCATCTCCTAACACTGTCTCTGTTTAAAACTAAAGGTGCAATGGTGGGCAGGCTCGTAACAGGGAAAAAACCTGCTAAGTAAGACATCTACTTTTGGAGAAAGGTGGGTTCTCAATCATTCACTAATCTCTCACCCACTGTGCCTGCAAAATTTCGTAGCTGCGAGAGCCTTTGTGACCTGCTTGCTGGCATCCTGGCTACGTCTGCAGATGTGTTTCTCCTGTTCCATTGCCTCTGGTGTTCTCTCTTTCTTCAGGTTGTGGCCTTCCATGGCAGTGGAGGAGGTGTCAGTGTAATTTGCCTCCTCCTGGTAAATTAGCTTGTGGGCCACTTCCAATTGCTTTTAGTTGTCTCTTGACCTTTCCATGTAATGCAATGCAGTTGGGAACATCCATTAAACTTGATTTGCTTTTCATGCAGCTCCTTTCTGACTGGGCTGAAGTCTCTAAATTTGGAAGTTGGCCTCTGAGAGATTTTGGAATTGGGTAAGAGGGCTCTCACCGAAACGAAGTGCATCTGTGTGTCTGTCTCGAATCATGAACCTCTCTTTTAATGTTGAGTGGGACAATTTAGGTAGCACAATCCTGGACCTTGTGCTAGCATAGTCAGATCCGCGCCCCACTCTGTGCTCTGATAATCCCTGTCAGCCTGGCGTCCTTGGCGTGGTTTCCTCTGACTTTTTGCCCTCTGACCTCCTTTCTTGCTGACTTCATTTTGCTGGCTTTAGAATTCTGGGCACGTTACCACTGCTAACGAGTGCTAAAGTGCATATGCCTTGTACTCTAAACATGGTAGCATGTGAGACAGCATAAGGATGGGCAATTTTTCTTGCAGTCTTTAGGATCCCCTGAAATTTGCTTTGCGGTACTTAACTTTATAAAAGCAACGTTTTATATTAGGAGGAGATATGAGTCTTAATTAAGATTGTGCTCATTTTTTGCGCTTTGGTAATAACTTCAATTAATTCCTACCTTATGTCCGAAATCAAACCTAAGTACTTTAATATGTCTGTCCTGAATTACATCATTTGTTATGGGCTATAAAATTGGAATTTTATTAAGATTCTGTCGTACTAATTATTTGAATAGTGTTTATGTTTTTTAGATAGGATGTGTTTTAATGAATTTGTATATCATTTTAACGTGAATTTTTAACGATGTTTATCATTATGTTTTCTTGCGCTTTTATGGCTTTCTGCCGAATAAAGTTTATTTTGACTGACTGACTGACTGGTAACATTGGCTGAATGACAATTGGCTTATTTAATTTACTTGTAAGTCCCTGGTAAAGTGCACTGTATGTGCCCAGGGCCTGTAAATTAAATGCTACTAGTGGGTCTGCAGCACTGATTGTGCCTACCCACTTCAGTACCCCCTTAACATGTTTCAGCCCTGCCACTGCAGAGCCTGTGTGTGCAGTTTTAAACTGCCGTTTCGACCTGATATAATATAACCACCGCCAAGTCACAGGTGAATATGAGAATCTGTAGCAAGTCACATGTTATCAAAGCCGTCACACGCATCACAGTTTCCAGCACACCACCCTTGCTGTACATGGTTATTATTACTGGAGGCTAAAAAAAAGGAAGCCATCGAATGGCCACAGTCGCACACAATGATAATGATTGCAGCCGGTTAGATAGATTGTGAAATAATTGTGTGTTAAATCAAAGAGGGCACTCATGTGGTACTCATCTGCTGCCTCCACCAGTTTCCCCCAGGAGTCAAAGCAGGAGGTTTTTCTGAAGTTTGCAACATCTTCTGCACCTCTGCCATGGCTGGGAAGGGGGAACAGGTCGCATACGATAGCCCCCTCAGCTCCGCATGACTCTAGCAGGACGGCCAGTTGCTCTTCCTGCCACCCGGGTTCATAGGAGACAGAGGCAGCGCCACAACGCCTCTGGTCCCCCAACAAGCAATGCTGCTGCTGCCCAGAACAGCAGCCGACCCAGCCCATCCTTAGCACTGACAGCCAAATATGCTCCAAAGAACTTAGTTCCAACCAGCTCCAACCCAAAATCCCGTCCAATAGTCTGCACAGCTTATGCCGTATGCGTTCCGAGGTTTGCATTGCGTCATGCTTGTCAAGCCCCTTGCTCCTTCTGGAACACAGTTGGACATCATTCTCATTTGTTGCACTCTCTTTTTCCAGGGGCAATTGGGCTCATTTTATAAAATTAATGCGCAGCAGGAACCAGGAAGTAGGGGTGAGCGCTGGTAAAGTCCGCCATGCGGTGGTCAGTAGAGTTTTTGCTGAACTCCACGCTAGAGGGCAAAAGTTTGCGATCTCTGCCGGCAGAGCGGAGTTTGCAGCCCACCCCTACAAATAAGTCACCTTAAGGTAGACCCTGGGCAGCCCCATGGGCATGGAGCAGTGTATTCAAAAGGTCGGACTTGTACCATGGAGTTTTACATGTCCTGGTAGGGGAAACTATCAAATTCGTTTTTCACTACCTGCAAGGTCTATCTCTCCCATAGTTTAACACTGGGAGTGCCTTAAAACATCTTTTAAGTGTAATTTACAATTGGGACAAGATAGAGATTTTGAGTTTGGTGTCTCTGTACTCACAATTTAAAATCACAGCTTATGGTGAATTTGGATTTTAAATTGCAAGTCAGAAAATGTCACTTTTAGAAAGTTGGCATTTTCTTATTTTAACCATTCTGTGCCTCTGCAGGCCTCTTAATACACATATGGATTGGGTGACAGCTGGGCTTTGTGCATTCCCTTTAGAAAGTCACACACAAAGGGAGCTGGGGTGTGACATTTGTATCCTGATGGCCTATCACCAGGCTGATCTTCTTGAGGTAGATTGGGAGGGAGGAGCTGACACTTGCACCTGAATAGGGCTGTGCCTGTCTCCACACAAAGAGCTGCTTACCCACCTGTAGTGAGTCTGGAGCCAGGGATGGCAAAGACCTTCTGATCATCAGAGGCCTCTTTAAAGTATTCCCCACTTCAAAGGCATAACTGGGTATATGTAATGGACCCCTGACACCACCAAAGCAGAACTTTGCTGGATTCAAGGACATTCTGCCAGGAAGAAGAGCTGCTGTGCTGTGTTTGCCTGCTGCCAGCTGATTGCTGTGCTGCAGGAGGGATTGCCAAATTTGCTACCTGCTTTGCTGTGCCGGCCTGCTGTTTCTTGCTGGGAGTGAGAAGGACTGGACATGCTCTCTACATCCTTGCACCCAAGTTTCTCCAAGGGGTTTGCTGACTTGCCCCCTGTTTTGAAGTATCAGGGTCATCAAAGACTTCCTTCAACTCTGCTTTAGCTGCTGGACTCCGCCAACTGTGAGTCCTGCCCTGCCAAGAGGTGCCAATCCAGTCCTGGGCCTTGAAAGAGGGTTCTGCAGCTGTTTTTCTACACGAATCGATGCAGTGACAACCTTGGGCCGATCGGACTCGATGCAGTGCCTTTCGATGCCTATGCAGCGCCAATTCGACTACGACGCGGATCACGACTGCGAGGCTGGAAGACGCTGCAGCTCCGATCTGAAGACGCCACCACGAGGCTCGACGATGATGCAGCGCCTGCATCGTAAGGGTTTCGAACTGACGCATCAAGCCCTCAATGCTGGCACTTGCTCCATCCAAGGTACTTTTTCAGGGGACCCCACATGGGTCCTGTAGCCAACCTTCCCTCCATCACAGTCGGCCTGCAACTTTGGATTTACCCTGGTCTAGCATGACCTCAAGAAACGCCTAAGTGCTATAAACTTAAAAGCACTAAATTGCGGTTTATTCTTTAAAAGTTCTTATCTTGAGTTCTACTTATTCTATTTTTGTCATTTTGGTCTTATTTTACTCAGATAAATGTTCTCTATTCTTCTAAGCTGTGGAATATTTTTTTGTGGAATATGTTTGTGGTGTTGTCACTGTATTATTGTAATATAAGTGTTGCGTAAATACTTTACTCATTGCCTCAAGTTAAGCCTGACTGCTCTGTGCCAAGCTACCAGAGGCTGATCACAAATTAATTTAGGTTGTGTGTATCTAACTTACCCTGACTAGGATTGTGATCCCTACTTGAACAGGGGGTAAACCTCTGCCAACTAGAGACCCAATTTATAACAATGCCAAACGGGATGTCCTCTTCAACCTTCCTAGGGAGATCTATAGAAGCCATGCATAGAGGTCATCCTCTTCTAGGATATAAATCTGGATGGTATCCTTCCTTGATTAATTCTTGAGGCCCTCACCTTTCTCTAAGAGGGACTTTGTTTGTTTTTTGAGATGTCACTGAAGTGTGAAAGAGCTGCTTCAAGTCTGCCTTAGCCGATATGTGACTTTCTGATTCCAACTTTGATTTAAGGAGAGTATATCTCCTTTGATGTCAACAATGTTCTGGGCTAGATTTGCTTTTTAGTGCTGCAAGGCCCTCCGTTATAGGTTTTTTCAAATCCTGACTTCAGTTCAGCTAGAAAACCTCACTTATGGTGTATGTTAGAAAATGTTCAATGTTGTCAGTTCTTACCTTCTTGGGGATGTGCTGCATGTGGTGAGCCGAAATAGCTCCAAACTTTCCCACAGAGGTCACACAGTCTGTGGAATGACCTGGCTCTACATTGATTCCAGTTCCCTTGTCATGACGGCTCATGCTTCACCACAGAGACAAAGACTCTCACACCAGCCTCACAGCTCTAGTTCCTGTACCACTGTTTGCTGATGAGTCTAGAGCTGTATGTTTAAGACTTCCATGTCGGCCCCACTTTTCAGGGAGGGCAAAGGGTCTTTATCACCTGTTTCTTCACTATAGTCTAGGCACTAGACTGATCTCAACTGGTGGGTAAGAGGCAATGTGGCTGGAGATTGCTCAATGCCATTGCAGCAGGCTCACACTCCTCAGTGCAATGCAGCAAAGTACCAGGGCAGCATGGCTCTCATGACCCCTTTTTACTAGGTCTGTTTGATCAGCAAGCGAAATGTGCAGGAGTGCCACACACAAGAGAGAGACAGAACAAATCCCATAATGTGTCAGCGATGGCCAATCGTACCTCCATACTCATCAACTTTGCTGGCTATCATTAGTAGGCATGACCTCCCCAGCAACATGCCACTGCAGGAAAAAGCTTCCCTCCTCATTTAAACTGCCTGCTGCAGCCTCACAGGACTCACCTGACCATCAAAGGACACCCTGGGGACTCTACCAGGGAGGTTTTTTGTCCACTCTTCTGAAGATGCAGATTTCAACCTGGAAGGTCAGGCCCTCACTGCTTCCTACACATCTTAGTCAGCTCCATCCTGCGTTCACTGTCTCAGGAAACAAGCTGCTGGGTGGTTGGAACCATGTTAGTTATCACGCTTTTTCACTTCTTTTGCAGCTCTTATGAAATAAGATGAAGAGTTGCGGGGCACTACACCTGGTCACCACCGCTGGGTCACACTCAGACTCAATATGGGCAGGGAATCTGGAATTATGGCATCATCTGAGAACTGGAGGCAGGGCATGAAGTATGACAGCAGTTATGTCATACTCCATGCCCAGCCAGAATTCAAGCTCCATTTCCTGAAGGATTTAAACAATGCAATCTTTTAAGGGTATCAATAAAGAGACCTCAAAATGTTCCTCATACATTGAGGTAAAGACTACTATTTTAACTTGAAAATTTTTCCCACTCCCAATACTAGCTTTAGTTGTTTTTTTAACTGCTGTTATTAATACTGGTAGTGTTATTTGTAATATGTTGCTCTGTGTCCACATACGCGGAAATGATAGAGTGGTATAGATGTAAGGACAAAAACGTCCCTCACATGGTAATGGGCGTGCACCCTTGCCCTGAGTGCCCCAGCTGTAATGATGTCTGGATCCCTAATGCTGATTTTCCTTCTCATAGGCAAACACGAATCATGTGTGTGCACCATGATGTAGGCCTGTCTCATGGATTCTCATTTTGTTGGACCAGAAAGCCCCATAATGGCTGCCTTTACTAGGAGTTAAACAGCACAAGCATGGTGGTGGCAGCATAATGTGTACTGACCAGTTGGAGTGAACAGGTCTTTTTTTCTTGTGTCACGGGAGTGAGGTCTACAAGCACACTCGTTTAAAGTTCTGCTATGTGCTTAACTCACCCTTTGCCTACATCGGTTGGGTGTGTAGTACGGGCCAGTGCATGTGTGATCCACATGAGGTGGGTGTACGGGTGCCTGTGACTGGCACAATTCTGGAATAATGCAGTACTGTGCAGTGCATGCATGTTACATGCATGTGCTGGGTGTATGTTTGCTGTACTCTTCAAGACGTCTGCTGGGGACCAGGACTCGGGGCCACTGCCTTCTAGTCTCCCAACTGGGTGAAGGGAAATCACTGAGAGAATCCAAGACCACCTGCCCTTGAGCTTGGAGCACGAGCATCTGCCTGGTTGTCAAAACCTGTGTGCCCTGTGTGGAAGAGGAGAGCGCTGCGCTGAAGGGAGCGAGGTCCAGAGGGGAATCCTGGTGAGTGGATCCACATAGTGAGGTGTGAGGAGGCAGCTGTTGCACCGATCGAGTTGTTGCCCATGTGCAGGAAAAGTTGGTGACCCTAGTTTGCCAGAGGAGGTCTGCTGTGAAGTGAGCCGTGATTTTGGCTGCACACGACGGGCCATTACCCATATGCAGGATAATTCTGTGACCCCGTATGCCAGGTGGGGCCACCGTGAAGAGTATTGCCATCCGGCTGTAGCCCATGTATGGTGATAAGTTGGCCACACCGTATGCCAGGTAGGGTCGCTTAAAGAGATCCATTGTGCCAATTGGGTTGCAGCCCATGTACAGTGGAGGGACGGTTACGCAGTATGCCAGAGGGAGCTAGCGGGACGAAGCAAGTAGTGCGACCTGGCTGAGATTGTCATCGAAGGAGAGAGGCTGCTGTGGGGGCACATTTCTTCGGCTAGAGATGGGTGTGGAGGCATTCCAGTGACCCGGATTGCCAAGGTGGATGCAAATAATATTGTTTAAAAAGTTTAACGCTCACAGGGGCATATGTACAAGGAGTTAACGCCGCCATAGCGTCAATTGTTTGATGTTACGGCAGCTTTTTTTTAATCGCAGTATTTACAAGTTGCCGCTAACCACAGTTAGCTGCAGTTTTCCGGCGTAAACGTGAATTTTTAGGATCGCCACTTCTGTTAGCTGGACTTAACGAAAATGAGATGCAAGGTAGACGTTCCCGTGCAAAAACTGCCTCTAACCCCACTTCGCGATATGTACAGGGAATTCATTGTATGATGCAAAACCAAAAAAACTGCCTCTAACTCCAGTTAGAGGCAATTTTTTTAAGACCAGAAAATAGCTGGTCTTAAAAATGGTGCAAACACTTGGGGCCTCATTTCAGAAGGTTTTGGTGCTGGACAGCGCTGCAAGGAATGTTGCTGCGCTGCCCTGCGACAAAACTACAGGGCAGGAATGCGCACCATCAATAAGAACAACAGACAGCGATGCAACACTTTTCACTATGCCCTTCTTGTGACACCATGGATGCACTGTATTCACTGTACGGCGCACCATGTTGCAATTAATGACAGATACGTCTGGAATCCTGACGTATCCGCCAGCGCTAAAGTCACGCACTGCTGCAGTTGTGTACCAAGCATGACGCAACTCCAGTAATGCATGGGGCCAGCCTATCCCTGTGGCACTGCGTCACCCTTACGCCTGCCATGAGGCAGGCATAAGGTACTGACGCAGTGGCGTCCCACAATTGTTGCAGTGAAATCTGATGGATTTCACTGCACCACTCCTATGAGGCTTTGTTGCGTGGGAACGCCCACCCTGCATACATCATATCTGATGCAGGTATAATGTGGCACAGGGCTTCACAAGGTCACGCATATGCCTAGATGGGTCACTTTGGAAATACGGCACAACGTGGTGCAAGAATCACGCTGCAAGTACGTCAAGAAAATGAAACACCGGCGGGGTGAAACTGTCGGAAGGGGCTCATTAATAAGCCCCCCTGTCTTTTTCTCCTATGTTAGCGCACAATGGCTGCCATGCGCCAACGCAGGCACCCTTGTGCCATGGTGCAAGGGTGACAGTGTTGCGGAGTTGATTGATGTTGTGGCTCCATCTCTTCTCGAGACGTCTGCAGGTAGGGCTGGACTAGTGGAGGGCGGGAGAGAACCAGTTGGCCTTCTTGGAGTGTTGTTTGCCTGGTCTTTTCTTCAGGGGTGCCAGGGTGTCGGCGCAGTTGGAGATCCATCGGTGGAGGTTGCGCACTGCGGTGTTGGCGTCTGTAAGCGTTGGCGGAGTGGTGGTGCTGAGGGAGTTGACGAGAAGGTCTTCAGTGGCCTTGATACAGCTGCAAGGGGGGGGCAATGATGGCGATGGTGTACGGTGGGCGTGGTGAAGGCGTGATGTAAACAATGATGGTCGGTACAGGAGAGTCCTGTGGTGTGGCTTTAGTTGAAGTTCCCGCTGGTGGAGAAGACGGGCTCGAGCGTGTGTCAGGCTATGTGGGTTGGTGCGGTGACTGGCTGCTTGAGTCCGATGTCGGTGAGGTTCCCCAGGAGGGGGGTGGTGTTGGTCCAGATCTGGAAGTGGAGGTGTTCCATGGCCACCATCGGGTTATTAGAGTGCGTGGTCAGTCGGAGAGTGCTTTTGTAGACAATGGCAATGCCTCCTCCTGGGTGCTCGGGGTGGTCCATGCGGGTGAATTTGAGGCCGCCGTGGATGGTGATGGCGATGTCCGGTCCGGAGCAGAGGTTGGTCCAGGTTTCCGTGAATAAGGCGAAGCCTGAAGAGGTGGCGTTGAGGAGGTCCCAGATTTCTGTTGCGTGTTTGCGGAGGGACCACACGTTGAGGAGGATGCAGTTGAGCCGGTCGGCTGCGCTGTTGGTCAGTTGGGTGGTAGGAGGCGCTTGTGTGCTGATGTGGCAGAAGGTGCGTTTGCAGTTTCGACAGGCGCAGGGTGCAAGAGAATTCTACAGTGTTGCTAGATGGAAGGCAGTGTGGCATCCAGAGTTGATGGCGAGGAGGGTGTTGGTGCCGTAGCGGTGGAGTGTCCGAGAGGAAGGGTCCTTGGTGCTGGGTGCGGTCAAGGGGCGGACGGACGCAGACGGGCTTGCCTTTGGCGCACCAGTGGTACACCCGCTGCGCATGGTGGCACAGTGGCCGCCATTAAGCAGTGCCGGGGGGGACTGGACAGCTGGGAGGTGGGAAACCTGGGAAAGGACACTAGAGGGGGCAGGGACGTGGCGGGGAGCAGGGGTTGTAAATATATTTTTAAATAATTCTTACCTCAAGGCCGGGTCCTGTGTCTTTTGTGCTCCTGCTCTCCTGAGACTGCTTCCAGGAACAGGAAGCAGGCAGCCAGGCTCCCTCCCCTAAGCCAATCACAACGCTACCATGCGGCGTTGCGATTGTTCTTGAGCGCCGTGACAAGGCATTCAGCCAGGGACTGGAGGGGTGGGCATGTACTCCATGCAGGCTGTAATGCAGCCTGCATTGCAAACAGGGAAGTGCGCATGACTGCTTTGGGTGGCCTGAGAGGGCTGACCAAACAGTCATTGTGCACTTGAGTGGGCATACCACTCCACCCCTGCCCTGCTCCGTGAGTAGAGCAGCCTCACCCACCCTCCCGTCCGCAAAAAAAACATAGCATGAGTACATCAGAAAGTTATCATCATGTTATGTTTCCTCTTCTTGCGCTGCTTGAAAGCAGTGGGGCAACGCTCTCCTGCCATAGCGGATGAGCCGCCACTGAGGGGTGAGTCACCCACAGGTGCTCGGCCTGGGCCCGACTTGACCCCGGGCCTCCTCCAGAACACGTCCCACCTTCTCCTCACCAGGACATTGACACTGTGGTGCAATCTGCTGTACTCTCTCCAAATCAGTGACTCATCCAGCAGGAGCCTCAGCTAGGTGGGATTTCATAAGCCTGGGTACTGCAGTCGCCGCCAAGTCCGCTGGGGAACCTCCAGATGCAGGTGATGCAACAGGGCCCCCTTAGGCGTGAAGCTGCAGCGCTCCAGTCACACAAGTTGGCACAGATCAGGGGCCTCACCCTCCACAGCGACCGACCAGCACAACATCCTCTGGCTTGTGATGCAGAGAGGCACGGCCCACCATTGGTAATCTCTTCTGTGCACCCCGGTGTAGTGGTGGCGCATGGTATGCGATGCAGACCTCCCTACGTTGGTGCGCAGGAGCACCTCTACCATTCACAGCTTCAAGGGGCACCAGGTAGTCTTCTCACACAGGTCAGCAACATGTCTCCATGCGACCTGGCAGACTTCACCACCAGGTAAGGGCCTTCACCGACACCTCAATGTCTACTGCCATGGCCCAGCAACTCCACAGCACCTCTGCATCCCACTCTGGGTCCCAGATGCAGGCCCAGCGAGGCCTTCGGTCCCAGTGGACTGTCCGCGCTTTCAAGGTTTTGGATGCCATGTTGTTGCAAGGAATGCACAATGATAAGTGATGCATCACTAGTTTTGCCCAGCGATGCGCCTCTTTTCATGATTGTAGCCCTGAATTTCCTCTTCTCCTGGGACTCTGGCTGGTCATCCTGGCTGTTGGAGGGCTTGTTGAGCTGTGCTGCACTTGGCCCTGGCTGCTCCATTCTGCATTCCATTGGTTTTGTTTCCAATTTTTCATTGGAGGTGGACTCATAGGCTATTTTTGCCTCTAGAGGCAAAAAAAGTCACGTTGGGCTGACTAACGTGAGTTTTTTTTGCCGCTAATGGGCCTTTCGGCAGTTTTCGCCCGCTAACGGCAGAATTTGTATCGCCTTCATGCTAGTGTTAGCGGCAGTTTTCACTGTGGCTACCTGAAACTATCCCCCATGTAGCAACGTATTGTAAATACATCGCTAACAGGGCAATAGTTTTTGATGATAGGCCGCGTTAAGAAAACCGTCGTTAACTAGCGTTAGCGTTAGTTAGCGGCAGTACTTGTACATATACCCCACTGTTTGTGGTACATTTACGATCAAAAAAAGAGCTGTCCACTGTGTGGATGTGGTACGAACCACTTATATATTTGGGAGAGAGTTTTGCTTTGAATCTCAGGTAAAGTCAACAGAGCAGAACACAATTGTGACCTATTGGAACCTGATGAACACTCTCACTCTTGTGTTGAGGGTGTCTCCATATGGTATACTCCTCTTGTTGGGGCCGATTCACAGAACTAATCTGAGATAAAATGCTAAACTTTCTACTTTTGGTATTCACAGAAGGCATTTAGTAGTAGTAAAGTTAGGACTCCTAACTTTACTACTACTAAACTGAGATAAGATTCTAAACTTACTACTTTTGGTATTCACAGAAGGCATTTAGTAGTAGTAAAGTTAGGACTCCTAACTTTACTACTACTAAATGCCTTCTATGAATACCAAAAGTAGTAAGTTTAGGATTTTATCTCAGATTAGTTCTGTGAATCGGCCCGTTGTTCTGAAGAAGACCCCTGTTGCTGTTTTCAGACACGCGTTGGATATTTGAGGTCGAAACATCAATGATTATGTTTAATCTTAGCCATTGAAACTGGCTGTTAATAAACGCACAGCCACAATGTTTTCTACAAATCACGCAATGGACAGCTTATTGTGAAATTATCAAAGCAATTGTGTGTGACCTATTGCTACAGCACGAGCACAAGCACTTTACATTCACTTATCAAGGAGCACCCCCTTTCTTCTTTTCTATGTTTTGATCAAAATGTTTCTTACGATATAATGCATTTTGCCGAGTTAATATCATTCTATTTACTCATTTTTCTGCCTATGTGTATTTGTGATGGTTATTGGGACGGTTTGACCCAGATTGAGGATTTACCTCTCAGGTCTACCTAATTAAGGAAGATATATATAAATTGATCCGACAGAGCCATTACGATGTATACTGTACTTAAACCAGGTTCTGAGGCACACAGGGTAAGCCCATACTTTTTTGCGCCGTGGTGACCCTACCAGACCTGAGCTGTGACTGAGGATCAGCACCAGGATCTTCACCTTCCCACCCACTACCCGTGGGAAGAGCCAAATAACTTACCCAGTTTGGAGGAGCATCTAGAACCCCCCCAACTGATGCAGCTGCAGGACAGCTTGTGAGCAACCCAAGGACAGCTGCATGCCACGTGCAACAGACTTACCGGAGACAACCATTGAAGCTCCAGCACCCACAGAAGGGGTGTGCTCAGAGACTCTGGTTGCTTCGATCCTGCTGGTGCAGGGAAGACTGGTTTCGGGCCAGTCGGGCCTAGGGGAACCTGCTTGCCAGATAGTGCATCAGCGCTAGAATTCTGTTGACTTTAATACAGTAGGAGTGGGTCTCCTGAGACTCTAACTCAGCCGCGGTGGGGCCGGGTGGAGGGGGATTTCGACAGATGATGATGAGGGGAAATTAAATAAATAATTAATTTTTCCTCATCATCGTCATTCGAAATCCCCCTGTCCCCCACCTGGCCCACCGCCCCACCGCTCTTACCTGCACGGCCCATGGCTGCTCTAACTACTAGTGGGCCTTAACCTGAGTGTCACTGTTGAAGTATGAAGGAAAGAGGCGGACAGGTAAGTCTCCAACACAGTAAGTTTATTTCGCTCTTCAGCTGAACGGGGATCCCAGCCTGCTGTAACCTTCAACCGCATCTCCGAGAATGCTGTGCCTCCGTGGAACACCAGAGGAGGATTCCACGAACTCTACAACATCCCCACGAGACGCAGCGAAGAGCAGGCACCAGGACAAGTACACTTTATAACATATCCCTTTCGTTGTAAACAGAACAAGATAAAAACTGAAGTGTAAATAAACTAGGAAACACTCCTAGAAATACAGAATGTAAAAACTGTCAAAAGGAAGAAAGCAACAAAAAGAAGAACAAGCATTGAAGAAACGTGACTTGCATTAATTACTCTTTGAGAGAACAGAAAAACAATGCACAAACGTAAACATGCACGTAGCTTCACAAAACAAACTAAGTCATTACAAAATCTTTAAATCTCTCAGGAACCGTGGTTGTTTTCCAACACAAGTAGACCCACCCCTCTCCTCGGAAAGAGACTGTGAGAGGTTCCTGTGAGAAGAATTTCCAAAAGTAACATCATTATTTTTTTATACAGAGCTATTCTCCTCATGTTCCATTTTTGTCCATTCTCTAGTACTACATGCCACTTGTGTACCTCCTTCACCAACATGGGATCAGAGAACCTGTTCGGTCCATGCTCTCTTCTACCCAACTTTACTTTGATAAAATCACCAACTTCAACCTTCCCAGAATGCTCGATACAAACAGAATTACCAACACACTCATGCATCCACTGAGGAGTAAGCTTAGTTTTCGGTATTCTTCCCCTCATTTTGGTAAAAGGCACCTCATTTGTGACTCCATGTACAGTTGTGGTATAAGACCAAACCATGTCCTCTACGCTCTTCAGAACATCTTGACCCCCTTGTATGGCCATTTGAATAGTGCCCTTGACAACCCTATTCATGCGTTCAACCATGCCGTTTCCTTGGGGGTTGTACAAACAAGTACACAAGTGCTTTATGCCATTACCCATGTGAAAACTCCGCATGGCATGGGAAGTTAATTGGGTACCATTGTCAGTTACCAAGACATGCGGAAAACCTTCCCTCTTGAAGATTGAGCACAAGCTCTTAATGGCTGTACTAGTGGTAATGTTTCTTAAAAATTCTACAACTAGCCATCTAGACGAAACATCCACCAGAACCATGGCAAAGCGTTTATCGCCAGAAAGGAACTCCATTGGACCAATGAAGTCCAGACATACTTTTTCCCATGGTAACCCACCTTGACCACCAGAAATAGAACCCATGCCTTGCGAACCTACTTTCAATCTTTTCTCCCTTTCTTTGCAAAGTGAGCAACTCTCAACCCATACTTTAACATCATCATCAAGACCTGGCCACCAAAAGTTGTTCTTAAGGCGTTTCATAGTAATGGTCTGACCTAGGTGCCCTTCATGTGCCAAAAGAAAAAGTTTCCTCCTAAGTGCCCTGGGGGGAATAAACCTCTCACCCCTCAAAACTAGATCATCAGAGACCCCAATGTTGAGTTCCTCTTGCAGTTTGACATACGTACGTAAGGAGGGCTTAACGTTACCTTCACGCCTCCAACCTGATCGAATGGAATTTACTAACTCACAATAGTCAGGATCATCAATCACAGCTTGATGCCACTCATCTTTAGAGATGGATTTTAACTCATCCACACATGCATCCTCAACACTTGCCACCATGCAAACCACCTCCTCTTCGAGCTCTACGTTCTCCTCCATTTCGAGAGGAAGTCTTGATAAGCAGTCCGCCTGGACATTTTTCCAACCAGAGATGTGTTCAAGTTTGTACATGAACTCTTGCAACTTTGCTGCAAACCTCATCAGGCGAGGGGAACCTTTGCTAGCACCTCCCGGATTTAAGATTCTGATAAGGGGTTTGTGGTCTGTTCTAAGGGTGAAGTGAGTTCCCCACATGTAGGTATGGAAATATTGGACACCCCACGCAGCAGCCAAAGCTTCACGCTCGATAACAGCGTAATTACCCTCTGAGCTACTGAGTGTGCGTGACGCGAAAGCCACGGATTTTTCAACTCCACATTTAATTTGTGATAAAACAGCACCAACACCATGAGCACTGGCATCCACAGTGATGAAAGTATCTTTGCCAGGTTCAAATGGAGTGAGAATACCGGCACTGATAATCTCATCTTTGATGTTTTGGAAAGCTTGAACTTGCGGTGCATCCCAAGAGAACGGTGCCCCTTTCCTTAACAATTGTCGTAGCGCCTCTGTTTTGTGTGCAAAATTGCTAACAAACTTTGAGTAATATTCGATTAACCCCATAAAGGATTTTAGCTGTTCCCTGGTGGTGGGTGTGGCTGCCAACCTATTGGCTTTCAACAGATCTTCTTTAGGTTGCACACCCCCTTCAGAAATGGTGTAACCCAAATAATCCACCTCTTTCATCATAAACTTACATTTGTCCTTTCTTAATGTAAGACCAGCTTTATGTAATATATCTAAGACATTGGCCAAAGTAAGGTTATGTTCAGCTTCATTTTTACCAGTGATAAGAATGTCGTCTTGGAAATAGTGGGTATTCTTCACGCCTTTAAGTAGCCGATGCATCATGCGCTGAAAAACACTAGCGGCTGAAGCAAGGCCGAAAGGGAGCCTCTTAAATTGAAAGACCCCCTCCATGGTCAGGAAAGCAGTTACTTTCCTTGAATTGGGATGTAAGGCAACCTGATGGTATGCTGACCTTAGATCAAGCTTAGTGAAAAACTTAGCTATGTCCATCAGGAGCACCATCTCAGATATATTAGGAAGAGGAAAACTATCTACGATAATATTCTGGTTAAGTGACCTGAGGTCAACACAGAAACAAAGTTTCCCGTCCTTTTTCTTTGTAACGACCACCGGAGAAAGCCACTCCGAGAATTCCACGGGTTCAATAACGTCTTGTTTCTGCATATCATCCAACATCTCCCTAACCTCATCACGAACGGAGATGGGTATCTTTCTTAGGGGATGCCTGACAGGATGAGCATCATCCTTGAGCTTAAGTTCATGTGTGTACCCCACTAGTTTTCCCAAATTCATACGAAAAACATCACTGTATCTTGACAAGACAGAGTCAATGGTGGGATAGTCCTCCACCACCAGCACCTGCTCAGTAGACCTGGGGTCAATGATGATATGCAAGTCATGCTGTTGCACCCATCCTAGAATAGCAGGACCATCATTAGAAACATACACTTTACCTATGGCACTTCTACCCTTGAATTCAAACTTGGTTTCCATGACACCTTTGATAACAATGGCTTTGCCACTGTACCCTTTTGGAGAGATATCACTGTTAATGAGTGAAACATTAGGCCAACATTCATTAAAAATGCGAAAAGGAATAATAGTGAACATAGAACCCGGGTCAACCATTAAAGATAATGAGACACCATTCAAAGTGAAAGTAGCTTTGGGTCTCTGTAAAGTGCTTGTATAGTCATCTTCCACACACAGAGAAATGTCAGGTGCAACACAATCCTCGTCGATAAAGGCAACTCTGTTTCTAGAAGAATTTTTACAGCCTTTGCTTAAATGTCCTTTCTTCCCACACTTCCAACATATTTTATCTCTGGCAAAACAACCAACATAGGGGCATATTACCAAGCCCCTATCGCCACCACAACGTCACTTTTTGTGACGTTGTGGTGGTGATAGGGTCAGCGCCCTATTACCAAGGCAGCGTTAAACCACATAACACGGCTAAAAGCCACGTTAAGTGGCTTAACGCTGCCTTGGTAATAGTGCCCCTTTCACCCTAAACTTAGCGTGTAAGGGGCGTGCATTGGGTGTTGCGGTGGGAGTTCCACCGCAACACCCATTCACTTCAACGCTGCCACCTATTATCAAGAGAGGCGATAATAGGTGGCAGCGCCGAACTTAAGACCAGGAAAATCCTGGTCTTAAGGTGGCGATATGAGGAGAAATGCTTCATTTCTCCTCGTTTTTGCTTTTTCTACGTGTGCTGCCTTGTGCAGCACACATGGAGAAAGCAAAATGCCAAGGTATGTTTATGTACATAAACAAACCTTTTTAAAATGCCATTTTGTAACTTACATGTGTGCTGCATGAAGCAGCACACATGTAAGTTACAAAATGGCATTTTAGGTTTGTTTATGTACAGAAAGGGACACCTTCCTGTACATAAACAAACCTCCCTGCTCGCAACCACCCTTGCACTCTGGTGCAAGGGTGCCTGCGTTGGCGTTAAGTCGTGAGACTTAGCGCCATCGCAGGGGGAAACGCCAGGCTGCACCATATCCTTGGTAAAATGGTGCAGCCTCGCGTTTCCGAAGTGGCGATGAGAGGCGTTAAGCCAAGGAGGCTAACTCCTCTCACCGCCACTTCCTAGATAATATGCCCCATAGTCTGCAGCATGACCCATGCTGCCACATCTGTAGCACCCATAAAATTAGCTTTTATTGTCGCCAGGCAATCTAATTTTAGGTTTGGAAGAGCTAGGAGTGTATTGTTTATTTATATGATCAATGTCCGAAGAAGTGTCTTTTTTCGTCACCACATTTACTGTGTCATCCTTTTTCAATTCTAAAGAATGCATTTCTTGCATGCATTTATCAGACTCCTCGACGACCTTAGCAATAGTAATGGCTTCAAGTAGGGTGGGATTTCTAGCAGCCCAAAGTTTCTCCTGCATTCTTTTATTTTTGCACTGTACGATTAGTTGGTCTCTGATTAATTGATCAGTCATGGCACCAAAGTCACATTTAATTGCAAGCTCACGTAGACGTGTAACCATTTGATCAACAGTCTCTTTATCTTTCTGGGGTAGAGAATAAAATTTATGACGCTGCATGACGATGTTGAATTGTTTTCCATAGTACTTAGCAAGTCTTTGTTTTGCCTCAATGTAAGGATTGTCAATAGGTTCACCATCAGCACCAATAATCTCAGGAAGAAATTTGAAAACATGTCGACCTGCTTTCCCTAATGAGTTTAATAATAGTGCTTTCTTTCTGGACGCTTGAAACCTGAGACCATCAATGGCTTCTAAGTAATTTTCAAAAATGCCAATCCATTCTTCCCATTCAATAGATGGTGTTTCACCTTCAAGTAAGAATACAGGTGGAGGAGAAATCATTTGACTTGCAGCCATAATGTGTGACGAAGGTATTGCTTGTAAGGCGAGGAACACAATAAGAACTAATTTGATTAGCACATATAAGGTGTGCGAATCACCAAAGAAGAACTTGAAGAGGTGTGCAGATCACCGTGTGGATCTGCAAAGTATGATGTGCAGATCACCGTAGAGAAAATAGTGGAAACAACCACTAAAAACAATGGGGTGTGCAGATCACCGCTTGGATCTGCAATGTATTTTATAATAAGTAATGTATTTTGAAATAAGTAATACGTAGTAACTAATTTGTACACTGAAACTAAGGAGCGAACAATAATGTGAATCCATCCACAAGTAGAGAATAAGGTGTGCAGATCACCATGTATATCTGCAAAGTAATGAAATGAAAATGAAAATGAGCAAGGTAGACAGCACGAAAATATGTAGAGTAGCCAATTGAATAAGACGGCTTGAATGACAGAAGAAAGCGGAGAACATCTGAGGGAATGCGAGGCAACAAAGTATCAGCGTGTCGAGATAAAACTGTGAAAAGCGGCCAAAACAAAGAAAGTCAAAGTAAAATGGCTGCACGTTGCGTGTTGACGTAGGGAAGCAGCTATGCAGAACAGCCAGATCCAAGATGGTGTCCCATTAACGTGTGCATGCTGACGCCACTGCTGGCAAGGAGAAGGCAATATGGGTGACGTTGACGTTGCTAAGCAACGTGACAAGATGCTGTAGGCGTGCGCGAGCACGAAACGGCTTGCGATCGTAAAATATGTAAACGGGCGAAAATGTCAATAACAAACAGTACCTTATCAAAGTTGAAAATGACGAAGATAGCGGTGAGCCTCACCAACAGGACCTCACTGGAACAGGAGCGCAGGGCTTCCTTTAACAACGGAAACTGGAAACAAGACGCGTGGATTCACTCCCCACAGACGAAGAGCTGGAGCAGGCAATCGTTGCCAAAATGTTGAAGTATGAAGGAAAGAGGCGGACAGGTAAGTCTCCAACACGGTAAGTTTATTTTGCTCTTCAGCTGAACGGGGATTCCAGCCTGCTGTAACCTTCAACCGCCTCTCCGAGAATGCCGTGCCTCCGTGGAACACCAGAGGAGGATTCCACGAACGCTACGACATCCCCACGAGACGCAGCGAAGAGCAGGCACCAGGACAAGTACACTTTACAACAGTCACCTATAGTGAATGGGGAATAACCACTATCACTACCTTGGGAGGAGTGGAACTTAGTATACGCCTATAAACCACTACAGACCTAACCCCAGGAGACAGTGTGTACTGTTTATGAATGTTGTATTTCAGGAGTAAAAGGCCCAACTGCCACGGTTTAGCCCAGTAAGCCCTGCTTGCCCCATGGCCCTCTGAAAGGTGTTCTGACAATAGAAAGCTCTCAAATAAATAAAAGAAATACAAAGTTAATTCTTATCATCAATGACAGTAGACAAGTTGAACACACAAAAGGTGATGAAGAAAATGCTTGAACACAGTCTAAACCACTGGCAATCGCCCTTAGTAGCATTACAACCCAGCGTTTTTCACCCACTGTGTCACTCTAGACAGAAGACTGCCCTATACAAATCAGTACTGATCCTGCAGTTCATGGGAACAGTCCATCCCATACTACTACTAACCAAGGCTGAGATTATTTCAAGCAATCCACTCATTGCATTTTGTATTCTTCAATGTGATGCCCTATATTGATGGGTACGCCGAGATATGGGCTTTACATAATTCGGAATGGCACCCCAAATTGTACTTTTATGTTCAAGAGAAGAGTGATATAACAGTAAAAGGTAGAACCTCCTGCTCAACCTATATTGCTTTAGTACTTGCACAAAGTAACAACATCTATGACAAAAATACAAAACATCAATTCAAAGTCGTCGTTTTAATATGATTCATTTCCCGTTACAGTATTTCTATACATTTAAACGCATTAGATGCTGAATAAACACCTCATAATTAAAAAAAAATCTATTTATCATGTCTTGCCCCTAATCCATCCTCACCCATTCCACTACATAACAAATGAACCTCTGACAGCATCAACAATCCCCCAAAACAGTGTACATCATATTGCTTAAATCTTTACGCATTGCTGGTCAATGTCTGGTGGGCCTAAACAGAGACTGTTGACAGTCTTCAGGGGCACAGCCAATTAAAGTGCTTTACACTCAAAAGGTGTGAGGGCTAACTTTATCTACAATAATTTGAAGCTAGTAATATGTGGCACTCATTCCAGGAGGTAGGGTTTCCCAACATTTCTAGTAAGTGGGCCCACATGCAAGGTCATATAGCAGGCTAAGCCCTGACAACAAATAACACACTATTAATATGTAGCAACATTTGAATAGTTAGACCAAAAAGTGATGGTGTTTAAAATACCACATGCGCCTCCCAGAAACACAGAGAGAACTTGTGGTGTGGTTATGAAAAGAAAATACCAAAATCTGACACACGATGCACTGAGAGAATATTGTTTAAAAAACATCACGAAATTCTATGGGGTAATCGAACAGAGGTGATAGTGATATAATGACCTACTATACAGGTTTTAGTCGTAAATCTGGAAATGCGTCAGAATGCTACGCCACCCTAGGGGTGGCATAGCGAGGTGCAACGAGGAGAAATGTTTTCATTTCTCCTCATTTGTTTCCTCTTTCAATGCGTGCTGCATTCTACAGCACACATTGGGAGAGGAAATCACCTCAATTGATTGTTTTTGTGCAGGAAGGTGCCCCTTCCTGCACAAAAACAATCTCCCCACGACGCAGGCACCCTTGCACCCTGGTACAAGGGTGCCGGCGCATGGCAGCAGTTTGTGCGCCAGCGCAGGGGGAAGCACAGAGATGCGACAAATTGTTGTAAATATGTCGCATCCCTGTGCTTCTAAACTAACGCAGCGCAGCAAAATGACTTGCGGCACCGCGCTGCGTTAGTTTCTTGTAGATCTGCCCCATAGTTTATAACTTAAAATCCCTTCATATTGAAGTTGACAATATTCATGTTACAAAAATCAATGCTGCTGAATCAGAAAAGACAACCACCTTTTATTATATTTGTTGAAGTTTACACAATGTAAAAGCCCTTCCAAGCATATTTGTCACAGAGTTCACAAATTAAAACCCCCTCCTGTGTGCTCTGGCATGGAGTTCACAAGTAAAATTTCTTACCAAGCGGCAGGGAGCAGAGCACTCTAGGTTATTCGAGTGGTGCACCTTCTGATGAATGTGTGACTACGAAGGACACCACCCCTCCCCTGACCGAGGTCCTGGTATCCCCTAAAGCTTTGGGTGGACGACGCCATGTGTTTTTCCATTTCCCAGGTAGGACACACTTGGGGTGTGTTGTAGGTGTACTCCTTCACATTAGCATGTAACACTGTAGGGGACACCCTCTTTACACTGATAGGGATCCGACAGCCCTGACGAATGCCCCAGACCGTTTAGGCTCCCTGTGAGGGCAGAAACATGTTGGCTAGTTTTAGGATGGACTAGAGACATTATTCTCTTCGGTCTCCATCATCTGCACTGTTTTTAGTGTACCCCAGGTCCTTACTAATAAAGGTGATAACCAAGGAACCTCCCGTGTAGTACCAACTTACTAGGGTGGGGAAAGGATGCCTATCATGAAGCATGATATATTATTGTGTGTGAGGCATCTTCCTCCATTAAGGATGGCCTTCCTATTCTGATTGGCCCTGGGTGAACTGCAGTAGATAGTCTCCAAATCCAACCTTTTGGGCATCCACTCGCTGCGTTGAGTAAGCAACCTTCTCTTTTTGTGGTGTGTTTATTTAGAGAGTTCACAACGGAAAACTCCTTCCAATTGTATTTGACAAATCCATTTCTGGATGTCCCAGAGCATTTGGTAGTTACAGGACCCCAACTGTGTCAATAAGGACTCTTATCCTTTGGTGTCCTGCCATACCTCCATCCTTTGGTGTCCTGCCATACCTCGGTACTACAAAATGAGGATGCAAGAGCTTGGGTGCTGAGCAGAGTGCCCAGTGTGTTTGCTGAATGCATGTGTTCATGTGTGGATACGATGCAGTACGTGTGCTGAAAATGTACACTGAGTAAGTGTGCCTGCAATGGTATATTACATGGAGGACCCTGGGTTCCATTTTGGGAAGCCCAGGCATGCCTGGTGAAGACATGAGGAGGACTGGAATCACCTCCAGACAGATTTATGTATTGCTGTATTTCTGTGAGCTGGATGAGACACACACAGAAGGGAAAAAAGGAAGAGACTCCCCTTACACTTCAAAAAACTGCTCTTTGATTCAGTGATAGGTCACAAGGAAGGGGCCTGGACACATCTCAGGAAAGGAGATGGGGCTGAAAGGGAATCATAAGGAGTAAGGCTGCGGGGGGTCTAGGATTAACCTTTTGATGCAAATATCACTGTGGCTGACATCCAGGTGTGATCTCTAGTCGCTCCCATGAATTATGTGTGTGACAATCCGCTTCGGAGTCTTGCCTGCTGTGACAGTCGTTCATGAGGAAAGAAGAAAAGGATTAGAACCCCAACATAAAACTATGAAGACCCAGCCTCTAAATTACATTATGGTGTCTGGAAATGTACTATTAGAAGGGGAGATTGATACCCTAACTTATGTCATCTGCCAAGCAGCCAGGCGGGTTGTGTGAAGAGGGGAAGCTCTGCAAGTCCTCTGCCTGTGACCAGGACTGGGGGCCAAGGCCTTCTATCCTTCCTGCTAGGTGAGGGGGCATCACCCAGGGAATCAAGATTACCTGGAACACTAGTGCTTGCCCTCTTGCAAAACCAGTGTGCCCTATGAGGAAGACAAGTGTTGGATAGAGCGAGGTCAAGTGGGGAGCCCTACTTAGAGGACACTCTCAGCGAGGTGTGAGGAGAGTGGCTACAAACCGATCTGGTCATTGCCTGTGTGCAGGAACAGTCCGGCAACTCCTGTATGCCAGGAAAGGTCTGCAGTGAACTGAGCCATGTAAAGTGCGCTAAGCAGAAAGCACCAGGCCCGCACTGCTGCGGTGACCCTATATACCAGAAGGGGCCACCGGAGAACTTATTTGGGTCAGGAGCATGAGACTTGTTTTTGCGGTAGTTAGGGCGATCACACCAGAAGAGTCTGCGCCCAATTGTGAGCAATGCTGCAAACCAGTATTCCAGGAGGGGCTGCTGGCATCACTATGTCCAAGTGTTCAGGTCGTGGCCCAGTCAAGAGGATTACTGCCATGACTGGCGGATCAAGCCCGACAACCGCAACTCACTGTTTCCCTAAGCATCACAGGACACCATGAGGACATTTTATCTTCGCCGGATCTCCAGAGCCGGAGAATGCCCTGAACCCCCGCACCTTTAGGGGAAGAGTGACTTACCTTGAGATGGCTGAGCAGCTCCGATCGCTGGATGAGCCACCAGCGCCGCTGGTTCTGCTATGCGTGCTTCACATGGCCCATCATCACCGAACAGGATTTCTCCACTGCACCACTAATACATCCATTCTGCTAGAGTAGGTAAGACCGGAACTGGGCCTGTAGGGTCCCGGGGTACTTTCTGCTAATAGTGCTGCAGCACCATAGATACTTTTGACTAAATCCTGAAGAGTCAAAGGGGAACTCTTGAGTACCTTCTAATAGTAAACATACCCTGCATGTGGCCACCAGTTAATGGGGAATAGCCCTGCACACATGAAGGAGGCTGGAACAGGGATTTGCCTGACAACTACTAGAAACCCAACCTTAAGGGGATTATTTTGTTGCTTTTGAATGTCATATTCTTTTGCATGTGTAGAATTAGAAATAAATACTTATTTTTTTCTTACAAGTATTTGGCTGGACATTGATTTGTTGTTTGCACTGTTTGCACTTTCAGTTATGAGTTGTGTACTGAGCTGCATCTACACGCTCCACCGAGGGAGTCTTGACTGCTCGAACACAGCTATCACTCAGAGTCAATCGCAGAAGGGGTACTTGGCCCAGTCGGGCAGGATTCATAGAAGGTCGGGCATCAGGAGTAAAATGCCTCAACCACCACAAATGGTCCCGTAGCCCCTGAGTGGCCCAGGGCCCTCTGAAAGGGGTTCTGACACGGACTAACACAACTATTCCTAATTGAAATATTTGTAGAGAAGATGATCAACATGTGGGTGGAGCATCAACCCCTCTTTTAGTACTACTTCATACAGCTCTTTTTCTTGGTGATCACATAAGCCCTCACAATGCTGTCAAGCCGGGCCAAGAAACAATGACATTGCAAAGAAACATGGTTTGTCAGAGAGAGTAACCAAAATCCTTCCACGCTAAGGTAGTCTGTGTGAATCCACATTAGAAAATGCTTAAAATATAGGCTTTAAACACAAAAGAATAACAATCCTCCCTTAAAGGCCTACTGGCTTTCAAATATGCATTTCACAATAAATAAATTCAGACCTACTGCCTGTGGTAAAAGTTTCATAATAACCTGACCACGCCCATGGCATCTGCTAACATGTTTCCCATTGAACAAACCAGGCCTACTACCTTGATCATTAGGTTGTCATCATACCAAATTCAAGCCCAGCGAATTGAGCATAATCTGTGCAATACCAGCACTTTTTCAGCATAATCGCACATCTTCTGCTCTGCCTCAGTCAAATCCAGTAGGGAGGAAGAGCAACATGTGGGCATAGGCAAAACCCCTTTCTCAGTAGTGCTTCTTGAAGCTCTTTTTCTGTTGATCATATAAGGTACTCGACACCTGCACTGTCAACCTAGATCTAACCAGTTATTTTACACTATACCTTGCCCAAATATAATATCTTTAGCTATTTTAATATTCACATTTAAGTACTTTAACCTGTCCCAAGATCTCAACAGACTATTGTACAGCTTCTGCAGTCAGAGCCAAGAGATTAGTCAGTCCCAGTCAGAATACATGGTGTAAGGAATACGGTGCAAGCTAGGTATGCAACAACCATGTGATCATTAAAAAAAAAACATCTATGTTGGCCACAAAGAGACAAAACAGCAACAGGGCCATAACACAGCCTTCTTTGAATCCACCTGTTACCTGAATCTCTGCTTAAAGCAATGTTTCCCAAAAGCTGATTTTTGTTCACCAAAGTGCAGGCTATAAATAAAGATGCCTTTGGATTCTGTATTTGTTTGTCACATTTGTAGCACTTCATAGACAGAAGTCAAATGTCAGGCTATGTCTTCAGCTGTTTTTTTTTTAACACAGAGACTGTTCTTTACAAACTCCTCTTACTTTGCAGCCAGAGAAAGAAAAATAAAGGGAATTATGTGACATTCCTCCTGGGGTACATGAATGATGAAAGGAAAGCTAGAGGATGTCATAATGTTCCTAACACACAACAACATGTAAATACCTGTAAATGAACTGTTCACATTCAGCAGTTAGGGTAGCAAAATGAAGTACTTTTTTTGTATTTCTAAAGTGTGATGGCGGCAAAGATTTTAGTAGGATTAGAACAAATTAACACACTTTACTTGGTGATGCACATATAATAAATATTCACTGAAACCCAATTTCTAACCATTATAAATGATATGCAATATAGTTTTATCTATAAAACTGTATGTCTGTGCAAATTTAGTGACCATTTTAATGATAAATGTGCTCTCTGCAAATAACAATGCACTACCACATGATGCTTTATTAGATCAAAAAATCGCCCACCTCATGTCCATTAAAGTTAGGTGGTTCTCAAAGGTTTGTTGCAGTAAAAAGTGGGTTGAGGTTCGAAAACGTTTGGATAGCACTGGCTTAAAGTCTTTGTTTTCCAAATACTGCAGAGTTGAATTGAACATCAGTTTCAGTACAGCATTGTTGATGGCAAGGTTTTTCAATTTACATTATAAGTTATGATCAAAACAGTAATAGAGGCAGGGTTCTAATGTTGTTGTTTTTTTAACACCTATTCAAGGCTGAGCACAAGCGGGAAGACCCTGGGGAGCTAATTCAAATTAGCCTCCAAAAAATTCAGGCAAAATTATAATTTTTTCCTTAATATTTATTAAAAATCTGACTTCACCGTTGAGTTGGTCTTTTAATAAATATTAAAAATAGTTGTTTAATTTTTTTTCTAGTTAGTCCCATTCCTTAGATGCAGCATTAATATTTTAATCTGGTCTCTGGTCTGTACATAGGACAGTTGGGCCTGCCACAGGGAAAATATCTTTTTTGGGCCTTGTCAGTGTAAGGACATTGTTATATTAGTTTTCTACATGCACCACTTTCAAATACAATGCACCGTACATTGAGGACTACGAGGTTCACATACGGTCAACTTACAAATATTTAAAAGGGAGATCGCACTACATGTTTAATATTGCAGAAGTCAGGCTACAAACTTAGGCCTGAAGCAATGTTCTCTTTGTCACTCTAGTGTATTCCACAATAAGTGCTGCAGTACACATGTGACAGGTTTGCCCTGGGTGTATTCCCACATCATATAGTATAGCCACATAGAAGAATTAAATAACGCCAATCAGGGATTAGCCAATTAGTACCAATACACTGGGCACTAAACATTAGTGCCCCAGTGTGCAGAGTCTAAAAACCAGCAATAAAATAGGGTTCAGCAAAGTAAAAAATCTGGGGTGACCAAGCACAAAAGGGGATTTCTTACACAATGTGATTGGGGACTACCCTCACACCAATGACCGCAGTTTGAATGAGGGACTTAGGGCCAAATGTACGACGTAAAATTGCATGCGCGAACGGGTTTGCGACCCGTTTGCGCATGCAATTTTCCACTGGGCCATGTACTAACACTATTTTGCGACTCGCTAATAATTTGTGACTTGCAAAATAGTGTTTTGCGACTCGCTATTAGGAAGGGGAGTTCCCTTCCTAATAGCGACTCACAAGCCATGTACGAATGTTTTGCGACAGCAATTGCGTTTGCAAAACACTCGCAATTTACCGCCCTCTTCAAGAGGGTGGTAATGCAGTCGCAAATGGGATGGGGTCCCCAATGGACCCCTTCCCCTTTGCAAATGCAGGGCAAAATATTTTTTAGGAGCAGGCAGTGGTCCCAGGGACCACTACCTGCCCTTTAAAAATTAAACGAAAACCTTTTTTTGTTTTTTCTTTAAATGCAGCCCGTTTTCCTTTAGGGAAAACGGCCTGCATTTAAAAAAAGCATTGGCATAGCCAATAGGTCTCGCCTTTGGGAACTTATAAGTGTTTAGCCATGCAGCACACTAGCCTGGGTGCTGTGCCGCCAGGTATTTAAGAGCTAGACAATTACTACACACGAGGTCATGTAGTCTGATTCAGGAATACATCTCTGTGGACAACTGTAGCTCACCCATGCCTCAAGAACAAAATAGGTATAAAGTTAACAATAGGAGGGTTTCAAACCAAAACAAGGAAAGGGGCTGTAAGAGAGAGTTAAGTGTCTGGTTAAAGACATGTTTTTCTGGTCAGGAGTATGAAGGAGAGACAGACCATGAGATGGTGAGCGCGGCTAGAGTTACTTAAAATGTGTGGTGATTTTGTTTGCTTCTGGCCCTTCGGAAAGATTAACTGGTTATCTTTCAGTTGCTTATTACTGTATTTGGCTGTTAATCTGGTACAAATGAGGTGAAATAATTGCCCAGATGGTGTAAACCCATCGAAGGAGACTGGTTTCTGGAGCAACCACAAATGGCCAAAAGAGACCAGCAGAAACATTTTTTACAAGGGGAAAGGGAGCGCTCGAAAAACAAAACGTGATTTTTACTGGGGTCCTGAAATTATTGCATAATGTGGAATGCAGAATAACAAAAAAACTAAATAATTAATAGAAAGCCGTGGCCAGCCTTGAAAATTTGCGTGCATTTATGCTTGTTACATGTAATGTTTTTAGTAGTAAGAATGAAATCAACCATCGAAAGTGGCCCAACAGATAAAAAAAAGACCCACAAACCTTTAACAAGCCTCAGCACAGCCGAATGGAGCTGCCTGCGACTGACTATGCAGTGAGGGGGCTGGTCTGACAAAATTTGCCAGGGCTGCTTTTGACTCTCAGACCGTCCCTGCAGATGTTGGAGGATTTATAAGCCTTGCATTGCCTTTTTGGGGTGCAAGAAGCAGTTTGAACAGGAGGGGACAGGTCGGCAGTTTTCGGAAGACAGGATAGGAAGTAATCAAAGTTCAGGAGGCTGGAAAGATACAATGGGACAGCCAGTTATGCTCAGGGATGTTCTGGGTGGTGTTTAGGGGTGGGGGTGGATAGTTGATTAATCATGTATTGTGAGGTTTGATTAGCTGTAAGGCGTTTTGCCTGGTTTAAATGTTTTTGTTATTATGAGCCTGCGTCATTGAATCAGCCTTTCTCTCATTAATATGGCGTCAGCGCCGCGCCCTCTCCCATAAAGAGCCCCACGTGAAGCTTGTAACCCGGGCTCCCCAAAAGCTTCTGTCAGTCACGGAAAAAAATAAACTGTCAGTGGATTTTGCCTAATTCTCCTCAGTAGTAGAATAAGAGACAAACGAACAAGGTGCAGAGTCATGTTTTGCTGAGGTACTTTTTAAAGAGACAGTTTCTTTTCATTATTCTTGTGACCACGTGACCTCCAGCTGCAGCTCTTGGCGTTCGGTCTAAGCTTCGGTAACATTAAATAAGAAAGCAGTCACACATTTTGGTTTTAAAAACATACGTTATTTACTACATTTTACGAAGTATGAATGAAAGCAAACCCACGGTGCTGCCTTTGCCATCTTTTAAACTAAGGGGGTTTCACAAACCACTTAGAGAATTATTGCATTAAGGTAAACCTTCACAGTGCCTGTCGAATGATTTACATTATTACAATAGCAGGTTTTATAAGGAATAAATAGGTTTATTGCTCCAGCACACTATTAAAATAATATCCTTCGAAATGCGTGTGGAAGTGAAACAAGCACGCGAGTGGTGCGCGCGCTGTAAGAATGTGGCGGCCGCGAAAGTGAAAGCAACTACAACAAAGCTTTGAAGAGAGGAGCGGGGGCGAGTGAGCGCGGCAGCCTGCTGAGCTGACCACACGCTCGTATATCGTGCCTGAAACGTGCGGGTAACCGCAGGGAAAAGGCCATTGTGCACGAGCGTGTGGTCAGCTTTCAAAAGCCCCTTACATAAAGTCTCGCAGAGCAGCGCTTGCGCGCTACTCGAGGCTCGACCTAAAAAAACTGCTTTATTGAAAAGCAGTCACAGACATGGAGGTCTGCTGAGCCCAGCAGGCCACCATACCTGGGAGGGCCTGCCATTCCCAATGGGGTCGCAAAGTGCGAGTGCCTCAATAATATTCCTGAGGCTCGCATTTTGCAACCCCATTGGGAATCGCAATCAGTGTCTCTGACACTGTTGTACATTGTAAATTGCGACTCGCAATCAAGCGCAAATTGCGAGTCGCAATTTACACTGGTCGTACATGTGGCCCTTAGTTCACTGCAATGATGCACCTGGCGCTTCTGCCACAATACTACCCTCCACCTTTTGTCCCAGCATATATGGGACACCCTCCAAAAATATCTGTCACAGATGGAGAACACCACACATCTGTGATTTTCTACATACCTAGGGGCTGGTGACGGTGACTATGGTGGCTTCCATTGCTATTCAATAATACTACATTCTATGGAACTTGGCAACAAGTTCCTGGAAATATCTGGGAGTCAAACTGATTTCACATCTTTTTCACATCTGATTTCACATTGTTTTACCTGCTGCTTTTTCTGAGCTGTCTCCCAGAATGATAGAAACTCTATGAATTACATGTATACACTGTTGGGGTCTGTTTATTGTAAATACAATGGCTGGTGTTATGCCTTGAATTTATCAGTGCTGTCTAGCAGTTAGAACTAAATGCATATACACTGAAAATAAATAGGCGCTTTGCCCAAAAGCTCTAGACAAACCTCTGAAAGCACCCTTAGAGAGTTACATTTTGTGTGCTTAAAAAGGTTATTGTGGTAGAAAATGCACCACTTTTGAAAGGAGAAATATAAACGCAAAAGTACAAGCATAAGCAACAAATTTGTCAAGTCAATACTAGCCTTTTTAGGTTTTGCCTGCACGTTGCTTGCCCTGTGTTTGAGAAATCTATTGTTTTTAATATAAACTTCAAAGCAACTTAAATCCCGACTCCTGTCTTTCCTGGCTTCTCATTGGTTCCTGTGCATGCCACGTACCTTTCCTCCATTTCTATGGGCTGTAGCATTTTTTCCTGCATTTACCAACCCTTGTTTCTCGTCTGCTTCTCTGATCAGTTTCCTGCCACCGAAATACTGTTAACATCCGCTTTGGTGGAACTATACTTTCATAAAGTTTTGCCTTTTACTATTGCAGCATATATATATAACAATTAATCACCCAGAGAGTTTAAGGGGCCCATGCATCAAGCATTTTTGTCTTCGCCAATGAGCCGAAAATCGGGCCGTTTGCGAATGCAAATTTTTTTTTTCAGATGCAGCAAACCCTATTTTGCAATTCGGTAACCTGTTACCGAATCGCAAAATGGGTTTGAGATTCGCTATTAGGAAGGGACGTGTTTAGGGCGTCCCTTCCTAATACCGAATCGCATTGGTATGTAGGAATGTTTTGTGACCGAAATGCGGTCGCAAAACATTCGCATTTTACCACCTACTTTAAGTAGGTGGTAACCCATTCGCAAATGGGAAGGGGTCCCCAAGAGACCCCTTCCCCTTGGTGAACGTTTGTAAAAGCATTTTTAAGAGCAGGCAGTGGTCCCACGGACCACTGCCTACTCTTAAAAAATGAAAGGGAAACTTTTCATTTTTATTTTTGTAAAGCAGCCCGTTTTTCTTTAAGGAAAACGGGCTGCTTTACGAAAATAAAGATTTCTTTATTTAAAAGCAATCACGACATGGTGGTCTGCTGACCCCAGCAGGCCACCATCCCTGTGATTTTTGCGATTCCTAGGGGGGCGCAAATTGCGACCTACCTCATTATTATTCATGAGGTAAGTCATTTGCAATCCCCTAGGAATCATGGAAAATGTTCAAAACACTTTCATGCATGTCGTTTTGCGATTTCCTAACTGCGAATCGCAATGATTCGCAATTAGGGAATCGCAAAACGGTATATTGATGCATCTGGCCCTAAGTGATTTGCATAGAATCACAGGATGTTGCGCAGCACCGCCGAGACTCGAACCAGGATCCCCACCTCTCCAGTCAGCAGCTCTGGTTTAAAAGTGCATTCCTGTTACTTCTCAGGTGCCTAGAAGATGTGGTGTCTGGCTTCTAATGGTTCAAGGCAAACAAACAATCTTGCAATTCCACACATTTGACTTTCTACTAGAACTGCACAAGACTAAAATTAAAAATGTGGAGGGCCAGATTGTTAAAGACATAATGGCAATAAAAAAAGCACATTATTTTTTGAGCATTCTCTCAACTAATTTTGATAATCAAGTCTGCAAAAATACATTTACAGTAAAGAATCTGAGCTGACTTCTATTTCAAATTAATGTTATTGAGTTGTGAACAAAGTTTCATCGAAAGTCGATCACTGTGTGTCTCCTTTATTGTTGATGCTCAAAATATAGTCTTGCAGAAGGAAAATAAGTAAAGAGGCATCAGGGCATTTTCTCCTAATTTTTTAACCTGTATTATTCAACAATCACTAAATAATGCTTTATAAACTAAGCACTGGAAGTAAAGAGTTAGAAAGGAACTTCGAGCCAGGCGACACAGATGAGACAGGCCATGCAGAATCACATCACCTACTTCGGCTGAAGGTGAAATGAAGGCCTTCAGCCTTCACTTGCTGAGCCTATCACCCTGAGGTGAGAATAGCAGACTTTGCTAATATATTGAACATAAAGCCTTATTGTTCAAACAGTGTACAGGTGTCAACCATCTCTGAGACTCAAAACAGGACTTCCTTTTGATGCCAAGTATAGCTCAGTAAGTAAAGAAATGAGGGTGGGATTATTATAAGGGTACACAGTCAAATGTAATCATGAGTAAAGTCACTATTTGTGTATATATGCTTAGATATAACTCTAACCACTAGTATATGTAGTAGACCTTTGTACTTACTACCATTCCTAGGAGTTTAGCGTTTATCCATTTGTATCTCTTCCTTGAGTGACTTTGCAACTTGTACATTTGCAATTTTTTTCTGTGTGCATCTCTTCCTTGTGTGATTCTACAATTTGTACATTTGCAATTTCTTTTTTTTTTCTCTGCTTGTATTTCTTTCGTAACGCATGTAATTCAAAGTCCTTATGTAACGCTACTGGTTCTTTTGTAAAGCCCTCTGACGCAGGGGGAGGGTGCCGAACTTCAGACATTTCTCTTTGCTGGACTGCCTTATCTCTTTCTCCCCCTCAGGTCCCCCTCTCGCCAATCTCAGCCTCCGACTCTTCTCCCTTGTAATTCAAAGTCCTTATGTAACGCAACTGGTTCTTTTGTAAAGCGCTCTGACACCTTTGGGTAATGTTCACGCTATATAAAATCGCATTAAATAAATAAAAAATAAATAAATAAATAAAAATGTGTTAGAATATATTCTCCTGTTCACGCTTTTGATAAGATTCCAAATCATTTGAACTACGCTTTTACTCCATATACGTAACAGTGGAGTCAAGGGGCAAATAGAAGACAAAAGCCATATTCTTTATCAGAAGCTGTTGCACTTTATTCTTGCTGTGTGAAACAGTACACTGGCAGGGTGTGCTTATCTTTACTGTGCAAAGTTTAATCTCTCACCTGAGCAAGGAAGGCACTATTTGCACTCCTTATGCATTTGAGTGTCTGTCCACTCACCTGCCAGGATTGAAAGTGACTGATATTTGGACATCCTCTATCTGAAAAGAGTTGGGATTTGCAAAAGAGTAAATCATGCAATCCATGTGCAAAAGCATAGACAGCGTTGTGGACAACTGTTACATATTTGAAGCTTTTCCCTTTGTACCGGGCATCCGTCATCTCTTTACTGGTACAGAGTGGAGTCATCCCGTTCACTGTTGTCTTTTCTTCTGCTGGTGTATCTCCAGTTGGCCACCGACAGCCAACAGCTTCTTCCCAGAAAGATTTAATAAAAATGTCATCTGGATACATGGATGGGTGGATACTGTTGAGGAATTTTTGGAACCCCGGAAATGGTGTCATTGTGAGAGCAATTCCGATGATGCCATTCAGTGCTCTCCTGAATTCCTTAACTTCAAACACTGGGGTAGGTAACCACTGGGCAGCTGCAATCAAGACTTTCCCACTAATATCCACAGTAGATGCCACCTGAAAGAACCGAAAAGCTTCTAGCTCGGTTACATAGATGAAGATAACCTTAGGAGAGAACTTCTTTATATAACTGATGGTTCGAAGTATCTGGTCAGCGGTTTGCTGAGCAGAGATTTTCTCAAAACAGGCCACACAGATGCCTTCTCGCTCTATATACTCAATTATCTTGTGGCTGTCGTAGAGTCTTAAATCAGTATCAGCACCTAAGATTCCAACCCAAGTCCAGTTAAAGAATTTCATCATTTGAGCAAGGTAAACCGGCTGTATTTCATCATTTGAAAGGGTGCGCAGAAAAGAGGGAAACTGGAGTTTGTCACTTAGGACTGCAATTCCTGATCCATAGCTGATCTGAAAGAAAAATTCTAGAAGTGAGCATGGATACCGTTAAGATAAAGATGCAAACACCAATACGTTATATAAATAGACTAAGTGGCTCATTTTCATTCCAGTTGGGAGGCTACAGAGTAGCAGCAGAAGTATATACCCCCAGCAGCAGTGTGGCACTCATCCCTCATTGTGGCAAGATACGGGAAGCATTTTTTGCCACAGGGACGAGGGCACTGTACGTGAAAATGCATTTTGTTTGTTTCGAAGCCAAACCTGACACACAGACACTGCATATATATGGTGAAGACACCAGGAGACAAGTGACAGCCTTTAGCTACTTTACATGTAATATCTTTCCAATTAGAGATGGAAGCTCCTATTGTTACTGCCTGTTTCTCTCATTCAGATAAAAAAAAACTCTTCCGCAAACTCCAGACCGTCCAGAATGCTGCAGCCAGACTTATCCTCAATATCCCACAACACAACCACATCACCCAACACCTCCGCGACCTCCACTGGCTCCCCATCAAAAGAAGAATAACCTTCAAGCTGCTCACACATGCCTACAAAGCCCTCCACAACACCGGACCCCAATACCTCAACAGCCGAATCTCATTCCACGCCCCCAAGAGAAACCTCCGCTCAGCCGACCTCGCCCTAGCTACCGTCCCTCGTTTCTATGGGACCAGAGCAGGTGGAAGATCCTTCTCCTACCTTGCAGCCAAGACCTGGAACAAACTCCCCCTTCACCTCCGACAGAGCCCGACACTGCACCAATTCAGAAAGGACCTCAAGACCTGGCTCTTCGAATGACCCCCAACGGAGCTGCTCACAACCCCCCTCCCTCCCCCCCAGTGCCTTGAGACCCTCACGGGTGAGTAGTGCACTTTACAAAACCCTGATTGATTGATTGATTGAGATCAAAGCCAATTTTCTGCAAGACCACTGAGAGGTATTACAGAATGCATGCAACAAAGAGCCCCATGGTCTGCCATGTCATATGCAGTAAAGAGAGGACCAGCAGTCTTCAGCACCTCTCTTCATTTTCTTTCATTAGAACAACTGTGAAATCCATGAAAATGAATTGACTCCTGTGTTTGGGAGGGCAACCAGATAGTTTGTTATGTAGGAACTCTTACTGGTCCAGGGAGTCTGTAGCCGTTTCTTGGCCACGCTCTCAAGCTCGTTGCTTAAGGCCGGACATCCTTATGAAGGAATTTTAGGACCCAAGGTCTGTATTTAGTTAGCAATGTGGAGATCACAGTCTGATTAAGTTTAAGGGGAAAAAAACTTCCTGACAAGTTCAGGATAGTTGTCATGTCATGTCTGTTCGAGGCAGCTGGTCATGAGCAGGCTCTAATTCTTTCAGCTGTAACAGCAATGGATAAACCTCTGAAAGATAAAAGGCAGGTGTATTGTGACCTGATACTCCTGCTATTATTGCATTCTTTTGTGCCACAATGCAGGTTCTTTCAAGGCAAGGCATCTCCGTGGATAGGGATTAGCGGCCGCCATAACAGCCCTGCTGTGATACATGGCCACTCTGGGCGGCTGGTAGTCAAAGTCACTGTGTCAAACTGGGTGCTACTGGTTTGACAAGGAGCCAGACTGTCCAAACTCCCAGTGTCTGACAGCAGGAGGCAAAGAAAATGCAGAATTGTTTTTTGGGGTGTAACCAAGACCACCCCACAAATATTTTTTTATGAATGCTAATCCTGAACAGTGGATCTATTGAGCAGATTATTACTCTTTGTCTTTGTTAGGGACCCCTAACTTGGGTGCTAAGCAATTATATTGTGACAGTGGCTGCTACCCACATCACTCATCATATAAAAGAATTGGCAGGCTCCTAAGAATTGCCTGAGTCTACAGTGTTGATTTGAGATAAAATCCTGAAGTTGACTTCTCCGATATTTATAAATCTGCCACCATGCATCAATGGTTAAATCTAGGCCCGGGTGAAATTTTAAATTCCGCCAGATTGATTTGCCTAATTTTACGAATTTTGTGTTACAGGTGTTAGTAAAATTTCTGAAATTATGCCACTTCAGAAAAGGTACTGTTCGCCGTAAAATTAGCCATAAATGCACCAGAACAACAGAACGCAAGCAGCTGTTGTTAGTGCTGCTTTTGTTTAAATGCATCCTTGTGCACAAATTGACTCAAGGATGTCTTTGGCGCTCAATTATAGTGCACAATGGCAGATTTGCATTTCACATAATTTTGCCAAAATTGTGCGTAATTATCTGAAAGCAAATTATGCAAAATGGGCACTACCCTAGTTAAATCTAGGCATAAAGAAATAGAAAAAGCATTTTTGGTCTGATTTAAAGGAGGAAAGAAATTGGACATTTTCCAAAATTGGTAGATTTCTAAAGTCAAGTAAACATTTATTTAATACTATACCCTTTAAAATATCATAAATTCAACAAATTCAAATATAATAAAGCCATAAATCTCATAAGTATATCACCCACCCACATCACAAACTCCTACTATATCTAGACATTCTTTTTTACAGCTAATAATTAGCAACCTAATGTTATTGCCCATTCATATATCTCATTTTCACTAATAACATTTTTGCAGCATCACTCGTTAAAACACGTTTCACAAAAATGGGTTTTAAATAACAAAATATCAAAAAATAAATAACAGTTCAATATAACATGAGTACAAGTGCAACTGGATTGAAGATGACACCATTAAGAACCTTCTGTAAGTTGTAAATTCCTGGCATTTGTTGTTCTTGGATAGAATGGATTAAATATATACTCTAAAGTTAAAAATGAACTCCATTAATGACTTATTAATAAGTTTGGTCATGTAATGTACCAGAACTACTGCACCTAGAGCATTGAGGGTTAGAGAAACTGTCTTCTTTGACAGTAGATAATCAATTTCTCTCTTAATTGACATTTCCCTTGCTATTTGCCTAATTTCCGATTTTGTCATTGAGAGGAGTAAAAGAAATTACATTCTCAGTCATAACATGTCCCTTATTGTCATAACTTGAGTTCTCATAACTTTAGCTCACTTTATCAGTTCTGTTTAGATTGTTACATTACCGAAACCAAGATCTTATTACAAATTGACTTTTGCAATTATATGTCTTATAGAGTGGATCAAAATACAGTCCTCCTAAATCACTATTTGACTTATTTAAACCATTTAAACATAACTTCAATATATGCTTTATCTGATTTGAGTGGTTCCTCCATCCCAATAAGGAATGAAGAGTAAAGCTGACATATCTATATAAATCCACCACTCAAACCTTTCGGGGGTCAATTGACCAAGAATAGGGGCAGTGTTTTCTACCAAAGTCTAATAGTTTTGTGTCTTATCCATGTTTATTATAAGATGCTTTATAATACAGTCATCAGAGGAGATAAGCTGCTATCTCTGCATAGAGAGCCTTGCTGTAGTCCAGTCGGCTGGAGATGAGGGCTTGGGTGATGGTGCGTCTTTAGCTTTGGGGTAGCCATTTGAATATCTTATGAAGTATGCAGAGGATGAAGAAGCAAGATGAGGAGATGGAGCTGACCTGAGTCGTCATGGTTGATGAGCTTGTTGCCCATAATGATGCCTCTGTTCCGAGCGTGGGCAGTGGGTGTAGGAGTAGGCCAGAGTTCTGAGGGCCAGCAGGATGCGTCCCATGGGAGCTTTTGTTTCCAAAAATCAGTACCTCTGTCCTATCCGTGTTGAGCTTCAGGTAGTTGTTCTTCATCCAGTTGGCAACGTCTGTCGTGCAGTTGTGGAAGGTGGTCTTGGTGTTGGTGGTGTCTTCAGAGAGGGAGAAGATGAGTTGTGTGTCGTCGGCGCAGGATATGATGTTGAATTCGTAGGTTTTGGCGAAACTGGCCAGAGGTGTCATATAAGTGTTGAAGAGGGTGAGGTGGAGCGAGGATCATTAAGGTACTCCACAGATGATTTCCTTGGGTTTGGAGGTGAAGGCGGACTTTTTGCGTTCTTCTGGGAAGGAAAGATGTGATCCATCTGAGAGCAGATCCTTAGATGCCTATGTTGTACAGCCTTGTGATGAGTGTGTGGTGGGAGACTGTATCGAAGGCTGCCAAGAGGTCTAGGAGGATCAGAGTTGCAGTCTCTCCTCTGTCGAATAAGGCTCAAATGCCATCAGTTACCGCAATGAGGGCTGTCTCGATGCTGTGGTTGCTGCAGAATGTGGACTGTGAGGAGTCGAGTAAGAGGTTCTGTTCCAGATGTGAGGAGAGTTGTTGGTTGATGGCTTTTTCTAAAACTTAGGCCGGGAACAGGAGCAGGGAGAATTGTCATTAGATGTTGAGCTTGCTGGGGTCTGCCGATGGTTTCTTTAGTAGGTTGTTGACTTCTGTGTGTTTCCAGTTCCCAGAGAAGATGGCCGTGGCAATTGAGGTGATGATCAAGGTGGTGAGTATGTGGCTGATTCTGGCTTCACCTAAGTTGAACATGTGGTGAGGGCATGAGTTGGTTGGGGCCCCTAAGTGAACCCAGTTCATGATGGAGGCATTGTTCTGTGGAGTGAGCTGGCTCCATTCAGTTATTCGGATGTCCCTGGTGTTAGTGGGGTCATTGTGTTGCTTGCAGTAGTCGGTGACCTTGGGCTGGGGTTTGAAGTTTCTGTAGATGTTGGTGATCTTGTCGTGGAAGACGTTTGCAAGATTATTGCAGAGTTCCTGTGAGGGGGTAATGTTGTTTGTTGCAGCTGAGGGGTTGGGGAATTCTTTGAAGATGTTGGAGAGTTCTTTGCTGTTATCGGAGCTTGATTTGATGCGTAAGGCTAAGGCCATTTTCTTCAATTCTCTCAACTGTCTGTGGTAGAGGTTGAAGGCTGTCTTGAAGGTGGTCTTGTCGGTCATGTCGTTACTGGTGGCCATCTCCTTTCCAGTAGTTTACGGTGTTGTTTAGTGGTTCTAAGTTCTTCTGTGTACCAGCTAACCTGCTTGGTGAACCTTCTGTGGGTGTTGTCCAGTTGTTGACGTTTCTGACATTCTGGTCTAGGTTTTTGGAGGAGATGGGGTGGATGGTGTTGAGGGTATTGAATTGATTCCTGTGTCTTTTGAGACTTTGCTCCAGCGGTGGTGGGGGGCGTTGGGCAGGCTGGGGGCAGAGGTTCCTGAGCTGGTGATGTTGAAGGGGATGATGGAGTGGTCGATCCAAGTGAGTTCTGTGGTGTGGCTGTACCTGTTGCAGTCGCTGGAGGTGAAGATGGGATCTAGCACGTGGCCTGCAGTGTGCGTGGGGCCAAGGGAGAGTTGGATGAGTCCAATGTTGTTCATGCTGTCGAGGGGGTAGGTACTGTTGATATCATTGCAGTCTTCGAGATGGAAGTTGAGGTCACAGAGGAAAATCTAGTTGTTGGAGTCTATGGCGAGGGGGCGATGAAGTTGTATAAGATTGGACGTAGTCCTGGAGGACGGTAGGTGAGGGTGGCCCTGATGGTGGTTTTGCTGTCTGTTTAAAGTCTGAAGTTGAGGTGTTCTATGGCTGAGTGATGTCATCATTTGTGGTGGGTCATTGGATGGATTCCTTGTGTATGATGGCAATCCCTTGGCAATGCTTGCTGATGGGTTCATGGTGGGTGATCTTGCATCCTGCGGGCATTGTGGTGGCGATGTCGGGCAAGGAAGTGGGGTTGAGCCAGGTCTCAATCAGGAAGAGTACGTCGGATGAGAGGGTGGAGATGAGGTCCCAAATCTCAGTGGTGTGTTTGCATAGTGAGCGTGTGTTGAGAAAGACACACGTTTGTTGGTGTTTTTGTTCACGTGGTCCGTGGTGTGTTCGGGGTGGTGCTGGCCGGCTGGCTGGTTTGTGTGATGTGGCAGTGGAACCCACTGTATCTGGCAGAAATAGTGTTCCCAAATTGCATGTAGGGGATGAGGTGAGTAAGATCTCTGTGTTCTCCACATTCAAAATGTGAAAGTTAGTGGACATCTAGCAATGATTGTAGCTAGGGAGTTTCTATGATGGCTAGTCTCTGGTGAACATATCTGCTGTATTGGAGAATCCAAAGATGAGCTGGGTGTTGTCTGCAAACATCTAGAAGCACACCTCTGCTTAATGGAGTAGAGATGCAGGGGGTTGCACAAGAAAGGAGAAAGAATGGATCTGTGTGTGACACCACAGCTCAAAATTCTATCTTTGTATGAGAAGGGGGATAATGGTACAGCCTGAGATCCACTAGATAAGTAGGATTTGATTCAATTAAGCACCATGCCAGGTATAACAGGTATATTGGGCATCAAGAAGAATGTCAGGACAGATCTAACAGAATCACCTGATATCAGGAAGAGCCAAGAGAATCATTAGCTCAATGCTCTGCCCTGATTGAACGCCTGCCTTAAAGGTGTCTTAAAGGCCATTTTCTTCTGCAAATTTTTGGAAATGGTCACTGGACAGTTTCTTCAATACCTTACCCAAGAAGGTCAGTAGGAAGATAGGACAAAAAGAATTCAGATCATGAGGATTTAAGGTAGCCTTCTTCGGATTGCTGCTATTCCTCCGCTGCATCAGAAACCATACTTCCTTTCATAAATTTCTGAAGATTTACCTATACCATTAGCCATACTCATCCCCTTTCCTCTCAGCTCTACTAAATCAATCAATCAGTACTTGTACAGCACAGCTAATCACCTGTGAGGGTATTCAGGTACTGGGTTGCTGGGCTTAGTAAAAAAAACAGGTCTTGAATCTCTTCCTGAGCCAGGGTGATGTTCGGAGGTGGAGAGGGAAGGCATCCCAGGGCTTGGCAGCAAGATGGGAGAAGGAGCGGCCTCCTCTGTTGCTATGGCAGATGCGCGGTGTTTGTAAAAGGGAAAGGGAGGCGGAGCGAAGGTTTATGGATAGTTGGTGGAAGTTCAGTTGGTGGTTCATGTATGCTGGTCCTTGGTCATGGAGGGCTTTGTAGGCATGTGTTGGTAGTTTGAATTGGCATCTTTCCTGGACGGGGAGCCAGTGGAGGCTCCTAAGGTGTTGGGTGATGTGTGTCCATTTTGGCAGGTTGAGGATCAATCTTGCCACTGAATTCTGTATCCTCTGGAGTCTTTTAATGAGATCGGTGGTGGTTCCTGCGTACAGTGTGTTGCCGTAGTCCAGACGGCTGGTGATTAAGGCTTGCATGACTGTTTTTCTCGTGCTTGTAGGAAGCCATTTGATAATTTTTCAGAGCATGCAGACAGTGTGGAAGCAGGCCAAGGAGACTGTGGTGATCTGTCGTTTCATGGTGAGTTTGCTGTCCAGGATGATGCCAAGGTTGCAGGCGTGGTCTTTAGGTGTGGGGGTAGGTTCGAGTTCAGCGGGCCATCAGGTGTCGTTTCCAGGGGGAGGCATGGTTGCTGAAGATTAGCATTTCGGTCATGTTCGTGTTGAGCTTCAGACAGTTGTCCTTCATCCAGGTTGCAATATTCTTCATGCAGTTGTGGAAGTTGATCTTTGTGCTGGTGGAGTCTGCTAAGAGCGAGAGGATGAGCTGGGTGTCGTCGGCGTAGGATATGTTGTTGATATCGTGGGTTCTGATGATGTCGACTTTAGGTGTGTAATATGTGTTGAAGAGGGTGGGGCTGAGGGATGAGCCTTGAGGGACACTGCAAATGATGCCTGTGGGTTCCAAGGTGAAGGGGGAGGCGCATTCTCTGCTTGTGTCCCTATGAGGAATGATGTAATCTATCTGAGGGTGTTTCCCTTAATTCCGATCTGGTGCAGTCTCTTGATGAATGTGTGGTTGGAAATGGTGTCTAAAGCTGCAGAGAGGTCAAGAAGGATCAGGGCAGCTGATTCTCCTCTGTCGAGTAGGGTCCAGGTGTCATCCTTTGTGGCGATCAGGGCAGTCTAGGCACTGTGGTTGGCTCGGAAACTGGGAGGCATTTAGCAAGTTGTTTCTCTTGAGGTGTTCAGTGAGCTGACGATTGATGGCCTTCTCCAGGACTTTGGCGGGAAATTAAAGCACCAAGATTGAGCCTTAGTTCCGGAGTTCACTGTGGTCTGGGAAGGGTTTCTTGAGGAGAGGTCTGACCTCTGCGTGTTTCCATGCTTCAGGAAAGGTGGCTGTGGTGATAGATGCGTTGTGAACAGTGGTGAGTATGTGGCTGATCTCGTTGGTTCCTGGGTTGAAGAGGCCATGGGGACAGGGGTCTGTGGGTGCTCCTGAGTGGATGGAGTTCATGATGGCTGTGGTGGCCGGTATGTTGAGCTGTTCCCATGCAGTGAGATGTTGGTTGGAGAAGGCTTCTGTTAGAGTGAGGAGGCTGAGGAGGTCAGTGGGTTGGGGCTCGAAGTTCCTGTAGATGGTGGATATCTTGAAGTGGAAGTGATTTGCTAGAGTGTTGCAGAGTTCCTGTGAGGGAGGAATCCTGTTCTTGGTGGCTGTTTGCACTAGCCTCAATGCAGTCTGCAAGGGTTTCTTTTTCGCATCTTTGAGTCATTGGTTGTTTCTTTCCAGGGCTGATTTGAAGGTGGCTGTGTCTGCATCATCTCTGCTGGTGCACCATCTTTTCTCCAGTTGTTTGCGCTGCTTTTTCAATGTGCTGAGTTCTGGTGTGTACCAGCTGACTTATTTGGTGGATCTGCTGGTTTTGGATGATTTGATGGGGGCCACTTTGTCGGCAGTGTTAGTGATCCAGGTGTTGAAGTTCTCGACTGCCTCTTCCAAATTGGTTGCGGCGTTGGGCTGGATGGTTTTGAGGGTATACATCCATTGGGACTTTGTCACTTTGCTCCTGATGTGGAAGGAGGTGCTGGGAGGGTTGGGGTTGGTGCGAGGTGATCCTGTGATGATGAAGTGGACGATGGAGAGGTTTGTCCAGGTGAGTTCCATGGTATGGCTGTGTTTGGCTCTTTTGCTGGATGTGAAGTTAGGGTCCAGTGTGTGTCCTGCACTGTGTGTGGGGTCTGTGACCAACTGGGTGAAGCCAATGCTGTCTATTCATTCCAAGAGGCTGGCGGAGTTTGTGTCTGTGGTGTCGTCCAGGTGTAAGTTGAGATATCTGAGGATGATGTAGTGCTTAGGTTCCATGGCAAGTGGGGCGATGAAGTCTGTGATGGTATTGAAAAGGCCGGTGAAAGGTCCTGGGGGTCTGTAGGTGAAGGTGCCTTTGATGGTTGTTTAGTCATTGGTGTGGTGTTGGAGATTCAGGTGTTCCATGATTAGTGTGGTGTCTTCTTCGGTGGTGGTACAGTGGATTGAATATTTGTGGATGATGGCAAAGCCACCTCCATGTTTGTTGGTGCGGTCCCGGTGTGTCATTTTGTAGCTGTTGAGCATAGCTGTTGCAATGCTGGGGGCAGAGGAGGGGTTGGTCACTGTAATGAAGGGTACTTTGGGGCAAGTATGGAGATGGTGCTCCAGACTTCCTGGTGCAGATGGGCTTGCCTGTGGCGCTCCAGTGGCACACCCGCTGTGCAGTCAAGCTGCGGCCTCCATTATGCAGGTCCTGGGAGGGGTGCTGGCTAGGCAGGTGGTGGGAAGTGGGTGACAGGAAGTGGATGGTGGGAGAAAGGCGACCAAGTGGGAAAAGGCAGCAGAGAATAAATAAGAGGAAGAACATGCACAACGTTTCTTCTGTGAGTATATTCGTATTCAATTTGTAGCGTGCTGAAGTGTTATGTTTCGTATAGATGCCCTAATATAGGCATAACCTTATATGCCCTAATATGGGCCTAAATCTTATATGCCCTAATATAGGCATGATCTTTCACCTACATTAGTTCACTACACTACACAATAACGAACTGTGAGGCTTGAACCTTATCTAGACTCAACTCTGGGTGCAGAAGGAGGGTTTCCCTGAAACAATGGCCTTCTATAACTTCACCGATGTGCTCATACATTTTGTATGAATATTTATGAGGTTCCTGGAAACGAATCAGAAGCTACATCACCTGCATAAAATCTATGTACAAGGTTCATCCCTTACGTCTTCCTCAGTACGACAATGGCCCACCCCAATCACACAAGGGACAAAGAAGCCCCAGACACTTTTGGGTATAAATACACCACGTCTTGCCAGGATAAGGTAGAGGGAACCAAGACTTCCAGGCTGACACACTGACCAGAGACGCTCCAGCTGACAGTGGTCTGAACATCCCATGCGGGGTGTCCAGCTCGAGACCAAGAGGGGCTCCTACATTCTCACTTCAGGTAATGGGGTTCGACTAAATCCTAGCGGAATTCTTGGCATCACACCTACTCACATGCTAGGTACATTTAGGTACATCTAGATAGGCATCGTAGGAGTATGCACTTTCTTTTATCACTGCATTTTATATTCATGTATTTATTCATGCGTAGGGCAAGATGGTAGAACTGCACTATCCATTCATATTCATAGTATTGCTAATCATATATCTCTGCTACTGTCTAATGGTCGTTGCAGCTCATATATTTTACACGAGAGTAACAACTGTTCAGTGAACCTTTTATTGAAACGCCCAGGCTGTTTATTCTGTGTATCTCTGAGACAAGATAAGTGAGCACGGGTGACAAAAGCGAAAAGTAGTATATTGTTTCCACGATTCTGAAGGATCAGGGTTGTCATGTTCTAAGGTTGCCAGAAACTATTCTCTCCCCGATAAGAGGAGACACTAGTGGCACTGTGAGCTAGCTTTTTGCAAACAGGCTAACATTCTCGGTGGGGGTGTTCAGAATCCGTCTGCCACCAAACCCACAGTTTATGTTATCCAAACGCGCAGGTCCTGCATGGGTACTATGGGAACTACACGACATGGTGCCACCAACGATGGTTGGGCTCTTATTTAACAGTAGAATCTGAGTAGTTCAGTCGTGCTAATTCTCAGAGACCCCTACTCATGAAACACCAGAGACGTCTGGAGTGGGTGGGCACAAACTCCGCCACAGCTGAGTAGGCGAGAAATCCTATTTATTGGCTGTTGGCTAATCAAGCTTGAAAGACACAGTGTTCCTAAAATTGTGCATAAAAACCTTATCATAGTTTCCTTGAAACATTAGACTGTGTTCTATACACAATGACTACAACACCGGTCTTAGACCCGCTACATACAGCAAGCACTCCCCCTCACAGACGAGGACGAAGATGCGAATGCAATTAAAATTGCACCTAAATTCAGACGTACTATCACCCTGAAACTATTAGAAAATGGTTTACAAGCTAGGGGTGGCATAGTAGTTTTCGTGATTGAGGCACACAAATCAAATAAAACAGGTATTTTATTCATGGGTTACATTCCCAGCAGCAAATGCAATAACACAGACATTTCACTACTATCTAGAAGGAGATGCACCACAGGAATATGGTCCATTCGAGGACATAGAAATTCCACTCACTTGCCAGGAACATCTATACTGGTTTAAAGGCGCCCTACCCCATATAAGAAACAGAGTAAGATTAGGCCCGCTCGGAGGAGACGGTGCAACATGGCCAATACTCGCGGCTTACACACCACATCCAGACATTGACACAATGCCACAGCCAGACTTACTCTTACAACACAAGGATTTAATTAAAATCTACAGAAACCTGACACAGTTTGTCATGAGGACTTTCACAGTGCAACCAGCAACAGTTGCAACAAATAGTACTCAATATCAGGGTACAGCAACTGAAATCACTCCACAAACATTACACGCAGTAATGGGCAAGATGCCCACAAAACGTGAACAAATGCCATTCTGGGTAGCTCAGAAAATAACTCAGCTCGAGGCAGTAGTCCCAAATACTACCCCGTTTGAAAAACACAGAATGCTAACAATATGCTTGCCCATGGGGATAACACCACAAGTAGAGGACTGCACCTCTTGGAGTACAGTCTTTGCTGCCATATATACCAGAACACATGGTATTCCTTCACTAGCAGTAGTGCCTGATGTATTAAGACAAATACAAAACAAGTACGGAGCAGAACCTGCCCTAAACTTAGGGAGGAAGTTATTAAATAACTATGACCAGGTATCAGCCATAATACTAGCTAATATTAAAGGGGAAGCAGCTTCAGTGGCAATCCGCCAACGCCTAAGGGAGTTCCGTCCATTAGAACAACAACACTAACTACCCAAAATAATTGAAACTGCATATGCAGAATTAGGCAGAGACAGTTTGGGTGGGAAAGCAATAAAACCACAACTGATGGGTAGTCCTGAAAAGGACACTACCAAGCAGACGCCTGCTTCTTCTAAAAAGAAGTGGGATAATAATAAAAACCAACATTTTAAAGACAGATCTCAATCCCGAGGCAGATCTCCTCCACAGGAGCCCTCTGAAAAGAGGTATAACCTCAGGAATAGGGATAATATTAGGAAACCTGATAGGTATCAGGATACTGATACACGTTCCTCTTGTTCCTTTCAGGGCTCGATGAAAAACTCAGAGAGAGAAGGACGGTCAGAACACAAAGAAGAGCGTACAAAGTCCAGAGACAAGCAGCACGCTCAAGACTACACTTCTAAAAAAGAAGACAAGCCAAAATCAAAACCTCAGTTTAGGAAGAAGAAAGTTGCAGGCATAAAGATCCGACATGCCCAGAATTCTGAGGACGCAACTTCTGAATGGGGAATGGGCTCTGACGATGCTAAACAGTGCGGCAGAAGTAACAATAGCTCCCCAGAACCTGAAGGAATTTCTGGTGACAGCGGGCTTGAATGATTACATCACGGTGGAAACACCAGACACCAGGGTGAGCGTCCCCCATAAGCTACACAAAATAACACTTCAAATGGAGGGGGACAAGCCCAGGAAAATTAAAGGTCTCTTTTGGGAAAATCTGTCATCTGGTTATGACATCCTATTAGCAGAACAAGATTGGCCGCCTGCATTTGTTATGGAGTGCCCTAGGGGCGAAAATGTAATTTTTCCATCATTCTCCGACCACGTTCCCATTCATCTTAAACATGCATATGCACAGGAGTGGGCGGTTGCCCTAGCTCCAGCACTATACAAAAATCATGCTGGTTGGGATGAGGATTCAACCCACCACGTGATCCCGTTAAAAGTTTCACCAAATGCTCAGAGGCAATACCCAAATAAAGCAAGAAGCTAAAAAACAGGTCAGGGAGATCTTAGATCAACTTGAATACCAAGGGTTGATTGAAACATGCACCTCACCAATGAACAACCCTTTGTTTCCTGTATCAAAACCGGACAACACATATCGTCTAGTCTTAGATTACAAACATTTAAACTCATGCACAAAGACATTCACTGCCCAAAATGCACACAGTGCCGCATTAATGAATAACATTGTGCGGAAACAATACAAAACGACATTAGATATCTCAAATGGATTTCTCTGCCAAAATATAGCGCCTGAAAGCAGGTATTTGACCGCATTCTCAGCATTGGGGTCCCAACGGCAATTTTGTCATCTCCCCCAGGGGTATAAGAACAGCCCAGGGGTATTCTCAGCAAGAGTAACAGAGTTACTCCAAAATTTTGATGAGGAAGCATTGTCCTATGTGGATGATATTTATCTGACGGATGATGACTTAAAAAGGCACTTGACCAGGGTGAGCACCATTATAATGGGATTCGCCTCTGAGGGCAACAAATTTAATTTTCGGAAATCTAAAATCGCCCACCTCAATGTCCTGTTTTTAGGATATGAGCTGTCAAGTGAAGGGAAAAGCCTGGCAGCTAACTTTTTAGAAAAGTGTGCGCTGCTCCAGCCTCCAAAATCATTAAATAATCTACAATCAATACTGGGATTCCTAAATTTCGGCAGAACATACATTTTAGATTACGCAGAAAAAGTAAAACCTTTCTACGAATTAATAAAACCTGACTTTTCAGTCAGACATTGGACACAGGAACATTCAAATATCCTACGTTCATTAAAAGCAAACATGATTGCTTCCAAACACTTACAGACACGCGTAAACGTACGCAACTTGGTGATCCGTGTAATAGCGGGTCAATGCGGGTACACCTACTTAACCTTCAATGAAGGCGAAACAGTACCAATCGCATACAAATCACACCTGTACACAAACGCAGAAATGCGTTTTACTTCAACAGAAAAAATCCTGACAGCAGTTCAGACCGCTGTAGCAAGAGAAAGAGCACTGGCTCAGGGGAAACGCATAATTGTCGTAACCTCAGTACCAGCTTTAGAAGCTGTTACAAAGGCAAGCATTCCAAATGCAAAAGCTTTACATCCAAGGTGGATACAATGGGCTAATTCTCTTACTGCAACGGACGTTGAATACAGATTTGACCCAAGTCTAAAAACACAAGCATTTCTGCAATACGAACAAGAATATCCTCTACCTAATGAAATTTTGCTTCTAGATCAGTATGAATATATTATTTACACTGACGGATCTGCTCAACCAGCCATAGGGAGTAAGCAACAATACAGCGCAGCGTGTGCAATCGTTAAAGGTCGCATGCGGGATGGAAAGTTTTTATCCAAGTTGCACCAAAACACAATCTCTAGGAGATTGCACGGCTCAGTTGGCAGAGTTAAAAGCACTGATACTGGCACTTGTAAATACGGATCACGAATTCCCCACACTAATTGTGTGTGATTCCTTTTACTATGTGCAGTCATACAATGAGTATTTACATCATTGGGATCTAAACGGGTTTAAAGATGCAAAAGGTGGCACAATTAAGCATAAAATGCTATGGGAACAGGTGGTGGAGTTGAAAAACGACCTACCAAGGGCTCACGTGATACACACACTGAGTCATCAGCATGATGGTGTTCACGTTGAAGGGAATTCATTGGCTGACGAAGCAGCAAAGGGGGCTGAACGCACAGCGTCCGTAGTTGCAATCACTCGTTCAAAAACGAGAATAGACAGAGAGATTATGGTCGCTGTCATTGCTTCAAGCAAAAACAGCGGAGCAGTACCAAAGAAATTTCCACTCAAGTACTCCTACAAGTTAGATGCAAACAACATTCCATTTGCTCAGATTCCTGGAGTGGGGGACAGAGTAATACCAAATATGGATCGTAGGCAAGGTTTAATACTAGCAGCACACAAGGGTTTAGGCTCTGCACACACAGGCGTTACAGCGACTATTTCATTGTTGAAACAGCGCTATTGGTAGCCCGGTCTAACAAGGCAGACTAAAGACTATGGGGCCGATTCCGATTTGGGCCAGAAATCTCTCCAACCGAGTCGGATTCGGAGAGATATCCGACCGAACCGGACTCTAGTAGTCCGACCGAACGAGTACGATGCGGACGCATGCTATCGGACTCGATTCGGTCAGACTCCCATTGAAGTCAATGGGAGCCGGTCGTACGACGCGTACACGGGTTCCCATTGACTCAATGGGTGCGTCGCAAACAAGGCCCCCCCCTACAGCGGGTACGCGTCGGTGCGACTCGCGCCATACATGCATGTGTAGGGGGGACCCATGGGTCCCCCCTGTGTGCGACTCGCACGGCTACGCATACAGGGGGGCCCGACACAGAACCCCGAAGTCCGTCTCCGACTGCTCTTTCGAGCCGGACGGCGCGAGTCGGTCGGACTGTTTGAGGCGCGCATCGTACTTGCCCGGTCGGGGAACGTCTCCATTGCGTGGTGCGAGTCGAGTCCGTACGAGTCGGTCGGAGCGGTTCGGAGCCGGGAACGAGTCGGTCGGGGATTTCGCGTACGCTCGCATCGTACTTGCTCGCGCGGACGGGTGTTCGAATCGGTCGGAAACAGGGCGTCCGAATCGGATCCGGTAAAGCCAAATCCGATTCGGTTCCCTACCGGCCGAGATCGGAATCGGCCCCTAAGTCTTGAAATGCGACATCTGTCAACAGATGAAAGGCTCCACCAGAACACGCCCAGCGCAGACACCATTACTAATATCTGACAAACCTCTTGCATGTGTGTATTTGGACCACTGCGGCCCCTTACAATCTGATGGGGCTTACAAGTATATCATGGTTGCAGTGGATTCCTGCTCAAGATTCCTATGGGTTTGGCCTCAGCGCTCGGCTGACGCTTGAACTGTTATAAAAGATTTGCGAGTCTTTATCGGGACATACGCAGTTGGCACGTTACATTCTGACCGTGGCCCGGCGTTTAGCTCTCGGGCTTGCAAAGAGGCCATGAAAAGTATGGGCGTTGCACTGCGGTACTCCTCTCCGTACCATCCTGAGGGTAATTCGGTTGTGGAGAGGAAAAACCGGGACTTAAAGCAATCTTTAACTGCTAGGGTATTAGGCAAAGGCGGTAGTTGGGTCAGTCACCTTTATGGGGTCCAAAGAGCACTTAACAACCAGCCTAGAAACTCTCTAGGGGGTGTCACTCCATATGAGGTCCTATTTGGGACGAGAATGTGGGTAGCTGATCTTGATTATGAAGGCGCAGTGGCGGATGAGAAACCATTTGATATCCATGATCGTTTGGCTGTTTTACAGGATCTAAATGAATCCAGGACACAGCAAAGCAACGTCCACTTAAAACAGACCGCCACTGAGGAAGTCAAGGCAAAAACGGCAAGACCTGTCTGGATCCCAAAAGTCGGGGATCTGGTCAGAGAGAAAATAGCGGACAAAAAAGAATTTGGACCATCATACAGAAAGCCTGTACCTGTCCTAGCAATTCAAGGAACACGAACTGTTCTTTTGTCGCTTCTTGCCGGGAAAAAGGAGAAAAGATTTGTCTCAATCGACTTAATCAAACCACACTATGTGACCGATACTGAACAGTAAGCCTTGTGGACTCCACAGTAGCAGACGCCCTCCTCTCGCTACAATCCAAGAAGTTCAAACAGAAAGACTCATCACCTTTGAAGAGCCTCCTGTACGGAATGAAGGCCTAAGCAACAATGCTATGGAACTTGTTCCACTTGAACCAGAAGTTCGACTTCAAAATGAAACTCAACTTAACAACCAAGTTGCAATCAGACCAAATACGGATGTCTACATCAACATGCCTCGACGAGAGCAAAATGCGATTTCAACAAATCCCGATGCAATTCCTACAATTGATCGAACTGCTTCTGGCTATTTCATGAACTTTGATATGTTTTCTTTGGATCCAAGTGAACCGGAAACGACGCAAGCCAAAAAATCTCACAAACAGCAAGTTAAAGACTTTTTGAACTTTCTAAAAAAGACTTACCTGGTATCACCTTGGATAGAACTATGGGTTATTACTGGGATACTATTCTTTCTTTTCTGGCTAGGATTAGTTATTACTTTTAGCATGCTTATTAATGGACGTTACCTCAAACAAAGCTCTGAAGCCCAGAAAGTTAATTTGATTTTAAAGCCACATTAATCATCTCATCGAGAACAAAGAGACTTGTCATCAGTGAACATCACAGCGGTTCCTATACCGGATGGTATAGTTTGGGACAAGGTTGATATTAACATATTCGGTCCGACGGAACTTTTAAAAATTAATCATTTATTTAAAATTTCACTAAGTGATATCATTACCTCCAGTACATTTTCTGATGATTGGGACTCTGAAACTGTTAATAACATGTTGTCTGATTTAGAAAAAACTGCTGCATTTCCGAATACTGAAATGTTAGAAAGTAATTCAGACTATGACACTTCGTACTGTTACCAACATTATGGTCATCATTTCCTGCACAAATCTATTTCACCTAGAAATGTGTTTGAGTACCATCAGTGGGAACATTGCCCTACACCACAAAAAGGTAGTTCGCAAACATTTGCACAGAAATTTTCATATTTTTCAGGATTTAACACTTCTGACCCGACGTCATTTTATTATAAAACCACACCGACATCGGCACTGAAAATTATGTTGACAAACACCAAACAGATTTACTCTGCTTCCTTTATCACCCAATTGTCTGAACAGGGTTTTGACCTATGGAAGGACGAAGTAGACTTAAAATCAGTCTGGGGTTCTAGGGACTGGCAAGTCCAGGGAACAGAAGCGCTATTTAGAGCATGCCTCATTCCACAGCAGATGCAATTTCTAAATGAAACTGTGCAACAGACATCCTGTCTTGGACTAGCCAAGAACAAGGACCTGAACTCACCTCGGTTTACAACACAATCACACATGAGGGGGTGGGAAAATTCAACTTCACAAGAAGGGGCAACAGTAGATGACATTTTAAAGTATAATAGAACAGACCCTAGTTGGAAGGAATGGTTGGTTTGGCCCTTAGACACAAACAGTTGTCATAAAAGATTCTTGAATAACACCGATGGGTTCAGTATCCATAGGCCAGACCCACGCTATGTACAAAGAGAACATCCAGGTGTAATGACAACCTACAGTGTTGGGAAGTTGTGCCTAGATTGGCTAGAAACCTCAACACTCACAGAAGTAAAACAACATCTGTCCTTACTCACACAAGACATGGATCTTAGGGATTTTTTTACTAGGACCCAGGAAACAACGTCAGAAACATTTCATATATGCTGGCATTTATGCTGCCTATAATGAAAACTGGAAAATATCCCAACAAGAGGCCGCAGAGAGAATACGGGTAATAGACCGTATTAACTTGGAGAAATCACTAGCAGTGGTAGACAATGGGTTAACAACTTTGACCGCCAGGATATATTCCTTAGGCAACATTGTATCTTCTGCAATAGAAATACTGAAACAAGATTTAGCCATGTTACAACACGGGCAATCTCAGTTACGTTCTATTATGCTATTGAGCTGTACGCTGCAATCTTTGCGTGCTGGCTATGTGCCTTGGCGTTTTATCAACAGCACGTCTCTGTTTTCTGTATACAATCTAACAGATAAGCAGGTAGAAATGGCACAAAGAGGAGCAAAATATACAATGCTGCGTATTGAAAAACTGGATAGACTACCATTTACAGTAGCGGAAACGCCACACACAGAATGGCTAATCCATGGCCACATAACTCTGCCGGTCACAACTTTTCAGTTTCAATATTCCCTTGAGCAAAGTCAGGCAGGCAAATATGAACAAATGGGCAAGGAATACATTAGGGAATCTTGGGAGTTACCATACAGATTTCGATGCCGGAGTGGGGATCGAGAAGTATATCTAAGCGGTACAAACTGCAAGAACGCTTTGAGCGGTTCTCTCATGTGCCAGGATATTTCTTTGCACGGAGCTTGTAATGGTTCGGTAGCAAACCTGTCCTGTCACATGAAAGGGACCCCAGCTGCCGTGATTACACCAGTATTCGAGCTGCTCTCAAATGGGAGTTACTTGATGCTGAACGATCAAGGTTGCTGTGGGATGCTTCCGGGCATTGCCTATCTGGTCACTGTGAACTCCAGGGTTACTTGCTGTATGCAAGTATTGTTTCCCCCAACAAGTACAGTCAGGGAGGCGCCATTATGGCCTTCATTGAATGTTTCCTTTATACAGTTTGATACTTTGAGCAGACTGAAAGCCATGCTTTTACAGCGAACCGTGCCCTTAACTTCCGCCCGAGAGGCTTTTGATCTTCAAATCGCTAGAACCTCGGGTGAGATACAGGCACTTATATGTACAAACTACCCCTTTCATTTTGCAGAAATGGTGGGTTGTATCTTTAATATGTCTGATACGAGCAGTATTGTACACCTATTTAAGACCATAGGGTCAGGACTGTTAAGCACCTTTCAGACAGTCCTCGGAGTTATCCCAAATTTTATACACTCCATATTTGGGAGCATTTTCGGAGGTCTTCCGCTGATCCTGCTTTCAATAGCTGGAATCCTGATTGTCATATTTTTGCTACGCAATGGACGGCCCAGTCACCAACGAGATGGCAAAAGTGCTCCTGGAGCGTAAATACCGTGAACGCATGGTGCAGCATCTGGGCACACCTCGCCTACGGGAACTTAGTGCTTCTTGGTTTCTATCGTTTAGACCAGTCTGGATGGACTGCATCTTACCTGTTCTTCGATGCCTGTTCTGCGGAGAAGAATGCGTGCTGGATCTGTGTCTGACACTTGCAACGGACACGCCTGCGGACTTGAACACCAGGCTGGAACCCTTGAGGTCCCATGCTCGGCAGTGTCCCCAGCGTATTACAATTCTCATGGCCGCCCGCGTTCCTCGAGAACCCGCCTTTTGCAATAAATTAAGTGAGCATTAGCTCCTCTACTAGCACTCAGGTATCGACCAAAGCATTGGCTGCCTCTGAACCAACCTTTGGCAGTACTGAATTTCATCTGTGCTCCATCGACGTACTTTGCGAGGTGTTACAAGGACCGTCCCCTGCAGCGGCAAATACTGACGATGTTGCGTCTCCAAGCCAGGACATTTAATCTACAATTGGCCCATCGTGTGCTGGGAAGGAATTCAGCAGTATTTTAAAGTTTTAATCTTTTTCACAACTCGTCTAAATTTGGAACATTTCCTAAATTGTCACTTTCGCTGGAGAAGAGCATGGCCTTCCTCTGCTTGTAGTTATGCGAATTTTATAAATGGACAAATTTGGACCCTTCTCACTTTTTACACATAAAATTTTTAAAGGACAATATTTTAGTATGTTTTTTAAATGACATTTTTAAATACAAATTTTATTTTGTACGCTACTTCACAAAAAGATAGTAGGGTGCTAGCATTTACCATTGCCATCCGGTTCGGAAGAGGAGTGGGTGTTATGTTTCGTATAGATGCCCTAATATAGGCATAACCTTATATGCCCTAATATAGGCATGATCTTTCACCTACATTAGTTCACTACACTACACAATAACGAACTGTGAGGCTTGAACCTTATCTAGACTCAACTCTGGGTGCAGAAGGAGGGTTGCCCTGAAACAATGGCCTTCTATAACTTCACAGATGTGCTCATACATTTTGTATGAATATTTATGAGGTTCCTGGAAACGAAGCAGAAGCTACATCACCTGCATCAAATCTATGTACAAGGTTCATCCCTTACGTCTTCCTCAGTCCGACAATGGCCCACCCCAATCACACAAGGGACAAAGAAGCCCCAGACACTTTTGGGTATAAATACACCATGTCTTGCCAGGATAAGGTAGAGGGAACCAAGACTTCCAGGCTGACACACTGACCAGAGACGCTCTAGCTGACAGTGGTCTGAACATCCCTTGCGGGGTGTCCAGCTCGAGACCAAGAGGGGCTCCTACATTCTCACTTCAGGTAATGGGGTTCGACTAAATCCAAGAGGGATTCTTGGCTTCACACCTACTCACATGCTAGGTACATTTAGGTACATCTAGATAGGCTTCGTAGGAGTATGGGCTTTCTTTTATCACTGCATTTTATATTCATGTATTTATTCATGCCTAGTGCAAGATGGTAGAACTGTACTATCCATTTATATTCATAGTACTGCTAATCATATATCTCTGCTACTGTCTAATGGTCGGTGCAGCTCATATATTTTACACAAGATTAACAAATGTTCAATAAACCTTTTATTGAAACGCCCAGGCTGTTTATTCTGTGTATCTATGAGACAAGATAAGTGAGCACGAGTGACTGAGCGAAAAGTAGTATATTGTTTCCACGATTCTGAAGGATCAGGGTTGATATGTTCTAAGGTTGCCAGAAACTATTCTCTCCCCGATAACAGGAGACACTAGTGGCACTGTGAGCTAGCTTTTTGCAAACAGGCTAACATTCTCGGTGGGGGTGTTCAGAATCCATCTGCCACTAAACCCACAGTTTATGTTATCCAAACGCGCAGGTCCTGCATGGGTACTATAGGAACTACACGACACAAGGGGTTTCACTCTCTGAACAAAGAGTGTAGAATCCAATCCCAAAGTAGTGTCCCCTAATAGGGTCCGTCCCCCTTGGCACTGCAAAGGCCCCTATGTCCTGGGGTTGTTCTGTTTTTTTAAGTTTTCAACATCAATAAAACAAAAAATGCTTCTCTGTGGTTAGGCGATGTTTATTAGTTCTCTGCCTTCTTCAAATTTGGTTCACCACATCCCTTAATTTCAGCAGTGATATGTAAATCAGATCGCAATATTAGATACAATCATCCATCCCTTCCTCCATCCCGATGCATTTTGGGCAAAGAGCCCTTCGTCGGGGGATAGTTCTATTGATGTTGAAAACTTGAAAACAGAACAAACCCAGGACATCGGGGCCTTTGCACTGCTAAGGGGGCCAGACCCTATTAGGGGACGCTACTTTGGAAAAGGCAGCAGAGGCCTACAATCAGGGGGTGAAACTAAAATAAACTTAAAACTAAAATAGAACTAAAAGTTAAAACTAAGGGGGGGGTGTGGCCAAATACTGAAAATGGCAGACACATGAGGGGAATGCTCCCAGGCCTGGACCCGCTGATCCTGCCGAATCCCCCATTTAACAGTGTCATCTGTCCTGCTCATTTATCAGGGGTCATTGCAGATATCCAGTGGGATGCACCTGTCAGCCACATCCAAATTCCAACAGCAGTGCAGCTTTGAACCGGCTGAGACCGTTGTGCACTGGGCCCGGCCGATTGTGACCGCTGCTGGTGTGTGCCTGGAGGAGCTGAGCAATGACCTCTGTAGCCTATGGGGGAGATCGCCGTGTGCCCGACTTGGCTACTTGCCAGACTATGGACCCTTGGGGTAGACACTTGTTGCCTGCGTGGCCCCCGCACATCGGGGCCGCAAAGCCGGGAGTCACCTGGCAGCATCGGCCGGGGGCAAGCCCAGTCTGCAAGCCGGACAGCACAGGTGAGGAGCGGTGTGGCCCCTGTGAAGAGCAGCCCACGAGAAAGACCCCCGCGGCCCCACTCCTGCCCCCCTGGGTGCGAGCGGTCTGGGAGATCTTGGCTACATGCCTGGCACCTGCGAATATGAATTATGGATCCTGTGGAGGTGGAAGGGGCCGCTGACAATTGGCCCCAACCAGCCGGCTCTGTAGCTGGGGACTAGCGCTACATAGACCCGACACTGCACTGGGTCTGCAACAGCGGGGCCAGAGAGCGAGGCGGACTGTCACTAGTGTCCTGCCTGGCTGAGGTGCGAGACACGGAGACGTGGTCCACCCCTGGGTGGTCTCCACAGACCTGAGCACGCTGGGCCCAAAACTCGAGACGGAGCAACCGGAATACACGACTTGTGAACCCTGAACCCTTCTTCCATCCCCCACCCCCGGAATGACTGTGGCCTCCCTTGTGGGGACGGGGACCCAATGCATTACCGTTCCCTTTGTTATGAAGGTCTGGTGCTCTGTGGCCTAACAGTGGGCAGGCCCAAGCACCGGTGAAAGAAGCGGCCTAGCGAGCAGCCCGGCCAGCCCTGTGGGGGTTGCTGGGTGCCCTTCCCCAGGGTGCAACTGTGAGGTGCCATCGGCTGGACATAGAGGGGCTCTGAGGTGCCCTCTGGAGGACTATATAGAGGCCTGGTTGGCAGCGGCGATCTTCCTAGCTTGGACATGCCAGCAAAAACCAAAGCCTGCCTCCAAGAGAAACTATGCAGGTGAGAGCACATTGCGGGGCCCAAGGCGTTTTCCTAGAAATACCGTGCTTGCGCTGTGGGGGGCTGATACTGGTGCTGCTGCAACTAAACTCTATCGTTAACGCACCTGGTCCTGAGCAGGAAATACGAGGGGGCCTTGCTGTGGGTGTGCCCCCTGGGGACGGCGGGACTGACTGGGCCCAGACTCCACCACACGACTGAATTCCTGAAGTCTGACCTGGTCCCATCCATTGGTGCTCTGGGCATGGAGGTGTGCTGAGATAGGTCAGCTGGGGTGAGGAATCTGTTGAGGCCCACCCCCGTCTTCTCATAGACGTCCCTGTACATACTGTGGAAGTGGGATTGGCAGAGACAGATACATATTACAAAATGGGCTGCACGAAGGGGAAACCGGCCGACCACGGACTCTCATGGGGGGCTCCAAATAGAAGAGCAGATGACTCCCCTCCCTCGACAACGGAATATATTGTGCCTCCTACTGTGGACCACCCTCCCCCTGACAAGTTAGACATTATCCTTAATTAAATCAGGAGTCCCGGGGGGTGCTGGAACGACAATTGTGAGCTCTTACCACTGCTGTAGGCCTTCTCAGAGCCGACCATAAGAAATTAGTGGAAAAGGTTGAAATCAATACAGCGACGCCCCTTGATGTGGCCCCATGGAGCGAGACACAAACAGAGGGTGTGAGTATAATTAGTCTGCCTGAAAACTGTGAAGGCAATAACCCCACCCAATTCAAAGAACACTGGTTGCGTACCGTGGTGGCCCCAAAAGATCTTACTGAGATGTTTCCACCAGGGGTTGAACGCCAGGGGCAACGCCCAGACCAATCGAGGCCAAGGTCCTCAATTACAAAGACAGGGATAACCTTCTCCGAAAGGCACTGGAAAACGCTCCCATACAACATAAGAATGCCGGAATCTCTCTATTCCCAGATTATACTATACATGTCCAGCATCAGCGAACCTCCTACCAAGGGGTCAAGAAACACCTACAACAGCTCAACCTTAAGTACGCCCGCCTGTTTCCTGCCTGCCTCAAAATTATTCACAAGCCCACAAGTAACTTCTTTGATGACCCTGAGGTGGCATGATCCAGGATTGAGGATACTTTCCTGGATCTACCTATCCTGGATGAGCACAGACGCCCACCTGCACATAATCCACAACAAGGCGTGCTAAACAACGACGCACTGCGCAACCTTGCCTAGATGGCAAGTCAATGCCCATCCAGGAACAGATGCTGTAGGGTCTGTGCACAGCGCTTCAAACCACGGCCACCCTACGGAACACGAGGACACCAGTTGAAGAAAAGACATCGTCTGACGGCACGACTCATTCAGACTCTGAAAGCAGCCTGGTGCTATTCCCAACTATAACCCCACAAACAGTTAATTAAATACTACTTGGCTGAAAAAGGCCCTAGGCTGCTGACTGTGTATGGATCTGAATGGGTGCTCACACCAAGCTCTCTTATTTTCCTTCCACATGGATGCACAGGGCATAATGGATGTGGCTGATGTACTTGTTGGTTAGATAAATGATCCAGGGACCGTGAAAAGCAATAGGATCTGACTTTGACACCTGCATAGTAAGGAGGTTTCATTCTCTATGACACTTGTTTGCATAGTGAGGTGCGGGTGGGTGTGTCCCGGGCCCGGAGGCCCCTCAACATAGGACACGTAGTAAGGACACACTAGATGATGCGGATGGTCATTGCATCTACTACGACCCCACAGGCAAATGCACATAGCTCACTACAGTTGTTGAATTACAATGTTTTTGTTTGGTCGAACAGTTATTTTTTTCTTTACGGAGTTTTATATAGCGCGAACTTGACTTGTAGGTATCGGGTATCAGAGCGCTTTACACGAGCACCAGTTGTGTTACATGAGGACACATTCATTTTTTTTAGGCATGGGGAGATTAAGTGATTTGCCCAGAATGACAGGATGTTGCGTATCCTTGCCGAGACTCGAACCCAGTTCCTCAAATTTGAGGTGGACCGCCCTAGCCGGTAGGCCAACTCCTCTCCCAAATTTACGAGTTGGACCGTATATTTGCGAATTTGACGTTCATTGTTTGGGAAGCAAAACGGGTGCGACTTCAGTATTTACATTCACACAAGGGTCCCGGTTACTGTCACAAGAGGGCACTATTCATATAGCATATGGTGCACATGGCTACATTACACCACTATAATTTCACAACCTGGAATGTGAGGCGGATGGGCTCAGTCCATAAACCCCAACGAATCTATGCCCAACTATGCAGGCGCAAATCCCAGATAGTGTTTCTGCATGAGACACGGCTGACGTCCTCAGAGGCCCACAAGCTCCGAAAGAAATGGCTGGGGCAGTTATTCCATACCTCGTACACTGCGTTTGCAAGGGGGGCGGCAGTGTGGATCAAAGCGGGAGTTCCCTTTGAGACACTAGACACACGCCTTGATACAAGTGGCAGGTACACTTTAATTGGGGGCACACTGGATGGTACACCGGTAGTGCTGGGCAGACTTTATGCTCCGAACGCTGAACAGGATGCTTTATTGACTTGAGTCAGTGCAGCGCTAGCGGACTGGGCAATGTACTCATGGATACTCAGCGGAGACTACAATGCAGTACTAGACGTACACCTGGACCACTCACACCCCCCACTGCCAGGTGCCATGACGGCCCGACAGACCAAGGCCATCTCAACGTGGGCGCAGGGTTGGTCACTGGCAGATGCATGGTGCAGTAGAAACGTGGGAAAACTAATTTTACTCATCAGTGCATACACTACATACATGCACAGACCGCATACTATGCTCCCCTGCATTGCTGGCTCAAATCACTCACAAACTGGGTAAGACACTGTCTGGCCATAACTACTTGGAACTCACTATGTCCTGGGGACATGTACCTACACCTGTCCCGACGTGGAAACTAAATCCCCTCTTATTGGAAGATGGAGCCTTCCATGTGCACATGGCCACCACTATTGATACTTATTTTACGATCAATGCAAATACAGCCTCCACACCACTAGTAGAGTGGGAGGCCTTCAAGGTGGTAACAAGGGGGGGTGACAATTAGTTCTGTAGCTGGGGCGCGACAAACTATACTTCATGACTTAAAGAGGGAGGAAGCGAGCCTGGGCACTCTAGAAAGTGACACCGATGCTAGCATGGATCGCTTAGTGAACCTGCAGGATGTGCGCGTCGAGTATGCGGAGTAGCTGGACCGTCTTCGGATGGTAGATTACTGCGCTTACACTCAGAAGATACTCCCCATTTTTCTTCGGAAATGCTCTGATCACCTTCAATTTAGAAGGCTTCTCAAAACTGCACTGTTCTAAATTTTTTCTTTCCCTCTGGCCTACTGCAGCTCCTCCACAGTGCAGAGATATCCCTTTGGGGGTGATTCGGGTGCTTTACAAATAAATAAATAAATACACACAGAGGAAGATAGAGCTGGCTCTCTGCTGGCTCGTTTGATCAGAGACGACCCCCCCTCCCTCACTGCCCATACTCGAAATTAACACCCCATTGCTTGCACATGCAGACACACAAAGCGGAGTGAATGAGGCCTTCTGGGAATATTATGAACACTTATACATGGCTCCCCAGGCATCAGAACCACAAGCAATCAATGAATTCTTGGGCACTGTACAGTTGCCTCAGGTGACAGTGGCAGATGGAAGAACACTTGGAGCGCCAATCACTGCGATGGAGATTCGGGAGGCTATTAGAGACCTTCCCCATAATAAAACCCCGGGACTGGATGGCCTACCCGTGGAGTTTTATTCCGACCTTGCCATGCAGTTGGTGCCCTGGTTGGAGCGCCTGTACCATGCCTAGCTGGATGGGGGTGCATTACCCCCGACTACAGCACAAGCCCTAGTGTCATCACTGCCGTAACTGGGCAGGGATCGTGCAGACATTACGTCATACAGACCTCTGTCACTAATAAATACAGAGTACAAAAATGCGCTTCGTACCCAGCAGGAATACATCACTAAACAAACGCAGACTCTACCAAATAATGTGGGCAACTCCTAATAATTTTCCCAATGCAGGGTGTCTCTGATTAGATCTTCGCCAGGCTTTTGGTACTCTTAGCTGGGAGTTTATGCTGGTGGCCCTTAAACGGTATGGGATCCGCAAGGGTTTATCTGCTGGGTCAAACTGTTATATACCTCCCCAACAGCAAGGGCTCGTACAGGACCCCATGTATTAGGCCCCTACAAGATACAGCGTGGTACAAGACAGGGGTGCCCGCTGTCCCCTATACTCTTTGTGTTTGCCCTGGAGCCCATAGCCCACATGCTGTGTGGAGACGCGGTAAACTGGGGGATTCCGACAGGTCACGAGACACATGCACCATCCCTATATGTTGATGATATTATATTGCACACCAGGGACCTCCAAAAAAGTTTACCAACCGTGGCCCAGATTTTCTTGCAATATCACTCGATCTCAGGACTCGCCATCAACTTCGATAAATCACACGCATTCTCATTTCGGTAAGGATTCCAGCAGCCCATGATCCCTTTCAGGGGGGCTGCGATGGCTGTAGCCCCTGACACATTCAAGTACCTGGGAATCCGTGTGTATAGAACTCAACTGGACCTTTTAGATGGGAACTTACAAAGAACAATCCCCTCTTTGCGGTCCCAGATCGCTTTCTGGACATCGCTCCCCCTCTCAGTGGCGGGGGCGCCTAGCTATAGCTAAAATTGTAATGCTCCCACAAATGTTATACTTCTTCACTATTTTGCCAGTGGTAATCCCAACTAATATTTTCAAAACACTGAATATGTTGCTGACGGACCTAATAAGGGCATGGGCCGACGCCGAGTCAGTCTGACAAAACTACAATTACCGTCGAAAGCTGGAGGAATGGAGGTTCCTGATTTCAGGGATAACTGCCTGGCAAGCCAGCTGCAGTAGCTCTCTTAGTAGCTAGCGGGCCGCAATCTGCAAGAGACAGCATGCATTCCTGGTATGATTGTGCAGGGAATGATGCATACACTGCTGTGCCCCGCGGTGCGCGGCCCAATTACGACCCCACTACTACTGAGAGTGGCACTTGCGTATTGGAGACTGGCCCTGAAATACACGGCACACACTACACCATATGCCCTTAACATTCCACTCTTTGGACTTCCACCCCCTGCTAGGATACTAACGCATCACAGACTCTTCAGGTGGGAACAAGCTGGAGTAACCACTATAGGCACACTATTTGGAGATGGTTCCCTACTTACCCATGCAAATTTTGTCCATGAACAGGGGCTGACAGACACATTGTTTCTCCTACACGCTAGCTTGATACGATACGTAAGCGGTGCCGGGCTCCCTCCGGGGCTGAACCGCCAACACATGAACTAGTGCACTTGATTTAACTAATTGGCACTGGTAGACACCTAACACAGTGGTTGTATCGGGGCATATGGGCGCACTTGCCCTCACCTTTACGGCAGTTATGGGCTAGATGGGACACGGACCTGGGGAGAGTTATGTCAGACAAAGAATTGAATTCCTTGCTTGCCTACCCAAAAGGAGTCCCCTGCAATTCCCGACTCAAATTTGTACAATACATGATAATTCAAAGAGTGTGTCTCACACCACACTGGTTACATACTATGTTCCCCACAGTGGCAGCGAGTTGTCTAATGTGTCCTGAACATGACACTGACCTACTACACATGTTATGGTCTTGTCCCGCCCTCTCCACAAACTGGACATAGATTGTGGTCACACTGAAGGAAGTGGTTGGGGGGCACACATGGCACAAGGTAGAGAGTTGTCTACTGGGCCTGTACCCTAGCCCGAAGGGCTACAAGGTGCAAGCGAAATTTGACGACAGGGCTCATACTTGCGAAACGCCTTATAACTAGGCGCTGGAAGTCGACGATCCTGTCCACCTTACTTGCCTGGAGGGAGGAGATGGAGAGATGGGGTTTGGCAGAAAACGGGGCGCTGCGCAGGGAGGAACTGAGGAACTGAGGAAAAAGCCCATCGCCATGTCCTGGGACCTCCTATTAGAGTCCTTTAAAGCGCTAGATACGGTTACAACCTAATCAGGGCCCCTGCACAGATCCCAGCCCTACACTGAGCTGCAGCACAGATGACTTTGAGCACTCAAGTTTGAATGGAGACGGAAGTAATTGAACTTTCCTGCCCACCCCCAGGCACTACATACTGGTACATTTACGTAATTACACTCAATACTGGCACTCACTACAGATCGGATGGTTCACCCTCTTTCTCTCTTTCTTTATTATTCACTATGAAAGGTGGACAAGTTGGTTGGGAGGGCAGGGGGGGGGGTTGATGTAATTATTTAGTACGTAACACTGTTTCTCCAATATTGGTTTATCATTCGGAAACATTCTTCCAGATCCCCATGCACCACTTTGTATGATACCTCCTGTCATAAGGAAATGGAATTGTACACCTTTGTACTTTACTATTGAATATATTGCCATCTTATTTTTGCATTTAAAATGTATTGGACATATCACTGTATACTTATGTTATGTTAAAATTTTGTAAAGCATCTGGTTACTCCAATACGGAATGTCCCTGCGCTAGGTTTTCTCCAAAAGCAATCAGATCAGAATGTACAGAGGGCCGGCCATAATAGTTAGATGACCATAGATTGCCTGAAAAAACAGGTTTTTAAATTTCTATGAAACAACATTTCTGATGGCCGCAGTCTAAGATCCAAAGGGAGGAGGTTCCACATCTTTGCCACCAGCAGACTGAAAGAGCTGCCACCCAAACGAGCTCTATGCACTTTGGGTATTATAAGCTTAGCTGTTACCGAGGATCTAAGGCAGCGATTTGGCAGATCGAGTTTGATCAAGGGAAAAAGAAATCGGGGACCTTTTAGATTTATGATCCTGTGACAGAAGCATAAGGCTTTAAAGATCACTCTGGCCTGAATTGGAAGCCAGTGAAGGTTAGCAAGGGCAGGGCCCAAAGAAGAATGTCTAGGAATATTCAGGAGCATACGAGCTGCAGTGTTCGGCACCCTCTGCAAAGTTCTTAGTCTGCCTTTAGAAACTCCGAGATAGAGAACATTACATTAGTCCAGGCGAGAAACTACAATCGCCTGGATAACTATTTTCTTAGTCAACTCTGGTAACAGCTCTAAGATTTTGCGGAGCATCTTCAAGATGCCAAAACAGGAGCAAGCCAGAGAGGAGATCTGGTAGTCGAAGAACAGTGCTGAGTCACTCCTTGCAGCAAGGGGCGAGTCTCAGAACTGTGGGACTGCTGGAAGACCTGAAAAGTACGGTCATGGAGGAAATCTGTGATCCAGTTAAGTGCGCAGCCCCTAACCCCAAGACCCCAAAGTCGCTCCAGTAGGAGACCATGGGATACAGTATTGAATGCGACACTCAGATCTAACAAGATCAGGGCCGTAGGCTTGCCCTCATCAGCAGATAATCTAAGTGATTCAGAGGCCAGCAGAAGAGCGGATTCAGTACTAAACATAGATCTAAACCCTGATTGTGTCTCATAAAGATTACTTTCTTCAATAAAATTCATCAGCTGGAAGTTGAAAAATGTTTTGGCCATCTTAGCAAAAAATGGAAGTAGGGAGATTGGTCTCAAATTTTCCGGGAGACTAGGGTCTAGTGAGGGCTTCTTTAGTAATGGGACCACCATTGCATGTTTCCAGTCCGAAGGGAGTCGGACAGAGGTAAAGGAAAGATTCAGTAGATTACAGAGTACGGGAGTAATAGCATTCTCCCCACGTAGCAACATGGCTGATGAGATGGGATCAAGAGGAGAGACAGTTTTCACTTTAGAGAGAAGGCTATGAGTCTCCACAACAGTTAGAACTTTAAGGTTGGAGAAACCCTCAGAGGGGAGTGTATTCTCCAGCGGGGTGAATCTAAAATTCCTGCTAGATTCAGGGAAGGAGACATAGATAGTGTGAGAAAGTGCCCGCTTTCTGCATGGTTGCCGCCACTTTTTCCCGAACTGCTGATGTACTTTGACTGAGTGTGCCCTGGGCACCTGCCAATCAGGTACCCAGGGCCTATGTTCTTTCCCTAAAACTGCATTGAAGACCAAACCCAATTGGCACTCTCTGGCCACAGGTCAGTCCCTGGTAAATGGTACCACAGGTACCCAGGGCACTGTGACCAGGGAAGGCCTCTAAGGGCTGCAGCACTCATTGTGCCACCCTTAGAGGCCCTGTACCTTTACACTCACACACTGCCTTTGTAGGCTGCGTGTTTTGATGCAGAACAAAGTGAAGGGTCAACATGGCACACATCCCTGTGTGCCATGCCTACAACCCACTGCCCTGGCATAGATCAGCCACCCCTCTAGCTGGGTGCACTATACCAGTGGTGAGAGTACAGATGCATGAGCCCTGTACCCCTACAGTGTCAAATCCAATTCTTAGACATTGTAAGTGCAGTAATGCCATTAAGAGTTTATGGTGCTGGGAGTTTGTCATTACGAACTCCACAGTACCATAATGGCTTTACTGAAAACTGAGAAGTTTGGTATCAAACTTCTCAGAACATTAAACCCACACTGATGCCAGTGTGGGATTTAATGAAAAATGCACAGAGGGCATCTTAGAGATGCACCCTGAAAAATGACCCAACACTAGTGTCCAGGCTGAGTGGCTGCTCCCCAACTGCCACCACCAGACATGTTTCTGGACCCCTGGGTCGAGAGCCTGCTGCTCTCGGGGTTCTGAAACAATGCACATCCTGGGATGAGGTGCAAAGCCTCCTGTCCCAGGATGGGCAGGGTCTACGAAGGGGAAGCTTCAAAGGCTTGCCACCTTTGTGAGCTTCCCCAGGCCTTTTTCTGCTTCCAGCAACTGGTCACCACCGGTTCTGACCCCCACTTTGGGCAGGAGAACCGGCGGGAAAACCAGGTGGGGAGGCGAGGTGAAGCACAATTCTCAGTCCCCGCCATCTTGCAGATGGGGGGACCCAGCCAACCGGAGTGAGGCACATGCCCCCCTCCCACTGGAGGGTGGCATATTAGGGGGTGTACCCACCCCAAGGAAGGGACCCATTGGTCCCAACCTTTTACTTACCTGTAACGCCCCTAAATCTAGTATTTAGGGGCACCCCTGAACCTTGCCTCCTCAGACAAGAAACTACAAAAAGAAAAGAAGGACCGAACAGCCGTGCCGAAGCTAAGAAGAGGAGGACGCCCACTGACTTGGCCCCAGCCCTACCGGCCTGTCCCCACCTCGAACCTGCAGAAGCGAAACTCCGGTGTGTCCTGCAGCCAGCAACCTCAAGAACCTCAAGAACCCCGAGGACCTGACCTGCCTTCCAAGGAAAAGACTTTGTCTCCCATGAACACCGGATTTGTGCACCCACAGACTCCAGCTCCGGCAAAATCTGCGAGTCTGCACCACTCTGTACCCGTCGCCCACGGCCCGAGTTCGAGTGGCCCAACACCACAAGGAGGTCTCCCCAGAGATCCTGACCCGAGATCTAGTGATCCCTGACCTGCCTCAGCCTCCAGCCGACGTCTGCAGCCTCAATCCGGAAGGTCAATCAATCAGGGAATTGTAAGTGCGCTACTCACCCATGAGGGTCTCAAGGCGGTGAGGGGGGGGTCCGCAGATCTGTTTAGCTGAAGAGCCAGGTCTTGAGGGTCTTCCTGAAGGTGTTCAGGGAGGGGGCGCGTCTGATGTCTGCCGGTAGCTCGTTCCAGGTCTTGGCTGCAATGTGAGAAAAGGATCTTCCGCCTGCTCTGGCTCTGTGGATGCGCGGGGTCTCGGCCAGTGCGAGGTTGGAAGATCGGAGGTTTCTTTTGGGTACGTGGAAGTTGATTCTGTCGTTGAGGTATTTGGGTCCATTGTTGTGTAGGCATTTGTAGGCGTGAGTGAGGATCTTGAAAGTGACTCTTTTCTCCACGGGGAGCCAGTGGAGACTTTGTAAGTGTTGGCTGATGTATTCGTGTCGGGGGATGCCGAGGACAAGTCTGGCGGCGGTGTTTTGTACTGTCTGGAGTTTACGGAGTAGGGACTTGTTGATGCTGGCGTAGAGTGCGTTTCCATAGTCCAGTCTGCTGGTGATGAGTGCGTGGGTGACTGTCTTCCTTGACTCAGGGAGGATCCACTTGAAGGTCTTGCTGAGGATGCGGAGGGTGTTGAAGCAGCTGGAGGTGACGGCGTTGACCTGTCGGTTCATGGAGAGTGATGAGTCGAGTACGATGCCGAGGTTCTTGGTGTGGTCTGAGGGGGTAGGTGGGCTTCCGAGGGCGGTCGGCCACCAGGTGCTGTCCCATGCAGAAGGGGTGGTACCGAGGACGAGGACTTCTGTCTTCTCGACGTTGAGCTTCAGGCAGCTGTTAGTCATCCAGACTGCGACGTCTTGCATTCATTTCTGGAAGTTGAGTTTGGCAGTGGTGGGGTCTTTGGTGAGGGAGAGGATGAGCTGGGTGTCGTCGGCGTAGGACACGATGTTGAGGCTGTGTTGTCGGACGATGGCTGCGAGGGGGGCCATGTAAATGTTGAAGAGGGTGGGGCTCAGTGATGAACCCTGTGGGACTCCGCAGGTGATTTTCGTGGGGTCGGAGAGGAAGGGTGGGAGTCTGATCCTTTGGCTTCTTCTGGTGAGGAATGATCGGATCCAGTCCAGGGCTGTTCCTTGTATGCCTGCATTGTGTAGTCTGATGACTAGTGTGCGATGGGAGACGGTGTCGAAGGCCGCTGATAGATCGAGTAGGATGAGGGCTGCGGAGTGGCCTTGGTCCAGGAGGGTGCAGATGTCGTCTGTGGCGGCGAGTAGGGCGGTCTCAGTGCTGTGGTTGCTTCGGAATCCGGATTGGGACGGGTCGAGGACGGCGTTCTCTTCAATGAATCGTGTCAGTTTCCTGTTGACTGTTTTCTCTGCAACTTTGGCTGCGAAGGGGAGGAGCGAGATGGGCCGATAGTTCTTGAGGTTGGTGGGGTCAGCTGTGGGCTTCTTGAGCAGGGGTCTGACTTCTGCGTGCTTCCAGTCGTCTGGGAAGGTGCCTGTTTTGAAGGTGGTGTTGATGGTGCATTGTAGTTTGGGTGCGATGGCGGCCACAGCTCTGTGGTAGATGTGAGGGGGGCAGGGGTCGGTGGGGGCCCCCGAGTGGATGCTTTTCATGGTCGAGGCGGCGTCTTCGGCCGTGATCGGTGTCCAGTTGGAGATGGTGGGCTGGCTGGTGTTTCTGGGGGGCGGGGGGCCGTCTGTGGCACCTGGTGGATGGTCGATGAAGTTGTCGTAGAGGTTTTTGATCTTGAGGTGGAAATAGGTTCCAAGCTTGTCGCAGAGGTCTTGGGATGGGGTGATGTCTGTGGCTTCGCTGCGTGGGTTGGTGAATTTCTTGAATGACACTGAAAAGTTCCTTGGAGTTGGTGGAGTTGGCCAGGAATTTGTTGTGGATGAAGTTCCTTTTGGTGGCTCTAATCTGGTTGTGGTAGTCCGTCATGGCGTCCTTGTAGGTGGTGTGGTTTTCAGTTGTCTTGGTGTTTCTCCAGTTCTTCTCCAGGCATCTGCAGGTGCGTCTGGCTTCCTGGAGAGCGGTTGTGAAGCAGGCGGCTTTCCTGGGGCGATGTCTGTCGGGGTTGCATAGCGGGGCGAGCTCATCTGCGCAGTTGGAGATCCAGGTGTGGAGTTCTCTGGCTGCGTCGTTTGCGCTGTTTGCATTGGGTGCCCAGGTGTGGTTGTCTCGGGTGAGAGTGGAGTTAAGTTGCTCGTCGGTAACCTTGCTCCAGTTCCTTCGTGGTGGGCGTGGGGCTGGTTTGGGTGCCTTGGGTTTGTTGATGACGAAGTGTACGCAGTGGTGGTCGGTCCATGGCGGCTGCGTTGTGTGGCTGAAATGGATGCTGTTTCCTGCCGCGAAGATGGGGTCGAGGGTGTGTCCTGCTCTGTGGGTCCGTGTGTTGACGAGTTGTTTAAGTCCGATGCTGGCGAGGTTGTCACGAAGGATAGTGGAGTTGGGGTTGCTGGGGTTGTCGAGGTGGAAGTTCAGGTCTCCAATGAGTATGTAGTTTGTTGAGGCGATCGCGTGGGGTGCGATGAAGTCGGTGATGGTGGTGGCGAAGGGTGTTCGGGGGCCAGGGGGTCTGTAGACGAGGGTTCCTCGGAGTGTGGCTTTGGGGGTGGTCTGGATCTTGAAGTGCAGGTGTTCGGAGGAGAGGAAGATTTCGCTGGAGGTGGTGAGGCGGAGGGTGATCTTGTGGGTGATGGCGAGGCCCCCTCCTTTGTGGTTGGGGGGTTCTTTCCTCTGGATCTTGTATCCGTCTGGGATGGCGGTGCTGATGTCGGGGGCGGAGGATGCGTTGGTCCAGGTCTCTGTGAAGAAGGCGATGTCGGGCGAAAGAGAGTCGAGTAGGTTCCAGATTTCCATGGCGTGTTTGTGTACGGAGCGTACGTTGAGGAGGATGCATTTTAGGGTGTCGCCGGTGTTGGCGTCTGCAGTGTTGAAGGCCGGGGTGGCGGTGAGGGTCTGGCGGCAGTGGAGGCAGGAGAACTGGCCGTGGGTCGTGTTCGGCAAGGCCTGTTGGCATTCTCTAAGTCTTCCAGGGTTGAGTGCGAGGAGGGTGGTGGTGTCCTAGCGATGGGTAGTGGGCAGCGGCCGTCATTAAGTAGGGGAGGTGGGAGGGAGGAGAGGCTGGGAGGCGGGAGCAGGGGAATTCCGGGGTGAAATTCTGGGGGGGGGAATTCTGGGGGGGAATTCCGTGGGGGAGGGGCCACAGGGGCAGCAGCGGCAAAAGGAACAGGCAGGCACAAGAAAATAAAAACAGTGGTGGAACTAGAGCAAGACACAGATGGGCACAATAACGGAGGCACAACAGGGAAAAAATTAAGAAAAAAAATGGCTGAGAAAGGTTACGGTGGTTGGAGGCAGTCTGGTCCCAGTTGGAGCGGGCAGCAGCCTCAAACCTCCCAAGGAGGAGGTCGGGGTCTGGAGGCAAGAGACTGCACAGCGGAGCAGTGGGGAGAGAGTGGACCTAGACCGAGGGTCGGAGGGTCACCCAACCGCGACAAAGAGCTGGTAAGAAGACCCGACCCTAAAAGACACTCCTCCACCTGATGCCCCACGGCCTTGGGTGGCCCAACCGACAGTGTCTAACCAACTCCCAGCATCCCAACTTACCTCTCCAAGTAGTGGTCGCACCCAGAAGACTTTCGTCCCCGAGCCTGCAGTGTGTTTGAAAACCAGAGAATCCCCATTGAAAGAAATAGGGCACCCGACAACAAAACAGAACCCTGCACCCGGCTGTCCTAGTGCCACTGAGGGTGTACCTTTGGTGCTAACTTGAACCCCCATTTGCCCTGAGCTTAAGTCCAGGAGCTTTGCTCCCACAACCAAGTGGCCTTCCCGTCAGCAGCCGCCAACCGGAGGCTCACTATCCCTCATTGGATAACATTGGGCCTCAGCACTCTGCACCCGGCCGCCCTAGTGACGCTGAGGGTGTAACAAGAGTGTATCCTTGACCCTGGGGGACCCCTGAGTCTAACCCCAGAAACCCAACTCCCACAACAAGGTACTTACCTGTTAACCGATAACACTATTTCTTCCCATAGGATAACATTGACTGTTTTTCTATGAAAAAGTTTCTACGTGTGGAGTTGGAAAATCTATAAAAGTCTCTAAAACTGTATACAAATAACCAAAACGCTTTTACTTACCTGTGTACATGAAATGTCCCAGTGCAGTATCCAGGTATACTACACTGTGTAAGAAAAGTAATCTGTAAAGTAATACACTTGACATCCTATTGAAAAGTCAATACAAAGTATATGTACAATATTTCAAAGCATTGCATTACCAGTGATTCTACTGTAATGAAACCAAAGTATATATACAACTGCAATTCAAACTGTATTATTACTGCAAAGTATAAATCACTTACCTGTGCCAGGCTTGCTTGGTTCTAGAAAATAAAATAACTAAAATAATATTTTTATACAAACAAAATTGGTCTGAGTTCAGTCTTTGAGTGTGTGACAATCATTTGGTGATTGAGTGTGTACAACAATTGCTTAACACTACCCTCTGATAAAGCCTTACTGCTCGCCCACACTACCACAAATAGAGAGTAAGGTTCTATCTACTTTTACCTCTGCCTGCCTTTGGGGTTCCACTGGACTCTGTGCACACTATACCTCATTTTGGTATACTATATACATAGCCAGCTTCCTACATTGGTGGCAGCGGTGGGATATACAACTTTGCATTTGTTGGACTACCTTGGGGGCATATTAGCAAGAACGGCGTTAAAATTATCGCCGCTTTAGCGGCAGGAAACTGCCGCTAAAGCGGCGATAATGGGCTTGATAATATGCCCTTGAGAATACCAATAGAAGCCCATGTTCTGCTGTGATCCTGGGTTTCTATTGGAATTCTCAAGGGCATTATATCAAGCCCATTATCGCTGCTTTAGCGGCAGTTTCCTGCCACTAAAGCGGCGATAATTTTAACGCCGTTCTTGCTAATATGCCCCTAGGTTACCACCTGATCACATGACAGAACTCTTAAATTATCTCTAGAATTCTAATTTTTGAATTGACAAATGTTTCCAAATTACTAAAAGTCTTGATAGGGCCTTGCTTAAATCCCTTTAGAATTTTGGAAAAATAAAAAGTCACTTTAGCTAGGGATAAAAGGGGTTAGAAGTTTTTTTAACAATGTCACTTAACAAGAACCCAGCTGTTAGTAAAGATAACCACAGTGGCATAGAGGACCAGGTTGAGGAGCTAGACCTCACCCCTTACCTCCACTTATCTTTCAAGGAGGTAAGGTCCCTATGCAAAATTTAAAAATATAACCATGGGGTCCCATCCCACCAAACAAAAGCTCCAGGAGCTGTTGGCTGGGTATGCTAAGGACCATCCCTCTGAGAATGGTGAAGACCTCTCAGATGTGTAAGAAGATGGAGGGGATGAGGAGACCATCCAACCCCTGCCCACTTCACAGTACCTAGAGCCCCCACAGGTGGATCAGGTACTACTGAGGACATTGAGGACAGCCTCAATGAGGAGGACAACCTGCTAGCAAGGTTGACCAAAAGATTGGATCTAGAGACGAGACTCCTGGCTCTAGAGAGAGAGAGAGCAGAGATGGGCCTAGCACCCATCAATGGTGGCAGCAATTTACTTAATAAGGATAAAGAGCAATCTTATGATCCTAAAATCCCCAAAGGGATTGTCCCTAAATATGTAGAGAGTGATGACATCACAAAATGATTCACAGCCTTTGAGAGGGCCTGTGAAATAAGAAAAGTGAAGAAGTCACACTGGGGGGTCACTCCTTTGGGAACTGTTCTCTGGTAACTGCAGGGACAGATTCCTGACCCTTACAGGGGCAGATACTGGGTCTTATGACCTCATGAAGAGAACTCTGATTGAGGGATTTGGACTCACAACTGAGGAATACAGAATTAGATTCAGGGGGGCTCCCAAAACCAATCCTGGATTGACTTCGTTGACTACTCAGTTAACTCACTAGATTGTTGGTTAACTGGACACAATGTGCATGATTTCAATGGACTTTACAATTTGTTTATGAAAGAACATATTTTAAGTAATTGCACTAATGAAAAGTTACATCAGCATTTGGTAGACCTAGGTCTAATTTCTCCCCAAGAATTGGGAAAGAAGGCAGACCATTGGGTCAAGACAAGGGTGACAAAAACAACCACTGGGGGTGACCAAAAGAAAGGGGTTACAAGACTACCCCAGGGGAAAGGTGGTGAGAATCCCCAAGATAAAAAGCCTGAGTCTTCAAAAGGGCCCCAAAAACCTGCACGGGGGGGTGGGTCCCAAAACTCTTCCCAGTCCAATAATAGGTACAGGGGAAAGAACTTTGATCCTGCAAAGGCCTGGTGTAACAACTGTAAGAAGTTGGGACACTTAACTGGAGATGCTACTTGTCCTAGCAAAAAGCCCCCTACTCCTCCTACAGCTCCTCCTGGTGTAGCCAGTCTCCAGATGGGATCAGCAGTGTGCCAAGAGCAAATCGGGTTGCACACTGAAGCAGTTCTAGTCACAGAAGGGGAAGTTGAGTTTGCTACTTTAGCTGTGTGGACACCCAACTTAAAGAAATACTTGCAATACCCTTGGATCAATGGGACTAGAATAGAAGCCCTGAGGGATACAAGTGCCAGTGTCACTATGGTGAGAGATACACTGGTTTCCTCAGAGCAATACCTGATTGGGAGAACTTACCCAGTCACCAATGCTGACACTGTTACTACTAACCATGCAATGGCTATGGTGACATTAGACTGGGGTGGGGGGTTACTGGCCTGAAACAGGTAGTGGTATCTCCAAAGCTTCCAGCTGCATGTCTGCTTGGTAATGACCTGGAAAGCTCAGCATGGGCTGAGGTAGAATTAAAAACCCATGCAGCAATGCTGGACATCCCTGAGATTAGGTGTGTGTGAAAACAAGAACACAGAGCCGAAAGCAGGGTGAAAAATAAGTGTTGGACCCTGAAAGTATGGCCCAACCTTCTAAGAGAAAAAGTAGGAAGACTGGGAAACCAGTTTCTGTACAGCAAGAGGATAAGGACCCCTCTCCTCAGGGAGAGGACTTGGACACCCCAGAGGGAACTGAGCCCATGGAGCTTGACCCTTACCAGGTTGAACTCTTAGGCCCAGGGGGACCCTCTAGGGAAGAGCTGTGCCTTGGACAGCAGGACTGTCCAACTCTTGAAAGCCTGAGGCAGCAAGCTGCTGCCCAGGAAAAGGGAGATGTCAGTGGTACCCACAGAGTTTATTGGGAAGAGGGACTACTGTACACTGAGGCCAGAGACCCCAACCCTGAAGCCACTAGGAGAGTGGTAGTGCCTCAGAAGTACAGGGAGTTCCTCCTAACGTTAGCTCATGACATCCCCCTAGCTGGACATCTGGGCCAAACCAAAACCTGGGAAAGGCTAGTTAGCCACTTTTACTGGCCCCAGATGTCTCAGAAGGTAAAGGAGATTGTCAGCTCCTGTGTCACCTGTCAAGCCAGTGGCAAAACAGGTGGACACCCAAAGGCCCCCTTGATTCCACTACCAGTGGTTGGGGTTCCCTTTGAAAGGGTAGGTGTGGACATAGTGGGTCCACTTGAGCCTCCCACAGCATCAGGAAAGAAATTCATACTAGTGGTAGTGGATCATGCCACTAGGTTATCCTGAGGCAATTCCCCTTAGGACTACTACAGCTCCTGCAGTAGCCAAGGCCCTCATAGGTGTCTTCACCAGGGTAGGGTTTCCTAAGGAGGTGGTTTCAGACAGAGGGTCAAACTTCATGTCTGCTTACCTAAAACACGTGTGGAAAGAGTGTGGAGTGCAGTACAGGTTTACTACACCCCATCACCCACAAACCAATGGTCTTGTTGAGAGGTTTAACAAGACATTGAAAGGCATGGTTATGGGGCTCCCTGAAAAACTCAAAAGGAGATGGGATGTCCTCTTAACATGCTTGCTTTTCGCCTACAGAGAGCTGCCTCAGAAGGGAGTAGGGTTTTCCCCCTTTGAACTTCTGTTTGGCCATCCTGTTAGGGGACCACTCTGTCTTGTAAAAGAGGGTCGGGAGAAGCCTTTCCAGGAACCCAAACAAGACATTGTGGACTATTTACTAGGCCTAAGGTCCAGAATGGCTGAGTACATGGAAAAGGCATCCAAGAATCTTGAGGCCAGCCAGGAGCTCCAGAAGCACTGGTATGACCAAAAAGCTGCACTGGTAGAATTTCAACCAGGGCAAAAGGTGTGGGTTTTGGAGCCAGTGGCACCAAGGGCTCTCCAGAGAGATGGAGTGGCCCTTACCCCATCATAGAAAAGAAAAGTGAGGTCACCTACTTGGTTGACCTGAGCACAAGCAGGACACCCAAAAGGGTGATCCATGTGAACCGCCTTAAGCTTTTCCATGACAGGGCTGACATCACCATGCTGATGGTGACTGATGGGGATCAGGAGACAGAGAGTGAACCTCTCCCTGACCTCCTCTCATACAGCCCTAAAGATTGGTCAGTGGATGGAGTCGTCTTTTCAGACACACTCACTGCCCAACAGCAGACTGATTGCAAGCTAGTCTTGCAGCAGTATGCTAAGTTATTTTCCTTGACCCCTGGACAGACTAGCTGGTGTACCCATGATGTGGACACTGGTGACAGTGCACCTGTCAAGAACAAAATCTATCGACAGTCTGACCAAGTCAAGGGAAGCATCAGAGCTGAAGTCAGCAAGATGCTGGAGTTAGGGGTTATTGAACCCTCTGAGAGCCCCTTGCCCAACCCAGTGGTTCTGGTCCCCAAACTTCATCCACAGGGTGGAAAGAGAGAAATGAGGTTCTCTGAGGACTGTAGAGGGCTCAACTCTGTCACCAAGACAGATGCTCACTCTATCCCAAGAGCAGATGAGTTGATAGATAAATTGGGTGCAGCCACATTTCTAAGTACCTTTGACTGTGGTATACTTGACCAACTTGTTGGTGGAGGCCAAGTGCAACCCTTACAGCCCAAGATCCAGGCCATCCTGGACTGTGCAGCTCCAACAACCCAGACCCAAGTCAGGGCATTCCTTGGCTTAACTGGGTACTACAGGAGGTTTGTGAAGGGATATGGGTCCATTGTGACTCCCCTCACAGAACGTACCTCCAAGAAGATGCCCAAAAAGGTAAACTGGACAGTTAGCTGTCAAAAGGCTTTTGACACCCTGAAAGAGGCAATGTGCTCAGCGTTGGAGTGCCATTGAGAGGGAGGCCTTTGTTTGGTTTGGTCTCTGAAGAAGCTGAGACCATACTTGTTCGGTACTCACTTCCTAGTTCAAACTGCCACAGACCTCTTAAGTGGCTAATGCAGATGAAAGGTGAAAATCCTAAACTGTTGAGGTGGTCCATCTCCCTACAGGGAATGAATGGAATTTGTAGTGGAACACAGACCTGTGACTGCCAATGCAGATGGACTTTCCAGGTTCTTCCACTTAGAAAATGAAGACTCTCTAGGGAAAGGTTAGTCTCATCCTCTTTCGTTTGGGGGGGGGGGTTGTGTGAGAAAGTACCCTCTTTCTGCAAGGTTGCCCCCACTTTTTGCTGTACTGCTGTTGTACTTTGACTGAAAGTGCCCTGGGCTCCTGCCAATCAGGTATCCAGGGTCTTTGTTCTTTCCCTAAAACTGCATTGAAGGCCAAACCCAAATGGCACTCTCTGGCCACAGGTCAGTCCCTGGTAAAAGGGTACCACAGGTACCCAGGGCACTGTGACCAGGGAAGGTCTCTAAGGGCTGCAGCACTTATTGTGCCACCCTTAGAGGCCCTGTACCTTTACACTCACACACTGCCTATGCAGGCTGCGTGTTTTGGGTGGACTAAGCTCAGGGCAAATGGGGGTCCAAGTTAGCACCAAAGGTATACCCTCAGCCGCACTAGGGCGGCCAGGTGCAGGGTGCTGTTTTGTCGTCGGGTGCCCTGTTACTTTCAATGGGGATTCTCCGGTTTGCAAACAAACTGCAGGCTCAGGGACGAAGGTCTTCTGTGTGCGACCACCACTTGGAGAGGTAAGTTGGGATGCTGGGGGTTGGTTAGACACCGTCGGTTGGGCCACCCAAGGCCGTGGTGCATCTGGTGCAGGGGTGTCTTTTAGGGTCGGATCTTCTTACCAGCTCCTGGTTGCGGTTGGGGAGACCTTCCGGATTGAGGCTGCAGGCGTCGGCTGGAGGCTCTAGGCAGGTCAGGGATCACTGGATCTCGGGTCAGGATCGCTGGGGAGACCTCCTCGTGGTGTTGGGCAACTCGAACTCGGGCCGTGGGCGACGGGTGCAGAGTGGTGCAGACTTGCGGATTTTGCTGGAGTCTGTGGGTGAACAAACACAAAGTTCCCTTCTCCTTCTACTCTGAAAACATTTAAAAATTAAGGACACAACGGACATGATCCGTAAGGTGGAAAATATACTGTTCGATTCACAAAGAAAATGGTTAGTGACTTTAGATATAGAGGCCCTCTATACAAACATTCCCCAAGATGATACAATTCACATGATAGAGGGCCTCTTAAATAATGGAGAAGGAGATCTTTCATCCCACTCAATTTTTCTAATTGAATGTGTACAAATTATATTAAAAAACAACATCTTTTTATTTAAAGAGAATTTCTACAGGCAAATCAAAGGGACCAGTATGGGAGCCACGTGTGCTCCCAGCCTGGCATGTTTATATGTAGCGTCCTTTGAGGAGAAACATATTTTTAATGAATTAGCTCCGTACTATGAAAACGTGAGCCAGGGGTCACGATTTATAGACAACGTATTTTTATCTGGCAAGGCACTGAGGAGGATCTTGAGTCCTTTATACAGTGGTTAAATTTAGGGATGAGAATTTAAAATTCACATCATCCTACAGTAATAATATGTGCGAGTTTCTGGACATTAAAATTAAGGACACTAATGGCACACTATCCGTGGAACTATACACCAAACCTACTGACCGCAACACCATGTTGCATTTCGAGAGTTATCATCCTGTCAGTCAGAGAAATAATATTCCTTTCGGACCGTTTGTCAGAATTAGAAGAAACTGCACAAGCATGCAAGATTTTGAATATCATGCTAGAATATTAACCAGAAAATTCATTGATAGAGGCTACCCTAAGCAAATGGTTAAGAAAGCCTACAAACGAGCTAAATACTATAATAGCAATAGCTTGTTTGAACCCAAAATAAAGAAAATGGAAGATCAGAAACAACTTGTTTGTGTTACTAACTTCACAAGTATAAGTAATAAAATAAAAATCTCATAAATAGGAATTGGAACCTTTTAAATAATAGTGGCTCCAATCCTTTACCAAAACCATTGTTTGCATTCAGAAGAAATAAAACGATTAGGAATTGCCTTGTACATACATATCCCTCCTCAAGCAATAGAAACCAAATTTGCACAATAGATGGTTCATGCCCTAAAGGCAATTTCCTTGTGGATCATGTAAGAACTGTGCCACCATCATGAAAGGTACCTCAATAACATATAATGAAATAACTCACCACCATAGAAATGTAGTGAATTGCAGAACCAAAAATGTTATTTACTTAATTGTATGTCCATGCAGCAAAGGCTACATCGGAGAGACCTCTAGGGAAATAATATTGAGGCTAAATAAACATAAATCAGCGATTCGAACCAAACGCCAGAATGCCCCTTTAGTAGAACGCTGGACTGAAAGGGCACATAAAATTGAAGAACTCAGGTGGTGCATTATTGAGGTAGTACAAATGAATATAAGAGGAGGGGATTTAACAGCAAAAAGGAAGAAGAGGGAACAATACTACATGTCTAAATTTAATACATATAGATGTGGATTGAATAGTAGGGAAGAATGGAAAAGAATTATTTAAGATCATATATAGTACATTCCCATGTCCCTCAGTTACAATCCCATATAACAGCCCTGGATTTTTCCATAGTGGCCGTGTTTCCGATGTAAAGAGCCATTTGATTACCAAATTATAACATTTCTAGAAACAATTACCATCAGAGAGATCACGGATTGAATCTTTAGCAATAAAAATGAGAATAAGTTATAGAAACACGAACAATAGCAGGCCCTATGAGGCCATTATATCAAACAGCAGAGAACTAATAGAAAGAAAGCCATTGGAAACATGCTCACAAATTTAGTATAAACTGCCTACTGTCCCTGACACACAGGGAGCACATTGATAAAAAAGGATGTCCTGGTATTTATGGATATAATAAATAATATTCAGGGAGACAGTACATGGCTCTACATAACAAAAATTGAGATCTACATATCTACAGGGTCTTTATCCCCATGATATTGCAGAACTGATTACCTGCATTTTTATGTACCACCATTTATGTGTGCCACCATTATTTATGTAAAAAAAAAAAAAAATGGTTATACCTATAGTGGCGACAGGAACTGACAACACGTCAATATGTTTTATAGTTAAAAAGCATTGATGTGTCTAAGACAAATATGAAACTGCACCAAGATGCCCGCCATTGTGAAGGACGAGTGAAACATCATTACGGCACAAGTTTACACAAAACACATGGGGTACCATAAGGGACAGGTACCTGTGTTAATTTTCAGTTCGCCTGGTATGAACCTAGAGTTTGTGAAGATATAAAATGAAACAGTATATTGCAGGTATTATTACCGTGCCGAGTGATTGATTAACACAACATGGCGGTACAATTATAATTAAAATCATTACCACGATCCGAATGATTTAACAATATGACAATTTTAGGGCATAATAAAGAGTAACTAATATTATCATTATTACAAACCAGAGAATAGGTGCTTTATAAATAAATAAGATTTGCAGGTAGGTATAACTGAGTGGTATTAGACCACAGTATAATACAATATGGCCGCCGTAGTCGAGCCTTAAAACAGGGCATATTATTGAACATAGTCCGCTCCATGCATGGTTCGCTTAGCGATATTTTCATTATTAAAGAAATGATATGTAGGGGATTGATACTAACGCAATTCCCGCGTCACGCTCTTAATTATGATAGCGTTAGTTTACGATTAAAACGGGGTATTAAGTTCAATATTTTGACCCCGTAAATTTAGCGAGACGATCGCACCAAGAGAGTATAACAAGCTGTTGGTAATGGCAGATGCCATGACATGGGCATTTTTGTATAAAATCAAACAAACGGGCAGTTATAATTTATTAACATGAGGCGAGAATACATTTCAAAATGGCCGCCCTGGTTGAGTGGTAATTTAGTGCACTTAATCCAACGTGATGTCATTCACCGGACAGGTGGGCCTAATTAGGCAATCAAAAGGAGTATATAAGGAGCCTGAAAACAACACTGCTTTCAGACTCAATTTGGCAGGTCAGTAAGACGGATGCTTGTTCTTTTAACTTCATACCAGGTAAGTGGGACCATTGAGGGAATGCTAACTCTGATCTTTATATCTCTCTAAACAGAATGAAGGTAGACTTAGATGATTTTTTTAGATATACAAATTTTGAAGAATAAATACAAATTTTTATACTGCTCTATGTATAGAACAGAGTACTTAACTTAACTTTGACTATAAAATAACATTGCCAGTTATAGGTCAAGTTAAAATCTAGAAAGTCTGAACAATAGCTGAGTATACATTCTTATGTTGTCTCTGTAGAATAAAATCTGGACCAGAACTAAAATTAACTGGAACCAGCACCCCTAAAGAAGAAAAAGTGGGTGGATCTAATAAACAAGATTTTAATTAGAGGTGAGATAAGTAAAATTTAACTTGCTAATACTGACTAGAATAAAAACAGAAAAACTCTTTTCCGTTTAATATACTCTGTAATAAGTGATTCTTTATAAAAAATCTTTTCAGATCTATATTTTGAGTTAAGATGGACCTGACAATATAAAAGTTATTTGTGAATGATCCCATCGAAGTGTGACTAATAAAGGTAAGCCACACGATTAAAAAGTGGTTTTATCTTTTAGCAATTTAAAGTGAAGTTGGCTCTGTATTTAGAATGCGAAAACCTTGGTGATATATATATTTTTAAATAATTCCAAATAGCATATTTTTGCATACCCACGTAGGTATTACATTTACGCCTTGAAGGGATTCATAGAAATAGAAGGGTGAGAAAACTAAACAAAGACCCTCCAAAGAAAATTATAGGGGTAAGTTTATTCAGGCCGTTCTATATTTGAAAAGAGACAATATTCAGAGGGTCTGATCCTAATGGAATACTCTTCCCTCATAGTATCATCCGGCACCTATGAGACTGTAAAAACCAGACGAGGAACCCGTCCAAAACTTCATTGGAGGCAAATATAAGAGCTTCCATATAAATCAATAGGTATGTAACAGGTTTACTATTACTAGGAATGAGACCCGGTGTATTAAACTATTATGTTTGAGTAATCTTTCCGTGTTTTAAATTAATGAGTTTAAGCCTATTGGATTTTTGGCCTACACTTTTCTTCCATGCAGACTTATTCCTAGGTTGCTAAATATAAATCATGAATAATGTAACAAAGGAATGTTTAAAAAAAATATTTTTCTAATAGTTTTTTACATTCTATTCAGATTTTTAAATATTGAACTATTGTCCTGAAGAAGGTGACGATCCACCTTAGCACCGAAACGCCGAGTCGACAGTTGTTCTTCATGTATTTATTGCACATATTGTTTACCTTTTATTTAAAAATATGATGAATATATGATTTTAAATGTGTTTTTAACTTTGTCAATATCAATCGTATAGAACATGATCTTTTGAATAAAAATTTGATAATACATTCCTTTGAATTCATATGTTTGATTAGAAATTGATTATTCTATGTATGATTTTATATATTTTTGTCTGTAAATTTAGCAACCTGGTAAAATTTGTCTTATTATATCTCAGTGTATGGCCTTACTATAACTAAGTTAACCAATCCAATTAGAGGATCGAATCCTCATGTTTTCAGAGTAGAAGGAGAAGGGAACTTTGTGTTTGTTTCAGTATCTATACCCATCCCTTTTCCAAGTACTAGGGTATCTCCCAAACCTTTTTGAGATTACAACAAATGCTTAACACTACCCTCTGATAAAGCCTTACTGCTTGCCCACACTACCACAAATAGAAAGTAAGGTGCTATCTTCTTTTACCTCTGCCTACCTTTGGGGTTCCACTGGACTCTGTGCACACTATACCTCATTTTGGTATAGTATATACAGAGCCAGCTTCCTACAGATAGTATCTATCTTTTCAGAGAAATAGTGAGCCACTAAATTGCAATATTCTGTAGAGGGCAGAGTGGTAGCAGCAATTCGCTCGAGGGAGGTAAGGCTTTTGACAATATGAAAGATCTCCCTGGATGAGCCCTTAGAGGATTCCATCTTACGAGTGTAGAATTTGGTACGTGTTCTCTGGATCTGTTTATGATAGTTTTTTTGTGCCTCCAAATATAAGATTTTATCATCTGGCTCATAGTCTCTCCTCCAGAGGCGATCAAACCTTTTGCAAACCTTTTTTAAGCCAATAAGTTCCTCAGTTGGATTGCAACGAGTGCTGTTACATGGCTTTAGAGGAGCTAAAGTGTCCAGAGCCCCAGTTAGCCAGGAAGAGATTTGTTGATTGACCAACTGTAGGCATGTGTTGAGTGCAAGGGAGATGAGAGCCAGTTTGGCTGTAAGAGCAGCAGAGGTAACCAAGGACCATTTATGTGTTTTTTTGTTAGAAACAGAGCCATTAGGGGAGCCTAGTGCAGTGGAGGTTTCTGTAATCTGGAACAGAAGAGGGGACTAAATCCACCAGAGCAGTTGTAAAACCCCTGGCTGGTACAGGAGGCCGATAGATGAGGAGACCTGCTACAGAATGAGGGCTAGTGAATGATAAGGAGAAAAAGGGCGCTTCGCAGCCGGGAATTGTAAGTTCTATCAGCTTGAATTGGAAATGTCTCTTAAAATCACTGTGAGCCCCCCACCCCTTTGTTTGGGTCTATCTACTCTCAATACAGAGTAGCTATTTGGGACGGCGTCCAGAATATCCGGTGCAGACTGGGCATGGAGCCAAGTTTCCACTAGGAACAGGGATGCTGGCTGTTGACTAGTTAATAATTCTGCAATTTCAAATTTGTGTTTGCAAAGGGACCGGCAGTTCAAGAGTAAGCATTGTTAGAGAACCATGCTATGCGAACCCCAGGATGCAGCTCCCTCCGGCAGTGGTAAGGCGTCGAAAGTAAAATTGCACTTACCACATCCACTTTCGCAGGAGCCAAGATCTATTGAGTGGTGGCAGTCCTTATCCATAGTGGGTCACAATGACAGGATCGCTACAGCAGAGTAAAGGAGAGGACCAACAGGAGAACGGGCAGGTGGCCTGGCCCCTGGCGCCATTTAGGCGTGGACGGGTGCAGATGGGCTGCACGTCCGCGCAGCTGCCATAATTTTATAGCCCGACTCTAAAGGCGTGGCCAGTCACCGAAGGTAATTGAGGGGGGGGCAAGCAACAACGAACCGGAGCCCCATTGCACCCCTCCGCAACTGGAAGGCTCCCCTCTCAGACCGAGCACTCCATGAATCAAGTAAGCTAAAAATAAAAATGTACTAAATAACAGTGTGAAAGTGATAATAATCAAGAAGCAGTGGTATGTACAATGGTTTAAAAACCGGTGGAGGACCAACCTAAAATGGCCACCAACCGGGACAGGGAGCCAGGCACCTCCCAGTGCCTAGCGCCCTACAGGGAAAAAAAAGATAAGACTTGAGAGCCAGGCACCTCCCAGTGCCTAGTGTGCTACAAGGAACCAAAGCAGAAGCTTAATACGGGCTTTCAGAGCCACGTAGTGCAGTTTCAGGCATGGCTCTTCACAGCGGAGGAGAAATCCGCCGGGTCCGTTCAGCTGCCATAATTTTATAGCCCACCTCTAAGGGCGTGGCTAGTCACTAAAGGAAATGGAGGGGGGGCAAGTGTGGTAATCGTATCCTTCCTCTGTCTTTTATGTTTATTAAAGAACATTGAATTATCTATGTCATTGGAATTTATCTATGTCATGTAGAATTCACTGATGTAATGTTTGGTAACTTAGAATTCACTGATGTAAGAGCTTAGGATTGAATTGTGGCAGAAGCGGTTGGAGTTTGCTAGAGCTAGATGCTTTGGCTCTTGCACCATTGGGCCATTTTATGGCACTTAAATAAATATCTATTTTTTTATATTTGTTGACTCCATCGCTTCTTTACAATGGCGACGAGTTGCTAGTGCCGACCCACTGTGCTTTATTTTTCTTTTCTGAAGACCACCTTCTTTCAAGACTGCCTTCCGTCTACCTTTTCTCTGGAGAGATAATTTAATGGTGATTTTCGCACCTATCGGAATTTGCTGTCTTAGCCTTTATTTCGATTCATTGTGCGATAATTTAAGGTACTGTGGATTTTACAAATTTTACCGTTTGGCCGTTGTGGTCTGTGCGCTCATGAATGCCAGCATGCGCTGAGGATTCTGCACGTGAAGGATGATTCCAGCGTTCGAGTAATCGTCTCCCTGTCTTCCTGTGACGTATATACCTGATTGACGTCGGCTGGGTTACTAGGAGATCCAACGTTGTGTTGCAGCGAGTACGCATCCAGCACGTAAACCACGTTACGTGGCGGCCATATTGGATCTTCACTGGAATACATAAATTTCACACGGGAACTGTTTACGTTACAACAAGTCTTTCTACGGTTCCGTGTGCATCTCTTCAGATATTCTAAGCAAATTACTGTTATCGGAGGGATCCAGTGATTAGCACACTATTCTTCTGGAATCCTGTTTATTTTGGTATTTTATTTTGAATCTTCTTTCTTTGTGCATCACAGTGATGCACACACTTCCGCAGCTACCATATTATTAGAACATTTTCTGTTGTACTCTTTTACAGCACTTGATACTAGCTTCAACAGTGATATGCACACTTTTAACAAGTACATTTACTACGTGCATATTTATAGCAGTTTTTTATTTTTTTCTCTGCTGTTCTATTGTCTGATGTTAATTGAACTTTCAAAAATTTACAAAGTGTACTATTAATTTTCATTGTATTCATAATTACATTACTTTAGTATGGCAGCTTCTCAAATATGCAATCAACCTGCAATTTTCTTGCAGATTCCACGTAAACCAAAATTGCGTTGGAAGAAATGGTTTATGACTTTTGAGAATTATATTGTAGGTATAGATGGCAGCAAGTTTCCATCTGACATGAAGAAAGCTATTTTATTTAGTTTCCTGGGTACAGCAGCTATAGAAATTTTTGAGAATCTTGTACCTATAGCTCCACCTAGCAGTGAAGGAGATGGGTGGAACGTTTTCAAGGAAGCTGTAGCAAGATTAGAGAAACAATTTGAAGACGAACCTAATGTCATGATAGAAAGACACACTTTTCATAAAAGAAAACAACTTGCAGATGAGACTATTGAAGAATATGTTGCAGCTCTTAGGGTTTAGCTGCTAATTGTGAGTTTGGGGCTAACGTTGATTTATGTATTAGAGATCAGTTCGTTTTTAATTGTGAATCCAAAAAGGTGCAAGAGATACTTCTTGCCTGTCCCAATCCTACATTAGCTGAGGTGTTGGATTTAGCGAAAGGTATTGAAATATCTATTCAGTCTGCAAAAGCCATCACTAGTGAAGTGAGAAAAATTGCTGTTTCTCCTGTTTGTTCTATATAATCTTCTGTCAAGAGTTCGGTCAAGACAGGACCAGCCAAAGATACAAAACTTAGTTGTTATAGGTGTGGCTCTAAATTTCACTTAGGTAACTGTCCTGATTGTCCTGCTTTAAGGAAGAAATGCGTTAAGTGTGGCAAGTATGGCCACTTTCAGAGTGTATGCAGAGCACCTAAAAGGTTTTGAATACTACTGTGAATAACATTTCTAATGTAGAGCATGACTTACAGAATCTACTTCTTACCGTTTATGATTCTTCATTTGATCACACTGTTAACAATCTCGCTCTTCCTTTTAAAGCACCTTTGGGTATTGTTCGTATTGGCAATGTGGCTCTTGAAGCTATGGCTGATTCAGGCTCACCCATTACAATTTTGTCTGATGTTTTCTTTAAGGAAAAATGGGTTGATGTCAAACTTAAGGAAACTGATGTTAATCCAAAAGCATTCGGTAACTTTGATATTCATATGCTGGGATTTTTTTAAGACACTTTAGAGTTTAAAGGACGCAATGTCATTACCAAGATTTATGTTGCAATTGATGGCAAAAATATAGTAGGATGGTATGACTTGGGGAATTTGGGTGTAATTTTGTGTCCAGGCACAGATTGTCCAATTCAATTAAGGGACATTGAAATCAAAAGTGTGACTGTTAATAAGTCCTCTGTAGATGCTATTTTAGCTAAACATCAAACTGCTTTCCAGAATAGAGTTGGACAGGTTGAAAGTTTCACACACAAAATCAAACTAAAAAAAGGAGCTGTGCCTATCCAGCACAAAGTGCGTATGGTACCTCTAGGTGTGTGTCAGAAATTAAAATCTCACTTGGATGCTTTATGTTCTGAAGGCATCATTGAGTCCACTGATAGTTCTGAGTGGGTTTCTGCCATAGTTATCGCTCTTAAGAAAAATCAAGATTTGAGGTTGTGTGTGGACCTTAGATCTTTGAACAAAAACATTGTGGTGGATATCTATCACTTGCCCAAAATACAGGAGTTGTTGGCAGCAGTTAATGGAGCAAAGTATTTTTCTGTGATTGATCTTAAATCCGCCTACCACCAGGTTATTCTTGATGACAGCTCTAAAGATCTCACTGCCTTTATCACTCCTTTTGGTCTTTACAGATTTTTAAGAATGCCGTTCGGGCTGGCCTCGGCGGCCAGTGTGTTTCAAAAATTGATTGAGAGTTTATTTCAGGGGTTGAGGGGAGTGCAGGCCTTTCAGGACAACATATTAATTTTCGCTGAAACTTGTGATCAACATAACCTCATTTTGGATACTGTATTAAAAATCTTGGAAAGTAAAGGAATGACAGTGAGTAAGGATAAATGCAAGTTTTTGGTTAATGAGATTGATTATTTAGACCATAGGATCACTTGTGATGGCATATTTCCCAAGGAGGATCTTATTAATACTCTGGAAAAGGCTAGTAAACCTCAAGATAAAGACTCATTGCGTTCATTTCTCGGCTTAGGTGAGCACTACGCCAGGTTTGTGAGAGGATACGCCCTTGTTGTGGAGCCTTTAAGACAACTTTTTAAAAAAGGGGCTCTGTTTACTTGGACTGCTGTTCATGACGAGGCATTTAGTATTGTAAAAAAACGTATCACCAGGGCTCCAGGTCTCAATACCTTTGATCCTGAGGGAAAATCTTATGTAACGGTTGATGCCAGTGCTGTTGGATTGGGGTCTGTTTTTACTCATAGTGGATGGCAAAGAAAAAGTTATATCTTTTATTTCCAGAAGTATTCGAGGTGCTGAGAAACATTATAGCACGATTAAGAAAGAGGCTTTGTCTTGTGTATGGGCAGTAAAAAAAATTAAAAACTTTTTATGGGGGCGCCCTTTTGTTTTAGTGACTGATCACAAGCCCCTTGTCTACATGATGGATGGTGTCAGAAGTGGCAATGCTTCTTCCAGGCTGGTAAGACTTATTGCCAGGTTACAGGAATTCAATTTTGAGATTCAGCACATTCCTGGTGGAAAACATTTCACTGCGGATTGCCTATCTAGGCTTCCTCCTGTTGAAGAATGTGAGGGAGAAATTACTGATCAACATGAATGTGTTGTTTCTATGTTGGATGCTGTGAGTTCTTGTAATTCTGCCATTTCTGAAAAAGAGTGGAATGATTTTGTGTCTATGGATAGTGTTTTGTCCAAAGTAAAACACTTTGTGGTTAATGGTTGGATCCAGACTGCTTTATACAGCAAACTTGATGTTTTTGATTTTTTGAAAGAAAAGGTTTGGAGTTATCATATCACTCCAAATGCCTGCCTTGGAGTGACTCTGTACTTTTTGATGAGAGGTAGGCAAGTCAAAACGTTCTTGAGACCTCTTTTTGGAAAGAGTGCAAAAGTTGACACTTTAGAGTCTTGCATTGCTAAAGCCAGAAGAAACATAACTGATTCTCGCACTTATGGAAAATCTTATCATGACACCTGTCATAAGGCTAAAAGCAAAAATGTTGAAGTGGGTGATTGGGTGCATGTTATCAAACCCTCATTAACGTGTAAGGGTTTGTCTAAGTTCACTGTTCCTTTCAAAGTGGAGAGAGTGACTGATTCTGCTGTTTTGCTGAAGGACAAGGGTTGGTGGAACAAGGGTTCTATAATTGTTCTCAAACCTGGGCAGGAATGTTTGTTTGAACAGGAAAAGTCTGTGGATGCTGATGTGTGGTTTGAGGCGAATGGGGTAAAGTGTATTCCTGCTCAAGGTTCCACTGGGTGTGGTATGGTTGCTGAAAGTTCCAGTGGAAGTAACAATAATCCTGATGCTCATCAGGTTGAACCTACTGTGGAAGGAAGTATTCTACAGGGTTCTTCTGATGAGGGTAATCTCGTGTTACAAAAGAGAAGCACCAAGGTTCCAAAGAAGTTTGATGGTTATATTTTAGAGTCATTGTTTTTTTTTATTTTGTTTTTTTATAAAAAGGATACATGTGGTAATCGTATCCTTCCTCTGTCTTTTATGTTTATTAAAGAACATTGAATTATCTATGTCATTGGAATTTATCTATGTCATGTAGAATTCACTGATGTAAGGTTTGGTAACTTAGAATTCACTAATGTAAGAGCTTAGGTTTGAATTGTGGCAGAAGCGGTTGGAGTTTGCTAGAGCTGGACGCTTGGGCTCTTGCACCAGTGGGACGTTTTATGGCAATTAAATAAATATCTATTTTTTTATATTTGTTGACTCCATCGCTTCTTTACAGCAAGCAACAAAAAAACAGAGCCCCGTTGCTCCCTTCCGCAACTGGAAGGATCCCCTCCCAGACTGAGCACTCCGGATATCAAGTAAGCTAAAAATTAAAATGTACAAAATAACAGTGTGAAAGTGATAGAAATCAAGAAGCAGTGGCATGTATAATGGTTTAAATACTGGTGGAGGACCAACCTAATATGGCCACCAACCGGGACAGGGAGCCAAGGAATCTCCCAGTGCCTAGTGCGCTACAAGGAAAGAAAAGGATAAGACTCTGGAGGCAGGCTCCTCCCAGCACCTACTGCGCTACAAGGAACAAAAGCAGAAGTTTAAAATGCGCTTTCAGAGCCCAAGAGTGCAGTTTCAGGCGTGACTCTTTACAGCAGAGGAGAAATCCGAAAACCCGATAAAATTTGTTACAAAAAAAAAGTTTAAACTAAGAGCTGGCTACCGGGGACACACCCTCACAAGGCAGGAGCAGCCAAGCAGAGTCCGGCGGGGGAGGCAGCTTGCAGGAAGCAAGGGGAGCTGGTGAGGACCTGCTCAATAGGGCTGCACTGCGCCCTCCAATAAGTGGGTCCTGGGAGGGGCGCTGGGAAGGCGGGTGGCATGAACAGGGTGGTGGGAAGTAGGTGGTGGGAAAACAGCAACCAAGCAGGAAAAGGCAGCAGAGTCCTACAATCGGGATACAACTAAAAAAGACTAAAAACTAAAATAGAACTAAAATATATTAAATTTAAACTAAGAACTGGATGACAGGGGTACCGGGGACTCACCCACACAAGGCAGAAGCAGCCCAGCAGAGTCCAGTGGGAGGAGCCCACACAGAAGGAAGGAGGCGGCTGACAGACAGGAAGGGGAGCTGGTGAGGACCAAGATGCTCCAGGATGAACACATTCATTCACTCTTATCAGGGGTTGTTGGGGTGATTGAATTTCAGAATTATATGGAGGAGTTACGTTGCAAAATTAAGGACCAGTTTCATACGGTTTGTGAAATATGCTGTTTTTGTTCCCATAAATTTGATGTTTAAACAAGGAGGCAAAGCTTGTATAGTCATTTCTAAGATGGGTAGAATAGTTTCTCCCCAACTCTTTCCTACTCTGCATACTGCTAACTTAAGATCTTCAGCTCTGCAGAGAAACTATTATTCCTTTTGGCACGTCTAGGAAAATGCCCCTTTTGCATGCTCATCCCCATTTGTTTGGGCTGATGTTGCTGTATTTTTTCACTCTGTGCACTGGGACTCTGCTAACCGGGCCCCAGTGCATGCGCTCTGACCCCTAACACATGTCAAAATTGGCTCTACTCCTGAATGAAATACTTAACACACCTATAAGTATCTTTTATATGATACATAAGTGTACCTGGGCATGTGAGTTAAATGTCCCTAGTGGAAAGCAGCACATATTGTGCCACCACTAAAGTCACAATGTAAAACATGACTACAGGTCTGTCAATAGTAAACTGGCTGAGCAGGTTTGAACTACAAATTTGATTTGTCCAAATAACCCCTTTTGACAGGCCTAAACACTCCTTTTAAATATTAATAAGCCCTCGGATGGCATATCATATCTCTGGTTCCCCTTCTTGAATTTTTGTTGTTTTGGTGTCATTTTGTTCATTAAAGCATTCTCTATTGTTAAGAATTGGTGTGGGATTTTTATTGTGTTATATTTTTGACTTTGTATCTGTTTTAGTACTTCAAAATGCTTTACACGTTTTCTTAAGTTAGACCTGCTTGCTCTGCGCCATAGCTACCAAGGGTTGAGCTCAGGTGTGAATTACAGAAACCTTTACTGGACTGAGAAGAATAATGCCATTGCTTGTGATGGGATGTCATCCACCCCAACTATTAATAATACAGATTCGCACAGTTCTACAGTTAGTAAGGGCTTTCTGATTCTGGAAAGGAACAGCCTCATTGAAAGCTTTGGATAGAAAACTAGTGAGAAAATTAAGCTTTGCATCTAGATTATATGAAAATACCATTATTATTGCCCAAATATTAGCCAATTAATGGGCAATGGTGAGGGCATTTTTATATCTGGGGTGCACCAGTTCAAGATCAAAGTTTTTTCAGCTACGAGATAGAGGATGAGTAAGAAATTAAGACTGCTGTAGCTTGCCAGGGACTTTGATGTAAAAAGGAGCTCCACAATGAGCAGTCTTTGCAAATGGGAGTTTGTTATCCACTGTAGCCAAGTCTCTGATCCACAAAAAGGCATCCAGCAAGTGTCCAGCGTAGGTTAGGTAGTTGAGAGTGACAAACAGCCAGACCTTTTATAAAGTTACATTTATAAAGTTACAATTTCTGTATGATCACTGCCCAATCCTGTTACAAAACCTTCTAAGAGATTCATGCTTCCCTCTAATCTTACAAACCTCACCTTTGACCCTCCTTTAACAGTGCACACCACAAACCACACCATAAAATTCCTTTTACATAAATGCTGCACTGCAAATGCACATCATACATTCACCAATTACACTTTACTTGACTTTAACTTAAGTTTCTTATTTCTCACAGGTTCATGGCTAAGTAACAATTCCGAAGATTGTTCCGCCTTGATGAAAAATTGTCAGGGTAGATATGGAACATAGTACCAGAGGTGGTGTTGCTATAATAAATTGCAGGTCTGTTTTTGTAAAAAAAAAAACAACTCCTCATTTGAATCTCTGAAAGTAGCCTAGAGCCATCTACATTGAAGTTATTTACCATCCTCCAATTTGGCGCACAAACATCTTTGACAAATTTGTAGACCACATCTCCTCAGAACAAACTCCATCAACAAAGAAAATTACGTCAGAGATTTCAAACTGAATCGGGGAAATCAAAAAGACTATCATGCCATCGCTTTTCAAAATCTATTAAGACGTAGGGCCCGATTTCGAGTTTGGCGATGTGGGAGCGGGCTGCAACACCACCACCCCGCTCCCACACTGCCAAACAGGGCCGTTGGCCGCCCACCAGATTACGAGTTTCCTTGTAGTCTTGCGAGCGGTCCTTTGGCTTTCCCATGATGGTGATTTTCAAAAAGGCACCGCAATGGGAACATCAAATCCCGCTCCTGCACTGCATGGACTTCACATGCTGTGAAGTCCATGCTGTGCAGGAAAGGGGGTACATGCAGAGAGGGGGCACACCACTTCCCCCCCCGCAAGCATCCCATGTGCCCCCAGGGCCTCACTGACACCTTTTCCAGTGCAGGTGCACCACCGTGGTTAAGGTCGCAATGAGGAAACTCGTAAAATGCTTGGTGGTGCTGCCGTGGTCCGCCAAACATACTGTAGCCTCAAGACCGCCACAACAGCTCCAGGGATCGCGGTTCCCTAGCGGCTGCGGCGGTTCCAATGGCGGTGCGCACCACCACTGCTGCACCACTCCGGGTTTGGCAATCTACGGACCGTCAAACTCAGAATCAGGCCCTTAACCCTAAACAACTATCTAGTCTCCCCACAGAAATATAGGGAAAATCATTGATCCTGTCATAACTAATGTAATTAAAACCATAGGCAAAAACTGATTGAAATTGACAGGTCTCACCATTTCCTTGTCCCAGTGGATATCTACTTGCAACTTCTGCTCTCACATTCGATGCCTAAAAGCATCATAAAAAGATGCTTCATCTGTATTCTTGAAAATACTCTTTATGAGCACTTGAAGACATTGCATCCAAAGCTCATCTCATCAACAATGTCACCAATGTCTTTGACAACTACCAAAAAAGTCACAAAATCAATTGTTAAGATCGCATCTCTTAAACTCAAAACATTTTCAGGTAGAACTAGTAACCCTAGTTCTTTGACCTCTTTCAAAAGGAAAGGAAAGCCCTTAGTAAGCTAGAAAGAGATTAGATATTTAGTCAATCTTCCAGAACTTTGCCTGCATCAAAGATCACAAGGAACATTTTAAAGAAGCAAAGTCTCAATGTTAAAGCTTGCTATCCTCAAACTAAGATTCACACTCTCTTAATTGATCTAAAGAACTATTTCAAATTGTGAAATTCAATTCCACACAAACACAAAACTTGCCTACCAACTAAAACGAAATGCTAAGAATTTCAAAGCTTCTTTCTCAATCAAGTAAAACAAATTAAAATCTCAATTACCCAAAGCGACGAAAGACTCTACAAAGAAGTCCCATCTCTCCCTCTCACTTATGAGCCCTGGTCTAAATTTGCCTTGGTATTTCTGAACCAACTAAGCAAAATTGTTAAAGGTCTGAAACCTGCCTTTTATCAAAAAGAACTAATTCCACAACCCATTATCAAAGCAACTTTCAACACCTTAAAACAACAGCACAGGTGCACCATGCAGCAAAATTAAATCAATAAAAGAAGTCTCTATCCAGACACAAAAGTTCTTCAGTTTTTTCTTTCTTTTATTCCATTTTCATTTGACGTTGATAAAAACACAGAGTCCAGCTCAAGTGACTCAACAAACAGTACAGCCGACGCGTTTCGTCCTAATACAGGACTTCTTCAGGGCACAAGATGATGGTAGGATCCAACATTGCCATAGTGTTGCAGGTCATAGAATTCCCTGCTGGCAAAATGTTTCCCGTCCGATTTGTTTCTTCAAAATATCTAAACGAAGGTCTAGATGGTAAAGGGATGACACCACTTGATGAGAGGTGGAAGTATACAGGAAAACACCACTAGACCAGAGTGAAGCTGTAACGGTCAATGAAAGCGCTGGGACATGTAGCAGCAAAAGCCGGCTTTTGCTGCTACATGTCCCAGCGCTTTCATTGACCGTTACAGCTTCACTCTGGCTTAGTGGTGTTTTCCTGTATACTTCCACCTCTCATCAAGTGGTGTCATCCCTTTACCATCTAGACCTTCGTTTAGATATTTTGAAGAAACAAATCGGACGGGAAACATTTTGCCAGCAGGGAATTCTATGACCTGCAACACTATGGCAATGTTGGATCCTACCATCATCTTGTGCCCTGAAGAAGTCCTGTATTAGGACGAAACGTGTCGGCTGTACTGTTTGTTGAGTCACTTGAGCTGGACTATGTGTTTTTATCAACGTCAAATGAAAATGGAATAAAAGAAAGAAAAACTGAAGAACTTTTGTGTCTGGATAGAGACTTCTTTATTGATTTAATTTTGCTGCATGGTGCACCTGTGCTGTTGTTTTGAATTGTTAGATTCCTTCGGGAACAGGCATTGTGATGGTGGGTGCTATTCTGTGTGCACATGGATCCCAATTTGTACTGAAGGGATAAGATTAAGGTAGTGAATTTAGGTTAGGTGCTGGAAATTGGAAGGTACCACTGTTAGTTCTAATTTTTGCAACTTTCAACACCTTGTTAAACTCTGTGGTCAATCAATGAATTCCTCCTAAAAAGAAGGCATCTTCACAAATCGACCAAAAACGGACATAATTTTGCCTCCAATAAAAAAGACTTCGGCAGACCCCTCACTATCTATAAACCAATCACTAACATTCCTTGGATTGGTAAAGTAATTGAGAAATATGTCTTAGACCAATTAATCTCAGTGACAGTAAAAAATAACTTGGTACCATTCCTAGAAATCTAGTGATCGTAAATCCAGAGGCTTATCCAGATCCTGAAGAATAAAATGTGCTTTAAAGGAACAGTTCTTAGTTGGTTCAAATTGTTCTTATCACATCGCAAACAAGTGGTAATGCTTGGAAACATTGCTTAAAGCTCTGACACAGATTCACATTGAGTTTCCATAAGGATCAATCTATGCTCTAACTTTGTTTGTCAAGCTACTTCCTGAGACAGAACCCTGACAAGAAAGAACTTATCCTGCTTCATCATCAACACAAATCTAAATTTGACCACAACAGGCTCTTTAAATTTCAAAGAAATCATTTCATACCTTCTCCTGACTCTGAGTTTAAATCCCTTGGCATCTGGTTAAACCCACATCTATGCCCTCACACAATGAGCTCATCATAAAATCGATGAGAGATCATGTCTTTCCCATGAAAAAATGAAAGAGTCTGCACCAACTCAAAGAATATTGTATGTTCATAAAACACTTGTGTTATCATGATCTGATTATGAAAATTCCATTCTGCCAGGTATCAAAGATCCATCCTGGCGCCCTTAACACCTTGATGAATTCTGCTACCAGACTAGTCTCTAGTGAAAAGAAATTTGACCGCATCACCCCAATGTATTGTGAATTTCACTAGCTCTCTGACAAAGCAAGAAATGTAAAGGCATCTACTATTAAAATCCACACTAAAATCTCTGGATTTGCAAATACTTGGTAGAAATATTTTCAGGCTTGAATCCAAGAAGTTCATAACACACCTTGCTGCAACCCAGTTCTTCTCAGGTGTGCCCCCTCTCTTTGGAACTTTATGTGATGCCTCTGTCAAAGTATGGACTTTCTATAACTCTGCGAAAAACTACATACCCACTTGTTTCAGCTCTACCTTGATATGTAAGTGCTGTCCTGTATATTTGTCATCTTCTGCATTCTTGATACCCCTCCTGTATCCTCTTCCTCCTCCACCACATACCTCTTCAATCACTTTCTCTAACTTTGAACCACGGGCCATTCTTGGTCCACCCCTTCTCTTTATGCTTATCCCACAAGAGCCTGCTACCTGTCCCACCATCCCCTAACCTGTCATTTTATCATTGGCCCATGGTGTATTCTATGCTGTTTGTCACTTCTTTTTTTTCCTGCTCCCTTCCATCTACCCACCAGACCTCTTAAACCACTCCCCCTTTTTTTCTGCTCCTACAATCTGCCTCTCATCTCCTCCATGCTGTTCCAGTCAGTCCTATTAGTTCTACTCATCTGTTCCATCCTGTACTCCCTTTCACACAACTTGTTTATGTAACAATGGTTTAGTATTTATTCAGCTTCTCCGTAAGGAGTTTTCCTGGTCTTCAGTGTTTTACTTGTTACACAGTAACACACAGTCTTGATTGAGATGCACTATAAAAAAATTATCAAATAAATAAGTGCTACTCCCTTACTCATCTGAAGCCACAAATTAAAATAATCTATTAGGATTAAGTTGTCTTTTAAGACGGACTGCATCGCAAACTTCTGTGAAGGCGGCAAGATCAAGCTAAGCTGAGCTGGGAGGTTGATAGCCAGAATGTGTTTCCTGTTTTAAGTGTGATAGGCAATCAAAATGAACCCACCTCGTAACCAGTCTTTTTTTTTTTTTGGGTGCGCTGACATTTAATATCACCCATCACGGGCTTCTTTTATTGTTGTTTTTTTGTTGTTGAAAATTTCTTTATTGAAGTTTTTCAGAAAGTATGCCATACATGTAGCAATATAAGGTCAAACACAATCAACCTGTGCACAATCCGGTTAGTACTCAATGCCTGTGCAGTATGCCAATAATTATTACACATCCTCAGACAGTGAATAATAATAAAGGATCATATATAATCAAATGCATAGAATCAGAGGAATATGTATGTTAGCGTGCCCCGTCTCGTATCACTTTATATCTGTAGAAGAGCAGAGATATACGCAGTCGACAGCCTCTTGTGGCCCACATTAATGGAGCTTCCTAGTTGGGCGGTGTAGCACGCTGTGACTGTGTGATCCCACCCTTATCCGTAATATCTCGCATTTGAGTTAGGAGGTAGGCCTGCAATGGGTCCCATATGTCCGTAGGGCGAGGTCTCGGGGGCAGCAGCTCTGCATATGTGGTCATTTGGTCCTGACAATAAATAAAATCATTCAGCCAGTCTTTGAATTTGGGTGCTCTACCTCTTCTCCACCGACACGCGATGTGTCGTACAGCTAATAGCAAACTCAGTGCCACATATTTTCGCATACCTTGTTCTATCCCTGCAGCATGTCCCAGTAGAGTAATGGGCGGGGTCAGGGCAACGTGTTGTCCTATCATAATAGTGAGTGCCATTTCTATTTCTTTCCAGTATCCTTGTACCACAGCACAGGTCCATGCCAGATGAAGGAGGTCAGCTCCCGAAATCGGGCACAGCAATCATCCGTGTGTAGGTGAAAACGGTGTAATTTGACAGGCGTATAGTACAATCTATGTAAACATTTGTAATGGAGAGTAGTCTGCTACTAGGAGCAATTCATCCCTTCTGTGTGCAACAATAGTGCCATTGCTAATCCGCAATGGGGGTTCCTAGCTCCTGCTCCCAGTGGAAGTGTGCTTGCTCCTTCGCAGTTAGAGATCTTGCTGTGCAGAGTGGTATAAGATAGATACTAAGGGGCCGATTACGATGCGGCCCGGAAAGGCTCCGGCCGATGGTCGGAGCCATTCCGGGCCGCATCTCGGTTTACTTTCTGACTGCCGCATTACAATGCTGACGGTCAGAAACTAAACCGGCCGGTCACTCTGGGTGGCTTCCGACAGGCTCAAGGAGCCCGTCGGCCAGTTGGAGGCCTGCCCCTAATTCCAAACGGCGGTCTTTCCATCCTTGGGATTACGATACACGGTTTCCGGTAGAGTTTCCATGCCGGCCTTTCTGACATGGAAACTGTCATAATGCTTGTTTGGGGGCCCCTATCAGGCCCGCCTTATGTGCCCGGCCTCTGTTTGGGGGCCATGGGGTCACCTATGGTACCCCCACTTAATCCCTAAACCCTGTGGCAGGCACCTAAAGGTGCCTGCCACGGGGTGCAGGGATTTACACCACCTCCCATTTCCCTATGGGAGCATGTACTACGGCCGGTTTAGGGCCGTAATACATGCTCCCATAGGGAAATGTCGGAATGCAACCAAACAGTGTTCGGTCGCATCCTAATCAGGAGGTCAGGACCACCGACCGGAGGTCGGTCGGTCCTTGTTCCGAGACAGTGTCCGGCAGATGCAAGTCCGCCCAACATCATAATAGGCCCCTAGGGGTTTGGAACTGACCGCCTTAAGTAAAATATGTAATGTGTCTATGGAAGGGGGTTCTAGTGGGAAGTCTGGCATTGCAGCTTTTACATTATGTCTGAAGCGTATGTATAGAAATATATCTAAGGGAGTCGGTCCTTCCCTTCAAAAAAACAGTCCCGGGTAACAAAGGTACCTTCTTGATAGAGGTCACCCCGTTTGCTGATCTTATATTTCTGTAGCATCTGTCTGCACGTTGCTTCATGTGTGACTGGGAATAATGGGTGGTATGGCAATGGCACGAGTGGAGTGTAAAGCAGTGGTTTCTCTAACTTTTTGTCAAGTTTTCCCCATGCCAGGGATGTACACGCAACTGTGGCCTCCGCAGTAAGGGAATGGGACATCTTGACCCCAAGTATGAAAAAGGGGGTATAGGAGCCATATAACCTTGTTCAATTGCTAGATGCAGTAGATATGGGGTGTGTTTGTTACAATGGAAGGCGTAATGCACCTGAGCACATAAATAATATAGTTCCAGATCCGGGGCTTCACAGCCCCCTTCTGAAAATGGTCTAGTAAGGGCATGCCAGTGCAGAGGAGGCTGCTTACCCGCCCATGCCAAATGGATCAACTGTGTTTTGAGTGCTTGAAAAAAGTGGCAGTGTTAGAAATGGGGGTCTCTAGTTGGCACTGGCTGGCGCCAATGTCCAAATAGGCACCCTTCTTCCTAAGTCAGGGCAAGTGGGCTACCCCCTTTGATAACCCCTGCTCAACCCTGTGGTAACGTAGCACGAGCAGTTAGGTCTATCTCAGAGGCAGTGTGTGAAGCATTTATGACCACGCACAATAAGGCAGTAACGACACCACAAAAGGACACAACTCAAGTAGGTATAGAAAAATAGTATCTTTATCTAAGGTTTAACACAAGACTCTCAAAGCGTTTTAACCAGCCACAATGCACGTAAATCAGTAGGGACTTAAAAAGGCAATAACGTATTCACCAGAACGTGGCACTGACTGAGTTCAAGGCCTGGGTCTACGCGACCCGTTGCGTACCAGATACCTGCCGTTGGACGGGGACACAGCACGCAGCTTCTCGAAGAAGCGGAGACGGTGACAGGCGGACTCCCAGCGACCACAACTCTTGACTGCAGTGGTCCGCAACGTGCACTCACAATGATTCGGGCACTCGGGGACAGGCGGGGTCTCAGCGACAGCAGCACGCGGCTGCGGCGGCCCGGGCTGGTGGTGGCGATGACTCTTGTCGTGCAGCTCCGTGGTGGGCTCACAGCAGCAGCAGATCTCTCTTAGCTGCAGCGGCCCACAGGACGACTCACGAGGATGCAATGTTGGCAAAGGTGTGGGCACTCAGCGGCAGCAGCTCTCTCTTAGCTGCGGCGACCCACAGGACAAATCACAATGATGCAAAGTTGGCAAAGGTGCGGGCACTCAGCGGCAGCAGCTCTTTCTTAGCTGTGGCGGCCCACAGGACAAATCACGATGATGCAAAGTTGGCAAAGGTGCGGGCACTCAGCGGCAGCAGCTCTCTCTTAGCTGCGGCGGCCCACAGGACGAATCACGATGAGGCAAAATTGACCAAGATGCGGGCACTCAGCGGCAGCAGCTCTCTCTTAGCTGCGGCGGCCCACAGGACGAATCACGATGCTGCAAAGTTGGCAAAGGTGCGGGCACTCAGCGGCAGCAGCTCTCTCTTAGCTGCGGCGGCACACACAGAGTTAACAAGGGTTACCAGTCTGCGTTCCTCACAGTAGAACTAGAGGCTCCGGATTACTCGACGGAGGCCTCACCTGCAAGTAGAATCCCTCGCACAGGAATTCAGATGGCTGACGGGGTGAAGTCTAATGTCCCTGAGCTTTCAGCAGGAGGCGCTCTCAATTCAGGCCCTCGGGTAGTTTCTTCAGCAAGCTTGGTGAAAGTTTCAAAGTCCTATCCTCTGTTCACTCGGACAGAGTTTCATCTTGACATCCAGAAGGAACACACTTGAAAAAGGTTTCAGCACAGCATTTTATACCTAAAAAGTCTTTGTTCTCTAAAGTCACAAATAACTGAATCCAGCCAGAACCAGTTCGGTGGGGTCGCGGAGCACTTGGTTTACGAGGCGACATCCTGCCCTTTGAGAATCAGGGGGTCTGCTATCAGACGCCAAGTGGGAGGTGGAGCCATCATTCACCTTGCCAGGCACGGCCCTGCTCAGATCAAAGAGTCACCCCTCCCCATACTCTAAATGCCGATCTCTCTCTCCAGCCAGGCCTGACCCAGCTGGCCCTGCTGCTCCAAAACCAGACGGCCAATACACACACTAGCAAAGCCTACAGGAAAGCTTAGGCAAGAAAATACCTCGTTTCTAGAAGAGGCATTTTCGAACACGGGCTATGCAAATGATCCTTACTAAAAGATGTATCTCAATGTCCTGAGCTTAAACATATCAAATTCGAATTTCCTATGAGGTTCCTGGGGGCAGGTAGGATTATGGAATGTAATACTCAGCCTGCCCATTTTGGCCTATGAGAACGGATAGCCTCACAATAGTAAACAGTGAAATGGAGGGTAACTCGCTATTAGAACATGCTACACCGACATACTTTAAAAGCTGCTTCGGTGGGTAGAGCAAATCAGCGCTGCAGGCCCACTAGCAGTATTTGGTCTACCAGCCCTGGGCACACACAGTACACTTATACTAGGGACTGACAGGTAAACCAAACAAGCCAATTATGGTTATTCCAATTCATCCAGTCATCTTTACACAGGGAGCATTCGCGCTGTGGCACTGATTGGACGTGGCACAGCGCCCAGAGCATCTAAATCCAGCCAACATAAAAGATTGGAAGCGAAAAGAGGAAGGAAGACCCGCACCAATGATGCCAGGTCTAACACGCGTCCCCTCCAGCTGAAATGTGGGGAGAACTAACCATCCCCTTGGGAGTTCTCATCACTAAGGCGGAAAAATCTGGACAGACCGTCAGCATTGGCGTGTTCTGTACCAGGGCGGTGTTCCACCGTGAAATCCATACCCTGTAGGGAAATGGACCACCTCAACAACTTGGGATTCTCACCCCTCATATGCATCAACCATCTAAGGGGCCTGTGGTCTGTCTGAACCCGGAAGTGAGTCCCAAACAGGTATGGTCTCAGCTTCTTCAGCGCCCAGACCACAGCAAATGCCTCACGCTCAATTGCACTCCACCTCTGTTCCCGGGAAGTAACCTCCTGCTTAGGAAGGCTACCGGTTGGTCTAGTCCCTCCTCATTGATCTGTGACAGAACAGCCCCTATACCATGCTCTGAGGCGTCTGTCTGGACAACAAATTCCTTTGAAAAGTCGGGCGCCTGAAGCACGGGTGCAGTGCACATGGCAGTCTTCAGGGCGTCAAAAGCTTTCTGACAGGTGTCAGTCCAGTTTACCTTCTTTGGCTGCTTCTTAGAAGTCAGCTCAGTCAAGGGTGCAACAATGTTGCCATATCCCTTGACAAACCTCCTGTAGTACCCCGTGAGTCCTAAGAAGGCTCTCACCTGCGTCTGAGTCTTGGGGGTTCCCACGCCAGGATAGTTTCAATTTTGGGCTGAAGGGGCGCCACCTGGCCGCTCCCCACCTGGTGCCCCAAATACACTACAGAACCCTGCCCAATCTGGCACTTACTGGCTTTGATTGTGAGGCCTGCCTTCCGCAGTGCCATTAATACCTCCCAGAGGTGGCGCAGGTGGTCCTCCCAAGAGGAGCTAAACACCGCAATGTCATCCAGGTAGGCGGCACTGAAGTCTTCCAGCCCAACCAACACCATGTTGACCAACCTCTGAAAGGTGGCAGGGGCATTCTTCATTCCAAAGGGCATCACCCGGAACTGGTAGTGCCCATCGGGTGTGGAGAATGCTGATCTCTCCTTTGCTCCCTCGGTCAAGGCGATCTGCCAATACCCAGACGTCAAATCAAATGTGCTGAGGTATTTTGCAGCCCCTAACCGATCTACGAGCTCATCAGCTCTGGGGATGGGGTGCGCGTCAGTCTTCGTGACTGAATTGAGGCCCCGATAGTCCACGCAGAACCGAAGTTCTGGGGTGGTACCAGGCGCTGCAGCTTTTGGTACCAGGACCACTGGGCTGGACCAAGGGCTGCTAGAGGACTCAATCACCTCAAGGGCAAACATTTTGGTAACCTCATCCTTAATGTAGGCCCTCACCCGGTCAGTCACTCGCTAAGCCTTTTGCTTAATGGGAGGACTGTCCCCAGTGTCCACGTCATGGACACACCAATCAGTGACACTAGGCACCAGGGAGAACAGATCACTGAATTGCCCCAACAGTTGGCGACAATCACCCTGCTGCTCAGGAGTCAGTGTGGTGGAGAGGACCACACCCTCCACTGACCCATCTCGCTCCCCTGCACACAGGAGGTCAGGAAGGGGCTCGCTCTCCTCCTCCATCCCAGCATCTGTGGCCAGAAGCATGCCCACTTCAGACCTCTCAAAGTGGGGCTTCAGTCGGTTAACATGCAGGACCCGCAAGGGGTTCCTGGGAGACTGCAAGTCCACCACGTAGGTAACAGGACTCTTGCGCTCCACCACCTCAAAGGGGCCGGTCCACCTATCCTGGAGCGCACAGGGCTCCACCGGGGCCATGACCCAAACCTTTTGTCCAGGCTGAAACTCGATCAGAGTGGCATTCTGATCGTGCCAGCTTTTCATCTGTTCCTGGCTGGCTTCCAGGTTTGCCTCAGCAAGTTTCCAGAAACGCCGAGTCTGGTTCCTGAAGGCCAGCATGTAACTAAACACATCCTGGGGAGGTTTCCTGGGAGATTGCTCCCAGCCTTCCTTGACCAGACTCAGAGGCCCTCTTACTGGGTGACCACAGAGCAGCTCAAAGGGACTGAACCCTAAGGACTTCTGTGGCACCTCACGGTAAGCAAACAACAGGCATGGCAAGAGGACATCCCACTTATGCCTCATGGGCTCACCTAGGCCCATAATCATGCCCTTAAGGGTCCGGTTGAATCTCTCAACCAGCCCATTACCCTGGGGGTGGTAAGGAGTGGTGAACTTATACGTTACCCCACACTCCTCCCACAGAGACTTCATGTACTTGGATATGAAGTTAGATCCCCTATCGGACACCACCTCTCTGGGGAATCCCACATGGGAGAAAATCCCCATCAGTGCCCGTCCCACCACGGGGGCCATCACTGTCCTGAGCGGGATGGCCTCAGGGTACCTGGTGGCATGGTCCACCAAGACCAGGATGAACCTGTTGCCCATGGCTGTCTTGGGATCCAGAAGCCCCACAATATCAATGCCCACTCTCTCGAATGGGGTACTCACAACGGGAAGGGGCTGTAGTGGGGCCTTAATCTTCCCCCCACTCTTCCCACTTGCCTGGCAAGTCTCACACGTCCTGCAGTGAGCATCTGAGCTCCTGCGCATCTGGGAGCCAATAGAAGTGGGTGACCAGCCTCTCAAAGGTCTTGGTCTGCCCCAGATGTCCGGCCAGTGGCACATCATGAGCCAACCCCAGTAGGAAGGTCCTGAAGCGCTGGGGTACCACCAGCACACGAGCTGACCCAGGCTCAGCAACCTTAGGCTCGCTGTAAAGGAGGTCATTCTCCCAATAGATCCAATGTGACCCTGTCTGATCACCTGCGGCCTGGGCGTCGGTCTGTCGCCGCACCCCCTCAAGAGAAGGGCAGGTTCTCTGTTGCTTGCAAAATTCTTCCCTGGAGGGCCCCCCTTCCTGCTGCCAATGGGTCAGCTCCGGTAGGTCCCCCAGTTCAGCCACTTGTTCCCCTGTAGGTTCAAGGGCATCCCCCTCAAGGTCTGCTCCCTCCAGGACCGTGGGAACCGCGGGGGCCGGTTTCCCGCACCCCTTACCCCTTCTCTTTAAGGCAGGGGCCTGGGCCATACTTTCAGGCTCCAGACCCTCCTGAACACCCTTCTGAGCTGTCATGGACCGAGTGGTCGCACATGCCCACTCAGGCAGACCCAACATTTCCAAATGAGACTTTCTCTCCACCGTAGCCCACGGGGAGTTCTCTAGATCATTGCCCAACAGACAGTCTACAGGCATGGCGGGCCTAACAGCCACTTGAAGAGTTCCTGAGACCCCCCCCACTCAAAGGGAACCTGAGCCACTTCACACTGGCTCTCTGAGTTGTCTGCTGACACTACGGTGCAGAATGCATGGGGGACAACCTGCTCTTTGGACACCAACCGGGAGCTGACAGCAGTCACACTAGCTCCGGTGTCCCTGAGAGCCTCCACCCTATGGCCATTGATGGTCACCCACTGCCGGTACTTCTTAGTGTTATTAGGCAGTGTGGGGTTAGGGACCTTCTCAAAGTCTCCTAGCGAGACAAGGGTTAACTCTACGGGATCCCACCCACCTTGGACCTCTACCTCCTCCCCCTCCAGGGCTACACTGGCAATCTGGCGGGATGGTGCACGGGGTGGTGCATGAGGGGATGCATGGGGGTCCCTCTGGGGACACTGGGGATCATAATACCAGTGGCCCACTTGACCACACCTGAAACAAGTGAGTGACCCCCCCCTCTGAACAGGCCTATCTGTCGGGGACACTGGCTTCTTCTCAGGGGGAGGCTGGGACACCACTGCTTGGTTCCCTTGGGAATTACTTTGGGGCCCTCTCTGGAACTCCCTCGGCTTACCCTTGTCCCCCCACCTCTCTGCTGGGGACCCTGCCCACCTCTGGCGAAGTCTCCCACAAAACCTTTGCGGACCTGGGTGCTCACCCAGCGGTCTGCCTCCTCAGCAAGCTTCCTAGGGTTAGTCAGCTTGCTATCAATCAGGTGCTGGCATAGCTCTGGAAAACAGTTACTAGAAAAATGCTCCCACGCAAACAAATCATACAATTGCTCAAAAGTTTCCACTTTGCTACCCTTTACCCAGCGATCCATTGCTCTGCAGAAAAAGACACATATTCAACCCACGTGGTACCCTCTAACTTCTTACAGGTTCTAAACCTCTGCCTGTACATTTCTGGGGTCAAACCATAACGGGTCATCAAAGCTTCTTTCATATGGGCATACACCATCCTGCTCTCCTCAGGCAGGTCCAACAGGGTATCCCTACCATCACTCACAAAGCGTCCCCACAATCCCGCTCCCCAATCCTTCTCAGGGACCCGGTGGGACACCATTGCTATCTCATATGCGGCAAACCATTGCCCAATATCCTCACTCTTGTGAAAATCCTTAATGACATCCTTAGGAATATAAACTCTACTCTCAGGAGTTACTAAAGGTATGCTGCCACCAGAGGGGAGACCGGGACACTCCTCGCCCTGATCTCTATCTCCCTCAACATTCTCTCATGCTCGATTCTCATTTTCTCAAGTTCAATTGACAATCGATCCTTCTCAATGTCTAACTTCTTACTCTCAAGGTCCTTCTGACCTTCCAATTTAGCCATCTCCAAACTATGCCTCCTATCTCTCTCCCTGTCCTGCAGCTCTTCTGGGGTCAGGCTCCTTTGGGATACACTAGTACCTGGATTGGAGGGTGTTCTATCTCCCCCCCCCTCTACTGCATCATCCTGCTGCCCTCCAGCATTCTCTTCCTCATCCCCAGCGGACTCTCTCGCTTCCCACCAGGCCTTAAGCGCCTTCTGGTACTCCTCCTTCCTAGAGAGACCTATCACGGGGACTGCGAATTGCTTACAAAATGACTTCAGCTGTCTGGGGGTATAGGTATCTAATCTTTCCTCCTCAAAGGTGAGATCCTCCGAAGCATTGGATGTTGGCCTTCCCATATTAGCAGTACTCATGGCTGCAATCAACAATTCAATACTAGAACAACCAACCAAACAAAACAAAAAAAATTCGGAGAGGGACAAAAAACCAGTGCGTAGCTGCGCTTTGGTCTGCACTCACTAGTGGCGTCTACCAGTTATTGTACGTGGATCATAAATGCAAGTCCTGATCCTCACCGCTAACCGCCAATGTTAGAAATGGGGGTCTCTAGTTGGCACTGGCTGGCGCCAATGTCCAAATAGGGGCCCTTATTCCTAAGTCAGGGCAAGTGGGCTACCCCCTTTGATAACCCCTGCTCAACCCTGTGGTAACGTAGCACGAGCAGTTAGGCCTATCTCAGAGGCAGTGTGTGAGGCATTTATGACCATGCACAATAAGGCAGTAACGACACCACAAAAGGACACAACTCAAGTAGGTATAGAAAAATAGTATCTTTATCTAAGGTTTAACACAAGACTCTCAAATCGTTTTAACCAGCCACAATGCACGTAAATCAGTAGGGACTTAAAAAGGCAATAACGTATTCACCAGAACGTGGCACTGACTGCGTTCAAGGCCTGGGTCTACGCGACCCGTTGCGCACCAGATACCTGCCGTTGGACGGGGACACAGCACACAGCTTCTCGAAGAAGCGGAGATGGTGACAGGCTGACTCCCAGCGACCACAACTCTTGACTGCAGTGGTCTGCAACGTGCACTCACAATGATTCGGGCACTCGGGGACAGGCGGGCTCTCAGCGGCAGCAGCACGTGGCTGCGGCGGCCCGGGCTGGTGGTGGGGATGACTCTCATCGTGCAGCTCCGTGGTGGGCTCACAGCGGCAGCAGCTCTCTCTTAGCTGCGGCGGCCCACAGGACGACTCACGAGGATGCAATGTTGGCAAAGGTGTGGGCACTCAGTGGCAGCAGCTCTCTCTTAGCTGCGGTGGCCCACAGGACAAATCACGATGATGCAAAGTTGGCAAAGGTGCGGGCACTCAGCGGCAGCAGCTCTCTCTTAGCTGTGGCGGCCCACAGGACAAATCACGATGATGCAAAGTAGCAAAGGTGCGGGCACTCAGCGGCAGCAGCTCTCTCTTAGCTGCGGCAGCCCACAGGACAAATCATGATGATGCAAAGTTGGCAAAGGTGCGGGCACTCAGCGGTAGCAGCTCTTTTTTAGCTGCGGCGGCCCACAGGACAAATCACGATGATGCAAAGTTGGCAAAGGTGCGGGCACTCAGCGGCAGCAGCTCTCTCTTAGCTGCGGCGGCCCACAGGACTAATCACGATGAGGCAAAGTTGGCCAAGATGCGGGCACTCAGCGGCAGCAGCTCTCTCTTAGCTGCGGCGGCCCACAGGACGAATCACGATGCTGCAAAGTTGGCAAAGGTGCGGGCACTCAGCGGCAGCAGCTCTCTCTTAGCTGCGGCGGCCCACACAGAGTTAACAAGGGTTACCAGTCCGCGTTCCTCACAGTAGAACTAGAGGCTCCGGATTACTCGACGGAGGCCTCACCTGCAAGTAGAATCCCTCGCACAGGAATTCAGACGGCTGACGGGGTGAAGTCTAATGTCCCTGAGACTTCAGCAGGAGGCGCTCTCAATTCAGGCCCTCGGGTAGTTTCTTCAGCAAGCTTGGTGAAAGTTTCAAAGTCCTTTCCTCTGTTCACTCGGACAGAGTTTCGTCTTGACATCCAGAAGGAACACACTTGAAAAAGGTTTCAGCGCAGCGTTTTATACCTAAAAGTCTTTGTTCTCTAAAGTCACAAATCACTGAATCCAGCCAGAACCAGTTCGGTGGGGTCGGGGAGCACTTGGTTTACGAGGCGACATCCTGCCCTTTGAGAATCAGGGGTCTGCTATCAGACGCCCAGTGGGAGGTGGAGCCACCATTCACCTTGCCAGGCACGGCCCTGCTCAGATCAAAGAGTCACCCCTCCCCATACTCTAAATGCCGATCTCTCTCTCCAGCCAGGTCTGACCCAGCTGGCCCTGCTGCTCCAAAACCAGACGGCCAATACACACACTAGCAAAGCCTACAGGAAAGCTTAGGCAAGAAAATACCTCATTTCTAGAAGAGGCATTTTCGAACACGGGCTATGCAAATGATCCTTACTAAAAGATGTATCTCAATGTCCTGAGCTTAAACATATCAAATTCGAATTTCCTATGAGGTTCCTGGGGGCAGGTAGGATTATGGAATGTAATACTCAGCCTGCCCATTCTGGCCTATGAGAACGGATAGCCTCACAATAGTAAACAGTGAAATGGAGGGTAACTCGCTATTAGAACATGCTACACAGACATACTTTAAAAGCTGCTTCGGTGGGTAGAGCAAATCAGCGCTGCAGGCCCACCAGCAGTATTTGGTCTACCAGCCCTGGGCACACACAGTGCACTTATACTAGGGACTGACAGGTAATCCAAACGAGCCAATTATGGTTATCCCAATTCATACAGTCATCTTTACACAGGGAGCATTCGCGCTGTGGCACTGATTGGCAGTGGCACAGCGCCCAGAGCATCTAAATCCAGCCAACATAAGAGATAGGAAGCGAAAAGAGGAAGGGAGACCCGCGCCAATGATGCCAGGTCTAACAGGCGGCTATGGTGATATGGAATATTTACAAACAAATATAAAAATGTGGGTAGGAGGATCATTTTCATAAGCAAGACGGCCCTGCGATTGATAAAGGCAGCGAAATTCAGCTAGTTATGCTGTCTGTAATCTTGGTCATGGCAACCCCGTAATTTTCCCACATTGTAACATGCCTGTCTCTGGACACCTGCACACCCAAATACCGCAGCTCTGAATCACACCATTGTGGAGGAAAATCTAGGGGGATTTTTTCTGTGGCCAGTGTAAGGAGGAACAGTTGGGATTTATCCAAATTGATCGGGATTCCCGATAGCCATCCAAAACTGAATAATTCACGCAATATGCCATTTAGGCTATATTGCGGATCCCTAAGTAAAGGGTTATGTCGTCCACATACAAGGACATAATAGATGTTGAGAAGGATACTGAAGTGCCTGGTCCTGGTGATGTTGATGAAGTTTTGCGGCCAGTGACTTTATGGCCACGCAAAAAGCTGCAGCGATAGTGGGCAACCCTACCGGTTGCCCCTAGAAATTGCAAATGGCCTGGAGTCTATGACATTAATTCTAACCTTCACCGTAGGCCATGAATAAAGAAGGGCAATCCATGTTAGAAACGAAGAGGGGAACCCCATCCAACGGAGTGCCACAATCAAGATACCACCAAAAGCTTTGGTGGCATCTAGAAAGGCCGCCACCATAGCAAGATCTGGATTAATATCGTGCAGGAGCGAAAAGAGTGTCCTTAAATTGTGTGATGACGATTGCCCTGGGACAAAGCCAGATTGATCTGGGTGTACCAGAAATGTCATAAGTAGGGACAGGCGGTTGGCTAGTATTTTTGCAAGGTTCACTGACAAAATATTGAGTCAAAAAACATCTACATACAAAAATATTGAATCAAAAATATCGAATTTAAAAATATCGACTCCCTATACTTATAATTAAAATGACAAAAAAATCGAAGAAAATATCGTTTTCACTAATATAGTTGTCAAAAATATCGATTTTTAAATATATATAAATTTACATAATAAATATTAATTAAATTAAATATTAATACTAATACAATGAAAATAAAATGTAATAATTGTTTTGAAAAATATAACAATTATCATTATTTAAAGAAATTAAAACAAACATATATTAATATACATATGTTTTACATATATCTAATTTAAAAATATAACAAAATTAATATTTTTAATTTATATTATTTTTAATACTTTTTAAATGTAATAACATAAAAAATAAATATAAATACATATATCCAATAAAATAAAATATTTTAAAACAAACCATTTGAATCAAAAATAAAAACTCAAACAAAATAAAAATGTTGAATTTACTCCAAAAAAATATTAAAAACATAAATTATAAATATTATAATTTAAATAACCAAAAACATATTAATATGAGTTTAAACAATATAAAGTAAACTACAAAATGTCAAAATTAATACATATACTATACCCACTACAACTTATAAATAGTAGACTAAGTTTCAAACTCATGAGGTGTAAAATTTACAAATCACACTCAAGTGAGTGCAACAGTAGGGAAAGTGTTGGATTCAAGAGGGAAACATTTACTATTCCCACTCCAGTCAGTGCAACAGTAGGGAAAGTATTAGATTGCGGAGGGGTAACATTTACTATTCCCACTCCAGTCATTGCAACAGTAGGGAAAGTGTTGGATTGTGGAGGGGTAAAATGTACTATTCCCACTCCAGTCAGTGCAACAGTAGGGAAAGTGTTGAACTGCGGAGGGGTAAAATGTACTATTCCCACTCCAGTCAGTGCAACAGTAGGGAAAGTGTTGGTTTGCGGAGGGGAAAAATTTTCTTTTCCCACTCAAGTCAGTGCAACAGTAGGGAAAGTGTTGGACTGCAGAAGAGTAAAATTTACTATTCTCACGCCAGTCATATTATAAATTAATAAAAATATTTTTTTTATGAAAATACCGAAAAATTATTATAACAACCAATAAATACAATATTATTTACAATTAAAAAGTATAACACAATTAACACATACAATAATAAATTACAGTAAAAAAGTTACTCTTTTCAATTATATTACTGATATAACTTTCTCCCCTATACATCTACAAGCTACACACCACACATCTAAAATATATATTTAAATGTATAATATTTGCACATTTTACATAATTAATTATATATTAAAATATTAATGCTAATTAACTACTAATAAAACAATTACATGTAATTACCTTTCCACCCTTTATCCGTACAAAACGACCCACACCTAATATATAAATTAAAAATAATGAATTAAAGAATTTACATAATTAATAACCAATTAAACAATTAATATTACTAATTAAGTAAGAATAAATTAATTATATTTAATAAACTTCCCACCCTTTACCCCTACAAATACAACTCACGCATATAACGTTGCTGCTCACCTGCTGGTGCGCTGAGTCCCGCAGTTCCTTTCCGGTTTTCCGGTCCTTGGCCCGGAAGCCTCGCACTCTGCCTCGATAACCAATCATTGCAGGAGGGAGGAGGAGTCAACTCCGCACTTGGCATTTAAAAGACGCTAGGAGCGCCCGTCTTAGTTGAAACTGCCGTATGGTGTATTGGGCCATTTACTTTTGCTTTCAATGCTTTTAACTTTTCAATGCTGCTATATTGCTTTTAAAACTTGTACTGTTGAATTTGGTTGCTGCTCACCTGCTGGTGCGCTGAGTCCCGCAGTTCCTTTCCGGTTTTCCGGTCCTTGGCCCGGAAGCCTCGCACTCTGCCTCGATAACCAATCATTGCAGGAGGGAGGAGGAGTCAACTCCGCACTTGGCATTTAAAAGACGCTACGAGCGCCCGTCTTAGTTGAAACTGCCGTATGGTGTATTGGGCCATTTACTTTTGCTTTCAATGTTTTTAACTTTTCAATGCTGCTATATTGCTTTTAAAACTTGTACTGTTGAATTTGAATTTGTTTGCTGCTCACCTGCTGGTGCGCTGAGTCCCGCAGTTCCTTTCCGGTTTTCCGGTCCTTGGCCCGGAAGCCTCGCACTCTGCCTCGATAACCAATCATTGCGGGAAGGGGGAGGAGTCAATTCCTCACTTGGCATTTAAAATGACGCCTCGAGCGTCTCTTGATAGTGCCACTCTTGATTAAACTCGACAACTCTGGGATCTTGAAGTATAGAGACCTTTTCCCCGAAATTTACTTGACACCTCCCGGCCAGGAGCGCTGCACCAGGCAAAAGCCTTTTTGCGACCCCGCAATCCGACTGGGTCATGAACAAACCGAACTTACAGTCACATATCTGAACACCCGCTCTTTGGTCAAACACCAATTAGAGATCTTTCAGCTTTTGGACTCTGACAAACTGGATATACTTCTCCTCACCGAAACCTGGATCACTGAAGAGTCCACCCCTGATATATTAGCAGCAGTACCCAATAGCTATTACATTATTCAGGCTAACAGAGGAGCGGGGAAAGCAGGGGGAGGGGTCGCAGCGATCATACATCAAAAGCTTCAGTTTACATCATTAGCGGTTGCTGGTATACCATCAGTCGACTGCCTAATCTGAAAAACGTGATTCCCCTCACTCCCCCCTGATCTGTGTACTGATTTACAGACTCCCATATCATATGCCACTATTTCCCCAGCTATTGGGTGAAATGATCTCCCAATTTGTCATTAACTATGCAAAAGTCGTCATTATTGGAGACTTTAATTATTGGGCCAATGACATTATGGAAGGTACCAGTTCTGCTGAATTGACAGAGCTAAATTGTACCCAGCATGTGAATGCGGCAACGCACGTCGAGGGCCACACGCTTGACCAAGTCTGGACATCTAATCTGAGGGTCTCTAATTTAAGGATCACCCCGTGCACTTGGTCAGATTACCACTTTCTAACATTTATTTTCGCCAATGTTCACTCAACTAAATCCCACCCGAAGGTAGGCAGCATGGCTAGAAATTGGAGATGTGCCAATTTGGGAGATTTCTGTAATATGCTAGCCACCACTGCTCTGTCAGAGCAGCAGTCTATGAACAACCAAGCAGAAAGTATTTAATCTTGGCTCGAATCTGCAAGCAATAGCGTTGCTCCTATAAAAAAAATCAAAACATCGAGACCTCACGAAGCCCAAAGTTGGTTCTCTGATGACTTAAAACTTATAAAACTTGCCCTGCATCAAGCCGAATGTAGCTGGAGACGTAATTACTCCTCAGACAAAAAGAGGCATTTGTGGTACAGTTAAAAGAATACAAAAATACTATTCTGCAAACCAAGGCTGCTTAGTTCTCCAATAAAATTTTAAACTCTGCTAATAAATCCAAGGAAATGTTTGCTATTGTGAATGAACTATCCAAGCCTGATAGGGTGACAGCGAAGCCTGCTCCCACCCAAGCCCTATGTGATTCCCTCAACAGCTACTTAATAGATAAAATCGCCAGTATCAAAGCTAGTATTCCTACAAGCACTTATCCAGCGGTCCCACCAGCTATTTGCAGGAAACCCCTACTACTAGACCAGCTCCCTCCTATCTCCAGGGAAGTCTTTTTTAGCCTTCTGAGGAAGGTTGGTTCCGGCCCCCCCACGGATTGTTGCCCCCCACACATATTACGGGAAGCCTTCCTTATCTGCCCGGACCCCCCCCTGGGCTCCTTAATAACTCCCTCAAGCAGGGTATCGTCCCAAACGTATTTAAAGAGGCAGAAATTGTTCCAATATTAAAGAAACCTGGGGCGGACCCCCTAGCCCTTACAAAGTACCGCCCTATCTCTTTGCTCCCTTACCTGGCTAAGGTTCTGGAAGCTCATGTGGCTAGTAGCCTTAGTTCCTTTATCGAAAACTCTCACTTTCTTGACACCCACCAGGCCGGCTTCCGACCGCCTCACTCCACTAAGACCGTTATTCTCACAGTCGTGGATGAACTTAGGAAGGGCGCGGACATGGGCACTACTCAGGCCTTGGTTCTTCTTGATCTCTCGGCAGCCTTTGACACGGTCGGCCATGATCTTTTGGTCGATCGTGTCAGCAATGCTGGGATCCGGGGCCCGTCTCTCGAGTGGATCATATCTTTTCTCAGCGATCGCTCTCAGGCTGTCCATCTCGCTCATATTTCCTTCCCCAAATTGAAACTGGCTTGTGGAGTGCCGCAGGGATCTTCTCTCTCGCCGCTTCTATTTAATCTGCCCCTGATCCGCTCCCTTGGAGAAAGGAAGGACGGCACCTTCAACTATGCCAATGATCTCCAATTGATATTTGACATCAATCAATCAGCTTCGTCTGTTCTTAATTTCCAATCCATTATGCGATTTATAAGTGAGTGGATGAACAGTAGCCATCTGAAGCTGAATCCCGATAAAACTGAGCTGATCCTTATCGGGGGCCAGCTGACCCCTGGAACTCCAACTTCTGGACTCCCGAACTCGGAAACCCCCCACTCCCAGCAGGTTCAACTAAAAGTCTGGGTATCACCATTAGCAGTGATCTGTCGGTGAAAGCCCAGATTGGGACAGTGGTCTCTTCCTGCTTCTTCCAGTTGCGAAGGATCAGGAAGATATGTAGATGTTTTACCATAGAGGCCCTGACCCAAGTTGTCTTGGCCCTAGTCAACTCTCGCACTGACTACGCCAACTCGCTCTACATGGGCATCCCGGCATATCAACTAAAACGTCTGCAACTAGTGCAAAATCAGGCGGCCAGACTGATTTACCACCAGCCCAAATGGCACCATGTTACGCCATTATTGGTCGGACTTCATTGGCTTCCAGTAGCCAAACGTTGCACATTCAAGCTGGGGTGCATCACCTTCAAAGCTCTTCATGGCAGCAGTCCAGCATTTATATCCTCCCGGATTCAGCGCTATGTTCCTCTCCGGGACCTTAGGTCTTCCCATCTGAATCTGTTGGTGAACGGAAGGATATAGAAGCCTTGATGGAGAAGGTGAAGTCCGGCTCGCCTCTGGACCCAGCCCCTCCGCAAATCCTCAGAACAGTAACATCCATCATTGTACCGACTCTAATGAGGGTTATGAATCAATCCCTAGAAACGGGCATAGTCCCAGTTGCTTGGAAACATGCTGTGATAAAGCCTCTGCTGAAAAAAGCCAATGCAGATAGATCGCAACTGGGGAACTTTCGCCCCATCTCCTTGCTACCATTTGTCGGCAAGTTACTAGAAAAACATGTCAACAGAAATCTGTCAGATTTTCCAGAGACCAACCAGTGCCTTCACCCCACTCAGATGGGCTTCAGGGCACAACACAGCACTGAATCTGCCCTGTTGGTAGTGGTGGAGGATCTGAGATGATCACTAGACCAGGGAAAATCAGCCGTTCTGCTCCTATTGGATTTGAGCGCCGCATTTGACACAGTAGACCATCATATACTACCCAGAAGGCTCTCAAATATTGGGATCCAGGGCATGGCGCTTAAATGGTTGTCATCCTTCTTGAGTGAGAGAACATTTCAAGTACAGGAAAATTCCACTCTCTCCAAAACCATGTCTCTGAGGTGTGGCGTTCCACAGGGCTCATCATTGAGCCCAACTCTTTTTAATGTATACATGGAGCCTCTTGCTAAGATCGTGCTGGAATTTGATATATCCATGACCTCCTATGCAGACAATACGCAGTTGGTTATCTCCTTGGACCCAAAAAATAGCCCGGACGGTGAGAGATTATCCCCCTGCTTGATAAGAGTCAAAGAGTGGATGACGATATGTTGTCTAAAGTTAAATGGGGACAAAACTGAGATACTATGTCTCGGAAACAAAGCAATACCCAGGCCCATTATAGATTGGCCTGCCTGCCTAGGTAATCCACCCACCCCCACAGAAATAATAAAAAGCCTAGGATTCTGGTTAGAAACGGATCTCTCTATGGTGACACAGGCCAAGAAGGTCTCCGCAACCTGCTTTGGACTACTCAGAAGCTTTCGGAAAATCCTGGATAGAGTTCCCATACAGCTCAGAAAGACAGTGGCCCACTCTCTGGTTACTTCACGACTAGACTATGGAAACTCACTGTTCTTGGGGGCACCAAAATATGTTACCCGCAGATTTCAGGTGACTCAGAATGCAGCCGCAAGGCTGCTGTGCAACGTTCCTACATGGGAGTCAGTAAAAAAGCACCTACTGGGACTCCATTGGCTTCCGGTAGAAGCCAGAATAAATTTTAAAGTATTGGTCATCACTCACAGAGCACGCCATAATAGAGGTCCTAAAAAAATCGAGAGGCTAGTATCTCCTTACATCTCAAAAAGGTAGCTACGATCCAGCACAGGAGGAACGACTAAAACAAACAAAGGCCAGGAGGGAGAGATGGGGAGGAAGATCTTTCTCCCACCTGGCCCCCAAACTCTGGAACGCCCTGCCGTTGGAATACAGATTGATAGACAGGGAATTACAGTTCCGCAAAGAGATCAAGACCTGGCTGTTCATGCAATATCTCTAAGACATGGTTAGCCCTATTCAGTATCTGACCACTCAGCGCTGGGAAGCCTTAGGGCAGCCATGCGCTCTACAAATCCCTAATAATAATAATAATAATAATAATAATCCCGTCTTCAAAATGGAAGAAACACGGGGGACAAAGATTCGCGGTCCTGGCTCCTCAAATCTGGAACTCTTTCCCCCTGGAAACTAGATCTCTGACCTCTTATGCTCTGTTTAGGAAACAGTTAAAGACCTGGCTGTTCCGACAAGCATATGGCTTAATCTCCTCTGCAGCAGTTTCTCCTGGACTTCAGCGCCATGAAACCACTTGGTGTACGTGCGCTCTACAAGAACTTTTAACATAACATAACAAATACCCTAAACAATATTTTAATTACATATTTATATAAGTAATTATCATTTAAACAATTATTAAAAAGTAAAAATATATTTATTAATTATTTTAATTTCCTACATATCCTATACCCATACAAAAACCACAAAACACCCCCAAACAAAAATATATATTACACAATTCACATAATTCACATAATTAATTATCAATTAAATAATTATTCATAATAACAAATAATTTTTAAATAATTATAATTATTTACACCCCCTATACCCATACAAAACCCACAACCTGCACGTTTAATTTATACAATTACCATAAATAATAATCAATCAAATAATTATAAATAATTAAAAAGTATTATTATTAAATTATGAATTATAATTAATCAATTTTGCCCCTATACCTCTGCAAAACACAGAACCCACACTTCAAACATAAAAGAAAAAACTATACTATTTACATAAATAATTATCATTTAAATAATTAATAATAATTACAAATGTATTATAATTAGTTATAATTAATTTACTTCCCACCCTATCCCCCTACAAAACCCACAACCCCCACCTAAAACTTAAAAACAAAAAATATTAATTATACAACTAACATAAATAATTATCAATTAAATAATTGATATTAATTTAAAAATATTTATTAATTAATTATAATGAATTTACTTCCCACCCTATACCTCTACAAAACCCACAACCAGCACCTAAAACGTAACAAAAAAAGTAATTATACATTTAACATAAATAATTATCAATTAAATAATTAATATTAATTTAAAAAATGTATTAATTATTTTTAATTAATTTACTTCCCACCCTATTCCCCTATAAACCCCACAACCCACTAAGTTAATAAAAATATCAAAAAACTATTACATTAAATTTTAAAACTACTATTAATTTACCAACCATATTAAAAGACTAACAATATTTAAACAAACATTTTAAAACATATACAATTAACATATATATTAAAATAAACAAAAATAATAAAAAATTGATTTCATTAACAACAATATTTTTCAATCAATATTACTTACCATAAAATCGATATTCTTGTCCCCGATATTCTTGCTCATGATATTTCTGTGTCACGATATTTCCACTCGAGAATTGTGTCATTCGATATTACTGAGTCGATATTTTGTCTGAATACCTTTTTGCAAGAATGTTGGCATCACTGTTTAAGAGTGATGGGGCGGTAAGATTAGCAATGGTCTGGGGGTTTTCCGGGCTTTAGCAAGGAGATTATCATAGCCTGGCGCATGGAGGGCGGCAGGAGGCCCGTTTCTTTAGCCTCCTGGTATACTGATTTCAGGATGGGGAGTAATGTGCACATATACGTTTGGTAAAATTCAGCTGGTAGCCCGTCTGGTCCGGGAGCCTTACCAGACTACAGTTGCATTATGGCTTCCTTGAGTTCATCATCTTCAAAGTCTGCAGCTAAAAATTGCCTTTGTGTATCACTTAGCCATCTCAATGCAACATCGTCAAGATAGGCATCAATATTAGCGTTGTGTGGTGTGCAAGAAGTGTAAAGAGTACTATAGAATGAGGTACAGGTGTTTAATATATCTGGCGTGTCCCTGACCAGTGTGTCATCTACCGTTCGTATCGCAAAGATATTGTTAGTAAAGCGAGGATTACGTGTCATAGTTGCTAATGTGTGACCTGGATGTTCGCCTTCGCCATTTGCTCGAGCCTGAGCATACTTCCCCTGGGAGAGACATTCCCTTTCCACCGTTTCCTGATATTCAGACAGGGTATGTCATATCTGCATGGAGAGTTCTGGATCACCCAAGCCTCCCAATCAAGTTTCCAAATTTTTCAACTCTGTCTTGAGCTCACCAAGGTGATTTCGTATGGACCGCAGTATCCCACTGCCCTTGGCCTATCAAATACCATGTACAGTGACCTTGAAGGCCTCCCAAATTGTTCCCACCTTGGGGGCAGAGTCTTTGTTGTGGTCAAAGAAATTGACGATTTCTTGCCTTAGGGGCACATTACGATACCCGGCGTAAAAAAATCCGCCAGGCATGGAAGCGGCAAAAATCCGCCCGCACACACCGTCTGAACACCGACCACGCCATTACGATTACACAAACCGAAAACCGCCATCGGCGGAAAAAACACACAAAATACCGCCCGCCAACGTCCGAGTCGGAGTAAAACCGCCCGCCACGGACGGAAACACGCACGACAACACAAAACCGCCCGCCCTCACGGCCGACACACCGCACGTGAAATTACGATCGCACCGCCATGAGCGCGGAAAAACCACAAATATACCGCCCGCCAGCGCAAAGAACGCCGATGAGAATCGACACGGCAGAAGCCATGGCGCCCACGTACCTGCACAGAAACCATCCGCTCACAAAACCAATAGCACACAACATGGCCAACAAGTCCACACAGCAAGGCACGCACAAATACACAAGCACAGTACACATCCCGAAAACACCCCCCCGGACAAACAAAAAATACAAAGGCCAGAACACCAGACACAACACACCTGAAAACAACAGACCATGAGGACACACCCACATAGGTGAGTACAAAAGCAGCACTCCCACAGACCACAACCCCTTGCTACATTGCAAACCAGAGAGGAGAGGAGAGGACACAGTGAGACAGCAAGGACAACAGCACACCACAGAAACGCACACATCACTACCACCACCACCACCACCACCACCACCACCACCAAACACCGGCACCACAAACCCCTGCACATTACACAACACACACCGCACCAGCACCACAAACACCATGGCACCACAAAGAATGCCCAAGTACACGCCCATTGAGCTGACGGTCATGGTCGACGAGATCATCAAGGTGTACCCACAAATCTATGGGAACATGGTCCAGCACACACCACTAGCCACCAGAAACAGAATGTGGAACCGGATCGTAGACCAGGTCAATGCAGTCGGGACCCTGCCCAGGAACAGAGGTGAAATAAACAAACGTTGGAATGACGTAAAGAGCCTGGTCAAGAAGAAGGAGGGCAAAAACAGAGAGCTGGCTGCCGTCACTGGCGGAGGGAATCCCGCGCTCTTTAAGACCTTCAAAGCGTGGGAGGAGAAGGTGCGAGTCATAATACATCCGGAGATCCTCGCCGGATTAGCAGGGGGAGTGGAGGCTGGTAAGTACAAACTAATGTATACCAGCACACCGCTATGTACTCACATGCACTACCACCATGCCACAGCTCCCAGGGACAAACACCCCCATGTCCAGCACACAATACACAACACATCACACACACATGCAACAGACACCACCACACACAGCCCAAACAGAACAACTGTAACATACGTGGGGACATGTGTACACTCAGCCAGCCACGTAACCACCAACAGGTCCCCAAATATGCCAGAAGCGCCACAACGAGCACCCACCACACCCATGTGTCCGCCACAGCTGCACTAACCGACAAGTAACAGGTAAGTGGCAGGAACACAAAGTGCAGTGGGTGGGAGGGTGGACAGCCCAAGTACAACACACACCAGGCCCCAGTCCCACAGCACAGCAAGGAGGAGCATCCCCCACACCCCACAGCCACGTGTCAGCCACCGCAGTGCACAACGACAGCCGAAAGGCAGACATCACGGTCCACAGCAATCGGTGTCAGTGGGTGTCCAGCCACCCCCACGACCCACAACACCCCCCACCCCCACAGACCTGCAACATGGAGCACCCCCCGCTTAGAGCCATGTGGCATCCAGTACAGTGCACGCACGAACAACTTGCAGGTGGGAAACTGGACAGGGCTGGATTACTGGAGGCATGAGGACCATAACACGACCAACACATGGGACATGTCACGTAGCAGACGAACACGCAGCACCGCCCACCGTCACGAACAAGTGAACAATGTGCACACGGACATGAACAACAGACTCACACCCCACATGACCCATCACATACATAGCAACACCCAAGGAGCCACGTCTGCATGCACAAGCCACACTGAATATAGTACCACACGGCAGCCACTGTGCAACTCATCACACACAACCGAAACACCATTGAAGTCCTGTCCATGTAGCCCCTACTGCCTGTCAACCACACACCCCACAACTACGCCTATGTAAGACAAACAACACTAGACGCAACAGAGCGGAACAACATAAATGCACACGAACACCACTGAACCCATCAAACACACAGACACACCATGCACATACAACATACCATCCATCCCATCCGTCAGCCCCAGTCTCATGAAAGGCATGTCATCCGCACAGCTGCCACACATACAGCAGTCACGCTAAGATACATGCCCATGACCAACCATGTGCCAGAAGTCAATGAAGCGCACGACACACTGTGAGCAACAACACACAACATGGGCCACCCCCCGAGCACTGCAGTGATGCACATGGCACAGGGCAGCACGCACACCAAGGAGATGGGACAACTGCAATACGTTGGCTGGCACACAACCATCACTCACTCATAACGATGCGTCCAATGCCATATCCAGTAATCACAACAGACAGCAAATATGCAGGCCATGTCAAGCATGCACACACCTCAAACCATGCACTGTCATGCTGCCACAACACATGTCACGTTCGGCACCCATGGCTCACAGCATGTACCCCAAAAGCATATTCCCTCCCAAATGCGAATCTGGGGCATGGCCCCCATGTTGCCATATGCGTTCCTAAGCGTTCCATTTGAACCCCAAAAGCATATTCCCTCCCAAATGCGAATCTGGGGCATGGCCCCCATGTTGCCATATGCGTTCCTAAGCGTTCCATTTGAACCCCAAAAGCATATCCCCTCCCAAATGCGAATCTGGGGCATGGCCCCCATGTTGCCATATGCGTTCCTAAGCGTTCCATTTGAACCCCAAAAGCATATCCCCTCCCAAATGCGAATCTGGGGCATGGCCCCCATGTTGCCATATGCGTTCCTAAGCGTTCCATTTGAACCCCAAAAGCAAAGTACAAACCAGACCCAGGATGGGCCAGGAGCCCGCATACACCAGAGTCACAATAAGTAGGGGCACAGCAACACACCCATCGGCATGGCCAATCCGTCCCATGCCACATGTGCACAGCACACAGTCCCATTGCCAAGCACACACAACTACAAATGCTACAGCCACACACACGCCTCCGGGAAACCCATGTACGAGATTGCACGAACTGTTAATGTCAGACGACAAATACATACTTCGCCAGGTGCAACACAATAACAAATCTCATTCTCTCCACAGGTGACGAACTGCTGGATGCTGGGGATGGAGCCAGCAGCCAGCACAGCCAGCCTACAAGCCCCCAACGAGGACACACGGATCTGGAGGATCTGTCCTCCTCTTCGGACACGGACCACCAAGCAGGCCCATCTGGTGTGGCAGGGCCCAGCCGCTCCCCAAGACCCCTCCTACCCACCAACCCATCATCCAGGGCTGCTGAACATTCCCAGCCCCCTGCTGCCACTGTCGTTGCGGCCACACCCACGGTCATTGTGGCCACTACCACTGCCGCAACCGCCACCATCGCCGCACCGACCACCACCGCCGCCACCACCACCACGTCTTCGCTGGCACCAGCCCCAGCGCAGGTGGTGGCCCGGCCGACTGGATCCACCCTGGGAGCCACAGCGAGGTCCGTGGTGAGCAATGTGGCTAGTGGGCAGGCCGGTGGCAGCAGGACTGGTAGGAGGAGCAGGGTCAGGGAAACGCCAGCCTCCCCTGGGAGCCATGCCCTGCCTCAAATGGCCAGAGTCCTTGGGGCCTATGAAGAGGCCCAAGGACAATGGGTCCGGTCTGCTTCAGACACGCGTGAGGTGCTGGGGGTGCTGAGGTCCATGGACGCCCGTATGGGTCAACTCGTGGACCTCATGGGCCAGCTGGTGGTGGCGGTGAGGTCACTGCCAGGGACAGCAGCTCCCCTCCGCCACCACCTGCCGGGGCGCAGGGTGGAGCAGCAGTGTCCAGTTCCCCTGCGTCCACAGCCAGTGAGCACACCTCAACCACCAGCATGTCGCAAGCAGGCACCCCCTCGCAAACGTGGAAGGGGCCGTCCGAAGTGGAAACAGATCTCCCGGGAGGACTTCGCACGCTCCAAACGCAAGTGAGGCAGCCAGCCAGCCTCCGCCAGCCTTCCTTGACCAGCCACTGCATTGACTTGGACTACGATCCCACTCCACACAGCCATCTGGATGGCATGTGTGTGTTGGACTATGGACATAGAACCAGTGGGTACACCCTGAGCATCACGCAGCCATGACCGACAGCTCATTGTCACTGCACGCACCACTTTTGTCATCACCTTACACACAATCACATGTCACAGTTTGTAATAAATGCACCTTTTTCACTAACTGCTGTTTGTGCCCTGTGTTTTATTTGTACGGAATACAACGGCCACCTTGGGCGGAAAGGCACCTGATGCGTGGCATGGCAATTGAATCCGGAGGGACCTGTAGGGACCTAGGGGTGGGAGACAGAACAGGAGCACATTCAATGAGTGTGTCACACACCCATCACACAGTACATGTCAACAACTACAAGCAATGTACACACATCGCACAGAGCAATAGGGCACAATGCCACAGCCACCAACAGTGGCATACTACCCTGGCCATGGAGCGTTGACACACAGCACGCAGTGAACAAACGGCCACCCTGACACAGCACACACACACCTGCACAGATACAGCCACATCAGCCGTCGTACATGGACACTCACCATCAAGTGAAGTAGCGGGCGATGAGCTGCTGCCGCACATTACCAGCTTCCTCCTCTCCGCTGTCCTCCTCACTCGAGCTGTCCTGGTCTGCGGGCTGGGGCCCTGGTTGATCTCCGTCATCCACGATGAGGGGGATCTGCTTCCGAATGGCCAGATTGTGCAGCATGCAGCACGCCACCACTATCCGGCACACCTTCTGTGGGGAGTACGCCAGCGCACCCCCGGTGCGGTCCAGGCACCTGAACCTGGACTTGAGGAGGCCAAAGGTACGCTCGACCACACGTCTGGTCCTCCCATGTGCCTCATTGTAGCGATCATCTGCTGGGGTGCGAGGATTCCTCAATGGACTGAGCAGCCATGCCCCATTCGGGTACGCAGAGTCACCTGGGTGTGAGGGACACAGAGAACCGTTGCTATTCCAACTGGACAGGGGACAGCATCGCACAACCAGCACGCTACACCACTCCACATACTCACCGACAATACAGGCACGATCCTGTTGCATATTGGACATCAGTCGTGGCAAGATGCTGTTGCGCATTATGTGTGCGTCATGGGCCGAGCCTGGGAACTTTGCACACACGTGGGTGATCACCATGTCCGCAAGGCACACCACTTGCACATTCAGGGAGTGCGTGTGCTTCCTGTTGCGGTACAGGTGCTCAGTGGCCTGTGGTGGAACAAGGCCGACATGTGTGCAGTCAATGGCTCCAACGACGTGTGGGATTCTGCCAAGGGCATAGAATGCACCCTTCACTGCCGCCAATTCACGAGCCCTGGGGAAGCGGATGTACCTGTTTCGGTACAGCATCATGGCTGCCAGTACATCCCTCAGCACCTTGCTGAACATGGGCTGGTACATCCCTCCTCCAATGCCCACTGTGTGCTGGAATGACCCAGTGGCGAAGAAATGCATGGCGGCCATCACCTTAGCCGTGGGGGTGACAGCAGTCGGATACACCCTGCGGGGACGGAGATGGGGTTCTAACATGGCACACAGTCGATGCAGGGTTGGCCTGTCCAGCCGAAACTTCCTAATAACCTCTGTATCGTCCATGTCCGCCAGCAATTGGTATGGGCGGTCAATGTTCGGTCTCCGCCTAGGGACAATGGCAGAGGACACATGTCAAAGCAACACGACACATATCAATTTCGCATACACATCACTGACATGACTGAGCAAGCACATGAGCCACAGCCCAGCTGTCAAGCTGGGACGGCACAGCCACAATACACTTACACAGGTCTCCCAACAATGGCAATGGCTAGTGATACAAACCACTGCCATGTGCATGCACATGGGGATCTAGGCCCCAATGACTTGCGGGGCGTGCTGATGGGGACTGACTGCATATCCGTCAAGCGGCAACGCCACGGCAACATGAATGTCTGCTGAGCATGGAACTGCTTCCGCGGCTGGATGAGTATGGCACACAACGACGACGATGTGGGCACAGGCTGAGCGGCCAAAACAAGTGGGACCTGTGGCACGAGGGGACATGAGACAGTAGTAGGTGTCAGCACTGCACCCTATGTACAGCACTGTACGGATCACACCTCCCGAAACATTGACAGGTGTCCACATTGACAGCCCCATGCCAAGACGGCTGTGTGCTTGCAGTCACACGTCACAGGTGAGAGGTTACATTGCACGTGCCAGGTGGCAGACGTACATAGTGGGAGCTGGCATGTGTGTGCATGTGTCTCCTGTTCAGGATCCACCAGATGGGCGCTGACTCTGTACTGAGCATTGGACACAGCATGTTCCGTGGAAGGCTTGTGTGTGTGGGATGGTGGCACTGGATGTGCCTCCGTTGGGTGGGGGGCCATGCACAGGGCGGGTACGTCGATGATTGCGCATTGTTGGTCACGGTGGGTGCACCAACTAGGATGTGTTGCCCTGTGTTCAATTCCTATGTCCGCATGATGATGGACTGTAGATGTGGGCAGACTACACATTGGTCGATGTGCTGTCTATATGCATGTGCCTTCACACCAGGCACAGCTGCCCCTGCACATGTGACCCCTGCTGGACTCGCTGCTGGGTCTGTGGAGCTGATGCACCTTCTGCGCGTGGGGCGGACAGCTCTCCTCACTTCCCTCATTGCGCATGTCATGACTTTGCCGCAGGTGACATGGATCATGGAGGGCCCACATGTACGCGTGGGTAGGCTACACATGATTGTACACTGGTCGCCACCCCCAGTCAGTGTTTCGAATGGGAAGGTTGTCGTGCTGGTGGTATGTTCGATGTGGCGGATGGGCGGGCCTAGGTGCGGGCTTACATTCCGGACATGGGGGGTAGTTGGATTGGCGACTAGTTGCAGTACACACGGGACACGTCTCTTCCTTTCCACATCTGGGTCATCCCTTGTACTAACTGACAGTGATACAGTCATCTTCGCCCCAGCCCTCATGTCCTCCCCTCGCTCCCCCAATATGCATGCTCACCTGCGAGGCTAGCGCTTGCACAGGCAGCCCCAAGCTCGCACCAGAGAGGGCAAGGAGTGTATGTGTGGGTCCAGTTGCACGAGTGGGCTGTCTCAGGGTATGATGTGTTGCGGGACGCCGTCCACCTGCGTGGTGCCCCAAATGGAGACCCGGCCTGCATGGACTATGCATCACAGTCTTCGCCTTCCGGATCCGCCACCTGCGACACCCAGTGGCTGTGGCTGCCCTTGCGGCCATGCCGCGTCCGTCTGTGACTGATGGCCCACACATTCACTCTTTGGCCTCTCTGGGGAGGGCTCGGGGGTGGTGGCGCACGCGCTTGCACTTAGTCGCAATGGCATGTGGCGTGGTTGGTATGATGGGCAATGGATGGGATGGTGCGAGCCACCTCCCGTGACGTCAGTGCTGCTCGTGCTGTGGTGCGTCCCCCTACACTTCCATTTGACTTGTGCCATGCTAGACGTTGAGGTTCTATTGCCTGCGTGATATGACCAGGAGGAGCGCGAGGAGTCCTCTCACACACCATGCTCCACTGCCATCCCGTGCCCTGTATCGCCTGTGCGGATTGACTATGTTGGGGTTACACCTGGTCGATTGGGGCTGTGTGTGCCTTGTCAAGGGGCATGGCGGGCGCACAACAGGATCCAGCTTGTCCACAGAGGGTGGGCTGAGGTGCGCCTGGTACCGCTTTGTACGTGTGCCCGGCTGCTGTGCACACACGTGTTCACTCCCCCCCCGACAGGTGTCCTCTCACAATGCCCAGGGAAGCGGTGGTGTACTGTTCATGACCCCTCCCAACACGGCGTGCTCCAACTTGGCATGTGCGCATCTACCCGTCGCACCCACCCACCTGAGCACTGCGTCTATACGACTTCACACGACACATGTGTGTCTTCCACAGTAGTGCTACTCATTTGCGTTCACATCCAATACCAGTGGACTACATGGTCATGTCACGACTGCCGTGTACTTCACATCCTCTCATCCTCTCTCATTCGTACTTGTGAAATGAGTCAGCGGAGACAGTTTTGGTTTCAAACATTATATTGAGTCTTCTGTCCTCTGTGATGCAGTATAGTGGACACTACTGGCAGCGGAATACATGTTGAGGATATACTGAGCATGATTGCAAATGGGATAGGGTGTGGGGTTACATGTGATTGGCTGTTGCATGTGGGGTGTGGGCTTCAGAGTGACATCTGCTTGGCCAAGGCTGTGCTAATGTACATTTACGTATTGCTGCGGAGCTGCGGACTTTGACACAGACGGTATACATGTAGCCTACCAGACCGCTTGGCATCATGGGCACAGTCCATCTCAGTTCCATGTGACAGGTTTGCTGTGGTTGTTCCTCATGCACGCGTGCATGTGAGATGACATCAGGGCATGTGCTTGCGTGCATGCAGCGGCGTGCCACTTGTTGTTGCACTGTGGTGGTTACTGGACATGTCACAGTCACTGGGGTCGTGTTGTTGTTGTATGCACTTGTCGTCCATGCAAAGGTCCTGGTATGGGATTCCCGGGGCGGGGGTGGGAGGGGTGCAGCACCCACAGACTCCAGGCGACCTATTCATGTCCACTGAGCGGTGTGTGTGTCCATGTGCGCTGGATCCATGTCGTGTCCTGGTTGTTCGTGCAGTTCCGTCCATGTGGGTGCGATACACAGAGCCCATGCCACTGCCTCCCACGATGCATGCGGTGTTCCTGGATGTGATGGGGAACAGTGTGCATGTCCCGGTCATATCCGATGTCATGGCGATGTCGTTGATGGTGTGGTTACAGTTGCCGGTCGTTTGGTATGGCTGTTGTGGTGGTGACTGGCCAGTCCGTGCGGAAGCTAAGCATGGGTGCGGGGTTGGACATCATAGGTCACTCGGGGAACCTGCGTTGTGGTCCGACGAATTGACAGGTTGTCAGGTATGCGATGCCGTCCAGCAGGGCTTCCATGTCATTGGTGGTGTACATGTTTGCCAGCCAATGTAGCGGATGGTGGCTGTCAAGGTGTTGTTCGTAAGTTGTCCCTTGGAGGACCATGATGGGGCATGCTGGGTGACATTCGATGTAGCTGTTCTCGATGATCCGTCGTGTGGAGGCACAGTGGTCCCATTTCAGTGCGGGTGCGATGTTGGCCACATACGCCATGCCCCCATAGGCAGAGCAGGCCCTGTCATGTGCGTCCAGAGGGAGGAGTAGTGGTAGCAGGTCCGCCTTCAGACATGCCGGGTTGGAGAGGCATATCTCCACGGGATGCTGGTAGGGACACCTCCGACAGTAGAAGACGGGCATGACGCAGCTGAACAATGTGATGCGGTAAGTCAGTCGGTAACTTACGTTCAGCAGGGACAGGAGATCGCATCCCAATGTATGAAACAGGTTGGTTTTGTACAGCTTGAGCTGTTCGGCGTAGTTGGGTAGGTGTGTTGCGGTTGCCATTTCGCAGCGGTGCGTTGTGGTGGGGTGCTCCGGCTGTGTGTGCAGTCTGCAATGTGCACGCTCCGAGGTTGCTGTGAGCTCTGTGTAGTCGTGGGGAGACAGGACTTGTGTTCTGTTGGCTTGTTTGGAGGACACGGGCCCTCTTCCCACATGCTTCTCAGACAGTTCAAGGTCAGTGATGTGTGACTCCTTCCAATTAACTTGCATGTGGCCGACATGGGGGAGTGTTTTCTTCTTTCTTCCCCGTCCGTTGTGTGCTTCTGTGATATGCGCTATCTGCCCTGTGGTCGGTCTCCTCGGCATGCCTGTGTTGGTCTATTCTTGGACAATGGCTGTATTCACCGGCTTCTGTCGTAGGGCTGTGGTTTCGGAGTTGGAATGGAAGGTCATTCAGTGCTGTCTGCTCTCCCTTGTGTGGGCGGCAGGCTGCCTTTCCGCTCTGCGTTGGGCCTTGTGTGTGAATGTTATTCTTGGGCCACCTGTTGTCGGTCCCCGGGCTCTTTGGTGTTCCGTTTTATATGTCTTGTTCATATGTGCAGGGTGGTATGGGTGTTTCAGTGTGGTACTGGCGTTCCTCTTCCCGAAGGGGCCCTGCTTCTCCTAGTTGGTGTTGCCGCCGCTGTGTGCTACGCCATGTTTGTTACACTGGGGTGTGTCCTGCTGTTGCGTGTCTTCACTGACATGTGTGCGTCGGTTGTGTGGCGTTGGGTGTTGTCCGTGAATTGGGCGTTGGGGACATGTCTGTGGCAGGCCTGTCACGTGTCATGTGCGTTCGGGGTGGGGCTGATGTGTGTGCTGCTTGGTTGTGTCCCTGTGTCTGTGTGCGACGCATGCATGGCGCTGCGGTTGGCCTCTGCGTTGTGCGCATGTGTGGCGGCGTCATCGGCGCTTTGGGGCCGTGACGGGGTGGTTGGTTCCTAGTCCCAGGTGGTGTGTACACATGTGTTACGCGATGTTACGATTTGGCCTGTGTGTCATATGTGGATGCAATGGTGGATGTGTAGTGTACACGCGCTGGTGGGGGGTTGTCCGCTTTTTCCGCCCTTGCACTGTGTGCGCTGTTTGCGTGCACTTGTTGTGTGTGTGCCTACCTGCGTCTCCGCGGTACGTTGCGTCCTTGGTAGTGCATCAGCAGGAGCATGGGGAGGGCCTGCAGTGCTGGATTCATGCTCGGGGAGCCGCTTCTTCGTTATCCGTGCTCGGCGTCCGTGTTACCGCTTCGGTTTGTCGTACGGTATCTCTTGGCCGTGGGAGCCGTTTGTTTGCGGCATCGTAATTTATGCGCCGGGCGGGACGTGTTTCGTCGGACGGTGTGTGTCAGTTGTGCTGCGCCGCTACGTGAACGGGCGCACTTTGATGGCGGACGGTGTTGCTGGCTTGCCGGCGGTGTTTGGCCTACTTTTCGCATCGTAATTGGGCGGGCGTGTGGACTGCTGCGTGCCGGCGGTAACTGGTGGTTTTTGCATCCGCCAGCACGGCGGTGGTGCTTCCGCCCGCCATCGTAATGGGCCCCTTAGTTCTTAGTATCTAATAAGAGGGTGGGAGTCAATCTCCACAGCGTGCTCTAGGGGCCAACAACCGGGGGGCACAGCTCCAATAGGACCGGGGAACGGTCAGAGTATTTATGTGCAGGATGTGTGACCTTACGTACCCAGATACTTAGCCCTTTGGACACCAACCAATAGTCAAATTTCGACCAACTATTATATAGACTAGAAAATGCCCTCTTTAACCGAGGAGTTGAGTGCCCTCCATGTATCTAGAAGTTTGTGTTCTTCCATAATATCTTTGACATTTGTGGCTGCGGTGCTGTGATATGTGGTCGGGTGTGCAATCTATCCATGTTTTTATCCAGGGCGATGTTGAAATCTGCTCCGCATAGCACATGTGGGGAACCAATATCCGTAATCCTCCCCCAAATTGTATGAAAACAGTCTGGGTTGTCAGTATTGGGACCATAGCAATTAACTATGGTAATCACTGTCAAGGCCAGTCGCCCCCATATCAGCGTGGATCGCCCCTGGTCATCATCTGAGGTGCCCAGCAGTGTATTAGGCACTCCTTTACGGATGTGAATAATAGTGCCTCTTGAGTAGGAGAATTGCCTGTAAGAGACCCATTTGGTTGCGAATGTGGTTTGAGTTGAGTATTTTAAATGAGACTCTTGCAGTAGGGCAAAATGAACGTAACATCTCTGTAGATAAGCAAGTATGTGCCTGCGTTTACGTGGATTGCCCAGGCCCCTGACATTCCAAGTTAGTTAAATTTCGTGGATGTGAAGGTGGTACTACCTGTGGCATGGGCAGTCATCTCAGAATGGGTATAGTGGTATGCACGAGACGAAGCGTTGGCAGAAGTTCAATTGTACATGGCATAAATAATGTGGTAATGGCAGCATATGAGAATGTGCATAGAAAAACAGTTCAAACTTCCCTTTGGCCTCCCCTCTCCCACTACGGCTGCCCAAACCCACCAGGTATATGCATCCCTCCCAAAAAAACTAAACCTTAAACAATGAGTCAATCATATTGCCAATTATGGGGCCGATTCCGATGTCGGACGGACTCAGGTCCGTCCGACATCGGTCCGGAGCCGTAACCGACCGACCTGCTGTCGTCGGTTACGGCCCAGGCAATACGATGCGACCGAACCCTGTTCGGTCACACTCGTATCTCCCACAATGGGAGCATGCATTCCGGACGGAATGCATGCTGGCATTGGAGAAAGCAGGGGTGCAGTTCAACCATGCACCCTGTGGCCGGCACCCCAAGATGCCTGCCACCGGGTGCAGGGTTCAACAGAGGGGCACCATAGGTGCCTCCAGGCCGCCATTCGGCGACCTTGCACCCATGGGGGTTCCACTGGGGGCCCCCAAAGACAGTGACCGACTGCCTTTTCGTGCCGGTCTTTCCGGCACGAAAAGGCAGTGAAAAACTGCCATCGTACTCCCTTGGTCGCAAAGAGGCAGCCGGGGGAGTACAGAGGGATTTCCGGATGGCTGACGGGCTCTCCGAACCCGTCGTGAGCCATCCGGAAATCCGAGTCGGATTCTTTTCCGACCGAGCCCATCGGAATGGCTCGGTCGGAAAGGAATCCGAGCGGCACGTTCCGATTCGGTCGGAAGGGCTCCGACCATCATTCGGTGCCCTTCCGGCCGAAATCGGAATCGGCCCCTTAGTGTAGGGTAGAGAGTATTACAGTGTGAAAGTGAGAAAAGGAGGAGGACGGAGAGTGGAGTGAGTGAAGAGAGTCAAGAGATACAGAAAAGTTGTGACAAGAACTAAAGACAGACGATTAAAATAACTAATGTAAGAATGTTTGAGGTATCCTATAGGGAGACAGCCAGGGACCCAGACTGAGTCATCCTCGAAGAGTCCAGGGCGCCCAGGGGTAGAGAGCTGAGCACCACATGTGCCCCATCAATTGTGGGAAAGAGCAAGGATTGACAAAAGAAACAAAATACGTTGTCATTGTAAGTTTATTTAGCAGCTGAGGTCAAAAGGGGTGTCTTGGAGTCACAGACTGGAGATAGTCTCAGGAATAAAAGTGTGAGGCATGCATGGTTGAAGTAACAGACCATAAAACGGATCAACCACAGAATGATATCAACAAGTTATCAGGTCAGCCTATCTCCGGCATTGGTGATGGTGCTCTGGCCGCCACCGATGAGGGCTTTGTCAGGGATTTGCGTAGGGAGTTGCGATGCAAAAAGTCTACAGCCTGGTGTAGAGGAAGCGAAAACATGGTCTTTTCCTTTGTAGGTTATTCGCAGTCTGGCGGGATAGAGCATCGCGTAGGGCATCTCAGCCATTCTCAATTTCTGTTTAATGGGTGTGTATTTCCTGTGCACCTCTTGGACTGCAGCAGTGAAGTCTGGATAAATTGCCACTTTGTTGCCTTTAAACCGTAAATTTCATTTCTCCCTAGCCAGGCGTAGGGCAGTGTCCTGGTCATGATAATTCAATAATCTAGTGAGTATTGGTTGCGCTGGTGGCCCCGGTGGAGGATGGGTCATCAACGCCCGATGGGCACTTTCCACAATCAGCATTTGTGAGAAGGCCGCTGTGCCAAACAAAGAGTGTAACAAGTAGACGCTCTACATATTCATCATTTTGCCAGTGTTTGTAGACTCCGGAATTCCCTGATTATGCAGATTATTTCTACGGGACTGTGCTTCCAGGTCTTTGTTTTTCGCAGATATAATCTTAAGAACTTTTTCTATGTTCAGCAGTTATTTTTTGTTTTGTTTTTTAATTGTCTTCATTGAATTTTAAAATGTAGACAAATAAACATTTGACAGTTACAATATATCAGCTGTTCTCAACACTAATTCCCACAGATATGTATCAACACGTGATATGTTAGCCAGCTTTTTTAGTATGATAATAGCCCGATTGTTAGACATAGATGTATCTGACGGAAGGTCTATGAATGGGGTGGGGCGATGCCCATCAGATGCAGAGCTGGGGGTTGAGGGACCACTATCGTCGTCTTGTGTTAAGGTATGGAGATATGTGTGAAAAGGCATCCAGATATCTCTGGGGGGGATGTAGGGGGTTGTAGGTTGGCATAGTCCTCTCCCAAGCCTTTGCAGAGACTCATACTCTCTAGCCAGTCCGACGCAGTAAGTGATTTGACACTACCCCACTATAATGCTATCTCCCTCTTGCCCAACAGCAACACCATGGAGACTAAGTGGCGGGTTGTGTGTGGCACGTTTAGGGTGTATCCCAGCAGGGCAACCAGGGGATCTGGGGTCATGGCATGAGTAGACATGACTGATATGTGTGTGTAGGAGGCTACCACTGGGCATGTCCAGGTCCAGGTAGAGTGCGCAAAGTCCGCCCGTGAGGCATGACATTTTGGACATCTGTCGGATCTGGAATGGTCGAATCTGGCGATATTGTCTGGGAAAAGATAATACCGGTGTATATATTTATAGTGTAGTAGCTTGTGTGTCTGATTAATGGAAATACTTTTGGTTTGTGCACAACAGAAGTTCCATGTCTGGTCTGTGCTTGGCATCCCCAGCTCTCTCTCCCACTTTCCCCTCACCCGTGTGGTGGTATCGTGTCTCAGTGTCATGCATGAGTGGTAGAGTCTGGATGTCATATGTCTTCTGTCTGTGGCCTTAACCAGCATTGTCAAAGATGGGAAATCTTCAGGTGGGAGCGGGTAGGTGGGCATAAGAAATTGTAGAGTGTTGTGTAATCTCTTAAAAATAAAAAGGTCCATATAGGGGATATCATGTGCCGGCGTGGTATCTGTTAGATGCAGGATGTGGCCATTTGGAAATAGGTCGTCTATCATTTGCAATGGGTGCCCGGTCAAGTGTACGCTTGACCAGTGCTTCTCTGGTGAGGGGGAGCCTGGGTTGTCCAGGAGAAGGAGTGCGCAGGAGTAGATGAGACCCCTGCCCAGTAGCCGCTGCATTTTGCGCCACACCCAGCATGTCATAGAGACCGCCTGAATATCTTGGGTCTCCAGTGGTATACCCTCGGGTAGGATCTGTGAATGGAGAAGTCCTTCCAGTTGTGCACGTTTGGGGCGGATGTACAGAATGCGTGCGTCAGGTGGTACCACCAATAAGTGTAAAGGCATTGTGCGGCAAAGTAGTATAAGCAGAAATCCGGAACACCAAAGCCCCCTCATTGATAGGGGAGAGTAAGGGTGTCCCAGTGGATTCGTGGGTGGCCTCCAGCCCATACCAGACATTGCAAAGTGCTGCGTAGAGTACGAAAGAAGGTCTGTGGCAGCGGGAGGGGAATAGTTGTGAATAGATATAGGAACTTGGGAAGACTCACCATTATAAGTATAGCCACTCATCCCGCTAAGGAGAGGGGTAGTCTAATCCATCTATCTACTTGTGATGTAAGGGAAGCCATAGCCGAGCCATAATTGTGCTGTAGGATCCGATCTCTGTTTCTGTGTATATGCACACAAAGGTTTTAGTGCCATCTTTGGCCCAACGGAGGGGGAGATCCGCCAGTGGTGCCTGGGTGGCATAGGTCAGTGGTAGAAGTTCTGATTTAGCCCAATTGATACGGAGTCCTGACAGTTCTCCATATTGTGCTATTTCTTGCATTAGTGGCGGTAAGTTATCCTGTGGGTATGTGACAAGGAGCAGGATGTCATCGGCGTATAGAGAGAGTTATAGGGCGCCGTTTGTTTATTAAAGTCCACGGTGTGCATGGCGCTCCTGTAAGATGCGGACCAGTGTGTCCATTGTGGCTATAAAGAGAAGAGGAGATAATGGGTACCCTTGTCTAGTGCCTCTGGAGATGGGGAAGGTGTCTGTGAGTGCGCCGTTTACCCGTAAACGGGCCATGGGCTTAGTGTATAAAAGCTTGATCAAGGCTAGAAATGGAGGGGGGACACCGAGTTTACATGGGACTGCATGTAGAAAAGGCCACTCCAATAAGTCAAATGCCTTTTCGGTGTCCAATAGAGCTACTGCTGAGGGTGTATCAGGGGAAACTTTATTTAGTACTGCAAATATGGTGCAGAGGTTTTGTGAAGTCGACCTGTGCGGCACGAAGCCGGATTGAGCCGGTGAGATAATTTGTTCCATCAATAAGGCAAGTCTTGTGGCAAGGATTTTTGCTAGTATTTTATTATCCAGATTTAACAGCGAGAGGGGGCGGTATGAAGTGCAGCAGCTATGGTCCCTACCAAGTTTTAACAATACCATCAGGACCGCCTTGGGCAATGTGGGTGGTAATTCGCCTGTACTCAGTGCCTCATTATAAACTGTTTGGAGCTATGGGGCCAGCTGTTGTTTAAAAGCTTTGCAAAAGGCTCCAGTCAGTCCAAGTCCCAGCGCTTTGGTTCCGTCCAATGCTGTGATAGCCTGCGTCACCTCTTCCAGGCAGATGGGTTCGCTTAAGAAGTCTTGTTGACCAGTCGACATCCACACCATCACGATCTCCGCAAGGTATGAGGCAATTTCGGGGGGGGGTCGTGGGTTATGCAGATAGTGTATAAGTTCTGATAGTATCTTTTGAACTCATGTAGGATATTTTCCCCACTCTAATTATCTCTCCTGTATTGGAGCAAAGCTCTTTTATATAGTCTTGCTGTGGATCTGGGTGGAGTAAGCAATCCAGGGTTCGACTGGGTCTCTCTCCCTCCCCGTATCATCGGGCGTTGGTGTATTTACCCATGTATAGAATCTCTCTGTTAACTAGGTCCCTAAACTTTGCCAGTAGGTCCGAGTGTCTCGCCAGCCGAGTCGTATGTGTGTCTGTGGTCATGCATTCTAGATCTCACAGCGCATTCTCGACGCATTGCAATGGAGGACGTATGCCACTCAGGACACTCGTATGCTTAGCACAGCCCTCGGATATATGTCTTAAAGGCCTCCCACAGGGTGGCTTGGGAGGACACTGTGTCAGTGTTAAATGTAAAGTATTCAGTGATAGCGGTCAATAGATCATTTCGGAGTACAGGGTCCTGCAAGGTGTCTCCCTGGAACCGCCAGCTGTGTGCAGCTGGGCACCCATACAGAATGTCTAATTTAAGTGTAACAGGGCTGTGATCTGAAAGTGTTCGAGAGAGAACTGAAATGTCAGAGACCTACAGAATGGCACTCTTAGACAGGAACCAGTAGTCCAGTCGTGTCCATATAGAGTGAGGGGATGAGTAAAATGTTTGTCCAGGTGTTTGCTGATGGCATGTGCGCCAGACGTCTAATAAAGAATATGTGTCGGTGATGTGTCGGAACGCTCCTCTGACGTGGGGTTTATCAGTGGGATCGGTATGTTCAGCAGTTGTTAAATTAGATTAACAACAGTGTCCTCGACAACAGAGATTCTTTGCTCTGCTTCAGTAAGGCGTCTGTCTTGCTTTTCCACCTTATGTGTAATGGAGTCTATTCTAGTACAAATAGGGGCCAATTCCGATTCAGGCCGGAAAACGTACCGACCGACTTGGTACGGGAATTTAGTCCGACCGACACGTACCGGGGCTGCCCGATCCGCGTAGTACGATGCAATGCATGTGAATTACGACCGACTCATACGGAACACAAGCCGAACGACCGAACCGCACGGAAACCAGCTATCCGGCCGGAAAACCACGCGAATCGAACCGACCGACACGCACCAGCAATTAACCTGACAGAAACGTACCCGCGAACTCCGACCCGCGCAGTACGATGCAATGCGTGGAAAACCAGACCGAGTCGCACGGAGCTCAAGCCGTACGACCGACACGCATACAAAACAGGGGGCCGAAGCAACCCAACACTCCGCGACCGACGCGTACGCCGCACATGAAACACAGCAGAAACGCAGCTTGAAAGACTCGGAGAAGCTCGCACGAGACAACTGCAGCGTCCTACTCGGTCAGAAGAACGTCTCCTACATGCCCAAAAACTACAAAGGAAAAAATAAAAAAAAAAGGGCCAAACAAGCAATGACAAAGTCAATAAATACTGGGGGAAAAAAACATGGAACAAAGACACACCCACAACTCCACCCATATAAAGGCCACAAATCCCTACGATGATCCTTTGCAAATTCAAATGACCTGCCAGCACAGAACACCATCAGACAGCAACCACAGACACACCTACAACTCATCCATCACACAAGCCACACACCATTAGCACCTCCCAAATAGCACCCTCACATACACCCAGCAAAACCTACACACACACACCCTCACTTGCACACCCACACACACATTAATCCCCACCACCACCCATCACCATGCCCCCAAAGAAGAATCCAAAGTTCCTAGACAGTGAATTGGAAGTGCTGGTAGATGAAATCCTCAGGGTAGAGCCACACTTGTTTGGTACATTGGTCCAACAGACCCCCATGTCGCAGAAAACCAAGATGTAGGAGAGGATCGTCGACAGGGTGAATGCACAATCACCATGTTTGCGCACAAAGGAAGACATCCAGAACAGGTGGTATGATGTGCACAGGAGGGTCAAGGCCCTACTCAAGAAGGATTACACCTTGAGCCATCGCACCGGCAGTGGCCCTCCTGCCAAACCACTATACCTCAGGCCCTGGGAGGAGAAGGTGCGGGCCATCCTACCACCAGAGAGCGTACATGGACTATCAAACATCCCAGAGCCTGGTGAGTACACAACCAATATACCCAATATCGTGTGACAATACACACACATCACTGTCAAGGGAATAGTGGAACCATGCACCGTTAGCAAAGCCACAGTAACCAAAACATAATCATCCCAAGATGTGTATGTTAGTTAGACAAACACAATACCTGCCATCTCATAGTGATATGTAACTGTGTCATGACATGTACAAACCTAACAACAAATAGAGCAAGGCAGTGGCACAAATCTAACCAACAAACACTGTCAGACATTTTGCCACCACTAGAACACCACCTCACAGGGAAGCTCACTGAAAGGAAGGAATTCTGTGTATGCTGGTGAAGTCAGTGTAGCCAATAGCATGATGGGAGTTGTAGTCACAGATATTGGTCACCCTCACAATTGGCCCATCAACACCACTCTGAACCATGCTCACATCACAGGGAGTGGAAAAGAACTGACAAGATGGCTGACACTGGGTACTGCTGTGGGGAGCACAAGGCCCTGCTGGGAACTGGGCACCAACCAACAGCAGGACACCACTGACTGACATCCTGAAAGCAAACTTGCACTCCCTGCAATGGAAGCACGTTCCATGGTGGGATATCTGGCTGGGTGGGAAGGAGGACTGCCAGCACTGACCATAGTTACCAGCAGCTTTTCTCACACACACCCTTAACACAAACTCCACATAACCCACCTGGGAGAATGCATTGCCTCACACTCTAATTAAATATCCCACAAAGAACCACCACCCTGGGTTATGCTGTGTGAAGCACAGGGACACTTTTGGGACTTGTAGCCAAACTAACGCCAGGACAACACTGTCAGCCATCCTGTCAGCACAGGCACACTACCCCACAGGGAAGCAGAGTCAAAAGGAAGGAAGTATGGGCATGCTGGGAAGGGGGTGTAGGCAATAGCATGATGGGAGTGGTAGTCACAGATATTGGTCACCCTCACAATTGGCCCATCAACACCACTCTGAACCATGCTCACATCACAGGGAGTGGAAAAGAACTGACAAGATGGCTGACACTGGGTACTGCTGTGGGGAGCACAAGGCCCTGCTGGGAACTGGGCACCAACAAACTACAGGACACCACTGTCAGCCATCTTGCCATTGCTGTCACACTCACACACAGTGAAGTCCACTCAAAAGGAAGGAAGTATGGGCATGCTGGGAAGGGGGGTGTAGGCAATAGCATGATGGGAGTGGTAGTCACAGCTCAACATAACCCACCCGCATGGCCCGGCAAGCTCACACTGAAGCATGCACACCTCACAGGGAGTGAAAAGCCACCTCAAAGATGTCTGACACTGGCCTCAGCTGTGGGGAGCACAAGGCCCTGCTGGGAACTGGGCACCAACAAACAACAGGACACCACTGTCAGCCATCTTGCCATTGCTGTCACACTCACACACAGTGAAGTCCACTCAAAAGGAAGGAAGTATGGGCATGCTGGGAAGGGGGGTGTAGGCAATAGCATGATGGGAGTGGTAGTCACAGCTCAACATCCCCCACCCGCATGGCCCGGCAAGCTCACATTGAAGCATGCACACCTCACAGGGAGTGAAAAGCCACCTCAAAGATGTCTGACACTGGCCTCAGCTGTGGGGAGCACAAGGCCCTGCTGGGAACTGGGCACCAACAAAGAACAGGACACCACTGTCAGCCATCTTGCCATTACTGTCACACTCACACACAGTGAAGTCCACTCAAAAGGACGGAAGTATGGGCATGCTGGGAAGGGGGGTGTAGGCAATAGCATGATGGCAGTGGTAGTCACAGGTCAACATCCCCCACCCGCATGGCCCGGCAAGCTCACACTGAAGCATGCACACCTCACAGGGAGTGAAAAGCCACTGCAAAGATGTCTGACAATGGTGCTCTGTTGTGGGGAGCACAAGGCCCTGCTGTGACCTGTGCACCAACAAACAACAGGACACCACTGTCAGCCATCTTGCCATTGCTGTCACACTCACACACAGTGAAGTCCACTCAAAAGGAAGGAAGTATGGGCATGCTGGGAAGGGGGTGTAGGCAATAGCATGATGGGAGTGGTAGTCACAGATATTGGTCACCCTCACAATTGGCCCATCAACACCACTCTGAACCATGCTCACATCACAGGGAGTGGAAAAGAACTGACAAGATGGCTGACACTGGGTACTGCTGTGGGGAGCACAAGGCCCTGCTGGGAACTGTGCACCAACCAACAGCAGGACACCACTGACTGACATCCTGAAAGCAAACTTGCACTCCCTGCAATGGAAGCACGTTCCATGGTGGGATATCTGGCTGGGTGGGAAGGAGGACTGACAGCACTGACCATAGTTACCAGCAGCTTTTCTCACACACACACCCTTAACACAAACTCCACACAACTCACCTGGGAGAATGCATTGCCTCACACTCTAATTAAATATCCCACAAAGAACCACCACCCTGGGTTATGCTGTGTGAAGCACAGGGACACTTTTGGGACTTGTAGCCAAACTAACGCCAGGACAACACTGTCAGCCATCCTGTCAGCACAGGCACACTACCCCACAGGGAAGCAGAGTCAAAAGGAAGGAAGTATGGGCATGCTGGGAAGGGGGTGTAGGCAATAGCATGATGGGAGTGGTAGTCACAGATATTGGTCACCCTCACAATTGGCCCTTCAACACCACTCTCAACCATGCTCACATCACAGGGAGTGGAAAAGAACTGACAAGATGGCTGACACTGGGTACTGCTGTGGGGAGCACAAAGCCCTGCTGGGAACTGTGCACCAACCAACAGCAGGACACCACTGACTGACATCCTGAAAGCAAACTTGCACTCCCTGCAATGGAAGCACGTTCCATGGTGGGATATCTGGCTGGGTGGGAAGGAGGACTGACAGCACTGACCATAGTTACCAGCAGCTTTTCTCACACACACCCTTAACACAAACTCCACACAACTCACCTGGGAGAATGCATTGCCTCACACTCTAATTAAATATCCCACAAAGAACCACCACCCTGGGTTATGCTGTGTGAAGCACAGGGACACTTTTGGGACTTGTAGCCAAACTAACGCAAGGACAACACTGTCAGCCATCCTGTCAGCACAGGCACACTACCCCACAGGGAAGCAGAGTCAAAAGGAAGGAAGTATGAGCTGGCTGGGAAGGGGGGTGTAGGCAATAGCATGATGGGAGTGGAAGTCACAGCCCAACATCCCCCACCCACATGGCCCAGCAAGCTCACACTGAAGCATGCACACCTCACAGGGAGTGAAAAGCCAATGCAAAGATGTCTGACAATGGTGCTCTGTTTTGGGGAGCACAAGGCCCTGCTGGGAACTGTGCACCAACCAACAGCAGGACACCACTGACTGACATCCTGAGAGTTAACCTGCACCCACTGCAAGGGTGGCATGCTTCATGGTGGGATAACTGGGCTGGGGGGAGAAGGAGGGCCGGATGTCAACCAAATACCACCAATGCTGGTCATGCACACACCTCAACATTCACATTGAAATGTTTCAGGTTGGCAGGACAATGTGCTTCACCGATATAAACCTCTGACTGTGACAACTTAGGACAATGCAATGTACAGGCCCGCATCCAGAGGTACAGTCACAACTGTCAGGTGTTTGAACCATTGATGCCTGTAGAAACATAACATACATTGTGTGTCTCTTCCAAAAACAGGTGATGATGGGGACACAGCAGCAGATGATGAGGAGTCCCTGTCCCAGGCTCCGGGGGCCCCTGAGCTCTCTGGTGTGGAACAGCCTCTGCCCTCCTCGGATGGCGAAGACCTACCTGGCCCCTCCGGTGTGAGTCATCATGCAGCACCAGCAGGACCACCATCTGCACCCCCTGCACCCACTCCTCCAAGATCTGCCAACACACAGACCACCCCCGCCGACACGGACAGACCAAGGACCACCAATGACAACAAAACAGGGACCCCGGCCCACCGTGAAGCAACAGACAACAACCCCAGTACCAATCCCCAAGGGGGCCTAGGGTCACCTGTGCGTGCCACCGCAGGTCCCGCACGTGTGGCCACGGGTGGTGGGAGGGGTGGAAGGCAGAGGTCGCTGTTTGCAGAGGGGTCTGGACTGCATGATGACCCACAACTGGTACGCATTGCTGATGCGTACCAGAATAGCACCGGAGAAGTCAGTCAGGTAGTGGGGATCCTCAAGGACATTCAACAGCAGCAGGCTGCCCATCATGCCCGCTTGGACTCCCACATGTCCCGTGTGGAGACACACATGTCTCGCATGGAGTCCAAGTGGGACACATTGCAAGAACTGACAGCGGTGCATAGGGACATATTGACATGCCTCTGCCAGATTAGCACCAACATGGCCACACCTCCCTGTGTGCCCACAACATCTGGTGCCGCAACAACTGCAACTGCCACAGGGAGGGAGGATGACTCTGGCAGAGAGTCCTCTGCACCGCAGCGGCCTGCACGTGAGGGTCCCCCCGAAAGAAGAGGGGTCGTCCGAGGAAGGAAAACTGAGAGGCCGATGGCCAAGTACATCCCCCAGGAACCCAACACCTGTTCTGGAAATTCTCCTTTGTGTGCAAACTGTTCACCCTGTCGAATGCAACCCAACTCTCCCACATGACATGTAGAGTTTAAGTTGGACCAATGTATCAGATGACTGTGGACTTTACGCAGGACATTTCTGCTACCAACACTTCCAACTCATCTGCGAACTTTGGATTCCAATCCCAATGTACAGCAACCACCATCCTGTGCACTATCATCACACATGTATGTAAATAAACTCACTAATACACCATACTTGCCTCTGTTGTGATTCCAACGTTGTTTTTGTCATGGAGATGATGATCTGCTAAATGACACTGTGCATGCTAACTGCTACAGCAAGTTCAACGCCGTCATGTGAGTCATGGCAACGTGACACATATGAGGGAGACACACCACTAGGGCAACACAACACATACACACCAGGGCCATCTGACTCATCACCTACACTGATGTTGCCAGGAAATACAGTGGAATGCACAGACACCACACCTATTCAGAGTCTGTGTTAACTAGCCCACAGGTGAAGTAAGCAAATGTCAGTCAGATGTGTAACCACAGACAACGCACATCCCAAAGTGAAGCACAGGTTTATTACACATTTGCAACATGTTGTTTCCACTACAGATGCAAGTTACTCCCACGTGGCAGTGGCCACACAGTCACCAAGTGTAGAGGAAATAAAGTCCAGGGGCGTGTGGCACATCACCTGCAGGGAAACGACTGCTTCCACCCTGGAAGTTGAATCATGGTGTTGGGGGATCCGAGTTGACCAAACAACTCTGAAAGTACTCTGTGAAGGACAGACATGACACACAGTCAAAAGCACTGAAGAACAGGACAGAACTGCAATACTCATGCCCAATACATGTCACAAGATACCTGCACAAAACCAAGTTAGCATGTCAACACTTGAGGAGTACAGACTACCTGTAAGGACACATTGCTGCACGCATGCAGTCAAGTAGCACATGGCCACACTCAAACAGCAACAGAGCACCACCAACACATATCATGCAAACTCAAATCATTGACAGACCAACTCTGTATACTCACATTCAGCTGAAGAAGTTGGTGATGAGCTGTGTGCGGACATCCCCCTCATCATCATCATCATCACTGGCATCGTGGCCCAGGCCAGGATCCTCCACAGGTGGCGGATGTTGGTCATCGTCATCCAGGATGAGAGGCAACTCCTTCCGCACTGCCAGGTTGTGTAGCATGCAGCAGACGATAACAATCTTGCACACCTTTGCAGGGGCATATGGGAGGGCCCCTCCTGTCTTGTCAAGCCAGCGAAAGCGGCTCTTCAGGAGACCAAATGACCGCTCGATCAGTCTCCTGGTCCGACCATGTGCCTCATTGTAGCGCATCTGGGCTGGTGTCACAGGGTTCCTGAGGGGTGTCAGCAACCACGGCATGTTGGGGTATCCGGAGTCACCTACATACAGACAATTGCACATCAGCTGAGTTTGAAAAGAGGGTGGAATACAACATTGCAGAACACACACAATGGTACAAAGTCAGCACACACCGACAAGCCAGGCACGCTGGTTCTGCATCTGTGACATCATCCTCGGGATGCGACTACTCCTCATTATGTAGGCATCGTGTGCAGAACCAGGGAAACATGCACACACATGTGAGATGCTCATATCTGCAAGACATACCACCAGGGCATGGATAGAATGGTAATGTTTCCTGTTCCTGTATGCCTGCTCATGTGCCTGTGGTGGTACCAAAGCCACATGTGTCCCATCAATGGAGCCGATGACATGTGGCATCCTCCCCAGGGCATAGAAGTCACTCTTGACGTCAGTGAGTTGTTGACGTTTAGGGAAATAGATGTACTGGTTCAAGTATCTCAACATCGCCTCCAAAACATCGCGTAGCACACGGCTGAACATGGTCTGTGACATCCCACCAGCAGACGCCACAGTGTGTTGAAAGGTACCGGTGGCAAAGAAGTGTAGGGCTGCCATCACCTTCACCTTGGGGGTCAGCGCTGCAGGGTATGGCCGGCCAGGTTGCAAATGTGGGGCCAACTGCCCCGCCAATTCCTCAATAAGCGGCCTGTTGAAGCGGTACCGTCGGATGCAGTCATGTTCAACAATGGTTGCAAGGTCAGGGAATGGTCTATGGACAGCTGGTGCCCTGCAGTGCATAGGTGAACAAAGAAAGATTGTCAGTCACCCCACATATGTGGCATTGACCATACTCAATGTCACATGATACATCATTACGAGACACAAGTACTTGATGTGTGTGCCGTTCTGTATGGACATATATGGCACCTACATGGCCAACTTCTAACATCTCAGTTCAACATGTGTTGGCAACAAGTTCCAGGTTGTGCTATGGGAAATCATTCGGCTGTGTCACAGTACCCATGTACTGCTGTCACGTTCCAAACACACACCACAGTGACAAGCGAGGACAGATGTGCCCCAGGCATCACAGCTCATTGACAGGTAGATTCCCAGGGACCCTGTATTGCCACGTGGACACTAGCATGACATGGCGTATCATGTACACGCCAGCAAAACAACCGTGACTCCCACAGGTAGTGGCCCCTGTTGCCTCTGCAGGACAGACATGGACGTCTGTGACACACACACGCACAACATCAAAGTGGATGCACAAACAACGTGGATGTGGAGACTGTCTCTCATTGTGCACATGGAATCCGAGACATCTGAAACACAACATGCACACAGACTGTGGAGGGCCATCACAATTGTGGCAATGGGTCACCCTGTGACGTACATACCATCCCACATGGGACTCAGGGTGTATGTGACATAACATACACATACACAACCTGGAGATGTGACCATGCCCATGCTCTGAACTGAATAGTTGCACATCACAGTGGTCATGTGCACAACACACAAAGGATTCTGTCCCCATGAACACGTGCACAGCCTGGGAGTGGCTGCCCCCAAGTGCCACCCAACAAACCACATGTTGACCCCCATATACACACAGGTAATGCAGCCTTACATGCCTTAAGATACAGTGTGGACAGGCTGTGGTGTTGTAGGTGTGCCCCTTAGTCCCTGGCAAGTAATTGTGGCTGGCTTACGTTCACCAGTGACAACCATGGTGACATATGCGAGTGACTTGTACAGGGACGCGTCGTACAGCAATGGACCGATCGGTGCGCACGCATTGGCCATTGCATATGATGTGGACGGATGCGTGTCATTTTCCGAAATACGCGTTGTACAGCAATGGACCGATCGGTGCGCACGCATTGGCCATTGCATATGATGTGGACGGATGCGTGTCGTTTTCCGAAATAAGCGTTGTACAGCAATGGACCAATCGGTGTGCACGCATTGGCCATTGCATATGATGTGGACGGATGCGTGTCGTTTTCCGAAATACGCGTTGTACAGCAATGGACCGATTGGTGCGCACGCATTGGCCATTGCATATGATGTGGACGGATGCGTGTCGTTTTCTGAAATACGCGTTGTACAGCAATGGACCGATCGGTGCGCACGCATTGGCCATTGCATATGATGTGGACGGATGCGTGTCGTTTTCCGAAATACGCATTGTACAGCAATGGACCGATTGGTGCGCACGCATTGGCCATTGCATATGATGTGGACGGATGCGTGTCGTTTTCCGAAATACGCGTTGTACAGCAATGGACCGATCGGTGCGCACGCATTGGCCATTGCATATGATGTGGACGGATGCGTGTTGTTTTCCGAAATACGCGTTGTACAGCAATGGACCGATCGGTGCGCACGCATTGGCCATTGCATATGATGTGGACGGATGCGTGTCGTTTTCCGAAATACGCGTTGTACAGCAATGGACCGATCGGTGCGCACGCATTGGCCATTGCATATGATGTGGACGGATGCGTGTCGTTTTCCGAAATACGCGTTGTACAGCAAAGGACCGATCGGTGCGCACGCATTGGCTATGAACTGACATGGTAACGGACGCGTTTTCGAAGCTTTTACGAGTCGGATGGAGTGAATTCAGTTGGCCACCCACAACAATGTTGCAAATTCATGGGTGTCATGAAGTTGAACTTTTGAAGGATGCTGTGGGTGTGTATAAGTGGTGTAATTCCATGGTTTGGCCAGATTCAGAAGATGCAAACGACTTGGACCTATAACTTTGGACACATGGGACAGTATCTGCCTCTGCAGCACACATATAATGCTGGCTGTTCCCCTGAGAGCTCACTTGCCTGCACTACATGCTCCAGGACGACATCTGCCACCACCACTGCTGCTGTCTCTGCATCCTCTGGCTACTGCAATGGCACGTACTGTGGAGAGAGCCCCAGCCTTCAGCACTGAGGAGAACCAGGCCCTGCTGGACAGCCTCCTTCCACAGTACAGCAAGCTGTATGGGAAACCAGGGGAGCAGGTGAGTGTGCTGTCCACTGCCTTACTAATTGTGCATGTTGTCTGACTAGCAAGACTTACAGTGTGTACACCAGTGGCTAGCATGCTCACTGAGTAGTTGTCACCCCCCAAAGTGTGTAGTTACATGCACTGAACAGGTATAGTGCAGTAACAGTGCATTCCAACAAGGTTTTACTTCCCAGGCAATGATACCATTTAGTAACTGCTGGACAACTGTTCATAGCCATAGTTGCACTACCTGTGTACATCATATGCCCCTGTGATTGAGACATGTATATCCAACTGTGTGATGCACGGATATGTTGCATGTGTAGTAATGGCCTTTTCACTTTGTCATCCTCACAGGTTGATGCCCACCAGAAGCAGGACATCTGGCTGACCATCGTCCGGGAAGTAAGATCTGTGGGGGTCTACAGGCGCAGGATCCGCAACTGCCAGAAGAGGTGGCAGGACCTTCGTGGCTGGACCCGGAGGATCGCAAGGGTCCAGCTGAAGCTGTCGCCTCCTCGCAGGAGGGGCGGACACCGGACCCTGACCCCCACATGCTCCGGATTCTGGCGGTGGTCTTCCCTGACCTGGATGGGCAGCTGAAGGCCAGACAGCAGCAAGGAGGGGGTAAGTGCTAGCCTTTTCTGGGTACTATGACTAACATGCTCTATGCACTCCTTTAGCCTGGTTCCACTTCTACAGTACAACTGTCTTGTCGTCCTGGACTCATGTCCCTCACTTGTGTCATGCCCCCTCCTCATCTGATACACAGGTGTGGCCCTTACAATCTGTGACTTAGGTCACTTGGGTACTGTGTACTTGCAGTTACCTGTGGTTCAAGTTGGGGACAGCATCAGTTACAGGAACTTTGTTGTGGGCTGCATGGGAGGTACAATTGCTCACACAATGCCCTTGATCTGACATGTACTCTGGGTATGGCTTCACAATGTGTTCCAATTGCTGCTCTGACTCACCACATGTCTGGGGTATGTGCCACACACCCATGCTGCAGCAGAGACCAAGGGGGGAGCCCAGAAGTATGTACATCATGTGTGTGACACATGCATAGCCACCTGCCTAGTGTTCAGGGTAATACCATGTTGCACATGGACCAGGACTGTAATGCCTACTCCATACATCGAAGGCACTCTGTTCTCCCACTCCCGTGTGTCAGCATACATATTGGGCATTGTGAAGAGTGCACTCAGGTGTCTGCCTCTGTGTCACCGTGGTGTGGCCTTGCTTTTTTGACTCCTGGAGTGTTTAACAATTTGGGGTGGCCAGCCATCTGAGTTGTGACTATGGGATCTGCACATTGGTTAATGCATAGGTCTCTGATCCCTTGACTGTGCACAAAGGTGTATGAAACATTGAGGTGCAGGCAGCTTTGGTTCATTCTCATCAGACGGTGAAGTGCCCATGTGCATGGATTTGTGTTTGCAGTCACTCAAATGTCTCATTTGATTGACGTGGGATCATCTTAGTCCTCATGATGTGGGTGGCCAGGGGTGCACATGTGCACCTGTCAGCTACAGGGCTTGCATACCCAAAACTTCCATGATTGTGACACAGTGTAGACTGGTGTTGTGTGTATGCACTGCCCCTGTGACTTCAGACAGTTATGACTGACTTGCCAGACACGCCTGTGCCATGACATTCAACTCGCAAAGGGTGATCCAGCAGTAGTGTGATATGTCCTGCAAGCACACCATTGTCGCATTGTCTATCAGGACATGAGGACATCATTGTGTCTGGTGATGGAAGCAAAACCTGCATATCGACAGAGACTCTGCCCGTCACTTTTCCTGACACATGTACTGAGTCAGTGGCAGGAGATGGCATGTGTTTGGAGTGACACATTTCCACATGTTCTCTTGGATGTCCAACAACTGTGTATGTGGTGCATGTGTGCACATATGATTAGTCGCATACAACAGGCACCAGACAGATGGGTGCATGGACAGGTAGGATATGTGTGGCATGAATGACTGTCAGGCAGACAATGGGCTTCTTCAAATCTGTGTCAGCACTTATTGCAATGTCTAGCAAATGATGGCAGGGCTTGCTCTGTGATGTGCTGTACTTACTGTGGCGTGTGTGGTCAGTACAGGTGACTAATGTTGCTCTGTTTATCCTGATTCTTTGCAGATACATCCACGGCCACAGGAGGAGACAGCTCCACGGACCAGGAGGAGCGGCAGAGCCAGACTGGGTCCACTGCAGGGGAGACCGAGGGACCCAGTGGCACGGAGGGTGAGGGGAGCCCCACTGAGGAGACCTCAGCTACGACCACCTCGGCTGAGGACCACAGCACTTCCAGTGAGGACTCCCTTGTGGAGGCGGGTGTCAGCAGACCAGAGACAAAATCAAGCAAGTCTGCCCCCGCCACCACCACCATCTCCACCCTCCCATCTGCTCCCATCCCACATGTCCGTGGAGGCTCCCATGTAGGGGAGCGTGTCTCCTTCATGCCAGGCACCGCACCCCCTGCCTCTGTCTCCCCTGCTGCCCTGAGTGTGGAGTCTGTGGACTTGCTTAAACAGATCCATGTAGGGCAGACATCAGTGCTGAGTGTCCTCCATGCACACACGGGTCTGTTGACACAACTGGTGTCATTCATGGAGGGCATGTCATCTGGCATGTCTGCCCTACATCGGACCAATCAGTCCATGGCCTCCTCACTGACGGCAGCAGTGTCCCTCCTGCAACAGTCCCTCACCCCTCCTACCTCTGCCCCATCCACAATCCCCAGCACCCTGCCTGTCCCAAGCACACACACACCAGCACAGGCACCCACCAGCACAGGCACCCACCAGCACAGACACAAGCAGCACACAGACACACACGCCAAAATCCAGACGCACACGCATGCACAGTCAGGGGACTGATACCTCACTCACAGGGGATGGGGCCCAGGAACACACACTCGCATCCACGAGCACTGCGCAGTTCTCAGATACCTCTCCCTCCAAAACCCCTTCCCTTGCCTCACCTGCAACCCCCCTCCCAGAAGCTCTTCCTCTGTGAGCTTGGCCTCTTCCCCACTGATCCATCTGACCCAACGCACAGGCGGAAGAGGCGACCACCACACACAGAGGGGAGTGCCCCTCACACCCAGACACCCTCCCCCAGGCACAGGCAGACTGAGGACCCCATTCGGAAGTCCCCCGGACCAGGAAGGGCAAGACCCCACCACCACCACCACGCAGCTCCGCCACACAGTCTCTCTCCTCCATCCCCCAGGCCACCACTCCACCGGTTCCCCCCACACCCTGCCCCAGGTTCCCCCACACACCCATACCGCATCCCCAAGATGCTTAGGCCCTCCCCCCCTACCACTTGCTCTTCCACCCCCAAGCCAGACGCTCGGCCTGTTTGTGCCACTGGTGTGGAGACCGGCTCTCCCCCCTCTGTCCTGCCCACCTCATCTGCCCCCCCTTCCACTCCCTTAGAGTTATGCACTGCAGTGGAGTCCACAACCACCCCGTCTGACTTGGGCACTGCAGTGGGGACCCAGTCCACTCCATCTGACTGGCCCACTGCAGTGGTGCCAGCACCCACACCATCTGACTTGTGCCCTACAGTGGTGCCGGCCCCCACTGAGTCAGACACCTCCACTGCAGTTGCCGGTGACACTCCTGCACCCACCAGCCCTTCACTGCCTCCTTCTGGCATCCCCTGATCCTGTCCCTGCGGTGCCTGGCCTGCCCCTTGTATGCCCCTCCGAGGGGATGTCCCCTGTCCGTACCAGTGCAGGCAAGCAATGGGTGACAAGTTGTCACATATCACCCTGTTTGGACTGTGATTGTGGACTGGCCATTGGCCTTAGTTTCTTTTGGACTTCAAATTTTTCTTTCACATTTGATAAAGCCTCTTTTTGTTTACTAGTGGTTTTTCTTTTGATGTACATGATGTAGATGAGTATCATCATGCATTTGCTGTTGTAATAGTGTTCAGATCAGGTAAATTAAGTGTTGCTGTGATGGACTCCATGTGGTCCATGGGATATGTGTCCTAATCTAGTCTGGATCCATAGCATCCTTTGCTGCAGTCTGAGGGTGTAATGTTCTGCATTTGACACAGGGATGTACGTTTTGCATTTGTAAATTGACATCTGTGGCTTACACTGATGCACATCTGGTGGGCTTACCACTGTTCAATGTTTCTATTTCCCTGACTGTGTGCCCATCTCCACTGGACATGCAGTTTAGCACATCAATGTTGAAGGACTCATCTGTGTATACAGTGCAACTTGCTTGACACGTGTTTTGGGTATATGCAGATGACTGACGTGACACTCCCGTACCCAGGCTGATGTGAGCAGAGCCTTCAGTGTGTTGTAATTGTTGACTCACTGACCGAGTGTTTTGCTGACATGTTTGAGTCGTGCACAGAATTTGGCACAGCGGACCTTCCACAGGAGTGGAGTGTCCCCATGGCAGTGTGTAATCCCGTGACATTGCCTGGGCCCGTGTTGTGTGTTGTGTAAGCATGTCTGTGTGTGTTCCCTTCCCTTTTCCTACACCGGCTGTGTCCCTACGGATGTTCCTGTTTGTGATGCTTGCTGAGTTGTCCTGTGTTCATCCAGCATCTTGTACCTGGTTTCTCCGTGATGTGGGTGCATGGCAAAATAATGTTCATCAGGTTGTCATCCCTCGTTGTCTTTGTTGTCAGGGCTGGGGATGTGGGCAAACGCAGATGAGACACAGTCAGGATTCCCCTTGGCACTTGTTGGTTACACAAGTAATGTAATTTACAGTTTGTGGTAGCTTTCAGTGATTGTGACATGTTGTGTGTGTGACTGCTGCCACTCCTCAGGGTCAGAGCTGCAATGTTGGAAGTTGTCTACGTGTGTTCTTTGTGGGTGACCTTGGCTTCTTCATTGGTGTGTGTGACTGTGGCCGGGATCCTATTGATTGGGGTGGATTTCACGTCATGCCCATGTATGGCGTACTGTGCAGTGTGTCAGACATTCACGAGTCTTGTTGACTGGCCAGCTGTGATGGGTTTCTGCACCTTAGTTCCCACAACCACCCCTGGGATTGTCATGGGTGCATGTGCAATGTCACCTGTCCATGTGAGCTTCACTGTTGCACATTGGTGGAGATCAAGGTGTGTGGTGTTGAGTGTGTGCAAATGTGAGTTGTTGCACGGCTAGACCCCTACCTCCATATTGGCCTTGGCTGACAGGCCGTGCTGATTGATTTGTGCTTGTGTAGGTGTGATGGTAGTTTGTTGCTCAGGAGACATGGCTGTGGTTCACAGTGTAAACGACATCTTCCTTTGTCATCACAGTGGGATTATCATGCAGGCTAGTGTCACCACAATGTGGGGTCCCTGGGGGTAGTGTTGTGGTGGGTCTGTGTCTTGCTGTGTTAGTTGCTGTTCCTACAAGCTTGTGTGACATGTGTAATTTGGGCTCGCTCTCATCTAACAATGCCTGATTGCCCACATAGGGGAATCCGATCCATGAGTTACTTTTGTATGGCACTGTATACACATCTGTGTAATTGGAATTCAGGCCTCCTCATGTGTTGTGTGGTTGGCTGGGGACACTGGCACACCCCCCCATCAACTGTTGTGTTTGATATGCAGTGTGAGGCTGCCTGTTTGTGTTTGTGCATCTGCACCACTGCATTGGCATATCTTTGTTGTGCCATTGCCTGTATGTTGTTTGGAGGATTTCCCATGCTGTCCCTGGGACTCCTAGGTCATCAGTCAGCAGAATAATCATGGTTCGTATGTCCCATTGCTGCCATGGTATGGTATTTGTTCACCTCACATCTACAGTCTCCCAGGATATCTACATTTGTGTGTCCATTAGTGCAGATATGTGTGTCTGCATTATGATGGTCACTTCTGGCATTGTGTAATTGATAAATGGAGACGATGTCAGTCCCCATGGGTGATGTTTGTCTGCACATGGCCAAAGGTATGTTTTATTTGCACTGCACTGTTTGCCTCACCCAATCTATGTTGCTATGGGACACAACCACTACTTTGCCACTGATGTGTTTGTTGTTCTGTGACCAGGAATCATCCATGCTGTTTGGCAGTTGCAGCTTTTTCCATGACAACACTTACCTTTTGGTCACTGTGATGATGGGGGTTGGACCCCATTGCCACAATGTTCAAAATGTGCTTCAGCTATGGACCCCACACTTACCTTTTGGTCACTGTGATGATGGGGGTTTGGACCCCATTGCCACAATGTTCAAAAGGCGCTTCAGCTATGGCCCCACACTTACCTTTTGGTCACTGTGATGATGGGGGGTTTGGACCACATTGCCACAATGTTCAAAAGGTGCTTCAGCTATGGACCCCACACTTACCTTTTGGTCACTGTGATGATGGAGGTTTGGACCCCATTGCCACAATGTTCAAAATGTGCTTCAGCTATGGACCCCACACTTACCTTTTGGTCACTGTGATGATGGGGGTTTGGACCCCATTGCCACAATGTTCAAAAGGTGCTTCAGCTATGGACCCCACACTTACCTTTTGGTCACTGTGATGATGGGGGTTTAGACCCCATTGCCACAATGTTCAAAAGGTGCTTCAGCTATGGACCCCACACTTACCTTTTGGTCACTGTGATGATGGGGGTTTGGACCCCATTGCCACAATGTTCAAAATGTGCTTCAGTTATGGACCCCACACTTACCTTTTGGTCACTGTGATGATGGGTGTTTAGACCCCATTGCCACAATGTTCAATAGGTGCTTCAGCTATGGACCCCACACTTACCTTTTGGTCACTGTGATGATGGGGGTTTAGACCCCATTGCCACAATGTTCAAAATGTGCTTCAGCTATGGACCCCACACTTACCTTTTGGTCACTGTGATGATGGGGGTTTAGACCCCATTCCCACAGTGGTCATGGTCTGCTTGCATTGTGAAGGCCACACACATTTTTGTGTGACACATGTGATAGGGGGTCACATTGTATGTTCAATGTCATGTTCAGTGTTGTAGGCATTTGACACAGACTACACACACTTGTCATGATGTTGGGGGGATGTCTTTTGCTGACATTCCTTATGTTGGAGTATGCTGGTTGTGTCATGCATTACCCGTCCTATGAGTGGGGATGGTAGTTGTGACAGGCATCCAGCCCCCCATGAGTAGGGGTGGTGGTAGTGGTAGGCATCCAGCCCCCCATGAGTAGGGGTGGTGGTAGTGGTAGGCATCCAGCCCGCCATGAGTAGGGGTGGTGGTAGTGGTAGGCATCCAGCCCCCCCCTGAGTAGGGGTGGTGGTAGTGACAGGCATCCAGCCCCCTATGAGTAGGGGTGGTGGTAGTGGTAGGCATCCAGGCCCCCATAAGTAGGGGTGGTGGTAGTGACAGGCATCCAGCCCCCCCTGAGTAGGGGTGGTGGTGGTGGTGGTAGGCATCCAGCCCCCCATGAGTTGGGGTGGTGGTAGTAGTAGGCATCCAGCCCCCCCTGCGTAGGGGTGGTGGTGGTGGTGGTAGGCATCCAGCCCCCCATGAGTAGGGGTGGTGGTAGTGGTAGGCATCCAGCCCCCCCCTGTGTAGGGGTGGTGGTAGTGTCAAGCATCCAGCCCCCTGAGTAGGGGTGGTGGTAGTGGTAGGCATCCAGCCCCCCCTGTGTAGGGGTGGTGGTAGTGTCAGGCATCCAGCCCCCCATGAGTAGGGGTGGTGGTAGTGGTAGGCATCCAGCCCCCCCTGAGTAGGAGTGGTGGTGGTGGTAGGCATCCAGCCTCCCATGAGTAGGGGTGGTGGTAGTGGTAGGCATCCAGCCCCCCCTGTGTAGGGGTGGTGGTAGTGACAGGCATCCACCCCCCATGAGTAGGGGTGGTGGTAGTGGTAGGCATCCAGCCCCCCGTTTAGGGGTGGTGGTGGTGACAGGCATCCAGCCCCCCTGAGTAGGGGTGGTGGTAGTGACAGGCATCCAGCCCCCCATGAGTAGGGGTGGTGGTAGTGGTAGGCATCCAGCCCCCCCTGTGTAGGGGTGGTGGCATTCAGCCCCCCCTGAGTAGGGGTGGTGGTGGTGGTAGGCATCCAGCCCCCCATGAGTAGGGGTGGTGGTAGGCATCCAGCCCCCCCTGTGTAGGGGTGGTGGTGGTGACAGGCATCCAGCCCCCCCTGAGTAGGGGTGGTGGTAGTGACAGGCATCCAGCCCCCCATGAGTAGGGGTGGTGGTAGGCATCCAGCCCCCCCCTGTGTAGGGGTGGTGGTGGTGACAGGCATCCAGCCCCCCCTGAGTAGGGGTGGTGGTGGTGGTAGGCATCCAGCCCCCCATGAGTAGGGGTGGTGGTAGTGGTAGGCATCCAGCCCCCCATGAGTAGGGGTGGTGGTAGTGGTAGGCATCCAGCCCCCCCTGAGTAGGGGTGGTGGTAGTGACTGGCATCCAGCCCCCCACGAGTAGGGGTGGTGGTAGTGGTAGGCATCCAGGCCCCCATGAGTAGGGGTGGTGGATGTGGTAGGCATCCAGGCCCCTATGGGTGTGTATGGCATTGGTGATAGCCATCCCGCCCCTATGGTTCTGCTGTTGCTAGTGTACATCATTTCTGCATCCCTATGTGTGTGTGACATATGTTGGGTACGTGTACGTGTTTGTGTAGTGGGTGTTTGACTTACCGTCTGAGCCGTACGCGTCCGTACCGGTTCCGGTAATAGATGTTGAGTATTGGTAGGACCTGGCCGATGGGATTCATGGTTGGTTCGTCTCGTTCGGGTTTCTCGTGGCTTCGACTCGTACTCGTAGCTGGCTTGTTCGTCTCGTAGCCGTGGATCGTCTTGTGGCGTGAATCGGAGCTTATGTGCGGCTCTCCCGGATGCTCTGACGTGCCGGACGTAGCGACCAGTTCGGCGCGTACGGATTGCGCATCGTACTTGTCCGGCCGGAAGGTGCTGTGTATTTACTTCCGTGCGACTCGAATCGGCGTTTCCGGATCCAGCTCGGTCGGGGAACTGGAGATGGAATAGGTACGTACGGCTCGCTCAGAATTTTAGCAGTAATGCGCAGCGTACTTGCTCGCTCGGACGACTGTTCGAATCGTTCGGGAAAAACGCGTTCGGCTCGTATTTTTTCCGAACGAATCGTATTCGGTGCGCTTCCGGCCGAGATCGGAATCGACCCCATAATGTCCATTTTAGATTAAATGGATGTGAGGCTCTGTTGCATTGCGACAAGCAGCATCTTCATCTCCACTGCATCAGTAGAATCTTCAGTGAGCGATTCGTCCGCATCAGTTTGGTCTGCGCCGTTAGTGGGGGTATGAGTAGATCGGCGGGCCTCAAATGGCAATTTGGTTTGGCGCCTGTCTGCTTTTCCTATATTGTCTCCAGGGGGGTGGGGATGTCGATGTGTTAAAGTACGGCGGTGTTGCCGGTATGTTATCTGGCACTATAGCAGTGGGCACAGTAATAGGCACAGTGCTGGAATGTCACATCAGCTCCATCGGCATAAGTGTGGCATCACAGTAAATTAGTTGTATCCGAGTGACAGAAGCTGGCGCCCCACTCAGACCAAGCCCCGCCTCACTCCCCTGGCCACCTGGGGGGGCACAAGCAGATTTGGGCCCAGGTGGTAACAACCAGTTGAATCCAAATGCCAATGGCGCATAGCACCAAGAAAAGATCCAAATGTTCAGCGCTCTAAACAGCCTTGGACTGCGGTACTGGGGCACCCAGGGACTCTGTGTGACTGTTGTGGCAGAATATGCCACAGGCCACCCCTCACAAGCAGTGAATGGGCAGTGTCATGGTAGGTGGCTATGGAACGCCATACAGTCAACCGGCCCCAGGCAACAAATGTTCAGAGAGTGGCCAAGGCCAACTTGCAGTCAGGTGATGGGCTCGATAATCACAACAACCGGTCAGTGCTGTCTTCTTTTAGTTTTTGTTGTCACTGGTGGCAACGTATAGAGAGGCCCCAGGATGCAGAGCCCCCCACGCAGAACTTCACAGCTTCCCCATGTACCTCAGGGCCTTTCCCCTGGGTAAGCGTATCAAGTGGCCACTCCCACCGCCATGTGGTGCCCGGGCCTACAGCAGCAGTCCAGACACCCCAGTCAGTCGTGGGCGGCTGGGCTCCACACCGCTCCTCCCTGCACAGCGGCAGTGCTCAGCAGCCCGCGCCGACCACAAATCAGGGCGATCAGCGGCAGCGAATTGGCCCCCTCCTCATGGCACCACAGAGGCAGAGTCAGGAGCACCAGGCCACGGCCAGGCACCAGCAGCTGTCAGCACTCACCACAAATCGCGCTACACAGCCACCCACAACCGTGCCTGAGAGAGAGACCAGGCACTCAGCAAGGGCGTCCACAGCAGATGACGAAATAGGAGGGGAGCTCCCAACCAGTATTGTTCTCCGCCACTCACCAGGGCCGGGTGGGACCGCTCGCTTTACTGCTGTGCCATCTTCGCCATGCGACCCTCTGCAAATCGATAAGGCTGCTGGGCTGGCACAGTGTCATGGGCATAAATGTCTGAAATGGACTCTTTGCATGTCGGGCCCGCTGATCGACAGCCAGTTGACATGTGATGGGGCCGAGTGGGGCAGGATAATGTTCGATGTTTCCCCTGGGCTGCATGAGCCTCACGGCAGTGTGGCCATCTTGTATGCCGGCTCTCTGGCACCCCCTACCCCTTAACCTGTCAGTTATTCTCCTTATTTATTATTGTTAGAACTGTCAGCCTTAGAGTGGTCTTCCCCCAAACCTTTTGCCTTCTCCCCTCCTGTTTTGCTGAATTTGTTTTTGTTGACCTTGTGCACTTTACCACTGCTGGCCAGTGCTAAATTGCTTGTGCTCACTCCCGAAAATATGGTAAAATTGGCTTACACCTAAATGCATATTTCATTTATTTATAAGTCCCTAATAAAGTTGTATACCATATAACAAGAGCCAGTAAATTAAATAGCACTAGTGGGTCTGCAGTACTTATTATGGCCCCCTCTTAAGTAGCTCCTTGAAACACGTCTTAGGCATGCCATTGCAGCCTTTGTGCAGTTTTAAACTGCCAATTTGACTTGGCAAAATAACCCTTTTTCCAGGCCTAAAACTCCCTTTTAAATACATATGTCACCCCTAAGGTAAGACTTAAGCAGCCCATAGTGTAGGGAGCATTGCATTTAAAAACTAGTACATGTAATTTTAAGTTTTACATGTCCTGGTATTGAAAATGTCAGAAAAATGTTTTTCGCTACTATGAGGCCTACTTTTCCAATAGGATAACATTGGGTTACCTTATTACATTTAATAAGTGATAACTTTTGTTTGGGAAGAGGTGGAAATTCCATGTTTAGTGTCTATAGAATTGCAATTAAAAACCCTCTCTAATAGTAAAGTCGGATTTTAAGTCAGAATTCTGAAAATGCCACATTTAGAAAGCTGGCATTCTCTTGTCCTAACTATTTGGTGCCTGCAGACTTTTTCCTGGGTCACATGACCCGGTGCAGGTGGAAGATGGCCTTTGTGTATTCCTCCCAGACAGTCACAGAAAGGGGGACTAAGTGTTGACAGTATGGGCCATCCTGACACAATGGGAGGGGCAGTGCTGTGCACAGCCCCACTTAGATTTTAGAGGCTCTGCCTCAGCACACAAACAAAAAACTTCACAGTACCCTTTTGTGACCCCAGAACCAGTGGTTCCCCGAAACCGGTCCCAGGATGCTTGTTTCCGGTCCAGGGAAGACCTGGCTTGGCAGTTCGGGCTGGCCTGTTCTCATGAGGCACCTGGTCAAGACTGATTTGCATATGGCTGGATCCAAACTGGGGTGGTGAGCAAAAGAATGATGGATTAAACCCAGATCCTTGTGACTGGGGGTGAATGTTTGCATTGTCCAGCATTCCGTCCATCAATTGTTTCTTTTGCATATGTTGCCCTAAGTGGGAAGGGTATGCCCAGACGTGGGTCCCTTGCTCACTGTGCCACTGGATTCAAGCTAGCCTGGCTGATGAAGGGTGATGCCCTGAAACCGGTCCCAGGATGCTTGTTTCCGGTCCAGGGAGGACCTGGCTTGGCAGTTCGGGCTGGACTGTTCCCATAAGGAACAGGGTCAAGACTGATTTGCATATGGCTGGGTCCCAACTGGGGTGGTGTGGTGGTGTGGTGAGCAAAAGAATGATGGATTAAACCCAGATCCTTGTGACTGAGGGAAAATGTTTGCATTGTCCAGCATTCCGTCCATCAATTGTTTCTTCTGCATATGTTGCCTTAAATGGGAAGGGTATGCCCAGACGTGGGTCCCGTGCTCACCACACCACTGGATTCTAGCTAGCCTGGCTGATGAAGGGTGATGCCCTGAAACCGGTCCCAGGAAGCTTGTTTCCGGTCCAGGGAGGACCTGGCTTGGCAGTTCGGGCTGGACTGCTCCCATAAGGAACAGGGTCAAGACTGATTTGCATATGGCTGGGTCCAAACTGGGGTGGTGTGGTGAGCAAAAGAATGATGGATTAAACCCAGATCCTTGTGACTGGGGGTGAATGCTTGCATTGTCCAGCATTCCGTCCATCAATTGTTTCTTTTGCATATGTCGCCCTAAGTGGGAAGGGTATGCCCAGACGTGTGTCCCGTGCTCACCACACCACTGGATTCAAGCTAGCCTGGCTGATTAAGGGTGATGCCCTGAAACTGGTCCCAGGATGCTTGTTTCAAGTCCAGGGAGGACCTGGCTTGGCAGTTCGGGCTGGAATGTTCCCTTAAGGAACAGGGTCAAGACTGACTTGCATATGGCTGGGTCCAAACTGGGGTGGTGTGGTGAGCAAAAGAATGATGGACTAAACCCAGATCCTTGTGACTGGGGGTGAATGTTTGCATTGTCCAGCATTCCGTTCATCAATTGTTTTTTTTGCATATGTCGCCCTCAGTGGGAAGGGTATGCCCAGACGTGGGTTCTGTGCTCACCACACCACTGGATTCAAGCTAGCCTGGCTGATGAAGGGTGATGCCCTGAAACCGGTCCCAGGATGCTTGTTTCCGGTCCAGGGAGGACCTGGCTTGGCAGTTCGGGCTGGACTGCTCCCATAAGGAACAGGGTCAAGACTGATTTGCATATGGCTGGGTCCAAACTGGGGTGGTGTGGTGAGCAAAAGAATGATGGATTAAACCCAGATCCTTGTGACTGGGGGTGAATGCGTGCATTGTCCAGCATTCCGTCCATCAATTGTTTCTTTTGCATATGTCGCCCTAAGTGGGAAGGGTATGCCCAGACGTGGGTCCCGTGCTCACCACACCACTGGATTCAAGCTAGCCTGGCTGATGAAGGGTGATGCCCTGAAACCGGTCCCAGGATGCTTGTTTCCAGTCCAGGGAGGACCTGGCTTGGCAGTTCGGGCTGGACTGTTCCCATAAGGAACAGGGTCAAGACTGACTTGCATATGGCTGGGTCCAAACTGGGGTGGTGTGGTGAGCAAAAGAATGATGGACTAAACCCAGATCCTTGTGACTGGGGGTGAATGTTTGCATTGTCCAGCATTCCGTTCATCAATTGTTTTTTTTGCATATGTCGCCCTAAGTGAGAAGGGTATGCCCAGACGTGGGTCCTGTGCTCACCACACCACTGGATTCAAGCTAGCCTGGCTGATGAAGGGTGATGCCCTGAAACCGGTCCCAGGATGCTTGTTTCCGGTCCAGGGAGGACCTGGCTTGGCAGTTCGGGCTGGACTGTTCCCATAAGGAACAGGGTCAAGACTGATTTGCATATGGCTGGGTCCAAACTGGGGTGGTGTGGTGAGCAAAAGAATGATGGTTTAAACCCAGATCCTTGTGACTGGGGATGAATGTTTGCATTGTCCAGCATTCCGTCCATCAATTGTTTCTTTTGCATATGTCGCCCTAAGTGGGAAGGGTATGCCCAGACGTGGGTCCCGTGCTCACCACACCACTGGATTCAAGCTAGCCTGGCTGATGAAGGGTGATGCCCTGAAACGGGTCCCAGGATGCTTGTTTCCAGTCCAGGGAGGACCTGGCTTGGCAGTTCGAGCTGGACTGTTCCCATAAGGAACAGGGTCAAGACTGATTTGCATATGGCTGGGTCCAAACTGGGGTGGTGTGTTGAGCAAAAGAATGATGGATTAAACCCAGATCTTTGTGACTGGTGGTGAATGTTTGCATTGTCCAACATTCCGTCCATCAATTGTTTCTTTTGCACTTTTCTTGTTCTAACTATTTGGTGCCTGCAGACCTTTTCCTGGGTCACATGATCTGGTGCAGTTGGGAGATGGCCTTTGTGTATTCCTCCCAGAAAGTCACAGAAAGGCGGACTAAGTGTTGACAGGATGGGCCATCCTGACACAATGGGAGGGGCAGTGCCACTTAGATTTCAGAGGCTCTGCCTCAGCACACAAACAAAAAACTTCACATTACCCTTCTGTGACCCCAGAACCAGTGGAGCCTGGGCAGGGAGGCAGGAAATTCCAAGACCATCTGTTGAGGGGGCAACTCCAAACATTACATCCACTTCAAAGCTGGCACCAGGTCTAAAAATAGGACCCTGAGCCCCACTCTTCAGTTCACTTCTTTGACCTGTGGGGGACTCTCAGAGGACTGTCCTGCGGCCTTTGGCCTGCTTTGTACTTCAGAGGTCTGCCCTGCTGCACCGAGAGGACTGCCCTGCTGCCTGAAGCCTGCCCTGTGCCCTCAGAGGTCTCCTCTGCTGCTTGAAATCTATTTTTCTGCTTAAGCCCAGGACCACCAGAGTGACTCAAATAGCTAGTTTCGGGTCTCCCAGTCCTGGACCCTTGGAAGTGGTGCTAATGGTGCCCAACCAGTCAAAATCCAAAACTTGGGACTTAGAAAAATTTCAGCCAAAAAGTGCTCTGAGAACTGAGAGGAGACAAGGACCTACCTGCTCGCTGATCCGCTCAAGGTGCATTGCCGGTTGACTTGACATTGCTGTAGCTCCCACTATGTTCTTCTCCACAGCAGCAAATCCTGTTCAGTGGTTCCTCTCTAAAAAGGTATCTGGCTTCCTGAAGTCCTCGTCGGCTAGAGTCTGCAGCTTTGTCCTGCTGGAGATTTTTGACTTTCAAAAAAAGAGACTAAGTCTGAAACTTGCACTCTTCACCGCAACTTTGCCCAGTCACTCTCCAACAACGATGCCTCCTCCTCAGACAACGCCGGCTGCCTTGCCCTGCTAAACTTTACCTTCTCATGCATTTTTGTTGAAATTTCTTGTAAGTCCAAGGGTAAGCCAACACTGGGCCCAATCCATTCCTTGTATCCGGACCGCGCTCCTTTGCGGCCGGCCATAACATTTGACTTTGCCCCAGTATCATGCGATTAAATGTTGGCAGTTAGCGCTTTGATCTTCTAGGTGCTAGATTGCACTAAAAGCTTTAAAAATTTATGACTCTGGTTCTACTGATTCAAATTTTGTTGTTTTGGTGTCAAATAGTTTATTACATTTTACTATATTTTTCTATATTAGTGCAGGACTTTTCTTGTGTTGTGTCTTCACTTTAATACTGTTTAAGTGCTGTATAAATAGTTTACACATTGAGGGCCCGATTCACAAAGGCAATCTGAGACAAAAGTCTTACTTTACGACTTTTGTTATTCACAGGGGTCATTTACGAGTCATATCTTTATGTCTGCAGTTGGGCTGGAATCTCCGGCTCAAGCCGTACTCTCCGGCCGGAATCTCCGGCTTGAGCCGGATGAAGTGTAATCAATGGGCCAGAATGCAATTTTTACAAAATGGAACATTAGGAACGTGAGATAAATGGTACAGGAGGTCATGAAAATCAGTTTGGGCAGGGAAAAGGGTGGGGTTAGACACTACATCACATCCCAGAAACGTTTGCTCATTTGCATCATGGTACATGCAGTCCACAATTTGCGCTCCCCTAAGTGACACACTAGAGGGAGGTATATGATCGGGGTCCTCATAAAGATGGGATTTGGTTCCAATTTCCTTAGATGGATTTCTTTAATGTATTCAAATCCTACAGCGCAGGTTTGCTCCAGAGGTTATGTGTCGCACAGCTGGCGTATAGAGAGGGGTACTAGACCAGGATACCCCCTGTCCCCTCCCTTGTGTGCTCATTAGATGTTTAGCCATTAGATGTTCACCTGCATGGGTTCCTAAAGGACTAGGGTATCCTGGTGGGGAATACTACTTACCTTGTGTCCCTATATGCAGATGACACGCTTCTCTATTTGCAACACACTCAAACGTCTAGTTCCCAGATACTTGGCCGAACTTCAAACTTTTAAAACATCAGGGCTCTTTATCAGTCTGGGTAAATTATTGCTGTGTCCATTGCTGCAGCTGGAGGGTGCTCCAAAAGAAAGGCTCCCTCATTTAGGGCTACGATGGGAAACAGATAGGTTCCATTATTTAAGTATAAAGGTGGCACACACGTTTCAGAATCAAATTGCGTATAAAATGAAGAGGGTTCTGGACTGACTCCTCTGTCCACTTTTGGAACACTTTGCCCATGTCTACGGCAGCATGGATAGTGGTGGCCAAAATGGTTTTCCTTCCACTTTGTTTTTATGCCTTGCAGAACTTTGTGTCCAATACCCCGTACTACATTTAAAAAACTATATAGTCTGTCGGTATCATTGATGTGGGCAGGCAACAGGAGCCGGGTAGGGCTGAAGGTCCTCAAATTAAACACAGAGTAGGGGGGCTAGGACTACCAAATTCGGAGATGTATTATATGGGAACAAAGCTCCAACATGCAGTAAAATAGTGCTCACTGGAGAACAATTGATGTAAAAAAGACTCCTGGCAAGGGTGAAGGGGGTGAAAAATTTGCCAGTGTGTTTGATATCTGGCGACATCATGTTCACCGCTGCCCCAACATAGTACCCAAGTAGCTAGAGTGTGGGAAATGGTAGTGAAGGTGGTGCTATACAAACCACCTTTCTCAAGGAAATTACCAATTTGGTTGCTAAGCAATAGTTGTGATATATTTGATGGACATAATGATTGCTAATTAGACCAAGAACGTAGAAGACATCATATAGTTGATCAGTAAAAATGTATGTGAAAAAGTTGTATTACGCTGAAAACGGATAAAATCTGTTTAAAAAAAAAAAAGCAATAGTCGTGATACGTCCATGCAGCAATGGATGGATAATGGTTGCACTACCCTAGGAGATATATGGGCATTTTGTATCATCATTGGGGTTTCTGTTAGCAAAAAGTCATATAACCATCCGATGGCTGGTAGAATTTGAACCATCGCAAAGTGGCGCAAGGGCCTTGTAAATAAGCCCCGCGTTATCTTTGGGGGCCTGACATTTCTGTTACACTCAGGAATTGTATAGATTTATTGGTGTCAACATGTAATTTCTGATTGTGGAATGTTTGTGCTCAATGTATGCCTACGAACACTGCAGATGTCTTTCAGAGGGAATAACCTTTGCACTTTCAACATGGTTTGTTGGGGTATGTTGTACGCCCCTTGCCCTTTGTTTTGTTGCTGGAAAGCAGATAAATACAAAATACACACCTTTAAAAACAATGTAGTTCCCTTTGCTTGGTGCCTTCGGACACCTCTGTTGTTAGTACAAATGCTGTTATTTAATATACAAGGACTTGTTCACATGAGAATCACACCGTGGACGTCATAGGTAATACTTTGAAAAAATCACCCTCAGTGGAACATTGTGCTAAAGAGCTTTAATGTAAGAAATATCATTCTGTACATAGGAAAGTTACATTGTTTACAACGTTGAATGTGCATGAACCTTCTGTGTGCCGGGTGAGAGAGAGATAAAAAGTGCTGAAAGGATGGCGGCAAACAGCACCAATCATTTTGAAATCAAGGCCTTCATTAGCATAAGCACTGTTTCCTCAACTTAATGTCTTTGTTTTAATTGCATGTTAATCACATCGTGTTAATACAATTGTGCATTTACTTATAAGTCTTCATTCACTCTTGTGTCTAGATAGTGGGCTCTGCCTCTGCTTGAATTTGCTCATCCTTTAGCTTGTTTAGCTTGCATTCACTTTTCAGCCTCTATTTGCTTTTGTTGATTGTGTGTTGGTGTGGTTTGTGTTTGTGCTTTTTCTTGTCATGCATATTGGCTGCAAGTCCCCTGTTGCTATCTAGCAGCTGCCACCTTGGTTTGGTTCAGTTTTTAATGTGCACTCATTCACACTGCCTCCCCCAATTTGTCCTTTCCTCTTCCCTACCAATTCTCTTCACCATGCCCCCTACCTTGTCTTGAAACCAGAGTGTAACAAATAACACATAGGGCCTAACTATGATGTTGGGCGGACTTAAGTCCACCCGACACCGTCTCGGTACTGGGGCAGACCGAACTCCTGCCGTCGGTCCCGACTGACAGATTAGGATGCGAACGAACTCTGTTCGGCCTCACTCCTATTCTTTACAATGGGATCATGCATTCCGACCGGAATGCATGCATTCATTTATAAAACGGTGAGGTGCAGTTCATCCCTGCACCCCGTGGATGAACTGCACCTCGCCTCAAGGTGCCTGCCACGGGTTGTAGGGATCAACAGGGGGCACCATAGATGCCCCTTCGGCCTCCAACCGGAGGCCTTGCACCCATGGGGGCCCCCAAAGTCGACTTCCGACAGGCTTTCAGTGTCGGAAAGGCCGGCACAGAAAGGCTGTCGGAATCCGACATCGTAATCCCTCGGGCGGAAAGAGCCGCCCTTGGGATTACTGAACTCATTCCGACTGGTGAAGCCTGTTCTATATCAGGGGGCACCAATATTCCTTCTTGGATATCTGAACGGTGTGCATGATCTGGGTCAGCAGTCTAATATTCATAAGGGTGTCCCTTGAGGGTATAAATCCACACTGGTCTTCATGAAGCAGTGTTCCAATCAACGGCTTTTGTCTATTTGCAATTTTGGATTGCACCTTAACATCGACATTCATCATTGACAATAAAATCCTGGCAGCAATGGATCGCTATCTGGTTTGGGCAACATAATGATGACAGCCTCCCGCATCGCCTGCGGTAGTTAGTCGGTGTTTCTAGCCTCCAGGAATACCTCCAGTAAGCGATCCCAGAGCAGTGAGGCATAGACCGGATAAAACCATTCACCCCTGGTGCCTTATTATGCAGTCACTAAATTATTCGAAAAAACACCTGCAGGAGCAACATACAATTTATACATATCATAGCTAAAAACACAAATAAATGCAGATCAAAGCTTAATTATGAATTGGGGGCTTATTTACAAGCCCCTTGCGCCACGGGTGCGCCACTATTCCCCATGTTAAAAGTATCGCAGTGGCGGCGCAAAGGGCTTGTAAATAAACCCCTTAGTATTTAGGTGCGCAGTTGGAGTGCAGCTGGCATTAAATAGCCTCCACCTGCAGGCCAAATTATTTTGAATGTTCCTACTTTTACAGAAATCTTAAAAAAAAGAAAATTGGGGCTCATGAGAGTAAAACATTTCAAGCAAGGATTTCTCGTTATGCAGCTTTCTATTTCAGTCTGTGTCATTCAGCTCTTCATCCTTATGTAAGCTATACATTCTTCATTCAGTGTCCAGGTACTATTCATACTTAGAGGTGGAGGGTTTTCAATTCCGCTATTAGAGTGAACAATTGTATCGAGATTTTTAACAGCTTTTGGGCCACATGCATCATTGTAAATAGCGGTCGCAAAGGAGCAGATTCACAGAATCTGCCCCTTTGCGACCTCAATTTTTGCATTTGGGATGCATCATCCCAAATGCAAAAATCGCTATTTAAGTAATCGCTAAAATTGCGATTACTTAAATTGCGATTACTTAAATTGCGATTGCATTTAGGGAGTCGCAAATTGTGATTCCCTAAATGCAATGCAACAACCCAGAAACGCAAATTACCATCAATTCAAAGTTGATGGTAATTTGCGAGAACTTTGAAAAATGCACAAAAGTGCATTTTTCAAAGTTCTATGTTGCACACATACATGTCCTTGGGGCATGTGTGTGTGCAACATGTGTTGAAATTGCAATTTCAGGTGTGCATCAGGGTGTCCTTACAGCACCCTTGCACCCTTGAAATTGCCTGTGCAATTTGCGAGTACCTATTTGGTACTCACAAATTGCGCATGCAATTCCATTGAATGAATGGGAAGCAATTGCTTATTTGCGAATCGCAATTTGCGAGTCGCAAAAAAGGAATGTGTAGGAATCGCAATTTTTTTGTGATTCCTACATGCATAAGCATTTGCGATTCCTAAATTGCGATTTCTTAAAAATCACAATTTAGGAATCGCAAATGCACAGTTTGATGCATATGGCCCTTTGTGATTATCTGCAAATAAAAGGATTTCAGATTCACATTTAGTCAAATTAAAGCAATAGTCTGTGTTGACAAACCCCTGCTGTGGTGAACTGGACTGACCATTACCTGCTTCACTTTTTCATAGGTAAGCCAATTCACTGAGTTTTTATTTTTGTTTTAGTGTTAATTCATCTGCATAATTTACAGCTGCTGGTTAGCTAGTACTTAATGAATATCTGTTATTTTGTAGATTTGGAAGAAATTCACTGCTATCTCTTATTAAGCAGCTTTCTCTTATTCAATCAGGTTCCACATGCTTTATCTGCAACACATATCGTCCTTTTATTAGGTGAGCTACCATCACAAAATTCTGATTAAATACCTGATGTTTAAAAAGCAAAAAAACATAAAAATGGTCAATAAAAATCCTCAAAATTCTCACAAGCAAGTCTCATCTCATCTGCTCTCAATTTGGTCTCATTTACATCAAAATATGTTTAGAGTTACTTTGTAGAACTGGTTTTCCCATTTCGCGGAAAAAATGATAACTTTAGTCCTAGCCATGCACTCACACTGCCATACGGGCAATTTTAAGTTGGATGGGCTGGCTGACGCACGACTGGTGTAACTGAACCGTTGAAGCCAAATGCATTAATTTAACATTGGTCTCCCTCCTTGTGGACACTATATACCCCAAAATGGCTCTTGCATGTATAGCACGAGCTACAGAAAATGATTAGTTCCAGTGGCTGACCAGTTGTCACTTTTGTGATTCCTGAACTTAAACTCCATTGTCAAAAATTAAATAGTTGATGCCCCCCACAGACTTTAAGTTGACTACCTGTACCTGTGTGTCTACTTGTGTAGAAATGTGTCTGGGACTGCCATCGTTTACAGGATGGTCCTGGACAGTAGGAATGCCGGACTAAATGCAGGCAGACTAAACTGGATGCCCAAACAGACTGCGTTTCTAGTGCCATTGACTCTTCTGAAAGAGTGATTCTAGCGGGTTCTGATTTACCTGCTCCCTAAATTAGGCAGGGGAAATAAGAAGCCGGCAAATGGGACATTGTCCATTTTTAGCAGATGTCCTATTACTTCCCTTCTGTAAATATGGCCCTCAGCTTCTTTACAGAAAATTCTAAAATCAAAATTGGCAGCAGACTGGTTCTCCACTCTTTGCCACAAGGCTTAAAATACCCTTCATTTCTGTAGGAAGCTGGCTCTGTATGATATTGCCACTAGGTGGTAATACAGTGCACAGAGTACTGGGGTTCCCCAAAAGTGTACAGGGCTCAATGTAAAACCCAAAGTGCTCTATTAGTGGTAGTGTGGGCGAGCAGCCTTAGGTCTAACACAGAGGAGTTTAAGACATTGATTGCACAACAGGGATCAATAATGGACACACGATTCAACAAGGATATACAGAGCAATTTTAGAAAATTATACTTTGTACTTTATTTTAAGACCCAGGTCTTTGTAATAAGGTAAGTACGTTTTTAATAAAAAAATTTACTTTGAAAAATGAAGTCTTTGAAACTTTTTCATACAAGCCAATGTTATCCTATGTGGAAAACAATATCGCAGTTAAACAGGTAAGTATCTAACTTATAATCTCAGTCTTTGGAGCCAAAAGTCAGCAAGGGCCAGGGGTCAGGTAAGTACCAAAACTGCACCCCCAGCGGCACAGGGATGACCGGGTGCAGAGATCTAAATCGGAGGTCGACACAATACTTTCCAATTGAGATGGGGGTTCCTGGGGCCACACTGCTCGCTGGTAAGTATATTGGTTGCAGTGGCTAGGCTTTGGGGGTTAGGTTAAGCAATGGGGGGGGGGCACAAAGCAGCACTACACATACACCACCAGTGGCACAGGGGTGGCCAGGTGCAGGGTGCAATTTCGAAGTCAGGCACCCAAAGCTTTTCAATGAGGATTATTCTTGCAACAAAGAGGCTGCAGGCGTGGCACTGGAGATTGCAGGAGGATGACCAATGACAGCACAGATAATTATTTATTATTATTAAGATTATTTGTAATGCGCATGAATCATCCCAGAGGGATATCTCGGCGCAGCAGAAAGAACACAGGCAGTGGACTATGGGCCCGATTCACAAAAGTAATCTGAGGCAAAATCCTAACTTTACGACTATGTAAATTGGTTGGATGAGAGGCAATATATAGACACAGACAATTAAGTACACACAAACACGTCAATAAAAATTATTTGAAAATCAACGTTTCTGGTCTATTATATTCTCAGTTGTGCTTCGTATGAAAGAACCAGCCAACGCGTTTCGCCCAAAGATGGGCTTCTTCAGGGCTGTAATGGCATACAACATGAGTATTGTTAGACCTGTCAGCCCTAGGGTGGTCTTGCCCTGTTTTTTTTCCCTTTTGCGCCTCATTTTTGCCACCATATTTTTACTATACCTAGGTCTCCGGGCGCCTTGCCACTGCTAGCCAGTGCTGAGGTGCAGGTGTTCTCCCACTCAAGATGGCTGCCACAGGCCCCTGCTACTGCAGAGGGGCCTTACACGCATACACACTAGTAGCCAGGGTCAGGCTGGGACATAGGGATACAGTATCCATTCCATCCCCGCCTCTGGGCCACATAGCCAGACATGTAGAAGGTTCCAGAACCTTCCGGGCTGTGGGAGGAGTTATGTTTTGCCGCCTTTGGGAGGGTCACCTGACCTAGGGGTATAAAAAGCTTGGAGGGAAAACTTTCTAGTCAGTTGAGATGGGGCACCACTGATCCTGGGAGAACCTCCGCCGGAGTCCAGGCTTTAGGGCCTAGGGGGGAGACCTACACTACTGCTGCTGACAAGGCTTAGGCCCTGCTGTAGTAAGTTAGCTGAGGAACGCCCACCACCCACTGACCTTGCCCAGTGTGAGGGGACCCAGGGAACCACCTTCAGCGTGCGGGGAGGAACATCAAGCACTCCCAGAACCACCAACTCATCCCCCCCCCCTCATAAGAAGAAACTTCTGACAAGAAACTTTTGACAAGGAACTTATAATAAGAAACTTCTGACAAGAAACTCCTGACAAGAAACGCCTAAGAAGCAACCAATCTGGAACAGTCGCAAGACACCTTAATTTGAGGAGGCCTGACCGTCCAGCAAGGCCTGAAGCCTAAACTGTCCAACTGGGGATCACCAGGTAAAGCGCCGTACCCTGAAGCGCTAGACCTTCACCCCCTATCTATTCCTGCCTGCTGCTGAGCTGCCCCCCAAGTACTTTTCCACTCAGCCCTGCCCACAGGCTGCTGGTGCGCCCCGCGTTCTGTCTCCACGAGGGAGAAACTGCCCCCCCTCAGGTCACTGACCTTGTGAGGAAATCACCGCCGCGGCCGCTGCCGCGTGAGGAGAAGTGCTGCTGCGAGGAGAGGCCCTCCTCGAGGCCGTGTGGTGAGGTGCGCCGTCCGCGCCCTCACCGAAGGAAGCGCTGAGGTGAGGGAAGCCCCTCGAGTGGATGTGGTGAGGTGCGCCGTCCGCGCCCTCACCGAAGCCTCTAAAAATTGCCCAAGTCATTGCCGCCGGGCCCGGGGCCCCACCGCCGCCGTCGCGGCCGAAGAAATCACCGCCGCAGCCCAAGGGGGCCGCGTGAAGCAGCCGCGGCCTAGCGCGATCCGCGAGGCCTCCAGGCCCCACCGACGCCGTTGCCGAGCAACCAGGGACGCCGGCCGCGCCCCCAGGAAGGCCGCGCAGCGATTGGGCGCCGGCTCCCGCCACGCCCCCAGCGCCGACGGAGGCCGAGGAAGAGCCCCGGCCGTGCAGAGGGAGACGGGGAGCCGGCCGGAGAGGACTGCCGGCTCCCGCTCCCCTTCCTGAAGTCCCTGAAGTCCGCCAGACCCACTCACCTGATCCCGGGGGCCGGAGGAGGGTGATACCGGCCCCCGCAATGTGCCGCACAGTCACTCCCTGATCCCGGGGGCCGGAGGAGGGTGATACCGGCCCCCGCAACGACCCGTCAGTCCGGCCAGAAGGCCGAGGTACCCCGACCAGGCCCCGCCCTCCAGAACACGGGCCGGGCCTGGAGTTAGCCAGTCGCTAAGAAGCGCGACCAACGAACAAGCACCCGGTGAGCCCCGGAGGCCCCTAGGGCCCACAAAAACGCCACTGGGGGCCGGGGGCCACCATTAACCCCTAAATTAACTGTGTAACTTTCCCCATGAGGCGAGGCCCCGGAGAGGAGTGGGCCTAGCCTGGAATTAACCCCTAAGGGACATAGAAGCCCCAGGATACAGGACATGTTGAGGGGTTCCCCACAGTGTTTATTAATTTATTGCAGATGCCTATTGTAATTACTGCCTAGGCCTATGCTTTTAACTGCAAAGTCTTTACCACAGGGGGAAAGTGATTAATTGAATTGAGCTGAAGTGTACACCGCCAAGAGTTGAAGTGTTTTATGTTACAGGTGTACTGGAGTTGCGACGCCCACTGTACTGAATGTGGGTGCGCCTAGATTAATGCAGGCCTATTGAAATGTAACGTGAAAAGCCTTCTTTTAAGTAATTGAATATGCTTGAAGTGAACTGCATGTTTAGGCCCATGTTTTATTAATGCACCTTGTGATCCTTATTGGTGCTACGTTTAAGAGATAATTCCTGCGGCCTCTTAGTGGCCTACAATGTTGATGAGCTATGATGCTTTATTAAGAATGTGCACCAGTTGAGTAATGCAATGAATTTAAATGTAGATCTGAATTAATCTGCCTCATCTGATGCTAACTTGATTTATATATAAAAGATTTTGATTTTAAATACACAAGCCTGGTGTGGTGTCATGTTATTGCGTTCGCATTCCTGAGTCAAAGTAAGAGTGTGCTGCACAACTGCCTTACACATTGCCTTCGCGTGCTTTCCCGCCTCGCGCCATGCTACCGTGGCGGACTCGGTAAACCCGGTTCCAACATTTGGTGTTCAGCGGTTGGATAAGGAATGGTGTTGTGCAGCACCCTACAGTGACTCAGTGTGCGCCGCAATTAGACACCTATTGTAATGCAAGTGCTAGGAATTCTTTTGTAATTGCCGATTGTGTACATTCCTGCGTTAGACCTGCTACCTACAGTCTAGAACCCTTTCCCTAAATTGTCTGGGACCCCACCTAGGAGGATGGAGTTTGAGTTAGCCAACCTAGAAAGGTATACGGTGACACAGCTCAAGGACTTCTGCCTAGAGAGGGGGGTGGCCGTCAAGCGAGGCGCCAGAAAGGAGGTGCTTCAGAAAGCTTTGAGGGCATGGGTAATGGCCCACCCGGAGGGAAGAGGGGACGAGGAGCAGGGGGAGGCAGACAACCCAGGAGAACTGGACCTACTGCACATTGATGTTAGCGAGAATGTGTTGCCAGGAAGACGTTCCAGGGCAGGCAGTAGTGCGTCAGGGGGGAGTTTGTCGACAGAGGAATTTGAGGACAGGAGGGAGGAGAGGCGATTAACATTAGAATTTGCTAGGATGGAAAGAGAAGGAGAACAGGCAAGGCTAGCCATGGAGGAAAGGAAGCTTGCGCATGAGCTTAGCCTGAAGGAGCTAGAGCTCTGAGCCTTGCAGATGGAGATGCAGGGCAAAGTGAATGGTGGCAGCATACCTGCTGGGGTTCCACAGGAGCCCAAATTTTATCTACCCAGAGAGGTGATAGCCAGTTTTAGTGTAGGAGATGACATCGATAAGTGGTTGGCGGCGTACGAGGTGGCTTTGGTGGCCCATAGAGTTCCTGAGAGCAACTGGGGGGAGGTCTTTACAGGTACATACCTCCACTAGTAAGGGACACACTTTTAACTTTGGATAAGGGGGAGCAGACTAACTACCCTATCATGAAGGAGGCCCTGCTCAAGAAGTTTGGCCTCACCCCAGAGAAGTACCGCCAAAAGTTCCGCAACAGCCACAAGCTTCACACACAAAACTGGGTGGATTTTTTTGATTATGCCCGGAAGGCATTGGAGGGTTGGGTGCGTGGCAGCAACGTTGACAATTACAAAGGGCTGTACGACCTGTTCTTGAGAGAGCACCTCCTAGAGAAATGTTTTCCGGAGCTGCGCCAGTACTTGGTGGACCGCAAGCTGACCAATCCTAGGGAGCTTGAGGAGGAGGCAGACACGTGGGTCAGCACTCGGGTGTCCCACAAGGGAGCCGGGGCAGACCCCCCGAAAGGTGGACAGGGGCTCCCCCAGAAGAAAGAGGGGGGAGATAAAAAGAGGGAGTTCTTTAAAGGCCCCCAAAATAGACCGCCTGGGAGAGGGGTAGGTTCCCCATCCCAATCTGGATTCCAGAAACCCACTTATCCTGACAGGAGTCAGCAGCCCAGAACTGTCCGGTGCTACGAGTGTGGGGAGGTTGGACACTACAAGGGGGATCCCCAGTGTCGCAAGAGAACCCCAGCCCCCACAGGAGGTAAGAGCCCCGGGGTGGCCAGTGTAGCGCTTGGGGAGGAGTTGTCCCTAGGTAGGGGAGGTGAGTGGACAGGCTTGACCTTAGTTTCCCTGGGGGATAGAGAGATCATCCCACGGGTTCAGGTACCCGCGAACACTGTCAAGTATCGGCAGAGGGTCCTGGTGAACGGGGAGGAGGTGGAGGCTCTGAGGGACACAGGTGCCAGCATGACGATGGTGAGACGTCAGCTGGTGTCCCCAGAGCAGGTGATTCCTGAGGAATTCCACCCGGTTGTTATGGCTGATAATAGCCTGGGTCATTACCCCGTGGCCCAAGTTCCCTTTGAGTGGGGAGGAGTATCAGGTCTGTTGAAGGTTGCGGTGAGCCCTGCCATGCCAGTTGACTGTCTGCTGGGCAACGACTTGGAACATACTGCCTGGAGGGAGGTAGAGTTCAATGCCCATGCTGAGATGTTGGGATTACCAGGATGGACTTGCGTCGTCACGCGGTCCATGGCTGCCCGACAAGGAACTCAGCTGGGGTTGGAGCCTGAAATAATGGCCCAGCCCACTGCTGGACGAGGAGATGTCCAGGAGGAGACACCCGGTGAGATGGATGGGGAGCCCGCGGAGGTGACCCCGGAGTCCGCTGAGGTGGCTGGTGTTCCCGTGGGGGACCTGCCGACCCCTGCAGAGTGGCAGGTGGAAGGAGGGCCTACCCGGGAGGAATTTTGCCGGGTGCAGAAGGAGTGCCCTACGCTTGAAGGCATGCGGCAACAGACCGAAGCCCAAGCAGCTGGAACCGAGACTGGTAACTACCATGTCTACTGGGAGGATGGTCTCCTCTACAGTGAGCCTAAGGCTCCGGTGCATGGGTCATCAAGGGCCGTGGTGGTCCCCCAATGCTACCGAGCCTTTCTGCTAGAGTTGGCACACGAAATACCACTAGCAGGACACCTGGGCCAAGACAAGACGTTTGCGCGTCTGGTCCCAGATTTTTACTGGCCCAGGATGCGCGTCACTTCTGACACTTTTTGCAAGACTTTCACCACTTGCCAAGCGAGCGGCAAGACAGGGACGAAAGTGAAGGTCCCTCTAGAACCTCTCCCAGTTGTCGATACCCCTTTTGAGCGGGTAGGGATTGACATTGTCGGGCCATTGGACCCGCCGACTTCTGCAGGACATAGGTTCATATTGGTGCTGGTAGACCACGCCACCCGGTACCCAGAGGCAATCCCTCTGAGGACCATCACTGCACCGGTGGTGGCGCGGGCCCTGATGGGGATTTTTACCCGAGTGGGATTCCCCAAGGTCGTGGTGTCAGATAGGGGCACGAATTTCATGTCAGCCTACATGCAGGCCATGTGGAAGGAGTGTGGAGTGACCTACCGGTTCTCCACTCCTTACCACCCCCAGACGAACGGGCTCGTGGAGCGCTTTAACAAAACCTTGAAGGGGATGATCAGGAGCCTACCCGAGGACTTGAGAAGGAAGTGGGATGTCCTCTTACCCTGTCTGCTCTTCTCCTACCGAGAGGTGCCGCAGAAGGGGGTCGGTTTCAGCCCCTTTGAGCTGCTCTATGGCCACCCCGTTCGGGGGCCCCTCAGTCTTGTCAAGGAGGGGTGGGAGAAGTCTTCCTCGAAGCTTCCCCGTGATGTGGTCAGCTATATGCTGGCATTCCGCAGCCAAGTGGCCAAGCTGTGGAAGGAGGCCTCGGACAACCTAGAGGCAAGTCAAGCCGTCATGAAGAAATGGTATGACCGGAACGCTCGGACGGTAGAGTTAGACGCTGGACAGAAGGTGTGGGTCATGGAGCCAGGAGAGCTTAGCGCCCTCCAGGACCGGTGGACTGGGCCGTTTGAGATCTTGGAAAGGAGAGGCCAGACCACATATGTCGTCGATGCGAAGACCCCACGTCAACCCCACAGGGTGTTCCACGTCAACCGCCTGAAGCCCCACCAGGAGCGTTCAGAGCTCACTCTCCTAATGATAACAGATGGAAGTGAGGAGGAGGAGAGTGAGCCTCTTCCAGACCTTCTGGCGGCCCATGAGAAGGATGGTTCGGTAGAGGGAGTGGTCCTCGCCCCATCCTTAACCCCAGAGCAACAGAGGGACTGCCGCCAGGTCTTGGGGCAGTACGCCTCGTTGTTCTCCCTCACGCCTGGGATCACGCACCTGTGTACCCATGATGTGGACACAGGGGACAGTCCGCCAGTAAAAACCAAGTCTTACCGGCTGTCCGATAAAGTCAAGGCTAGTATCCAGGGTGAGGTTACCAAGATGCTAGAACTGGGGGTGATTGAGCCTTCCAGTAGCCCTTGGGCTAGTCCGGTGGTGTTGGTGCCAAAAGCGGCCCCACCGGGCACCACACCAGAACTTCGGTTCTGTGTGGATTACCGTGGACTCAACTCAGTCACTAAGACCGACACTCACCCGATCCCTCGGGCGGATGAGCTCATTAACCGGCTGGGAGCAGCCCGGTATCTGAGTACCATTGATTTGACATCAGGCTATTGGCAGATCGCCATGGCGGAAGGAGCAAGGGAGAAGACTGCGTTCTCCACCCCCGAGGGCCACTTTCAATTTCGGGTGATGCCCTTCGGGTTGAAAAATGCTCCCGCCACTTTCCAGCGGTTGGTGAACCAGGTGCTGTCTGGCCTAGAGGCCTTCTCTGCTGCCTACCTGGATGACATAGCTGTCTTCAGTAGCAGCTGGGAGGACCATCTGGAGCATCTCCAGGAGGTGCTACAGGCTCTGCAACTGGCTGGTCTAACCATCAAGGCCAGCAAGTGCCAGATTGGACAGGGATCTGTCGTGTACCTGGGACATCTGGTGGGCGGAGGTAAGGTGCAACCCTCCAAGCCAAGATTGAAACCATCTTGGCCTGGGAGCCCCCAAGACCCAAACAGAGGTCCGGGCTTTTCTCGGCCTCACGGGGTACTACCGCCGGTTCGTCAAGGGATATGGAACCATCGTGGGCCCATTGACGGAATTGACTTCAAAGAAGCAGCCACGCAGAGTCATCTGGACGGCTGCCTGCCAGGAAGCCTTTGAAACCCTCAAACGTGCAATGTGCACCGCACCGGTGCTCAGGACTCCAGACTTTGGACGGGAATTTATCGTGCAGACAGACGCTTCTGAGCATGGCATAGGAGCTGTGCTCTCGCAGCTGAATGAAGATGGCCAAGACCAGCCAGTGGCCTTCATTTCCCGAAGACTACTCACCCGGGAACATCGGTGGAGTACCATCGAACGAGAAGCCTTTGCCGTGGTTTGGGCTGTAAAGAAGTTGAGGCCATACCTTTTTGGTTGTCACTTCCTGATCCAGACCGACCACAGACCCCTTCGCTGGCTCATGCAGATGAGAGGCGAAAACCCCAAATTGTTGAGGTGGTCCATTTCCCTCCAGGGGATGGACTTTCGGGTGGAACATCGACCCGGTGTAGACCACGCCAACGCTGACGGTCTCTCCCGGTTTTTCCGCCTTAGCGACGAGAACTCCCTAGAGGTTGGGAAGCTCTCCCCTCTTTCGGCTGGGGGGGACGCGTGTTAGACCTGTCAGCCCTAGGGTAGTCTTGCCCTGTTTTTTTTCCCTTTTGCGCCTCATTTTTGCCACCATATTTTTACTGGACCTAGGTCTCCAGGCGCCTTGCCACTGCTAGCCAGTGCTGAGGTGCAGGTGCTCTCCCACTCAAGATAGCTGCCACAGGCCCCTGCTACTGCAGAGGGGCCTTACACGCATACACACTAGTAGCCAGGGTCAGGCTGGGACATAGGGATACAGTATCCATTCCATCCCCGCCTCTGGGCCACATAGCCAGACATGTAGAAGGTTCCAGAACCTTCCGGGCTGTGGGAGGAGTTATGTTTTGCCGCCTTTGGGAGGGTCACCTGACCTAGGGGTATAAAAGGCTTGGAGGGAAAACTTTCTAGTCAGTTGAGATGGGGCACCACTGATCCTGGGAGAACCTCCGCCGGAGTCCAGGCTTTAGGGCCTAGGGGGGAGACCTACACTACTGCTGCTGACAAGGCTTAGGCCCTGCTGTAGTAAGTTAGCTGAGGAACGCCCACCACCCACTGACCTTGCCCAGTGTGAGGGGACCCAGGGAACCACCTTCAGCGTGCGGGGAGGAACATCAAGCACTCCCAGAACCACCAACTCATCCCCCTCATAAGAAGAAACTTCTGACAAGAAACTTTTGACAAGGAACTTATAATAAGAAACTTCTGACAAGAAACTCCTGACAAGAAACGCCTAAGAAGCAACCAATCTGGAACAGTCGCAAGACACCTTAATTTGAGGAGGCCTGACCGTCCAGCAAGGCCTGAAGCCTAAACTGCCCAACTGGGGATCACCAGGTAAAGCGCCGTACCCTGAAGCGCTAGACCTTCACCCCCTATCTATTCCTGCCTGCTGCTGGGCTGCCCCCAAGTACTTTTCCAGTCAGCCCTGCCCACAGGCTGCTGGTGCGCCCGCGTTCTGTCTCCACGAGGGAGAAACTGCCCCCCCTCAGGTCACTGACCTTGTGAGGAACTCACCGCCGCGGCCGCCGCCGCGTGAGGAGAAGTGCTGCTGCGAGGAGAGGCCCTCCTCGAGGCCGTGTGGTGAGGTGCGCCGTCCGCGCCCTCACCGAAGGAAGCGCTGAGGTGAGGGAAGCCCCTCGAGTGGATGTGGTGAGGTGCGCCGTCCGCGCCCTCACCGAAGCCTCTAAAAATTGCCCAAGTCATTGCCGCCGGGCCCGGGGCCCCACCGCCGCCGTCGCGGCCGAAGAAATCACTGCCGCAGCCTAAGGGGGCCGCGTGAAGCAGCCCCAGCCTAGCGCGATCCGTGAGGCCTCCAGGCCCCGCCGACGCCGTTGCCGAGCAACCGGGGACGCCGGCCGCGCCCCCAGGAAGGCCGCGCAGCGATTGGGCGCCGGCTCCCGCTACGCCCCCAGCGCCGACGGAGGCCGAGGAAGAGCCCCGGCCGTGCAGAGGGAGACGGGGAGCCGGCCGGAGAGGACTGCCGGCTCCCGCTCCCCTTCCTGAAGTCCCTGAAGCCCGCCAGACCCACTCACCTGATCCCGGGGGCCGGAGGAGGGTGATACCGGCCCCCGCAACGTGCCGCACAGTCACTCCCTGATTCCGGGGGCCGGAGGAGGGTGATACCGGCCCCCGCAACGACCCGTCAGTCCGGCCAGAAGGCCGAGGTACCCTGACCGGGCCCCGCCCTCCAGAACACGGGCCGGGCCTGGAGTTAGCCAGTCGCTAAGAAGCGCGACCAACGAACAAGCACCAGGTGAGCCCAGGAGGCCCCTAGGGCCCACAAAAATGCCACTGGGGGTCGGGGGCCACCATTAACCCCTAAATTAACTGTGTAACTTTCCCCATGAGGCGAGGCCCCGGAGAGGAGTGGGCCTAGCCTGGAATTAACCCCTAAGGGACATAGAAGCCCCAGGATACAGGACATGTTGAGGGGTTCCCCACAGTGTTTATTAATTTATTGCAGATGCCTATTGTAATTACTGCCTAGGCCTATGCTTTTAACTGCAAAGTCTTTACCACAGGGGGAAAGTGATTAATTGAATTGAGCTGAAGTGTACACCGCCAAGAGTTGAAGTGTTTTATGTTACAGGTGTACTGGAGTTGCGACGCCCACTGTACTGAATGTGGGTGCGCCTAGATTAATGCAGGCCTATTGAAATGTAACGTGAAAAGCCTTCTTTTAAGTAATTGAATATGCTTGAAGTGAACTGCATGTTTAGGCCCATGTTTTATTAATGCACCTTGTGATCCTTATTGGTGCTACGTTTAAGAGATAATTCCTGCGGCCTCTTAGTGGCCTACAATGTTGATGAGCTATGATGCCTTATTAAGAATGTGCACCAGTTGAGTAATGCAATGAATTTAAATGTAGATCTGAATTAATCTGCCTCATCTGATGCTAACTTGATTTATATATAAAAAATCTTGATTTTAAATACACAAGCCTGGTGTGGTGTCATGTTATTGCGTTCGCATTCCTAAGTCAAAGTAAGAGTGTGCTGCACAACTGCCTTACACATTGCCTTCGCGTGCTTTCCCGACTCGCGCCATGCTACCGTGGGGGACTCTGTAAACCCGGTTCCAACAAGTATATTTTAGAATAATGATGTTAGACCACGAAAAACATTGTGAACATGTGAAAAAGATAAATTTATAGAAGAAAAGGATAATAGAGAGGAAAAGAAAAAAAGAGCCAAGAGAAAAGTGTTAGATAGAAGTGAAAAATGACATGGGGGTGAGATCTAGTGAGAAAAGTAATTACCCGTGAACAAAAAAAAAAAGTGTGTGATAAGTAGAGCCAAGCAAAAATTAACGAAAGATTAATAAACGCAAAACTAGCTTACCAATAGGATATAGAAATGAAATATATCCTCAGACGCGCATATCAAAGAGGATTGGAGCAAATCCTAAAAAATGCCAGAAAAATAAGTAAAATGAGCATGTCTAAAACCAATCTGGCAAGAATGAGCAAAAGCTTGGTAAAGAAATAAAGGCTAGACATACCTAGGACGCATAGGTGAGGCTCATGGTAGAGCGAAGATCTATGAGTATATATAGTATGGTGTACCTGCAAAGAAATTAATTATTGAATTAAGTATGTAGAGAAGCTCCAGCGCTTCTACTAAACCACGTAAACTCGATGTATTCAAGTGTAAACAATCCTAGTATCCTCTATAGCCATGAGTCAGTTAAAGGTGATAGAGGCTAACGCGCATATGAACAGCAGAATTCATAAAGAGTAATTTAGGCCAGGAAAAAAAAATCTTTCTTTATAGAAACGCAAGAGGAGCTCGAAGGCCCATAGATAACGTAATATCAAACACAATAAAGTTTAAAAGTGTAAAAAACTCCGACACCCCATACAATGTAGGATCCAAATGATAGCAGATTAAATGTAAAGTAATACGCAAGCTCCGCGCAAAAAGAGACACATAATTATGTCTCAGGTCAGTAGCGGTCAGTAGCGTTAATGCCGCTCATGGAGATAAGGCACATGGGTAAAGGCATAGAGTTAAACCAAAACAACAATAAGGGAAAGGAATGTTTTAAATGGCGTGCAATATGTGTAAAAATACACTATGTTACAATAATCAGTAACTTGGCAGGCTACACACGCAAGGGGCTGAGGTAAAAGGTGAGCTGTCAGCGCGGGAAACCTGGGTGAACATCGGGCATACAGAAGCTCGTAAAGGAATATAAACGATACGCTGGAACAAAAGCTCCGCGGTGCATTGGAACATGGGGGGACCGGGGTGAGGTCTAAACATGCAGAATCATACAATTAAAGTGAAAAGTGCGCTGAGAAAAACAGTGCGCTGGGACCTGAACTACACTGGGAAAAAGTGAACTTATGACTCGCTGGAACCTAAATTTCCAATGCGAAGCCAAATCGAGCCCGTTGCGCCGAAAATGTAAGCAACAAATAAACTGTTCATAAAAAAGGGGGTCATGACTTACTTCAATCGGTATTAGCCGTATAAGTATATTGGAGCCGTGTCCGTGAAAAACCGTCTTAAACCAGCACGAGAGTTGAAAAATGCTAGAGCCCGCCAATGCTTTTATGAGGCATCCATCAATTACCGGCGATCTCAGGAACTAGACCGCGCCACAGGAAGTGAAGTTTCAACTCACTTCCGGTTTCCTAAACGGCGCGAAAAAGCGAGTCCCTTGAACACTGGACCGCGCAAGTAAAATAAAAGAATGACCACTTCCGTTTCGTAGCCTCGACCCGAAATAGCGTAAAAAACGTATTTGAAGAATACAATAATAAAAGAGAGGTATAGTAAAACCTCTACTCAAATAACTAAAAGTAGTTATAGGCATAGAGCTAATAGAGAGCAAACTAACAAAAACAGAGGTATAATAAGTCTTTACGCAAGTCGCTAAACCACGGTAATAAGCACAGAGCTAATAACTATAGACCTGACTGGACAAGAGAAACATAGAAACAACCTCAGAGATTTGCAATAGGAAGCAATGTAGGCAAACCAAACTAATGGTATTAATTGAAGTGTTATGCTGAAGTAGGTCAGAGCAGACAACATTAAAAAACCCTAATGACTAAAAAGTGAACAAGGCGCAACCCTTAGATGTCTAGCAGAGGTGAAATCACATTAAAAGCAAAACAATATGCTTATTAGTAGTGTGTCATCGTGTAACTATTGTGCAGTACTTATTCACGAGTAAGTGCCAGGGAGGGGACAGAAGAGAATCTATAAGAGTATTAGGTACATCAGAAATAGAAATGACCATATTGCAATCAGCTACATCAAATATTAGGAATGTAAATGGCAGTATGGTTACAGTGCCACTACAAGGTAACAGTGGCGATGTTCAGACTACACTGTGTAATACTCATACGTGGAGTCATGCTCAGTCAGATACATGAATGAGGGCTGGGCAAACATGAGGTCCCACATACTGTAACAGTAAACATTAAAAATGATCTGATTAGATACCAGAACATGGTCAGTACAGCATGAGAGAAAGACACAAGATCACAAACGTACATATGTGGAGTCATGCTACATGAGATATATGAGTAAGTACTAGACTGAACATAGGGTCTCCCTACAGGTGACCCAAACATTGTAAGTAAACCGGTAGGGTACCAGGACAAGGTCAATGCAACATAACATAAATACAGGAGAACATAAACAATGTTATCTAAAACGCGATGAAAAGAGAAATACATTTTACATTCAGTGCTCCAGAAGCTGAAAGGCACAGCTACTTATATTCTCATATCTAAAGTTGTGACATAGAACCGTACATGAATAACATTAGACCGTACAACATTTGTTACTGCACACCGCATTACAGAAGGAAAGTAACAGGAAAAGGGGGAAATACGGGATGGGGAAGACTACGAGATTGATCGTGCATTGGTAACAACATTGATACATGTAGTGCTATCAGTCTTGTGTATACGATTGGTCCTGAGAGACATTTGGCAATGATATTTACAAAAAATAGTGTAGCTCCCTGTCTGTATTGAGGCCAAGGATTGAGGAACGTAACGTGCAAATCCATCTGGCTTCTAATTGTCTCAGCATCAGAGCCCTATCCCCGCCCCGTGTATTGCTAGTGACGGTATCTATGCCATTGAATCGAAAACAGGCCCGGTCAACATCCACTCTACACTCGTGTGAGACAAGGGCATATGAAGTATCCCCATTAAGGGCAGCTCTGCGATGTTCCTGAATGCGAACTTTGAGTTGTCTGGTTGCCAACGTAGATTTTGTTACAACCACAGATAATAACATAGACAACAAAGTTTGTGAGACAATTAATGAAATGTTGAATCTTGTGCTCCTGGCTGGTGTTGTAACTGAACGTCATCCTTCTGTTGCAACCCAGCTGGCAGATGTTACAGGTGCTACATGTGTAAAAACCTTTAGGTTTGGTAAGCCATGTCCCTTGTTTAGGTTTGTTCTGTAAGGTGTAGCTCGGGCATAAAACATCCCTAATCGTCTTGCTTCTCCTGAATGTCATTGAGGGCCTTTCAGTGATCATGTTGTTAATTCCAGGTACCCCTTTTAGTAAGGCCCAGTGTTTACCCAGGGACTTAAATCCCTCATGATTTAATGTGGAGTAGGTGGTAATGAACGAAAGTCTCTGGACTTCCTGATTGCGTTTCTTTTTGTTACATTTCAACGTATCCTCTCTCTTAGTAGTCTGGACCTTGATGCCAGCGGTGTCAAGTATGTGTGGATCATAGCCTCTTCTTATGAGTCTATCCGTAGCAATGCTAGAATGTGCAGCAAAGTTAGCCTCCTCGCTGCAGTTTCTGCGGATACGCAGTAGCTCCCCATAAGGGATGGCTTTCTTGGTGGAGGGAGGATGTGAACTTGTGTAATGTAGGATGCTGTTAACAGATGTTTCCTTCCTGTGCAGTGTGCTATGAATGGTACCACCTTGAACATATAGTTCTAAGTCTAGAAAATGTATTTTGGTTTGGGACATTTCTAGAGTAAAGGAGACATTAAGAGTGTTATCATTGAGAAAATTGTAGTATTCCTTCAATTCAGTGCCAGTACCTGTCCAAATGATGATGATATCATCAATATAGCGGCCCCAGAATTGGATATGTTTGGTCCATTCTGAGGCCGCTCTGGACCATGCATGGGTGCGCTCTACCCACCCCATGAAGAGGTTGGCGTACGAAGGCGCAAATTTCGATCCCATGGCGGTCCCCTGCTCTTGTTTGTACCACGTGGTGTTAAACATGAAGAAATTATTGTCAAGGATCAGGTCTATCATCTCCAATAGCATTAGGTTGTGGTCGTAAAGACTGGCATGTCTGGTGGAGAGATAAAAGTCTATAGCTCTCTCTCCAAATTCTCGTTTGATACAAGTATATAAGGATTCTACATCCAAGGTGGCAAGCCACATATTATCATCCCATTCCAGGTCTGAGAATTTATTAAGTAAGTCAGTGCTATCCCTAATGTACGAGGGTAAGTTAGTCACTAGCGGCTGCAGGAAAGTATCTACAAACGTCGCAAGGGCTTCCGTCAATGAGCCAATACCCGAGATGATTGGTCGTCCCGGTGGGAATGGCATTTTTTTATGTATTTTGGGGAGAAGGTAAATGCAAGGGTATCTGGGGTTACTAATCGCAATGAATTTGTGTTCCGTGTCAGATAAGAGGCCCAGGTCCTTCCAATGTGTCAATTGCATATTGATTTTGATGGTAGCAGCAGTGCAAGGGTTATGGGTAAGTTTGGTGTAATGTGCAGTATTGCTCAGTTGTCTTGCTACCTCATTTTCATAGTCAGTCCTGTTCATGACGACAACATTGCCCCCTTTATCGGCCTCTCATATTATGATGTCACCATTACAGCGTAGGTTTTGCATCGCTGCTCTCTCAAGTGGTGTAAGGTTGTCTATAATATGTCTTTTAGGTCTAGTTAGGTGCTTATCCTCTAGGCGGTACAGTTCTTTTGTTACCAGGTCGTGAAATACATCTAGAGTGTTGAGGTGAGCACCCTGGGGCATAAACTTGCTACTGCTATGAAGACCACTATCACAAGTGTAATCTTGTGCAATATTCATGCTTTCCAGCACATGTTCATAAGAAGATTCATTATCAGTGTCTAGTGAGAGAAGCGTGGCTACATTCCTGATGTGTGATACAGTGACATCATTTTGTGGTGTAGAGACAGAGGGTCTCGGGCGTTCGTAGTTATTGAGAGCAAAGTGACATTTAAGTTTTGCATGTCTAACAAACTTATACAAATCAACATGTAGATCAGTGAACAGACCCCCATACACTGGACAATATCCAAGACCTTTATTCAATACATTGATTTCGTGTACATTTAGAGAATAATCTGACAAGTTTACAACCAAATTGTCATCACTAACAGTTGCCGCCATATTTGCTACAGTATCACAGTTATTCAAAACTAGCGTTTGTTCAATTGGCTCTTCTGGTATCTTGTCAGAACACGATCTTTTGCCACGGTTTTTTCTCCTCCCCCTCTCCTTATTTGTCTCTTGGTTTTTTGTTCCCAATTCTGAAGCGGAGGACCTCCTCTAAAAAAGTCGAAGAGCATGCTCCCCATGCGTTCAATTCTGTATTCCCTTCCCTGTTTGTATCTTCAATGGACGAGGCATCTGAACTGACACTGATACTAGAGATACTCCCTGTATTAGGTGGAATTAATGTTTTATCCTTGGGAACCTGTATGTTGTCAAATTTTGCTGCGAACGTAAAAATTCGGCTGTGATCCTAGTCACGGTCGTCTCGCTTGATTTTGTTAAGCTTCCTATTTTTAACAAGTGCTTGGTGATTGATAATCTGTTCCTTTAGGAATGCGTAATTTTTGGTGGTTGCTTCAACCAGGTTAAGCTGTCTGATCTCTTCTTCCAGAGCCTTAATTTCAACGTGTAATTTAGAACATTTTCTTTCAGCATGTGTTATCAGAATCCTCATCATAATAAATGACTAGTTGTGTAGATTATCCTCCCACTCAGACAGGAGGTCCGGGTCGAGGTCGTCAAAGTTAGGGAACGTGTGTATTCTGAGCCCTCTAGGGACCTTTTTATTTTCAAGGTATCTTTTGAGGGTGACTCCGTCCCACCACTTTGATAGCTCACTTTTCTTGAGCCTTTCAAGTTTCTGGAAATTAAGCTTGAGTCCTTCATTTTTTAGTCCCCCACCCGAGACTACTAGTTTCATCTCGCTATTTGATTTAAAGAGATCTTTAGCAAGTTCCTATCATCATCAAAATTAATTTTCAAAATGGTTCTTTTTTTATTTATTATTTGAAAGTGTGCCTGGCGTGCTAATCGACCCTAAATTAATGAAAAGGAAAGAAGAGAAAGCAGCTGGGTCATAGATGACTGCACCACCAGGACTAGTCACAGATTGTATATAATATTGCCCACCTCAAATGATCTGCTGCTTATAGACCATAAATATAACTATGTAAGTTGGTTGGATGAGAGGCAATATATAGACACAGACAATTAAGTACACACAAACACGTCAATAAAAATTATTTGAAAATCAACGTTTCTGGTCTATTATATTCTCAGTTGTGCTTCGTATGAAAGAACCAGCCAACGCGTTTCGCCCAAAGATGGGCTTCTTCAGGGCTGTAATGGCATACAACATGAGTATATTTTAGAATAATGATGTTAGACCACGAAAAACATTGTGAACATGTGAAAAAGATAAATTTATAGAAGAAAAGGATAATAGAGAGGAAAAGAAAAAAAGAGCCAAGAGAAAAGTGTTAGATAGAAGTGAAAAATGACATGGGGGTGAGATCTAGTGAGAAAAGTAATTACCCGTGAACAAAAAAAAAAAAGTGTGTGATAAGTAGAGCCAAGCAAAAATTAACGAAAGATGAATAAACGCCATTTAAAAAGTAACACCATATGTAAGACTGCCTTATAGACCAGTGCCAATGTGCCAAAAGATCTAATTTGGCTAGATAAAACTAGCTTACCAATAGGATATAGAAATGAAATATATCCTCAGACGCGCATATCAAAGAGGATTGGAGCAAATCCTAAAAAATGCCAGAAAAATAAGTAAAATGAGCATGTCTAAAACCAATCTGGCAAGAATGAGCAAAAGCTTGGTAAAGAAATAAAGGCTAGACATACCTAGGACGCATAGGTGAGGCTCATGGTAGAGCGAAGATCTATGAGTATATATAGTATGGTGTGCCTGCAAAGAAATTAATTATTGAATTAAGTATGTAGAGAAGCTCCAGCGCTTCTACTAAACCACGTAAACTCGATGTATTCAAGTGTAAACAAGCCTAGTAACTTTACGACTATCAGTATTCACAAAGGCATTTAGTAGTAGTAAAGTTAGGATTCCTAAATTTACTATTACTAAACTGAGACAAAATCCTAACTTTACGACTTTCGGTATTCACAAAAGGCATTTAGTAGTAGTAAAGTTAGGATTCCTTTACTACTACTAAATGCCTTTTGTGAATACCGAAAGTCGTAAAGTTAGGATTTTGTCTCAGATTACTTTTGTGAATTGGACCCTATGATACTAAAACAGTTCGGTTTTCAATCATTTCCTAAAACTACAATGAACAGTGCATTCTCGTATGTGAATAGGAAGTTTGTTCCAATAATAAGGGGCTAGAAATGAGAAAGCTCTACCTCCAGAGCGAGTTTTCTTAATTCATGGGACAGTGAGTAGAGACTTGTTTATAGATCTTAGAGACCTTGCTGGTCGATAAGGAGTGAGTTTCTCCCTAAGATATCTGGGTCCCTTGCCATTAAGCGCTTTGCACACTAGGCAGCACACTTTGAAGATAATTCTATTTTGCACCAGCAGCCAATTAAGTGAGCGCAGTAGGAGAGCCGATCTAGCCGGTTGATTATGGATTAAATGAGCCGCTGTATTTTGAACCACCTGGAGTTTATCCAAAAGGGATTCATTAACCGCGGCAAGAAGAGCATTGCAATAGTCCAGGCGACTAATCACCAACACCTGAACTAGAGTCTTATGAACTGCAAGTGGGAGCAAGGGAAAGGCTCTGTGCAGTAGCCTCATTACATGAAAGCAGGTGCCAGTGGTAGCCACAACCTGATCTTTCATAGTTAAATTCTGGTCCAGGTGAACGCCAAGGTTTTTCACTAAGGATTTAGGAACAGGTGGCACTCCCAATTCGGATGGCCACCTGTCTGGGGACCATAGCTGTTGTGCAGTATCAAAGAGCATAAATTCCATTTTGCCACTGTTTAACTGAAGGAAATTCTCAGCCATCCAGGCCATGATAGATTTCCTTCCATTCATAAAATGGTCTCTTGTTGCGTACAGATCTTTATAGAAGGAAAGCAGAAGTTGAGTGTCATCTGCATATGCGAGAGGTGTAAACTCATAGGCTCTTATAGTATCTGCCAGGGGGGTTACATATATATTAAATAGTGTGGGCCCCAGACAGGAGCCCTGAGGCACTCCTTTATTGATTACTATGGTTGGTGATCTAAAAGGTCCCAAGTTGATGGTCGGAGTTTGATGAGACAGGCAATTTCTAAACCATTGCATAGCTGTGCCCTGAATGCCTATCTTCGCCAATCTCTGTATCAGTCTTCAGTGAGATATCGTATCAAAAGCGGCTGACAGGTCCAGTAATATAAGCATAGATGGCTGATTTTTGTCTTGGCAGCATCTAATATGGTCCGTAACTGCTAAAAGTGCAGTTTCGGTGCTGTGCATTGGTCTAAAACCTGACTGGGATGAATCTAAGATCCTATAGGACTCAATGTACTCCATCATTATTTTGCTTAACCAGGGAAGAAGCGATATAGGGCGATAGTTAGATATATCTGAAACAGGAAGGTTAGTCTTCTTCCAAATCGGAATGACCTGAGCGGCTTTCCATTCTGCTGGAATTTTGCTCGTGCTTAGTGGGAGATTTATTAATGAGCATATAGTCGGAGCCAGCTGATTGAACAATGTAGCGCATTTAAATTCCGAATTTACACAATATAACAGGCTTGACAAATTGTTATAGATCAAATTTTACTTTATCTTCCAGATGGTCTGCTATAGCATCACAGAGCATTTGTGAAGGTGGAGTGTTTGTTAAACAAGCATGGGGATTAATGAAAGAATTGAGAATTTTGAAAAGTTCCTTAGAAGAATTTCCAGCTTTGTCAAGTTGCTGAGAAATATAGATTCTGCGTATTTTTCTGATATTTCCATGATAATGTGCTAAGGATTTATTATAGGCTTATCTGTCGCCAGGGTTGTGGGCTGTTCGCCAGCGGCTTTCCTATTTTTAACACTGGGTTTTCTCCCTGTGTAATTCGGAAGTGTACTAAGGTGCATGGGGAGCTTGTCTAGGTGATGAATGAATTTTCATCGGAGCCAGGTTTTCAATGGCTGTATTCAAAGATATATGGAATTTTTCAAGCGCCTCTTGCATATCTTCTGCCTTCTCTATGTTTGGAGTGACTTTCTCTTTAGTGAAAGCATTGGGAGTAACTTTATGCCATTGTCTACTGTAACTTAGCTTGGATTTGTTACTACCATTTTCCGCTATATGTGCCGACAAGATGTGGAAATCAATCAGTGAATGATCGTCCACAAAAGGGGACAGGGAGGCTCACAGGACAAGAAAGTGAAGTTAGTAAAAATCAAGTCCAATGTATGGCCTGCCGTATGAGTGGGACCGTTAATAATTTGTTTAAGACCTAGCAAAGTGAGGTCGGTATGGAGTTGTGCTGCCTCTGAATTTGAAAGATCATCTGTATGTACATTGAAATCACTGAGTACAATAAAAAAAATTGAAGACACCACCTGGATCGCAATAAGTTCCATGAGTTTATGACTAAAAGGTCCTTTGGGACAGGAGGGCGATAAACAAGGGCACCTTTCCACCTGATTTGGGGGGAAAAGTCTACCTTAAAAACACATATCTCTGCACACTCTTCAGAAACAGTTTCGATGAAGGCAATTTTTAATGAATGATTGCTAAGCCTCCCTCCGTTCTACCCACCCTATCTAGTCTCCATATGTTGCAGCTAATAGGGAGAGTCATCGCAATGGAGGGGACCCGGTGAGGCTTTAGACAGGTTTCTGGAAGAAACCCCAAATCCGGTAAAGTAGTCGTAATCATGTCCCAAATTCCAATTTCATGTTTAGGCAGTGATCTAGCATTACAAAGAAAACTTTTCCATGTATCTACAGGCCGGGCGTAAAGGTTAACAGGGGTTGTTGAAGTGTAATTAGCCCCACGTGTCAGAGATTCCTTAAAGGTCAGGGGAGGTTCTCCTCCATTAGTCGGCTTGAGGCTTTGAAAGTAGCATTTGAGGCAAGTGAAAGGGCCTTCGGGAAGAAGTGGGGAGCTCTGTGTGTGGCAATGTTGGTGAATAAAAAAGCTTTTGGCTTGATTACCTATGTAAATAAGATCCTCCGACGAGTAGGTGATTCTGAATGCATTTCTTGCTTCTGGGTGAGAGAGGCAGGGGTTCTGGCTCCTGGCGATGGCCATCCGTTTTATATAGAAATCAATATAGGCAACTAGCCTGCTAACCCCCTGAGGTCCCGCAAGTGAAGGGATTCGCCCGCTCTCTCCACAACAAACTGAGAAATCCGCGGTGCACCAGAGAGCAAGGTGAAGAGGAATTATTCAGTAAAATCAAGTTCCCCCTAATAGCGGTATGTAAAAAAGTATTCAAAGTGCATTATCAGTGCAGAATTAATTTAAAAACGTTGGGCAGCCGAGTGATCAGAAACGATCTGCTAAGGTGGGATGTAGGGGGTCGTTGGGGCACTGTCAGTTCAACTCACCAAGGCCCAGGGACTTCGGGTGCAGGGGTGCCTTTCGGCATTGGAGTCTTCTTACCGGAGCCGGTCGTGGTCAGGGGCGAACCTCTGGATCCACACTGCAGGCGCCATCGTGGGGGGCAGGAGAGGTCAGCCAACGCTGGACACAAGGTCAGGATCGCTGGGGAGACTTCACAGCACAGACGAGTCACTCAGACACGGCCGTGGGCGTTGGGTGCAGAGTGGGCAGGGGATGCAGATTTGCCTGGATCCAGAGTCTTTGGCGAGGTTTCTTCGGAACAGGTCCGCTGTCCACGGGATATGGGAGTGTTTGTTAAAAAGCAGCAGTCCTCTCAGGGGTTTCAGAATTTGCTGGCTGCAAGCCAGGTCGCAGGGTCGTCGAAGCTGGAGACAGGCCGGTAGGGCTGGGGACATGGCAGTTGTTGTCTTCGGGCTTCTGCTGCAGGGTGTCTTCTGTCATCTTAGTTCATCGCAGATCTGAGTTCTAGGTCAGGGGGAGCCACCTAAATAATAAATTTAGGAGGTGTTTTAGGGGAGTAGCAGGTAAGGCTATTGGGCATTTCACCTAGGGTGACTACAAACTCTATTATGCCACCCTCCTCTGGGAGGGGGGCATAAACCTAGCCCTGATGGAGGGGTCTCCACATCTTCAAGAAGGCGGAGACTAAAAGTTGTGCATCACCTCGCCTCCCCACCTTAGGTGTAAACCAGGGACTGCCATCAGCTGCTACCAGCAGAGGCTGGGGGTCGCATTACAAAGGAGGCAGGCCTTTGAAGTTCCCCTCTTCGAGCACTGGCCCACCCTGGGGGAGGAAGCATGACACCTCTGCTCAGGATGTGCATTGTTTCAGATCCCAGAGAGCAGGGGCTCTCTACCCAGGGGTCCAGAAACATGCCTGGTGGTGGCTGGCTGCCTACAGCCAGACAGAGACCACACCAGGGTTGGTAGGGATTCAGGGGGCACCTCTGATGTGCCCTCTGGGTACCTGCTACAATAAATCCCACACTGGCATCAGTGTGGATTTATTGAAAGGAGTAGTTTGGTACCAAACACTCCTGTATTCATTGAAGCCATCATGATGCTATGGAACTCAAGTTGTCGAGTCCCCAGCCCATGTACTCTCTATGGCTTTCCTGGCACTCACAATATTACGAAATGGGGCCTGATATTGTATGGGCATATCTGCTTATGCAGATATGCCCTCACCTGTGGTATAGTGTACCCTGCCTTAGGGCTGTGAGGCCTGCTAGAGGGGTGGGTTACCTATGCTGTCAGGCAGTGGTAGTTGGCATGGCACCCAGGCAGGGTGCTATGTCGACTTTGTTGTTTTCTCCCTCCCAGGGGCAATCAGGCTGCAAGGGCAGTGACATTGTCCCAGTGAGGGGGTTCCAAGGGACCCTCTTCAGCCCCCAGGCCCAAGGCACCCAGGGTACCATGTAATAGGGCTTACAGTGGGCAGAGGTACCAATTGGGGGTTTGTTTTAAGGAACGAGCACTGGCACAGGCAGCGACCCTGTGAACTACATTTGAAACCACATCAAAACCAGGCAAAAAGTGGAGGCTAACCATGCAAAAGAGGCACTTTCTCACAATTTCACTATCAGAAGTAAAGCTAACCATTGCTAAAAAAAATCAGCTGCTGATGTACTCACTCTGGGGCCACCTTTACGGGTTGAGACTACATGTGTTTGATTCTACTAGACGTTCTAAAAAGCTGAAAGTCAGAACTTTTAAATATTAAGAAATCTAATGCAAGTACTTTGTGGATGATAATGATAGATATCACAGGAACTGCTTGGTTTGATCATTCTTAAGATGTTACTAGAGACCATTATGTTTGATAATTTCTTTACCCCTTGTAATACCTAGAAACTATCATTAGTCCCCTGACTTACCCTGTGTGTCCAAAATCTGAGTCAGATTTTCGGAGTCACTTCTATTATTGTTTACAAATTTTGCTCAGTCTACATTAACACAATTGCTATCTTGATTTTCCATTCCACTCTGGGCCAAAATAATAAAAGTCAATAATGAATGAGGGGGAGTTAGGATCAAGAGGGGACAATGATGGAACATTGATTTTTTGATATTTCCAGCAAAACATAATGTTTCGTTGATATGACTAGTCCCTTTAAGAAAAGCTAACTTCTAAGTGCTGCAAAAAAAGTGCATTTTAAATCTCTTTGTTAAGGTCGAATGCCTTAGCGGGTATCTGACCTCCCTCCCGAATTATTGGACCTTTGATGCAGATGTACTGATTATCTCACTGTGGGAAAGAGAATGTCTGCACAGATCTGTGGGTACCTGTAAACGCCCAGTAATCTCGCCATAATAATCGATGCTGTGTTCAGGAACTCTCCAATGATGCCCACTGTCTTAGAGCCCATGTCGTATCTATAGTTTGGAGAGGCGTCCTCCTGACCAGATAGGATCTGCAGAGTTGCTTGAAGAGCATCATCTTCACTGTAACAGGAATCATAGCTGTTAAAACCCAACGTGATATTTGGCAGCAGGTGAGGATTCTGATTAACTTCTTGTATAGGATAAACCATGGCCAGGAGACGGTGATAACGATCCATGTGAAAGCTGGAAAACATTCAGCATTGTCAGTCACTTGAGTATGCCCATCTGAGTGTCATACAACACCGACAGGATTTTAGTTGAGTTTCAGACAAATATAAAGTATTTATTGGCTTCAGATATTACTTATATGGTGGAAACCTTCTACCCAAGTGGAAACATGTTAACGGAGTTCCATAGGCTTACAAGATGTTATCAAATATCAATAGAACTATAGAGTCAAAGTACCAAGTCTGGTGAACATTTTAAAAATCTGACAATGCCCTGGATTCACACATTGAAGGCCATATTTATGGCAAAGTCATGCAGTGCAGCACGTCATCTTTCTGCGCTGTGTGAGAGGGAAAGGGCAGAACTGTGCCGTATTTAACAGAGTACGGCCAGTGCTTTAAATGGGAAAAAATAAGTGCAGGTACTCATTCAAATGAGCTAGCGGTGTGGCGAAGGGGCGGGCTTGGGGCAGGGCTAAGGGCAAGACATGATGATACTTAATGACTTCTATAATAGTTGCATCACATACCAAAACACATGAGAAATGTGTCTAAATAAACAAAACAGGTTAACTCATTACACAAAATGAAAGCCAAACATGATGATATATTAACATTTCCTTGTTTTGTAATAGTTGCACTTCTTAATGCCATACTGTTAATTGCTGTTGTTTGGCACAATACTATATATCTTTGAGGACAAGAGTAGTCAGAAAATGAAAATACCTCCACTTCGAACCGAAGCACTTATGGCACCAAGCAAATGAAGCAATTCATTACGACCCTCCCCAGAAAAGATCTCTTGTCTCTTCCATCGATCTATCCACTAATCCTTTCATTCTACTATTTACCTGCTGATGTCCACCATTTAACCTTTACATTTTGTCATCTATTCAGGCTTTCATCCATTATTCAGTTTTTCACCATTCCGTCTGCCCACCCTTCCATATCCAAACCTATCCTTCCATCTCCAAACCCATCCATCCATCCTTTCACTCATCCATCTCTTTATCCACCCTTTCACTCATCCATCAATCCTTTCACTCATTCATCCATCAACCCTTTCACTCCTTCATTCCATCCACCCTTTCACTCCATCTGTCTTCCCTTTCATTCATCCATCCATCCTTTCATCCATCCTCCCTTTCATTCATCCATCCATTCTTTCACTTATCCACCCATCCATCCTTTTACCCATCCATCCATTTATCCATCCACCCTCTCTTTCACTCATCCATTCATTCATTCACTCACCAATCTATCCAGCCTTTCACTCACACACCCATGCATCCTTTCAGTCACTCACCCACCAGCCCTCCCTTTTAAGCTATTTATTAACCTTTGTCGCCGAGCAGACATGCACACACAAAGATATAAGCAGACACACAAAATACTCGTGTATGATTAAAGCCATGAATGGACCCTGCTCTGTCAAACACAGTGTTATGGTGAACACCCAGACATTATGTAAATGAGCCCTGCTGAATAGCTCAGCTGGGGCTCAGATCAGGGCAACAGAAGCGGCGCCTTGGCTGCCAGAGACAGGTTCCAATCGTGCTCACCAGCACTCGTAGCCAATGAGCCTAGCCTTTCATGAGTACCGGTAATCTCCTCAGCAGTAAAGAAGTGCTGGTACTCAGAGTGATAAAACTAAAAAGTGCTGGCACTCAGTAAGGCACTGTATACGGCACATTCCTGCCTTTGTCCTTGGGCTGGCGCCATTTTGGGTTCCTAGCACCAACGCAGACACCCTTGCACCATGGTGCAAGGATGCCTGTTTTGTAAGAAGGATTGTTTTGGTGCAGGAAGGGGCAGAATGCAGCACACACAGAAAAAGGAAAAAACGTGGAGCAATAAAAATATTTTTCCTTTTTGCACCTCACCTGGGAAGGCGTAGCATTTTGGTGCATTCCCAGATCTACCACTTTTGGTAAATCTGGGAATGCATCAAAATCCAAAGATGTTGCATGAGAACACCCATGCAACACCCATGGAATGCCTCCCTGGTGCAGAGAAGCGCAGTGTCGTGATTTGTGCTGCGTTGTGGTACTCTAGATTTATGGAGCCACTCAGAGCCACGCAAGGTGGCCTTGCGTGGCTTCAGAAATCGCATTTTGGGCTTGCGTCATGCATGCACCACACTGCATGATGCAAGCATGATGCAACCCCACTAATAAATATGTTTATAAGTGTGTTTTTGCCTCATCTGTTCTTTGTGAAAAGTTGCATGTCATAGTGAAAAACAAATCTTAATCACATATTTCCATTGTTCCCATTATTATGAAACACTTTCTGCACCTTTCTTATAAAAATATGAGAAGACTGAAATGTCAGACATTTGTATATGTATTATAGCTATGACTGTCTACAAGATGGAAGATCCCTACTCAGATCATGTGGGACACACATGCAGCAATTAATTTAACGGTGCTGCACTGTTAATTTCCCTCTACATTACACTGCATGGTTGTACGAGGGAACAACGCAGGGAAATACATTGCGTGGCTTAACCACGCATTTTTGACCCCGCATTTTTTTACAACGCATATCCTTTTACAATGCATACCATTACCACGCATTGTTTGTATATGTAAAAACAATGTATTTGTGGGGGGAGACCCACCACACCCCCCAACTTACCTTAAATGCATGGTAAAGGCATGCGTTGTAAAGACATGCACGTGCTAAAACATGCGTGCTAAAAATGCGTGGTAAAGGCACAACATGGTAAAAACCTCATTGTAAAGGCTGTTTTCCCACTACATTATATTGTAGCGTTAATGCACCCAATAGAAAAGCAAAAAATCCATAGGTAGACTCAATCTCTGCAGTGACTTGCTGGAGGTAAGTAATCCACAAAATTCTTTTGGGGACATTCATACCCTGGGGAGTCAGCTGTGAGAGAGTCCTGCTGGGCTGGTGGAAGCAGCTATATTGAAAAAACAGTAACGACAGTCAGATATTTGAGCATTTTTCCTATTTGCTACCACCAAGGGTAAAAAGCTGGCATATATGTTAGAAAGACTATCCTAAATAGAGAAGGCAATCTAATGGAATGCCCCGTCAAAAGGGTTTCTGTAGTAATCGGTTTTATGATTTTCTCATGCATTGGTTACTCTGTTGTACACACCGTTTATAACATGGTTTAGCCTGTCAATGTATTGTCTTAGTTCCTTTAGAATGTTCTTGTGCTGCCTAGTAATACTAGAATGTTTGCTATGTATTCTTGAGTTGGTGTCTGTTGGAGCTGGCTGCCCCTAAGCTGGCTCCTCATCCATGTAACCTTACTAACAAATATACTCAAGACATCACCAGCTTCCTGGGTCGTTACTACATTTGATTGGCGACGAGCTTGGTTACATGGACCACCCAGCGTGCAAGTAATCTCTTATTTGAGATCCTACTTCAATCAAGCCTCTTAACTTTCAAGAGACAACACATACTGTGTTCAACAGCGGTATCGTCAGCAACCTGGAACATTTTGAAATTCACATACATGGTGTTTAACAGCGCTATCGCCAGCAACTTTGAATATTTTGAAATCCTTGGCTCAGCATCTGACACGGTAGGACGTTTTATTACATACTCTTATTACGAACTCTGAAGTACCTTCTCCGTGTCGTCCTCTGCTAAGTTTTTGCCTGCGCTTCTTACTACTTCTATCGCTATATGCACACTTTTACCACCGCATCTCATGTTAGCGCATTTTTCAAAATTTGACTCTTTACCTCGTTTCTGCCCCATGTCAAACGAGTATCATCTATATGTGCGCATAGCAGTGCTGCATCAACACAGCGCATCTCTCAAGACTCGGCTTGCCTTCCATCCCGTGTCAACATATCAGCACACCTTTTAATTTGACTCGATAACTCGTTTCTACCAAACGAGTATCATTGATATGTACACATAACAGTTGCTGCATCCTTACAGCGCATCTTTCAAAACGTTACATGCCTTCTGTCACGAGACTACATTCTCTTACCTGACGACGCTTCAGCGCTGTTTCCCTCGCGACCTGCTTGCTTTATCCTACATGCTGACTGGTGACATTAAAGCCTCAAACTCAACGCATACGTCACCACGCTTTTTCACGTTGAGAGGCCATCTTGGAACAGGCTCACTCGTTGCAGTTCGTCTATTTACGTGTGCATCTCGGTGATTCACACACCAACTACACATTTATCTCTTGTCAATTACTGCGTATTACAAGCGGTGATACACACACCATTTTCATCATCTCCCTTCTACCAGCGTGTACTCAAACAATTTTTTTTATTGTTTCTTCATTCTTTGTGTATTACAAACGGTGATACGCACACCACTTCAGTCACTTTCTTTCCATCAGCGTATGTACTCCCAGCAGTGTGCACATCTCGGTGACACACACACCCATCAACATTAGCATATACAACGACTGTCTTATGCATTTGCTCTTGCATCACGTTCTCTTCACTTTATTGTAAAATTTTCCTATATTTCTCCAATATTTGTGTGTTTCACGCGGTGATACACACACCATTTCAGTCCAATATAGTTATTATTCTATGCAATCTTATCTTCTGGAAATTGATTTTGTGTGTGCTTCAAGTGGTGATTCACACATTATTTCACCTTACATTTTTTTATTACAGTGTGTACTCTACGGTGACACACACACCCTTTTACTGGTTAGCACTCTATTTTTACCTATTTCATGCGGTGATATACACACCAATCTTATTTCAATTTTTCACATTATTTTTTTTTTGCATTTTTGGTGGTAATTTTGTTGGGCTGCTTACTCCTCATCTTTTTTTTGGTACTTACAATGTGTACTTTACAGTCTGTAAATCCTCCTCCAGCGTTTCTTGACACCCCTGGAGAACCAGCTATCAGATGGGAGGTTTGGCATGACGCTTTTGAAACTTATTTGGGTGCCATAGGTGCAGCAAGATTTAGTGCTGATAGAAAGAAATGTTTACTCCTACATTCTCTTGGATTTGAAGGAAGATCTGTATTTAAACATTTACCTGAATTACCTCAAGAAGAAGGTGGACCTAACAACGAATATAAAGAAACTGTACAAAAACTCAAATTTCGTTTTGATAAACTGCCAAGTCTCATGGTCCTCAGGCATACATTTTTTAAAAGGAAGCTATCTGAGAGCGAAGACGTTGATGCCTACATCTCTGTCTTACGTAGATTGGCTGCGGATTGCAGGTTTGAGACCTTCACAGATCAACTCATCAGAGACCAATTTGTTTGTCACTGTAAAGACAAAAACATTAGACAAAAATTACTTACTATGGGTGATCCGTCTCTTGATGATACCATTAAACTAGCTAAGAGCATATAAATTTCAATGGTTTTTTAAAAGAATTAGAAGAGAAGGTTATAGAACCAGTTAATGCTATTAACCTAAATTCTTCTCTTAAATCTGTCAAGAAGACTTTTAAAGGTAGTTCCAACACGCAAAGTAAATCTTCCAAACCTGGAACATCATTTAGTGTGGGATCTAACTCATGTTTGAGATGTGGAAACCCACCTCACACTAAAGGTTCACGTTGTCCTGCATCTAATGTTACCTGCAATTATTGTAAAAAGGTTGGACATTTTGCCAAAGTTTGCTTGAAGTTGAAAGGGCAGAAAGGTCTAAAGAAACCTGTTGTATGTCTCATTGACTCCAATTCTTCTTCTGACTCAGAAGTAGTTTCAGTCGTTTCTGATTCAAACTCAAGTGATTCGTTCTGTTCACATGATGTCATAGAAGGTGATCCCAGGTCCTGTGTTGATCCCATAGTTGATATTTCTGTGGGTAGCAAGTATATTAAGCTTTTAGTCGATTCTGGTGCAAAAATAACAATGATTACGCAAAAACTCTTTGATGAGACTTGGAAAGGGAGTCAGCCTCTCCTTCCTCCGGATCGCTCTCCTGTGTCATACGAAGGTCGGAAAATTGACCTTTTGGGTTTTTGCGAAGAGGAGATGTGCTTCAAAGGGAGGAAAATAAGAAGGAAAATTTATGTTGCACTTAAAGGACTTAATATTTTAGGGTGGTTCCATCAAGGCCTATTCGGCATGATTCTTAAACCGGGAACCAAAGAACAAGTTCTTGTCGTAGGATGTCCTGATGAAATTCAAATGCTTAGAGATAAATTTCCTTCTGTATTTAGTTCTGAATTAGGCAAAATTGGTGGCTTTAAACACAGGATAATTGTTAAAGAAAGGTCCATTCCTGTAAAACACAAACTCAGAGGGGTGCCCTACAGTGTGAGGGATGACTTGGAAAAAGAACTGTTGCAACTCTGTGAGAAAGGTGTTATTGAGCCGGCTGAGTCATCTCTGTGGCTTTCTCCTTTGGTGGTTGCTAGGAAGAGGTGTGGTCAACTCAGGGTGTGTGTTGACTTAAGATCTCTCAACAAAGAGATCTGGGTTGACTCACATCCACTTCCAAAAATCAACGACCTCTTTGCCTCTACTAAAGGAGCTAAGTTTTTCACCAAGTTGGACCTTGCCAGTGCCTACCACCAGGTTGAGTTACATCTGGATTCCCATCACCTTACGGCGTTTGTCTCCCCTCTAGGCACGTTTCAGTACCGACGTATGCCTTTTGGTTTGGCATCGGCTGCGTCGGTATTCCAGAGGGTGATGAGAGCAATATTCTTAAGGGAGTTGACGGAGTATTGGTCTTCCAAGACGATGTCCTCATTTTTGCTAAGGATGTTTCTTCACATGATTCCATTCTACACAATGTGTTAAGTCTTTTTCAGCAACATGGTGTTGTACTTAAGTTGGAAAAATGTAAGTTTTTTTGTACCGAAGTAGAGTACTTAGGTCATGTTCTCACTCAAGAAGGTGTCAAACTGAGACCTGGTCTCCTTGAGGCTATCTCTAATGCTTCTACTCCCACTGACAAGACTGGGGTTAAATCTCTACTTGGACTCTGTGAATATTATTCGAGATTTATTCCCCAATATACTACAATTGTTCGTCCCATCAGCAATCTCCTCAAAAAGGGGACCACGTTTGTTTGGAGTGATGAATGTGCGTCTGCTTTTGATGAAGTTAAAGTTCTTCTAGGGGAAAGTACGGTCCTCAAGCCTTTCGATCCAAGTTTACCTTGCTGTTTAACTGTGGACGCTAGTCAAGTTGGAGTAGGTGCTACTTTGACACAAGTGGAGGAGGGAGTTGAAAAAACAATTGGGTTTGCATCTAGAGTTTTAAGGGCTGCTGAGTTGCAATATTCAGTCATTGAAAGGGAGCTGTTGGCCTGCGCCTGGGCTATCGATAAGTTTCATCCATATGTATGGGGAAAACGTTTTTTACTTCAAACTGAACACAAGCCTCTTGTCAATATCTTAGGTGGGAATGTGACTAAGTGTTGCACTCCCAGAATTATGAGAATGGTCACCAAACTACTCAAGTACCAATTTGATGTAAGGCACATTTCTGGTGGAAAGAATGGCAGGGCAGATTTTCTCTCTCGTTTTCCTGCCACTGAAATTCATGATGATGAGATTTCTTTTTCTGATCTTATTGAAGAGGATTGCGAGGATTGTCTTGTTGCAGGTGCAGCTATTCCTGAACTCAAGTTTTGTTCTGAAGATGAATGGAGATCAGCATTTTGCGGTGACTGTATCCTTCAAGAAGTTTGCAATCTTTTTAGAAATGGGTGGCCAAGAGAGAAAGTGCTTTCTCTTTCTCTTCAACCATTTGCCAAAATTGAGGATGAAATTTCTTTAGAATATGGAATTTTGTTGCGTAATGACAAACTTATTCCTCCTCATGTTTTCAGGAAAGGAATTATTGATAGGGCTCATGAAGGACATCTAGGTTCCTCTTTTACGAAGCAGCGAATTCGTGATACCTTTTGGTGGCCTGGAATGGATTCAGAGATTGATGAGTTTGTTGGGGACTGTTGTGTTTGCAAGTCATCTGACAAATCCCTTAAAGTTTCTGTTCCTCCTCTTATGCCTGTTGAGTGTCCTGACCGTCCATGGGTCAAAGTGGGTGTCGATATCATGGGACCATATAGTGTGCTCTCTGGTGGTTCCAGATTTATTTTGGTCCTAGTTGACTATGCTTCAAAGTGGCCGAGTACAAGCTTGTCAAAGAAGCGGACACTAAGAGTGTTGTTGATTTTTTGAGCGATGTCTGGTCTAGGGAAGGGTTTCCAGAAATACTTGTTTCTGATCATGGGAAACAGTTCGTTAGTAAAGATTTTGAGTCCTTCTTGTCTGTTTCTGGTGAAAAACATGTGAAAAGTTCCCTTTATCATCCCCAAGGGAATGGACTTGTAGAAAGAATGAACCGTGTGATTGGAGACTGTGTTAAATGGGCTAAAGCCAGCAACCATTGTATTGTTAAAGCTCTTAACAGCATGATATGGTTTTATAGGACCACTCCCCATTCATCCACCAAAGTGTCTCCTTTTGAATTGATGAGGGGTAGAAAGGCCAACACGTCTTTCCGTCCAGGGTGGATGTCAAAATGGGTTAATGCAGAGTCAGATGTCTTGAAATTGATGTCTATTATTCTGGGGGAGGCAAAGATGGCCGCCGAGAGGTTGTAGTGGCAGTTGCAGCCTTGAGCTCCCCTTCCCTGGAGAGCTAAAATGAACAGATAACGCGGATGGTCATGTTATTCTGCACATATCCGGTACATTTGACCATACTGTTGGCGGATTGGCAAGTATCAGGCGATCTCAAACAACAGCAAGATCCACCACGCACCCCGAGCTGGGGGGAAATACAGAGGCGCAGGAGCGCTGTCTGCATCACCCGATCATCACACATAAACCGCAGAAGCATCGGAAACGGCAAGCAGCTGATAGCGCTTAAACACCACACTGTAGCGCTTGCGATCAGGATGGCCCCCCGGACCTGTAAGCAGAAGGATCCCAAAAGTCAGAAGGATCTGAAAGATAACCCTAGGGAGCCATTGAAACTGCAGGGATCCGCATCGGGACGTGGCATCGGCCAGCAGCAGCGGCGTGCACCGCAGAAGCTAGTGGAAGCCGGGTTGAATACCTCGCAGCGAAACAGCGGTGACCTCGGTCCCGCTAACAATGCTCGGACTAGTATCTCTCTGAGACAACCAACACTGGCAGAGCACTTCACACACGCCGCGAGCCTTACCGGTGAAACCTTAACGCTGCTGGAGGGAAGTCAGGCACCAGCTACGGCAATAACGGAGGACGTGTTGACAGAGCCGTTGACAGAGCCGTCAGCTGCTCTCACACTGACGGCGAATGTGGTAACGCTGCAAGCACTCCCTGGGTCAGCCTGCAGGGGTGAGAAGCCGAACGAAGAGATCACGATCTTGCCTGACAGCGGAGCACAGCGATTCCCACAGGTAACGACACAGACCGGTAGCGATGAAGCCAAAACGATAATTAAATCTATCCCTTTTCCCCACGTTCTTGAATTTGCTGGGCCTGCTGCGAGTCATCAAAGTGAAATAATAGACACTGGCTCATGTATTGGTCAATCGAACGGTTATGAACAAATTCAAGTTAGTTACACGGGGGTGGAGAGGCGAAAAAGACTACTGGTTCGCCAGATGGAGAGTGTTTTTTTTCTTTAAATGATGACTCTGATATCCCTCACACAAGTGAAGACAATTTTACGGATGATACAGATTCGGGAGAGACCTCCTCGGGGCAGAAGGCATCAAGGGCATCAAGGGCATCAAGGGCAACAGTGGCAAGAGTCAGGTTAAGAACAAAGTCCAAAGGTAAAGGGAGTCCGACAGCCCCCGAGGGTGCAGCAGCAGCTCGTAGACTCACCTGGGATTATTCAGCCTCCTCCCAACTATATCCTGAAGATGGTACGACACCCAACCCTAACTCTAACGAGGATACCGGTCTGAAGGCAACCACTACAGCTCCTGCCACTAGCCCTACGTCAGCTCCTACGATAGAACTGATATACACTACATTAAAGCAAATGCAGGGAGAAGTTAGATCAGAGTCTCGCAGGGCGCAAATGGCGACAAAGAAACTGCAAGGCTCACTCCGGAAAATAAATAAACTCTACGAAGGCCTAGAGAGCAGGGTTACCCAGGTGGAGGATCGGACTGGGAGGCTGGAGGATCAGGTCAATGAATGGCAGACTTTCAAGAATACACAAGAAAAGATCTCCGAAGACCTGCTATGGAAGATTGAGGACTTCGAAAATAGACAGAGAAGAAATAATGTTAGACTTTTGGGCTTGGTCGAAAACGTTGAGGGGAGGGATGCAAGAACATTTGTGGTTGCCCTTTTGAAGGGGGCATTTCCGGATCTTGCAAAGTGGAATTGGGACGCGGAGGTCCAGCGAGCACATCGGTTCCCATTGACCCAAAAGATAAGAGGGGCAGAGGATCAGGGGGGGTACCCAAGGGCTATGCTTGTGTATATCGGTAACTACCTCCTTAGGCAAGCTATTATGGATAAGGCGAAGCCAGAGGCCAAACGCACGTTTGATGGGAATACATTCTTTGCCCGCCCCGATTTTTGCCACGCCACTGTTGAGCGGAGGTGGCGTCTCAGGCAAATGATAAGATCGTTTCAGGAGGCAAAAAGTGAGGCTTATCTGCTATACCCTGCCCGCCTAAAGGTTATCACCAACGGCCAAGTCCGCATGTTTTTCTCTGAGATCAAAGCGCAAATCTATCTAACGGAACTTTTACCTAAGAAAGGAGCAGATGGCACTTCTTGAGCTGTCATCAAATATTTGAAACTGACTTCCTAATAATGTTGTCACAAAGGGGGTGTTAATTTTGGGTGGTATTCTCTTTTCTATGGTTGGTATGAATTGTGGTTCTAACGGTGGGGGGGTATGTAAGGTAGTTTAGGTTAATTTACACTGACTGGCGCTCTAATACTAATACATGTCCTGATCACTCTCGAATGGGAATTATGGTTGTTTTGCTAGAGTAATGTCTGATAAGAAATAGGTAGGCTAGGATCGTTTTAAATTATAGATATGGCCTATATATGGATTAGTATTATGATAAATGAATAGTATGTGCAATATGACATATGAAAAGGCAGGGAAGGGGCGGCTGCAGCTGCGCTGCCCTCTTCGGATCTCTGCTGCCACACATAGGTCATTCGTGACCTATTTGCCAACAAGAAGGGTGGGGGGTGGGGGGTGGGTTTGGGCAGGGGGGGAGTGGTAGGGACAGTCACGGAGGGGGGGTTTAACACAGCACAGCAGAATGGTTAGGGGATACAAGGAACAGTGTAATGGATACACGAGGATGGAATTTACAAAATTGGGAGAAAGAGTCGGCAAGATGATCGGAGAGGGTACTGTATGGGGTCTCAGCCCAAACCGGATAAATGGAGTTGAGAATAGCTACAATGAATGTGAATGGACTGAATGATCCAGGCAAGAGACAACGAGTCGCATTAATGTTACGAACAATGCGGCTTGACATTCTATGTGTGCAAGAAACACACATAGAGGGGATCAAAGGCAGGCTCCTGGAGCAGCTAGGTTTTCGTCTTTTGGCATGTACTAGGCAGGGGACCAAAACCCGTGGGGTGGCTATCCTGACGAAAAGAAAGGATATAACAGTAAGACGGAAACTTGAGGATAAATGGGGCAGATGGGTATTAGTAGAGTGTGGGATGCCGGCTGAGATTTTTACTATATGTTCGATATATGGGTCCACGGAAGAGGACCCTGATATCTTTGAGTTCCTGGATACAGAGCTGGCCTCATGGTCTCCCTTGGTTATCATGTGGGGTGACTTTAACATTAACGGCTTGGGAGGATTGTGGGATGAAGGAGGAGATAGGTATCAGGGCCGGAAGAAAAAAGTATTTAGAACACTTTCTAGCCTGGTACGCAATAATGCATTGGTTGATATCTGGGATACATTGAAGCCGGATGATCCTGGTAGTACATTTTATTCAGCCCCACATAAATTAGTAGTCAGGTTGGACTACTTTCTTGCTTCTAAGTTTTTAGTTTCTCGATGCAGGATAGAAAAACTCCCCAGGGTAATGTCAGATCACAGCCCTTTAGTTTTAACATTAGATATGGCTGGGTTGGGAAGGCCTGTGAGATGTTGGACATTTGAGAGGGGACTTCTGAAGGACAACACATATATAAAATATATGAGAGAATGGATGATTGAATTTTGGGAGATCAATAGAGGTACCGCCAGTGTGGGGATAGTATGGGATACCTTTAAAGCAGGAGTAAGAGGGGAAACTTTAAGTTATTGTCTGCATAGACAGAAACAAGACCGATTGCTGGATTCTATAAAAAGTAATAAAGTAAGAGAGGTATAGGAGGAGCTTTGCCAGGCAATTACCTTTGGGGTAGACCTAGATGGTATTTTACTTAGATTGGCCCTCGCTAAAGCAGATGCACAGGACCGATTGGCAGCCAAAGCGGCCACGACCTTTCTGGTTAAAAGGGAGCAGTGTCACGAACTCAGCGAAAGGGTAGGGCACACCTTGGCGATACGTATAAGGCAAAAGGAGGCAGCTGCAGAGATCAGGGAGATTGAAGATGGAAATGGGGAACTGATTAATGATACAGTGGGGATCCAGGAGGCCTTTAGGAGTTACTACAGCAAATTGTACTATGAAGATCAGGATAAGGACCCCTTGGATATTCAAAGTTATTTAGACGAGATTATCATAGATCCGGTCGATGTAACTGACAGAGAGGCATTAGATGCCCCATTTACGTCTGAGGAGATCTCTGAGGCTTTATTCAGTCTTCCATCGGGCAAAGCGGCTAGCCCCGATCAAATACCCTTAGAATTTATTGATGCCATAGGGTCTCAACTTATTGAGATGATTAAGTAAGTACAGACCGGGGGCTGGGCTCCAAATTCTTGGGCGGGGGCAGACATTGTGGTCTTTCTTAAAAAGGGGAAAGCCCCTAGGCAGCCCGGGTCTTATAGACCCATCACACTGATGAATGGGGACGCAAAGATCTTTTCTAAGATTCTGGCTTCTAGGTTAGGAAAGATAATTTCCAGAATGGTTAGTCTGACTCAACACGGTTTTATTCCCGGGTGGGGGACGATACAACATATCCGTCAGGTCATAACGCTCTTCGATGCCGCGGCAGCCTCAGGAGACCCCATGGCGGTGCTATTTATAGATGCAGAAAAGGCCTTTGATCGGGTCTCCTGGGGCTACCTCTGGGCTGCTATGAGACGGTATGGTTTAGGGGAGGGGTTTATAAGAGCGGTACAGGTTATGTATGACTCTCCATCAGCTCGACTGAAGATTAATGGAGGATATACGGCCTTATTAGATATTAAGCGTGGCACCCGACAGGGTTGCCCTTGCTCTCCATTGCTCTTCGCAATTTATATTGATCCTCTTATTCGGAAGATGGAGGCAAACGAGTACATTCCCCCTATGCACTTGAATGTAAAACCTTAGCATACGCAGACGACATCGCGTTAGTCACCCCAAACCCGGCTATGGCTTTGAGAGCAATGGAGACAGAAGCGCAGAATTTCGGTCGGGTGTCAGGTTACGCTCTGAACAAACAAAAAACCCAAATAGTTAAGAACACGGTGGCAGTTTGTGCAGACACTCGAGTTACTGACTCTGCGGTGTATTTAGGGATAGAAATTACAGCTGATCTGGGGAACATAGTGGAGAAAAATATGACACCAATAATCAACAAAGCCAGGAAAGACTTTGATAGGGTACACAATCTCCATTTATCATTAGTAGGGCGATGTAATGTTGTAAAAATGGTTTTTCTCCCAAAAATTCTTTATCTATTCAGGGCTATCCCACTAGAGGTCGAGAAAAAGTGGTTTAGTGCATTAGAGAACTTAGTGAACAAATTTATCTGGGCTCACGGGAAAACTAGAAGGGCAGCAAGGTTCATGTCATTACCAAGGGAACGAGGTGGTTGGGCCATTCCGGATTTTAAACTATATTACTGGGCCACTGCCTTCCAACACATGCGGGGATTACTGGGAGGAGAGGGCATAGCGGAAGGGCCTGGGGACGGCTCAATGAATCTGTATACATATCTTATTGGAGAAAATGCTCAGAGCTGTTTGGTGAAATTTACTGACCCAAATTATTTCAAAAGAACACGTTTCAAGACACTACAAGCAGCATATAAAATTTGGGGAATATTCCGTAAAAAAATTGGTCTGGGCCGTTTGAATGCCTACACGAGATTATATAAAAACCCGACATTACCAGGGGACATATTTGCAGACTCAACGATGGCAGAGTGGGAAAGATCGGGGATACAGAGGGTGGGGGATCTAATGGGACCTAGTGGTATAGCACAATTTGCCGATTTGCAGAAGACCTATGATATAGGTCGCAGCAATTTTTTTAAGTACCTACAAATTCGTAGCTTTTTTAGTAGTAAGACAGGGGGAGTGCTGAATTTAAGGATAATAAAATTATTGACATCATTAGGGCAGGGGAAGACTGCACTATACGGAGGTTATACACGGAGTTATCTTCCCTGAAATCGGATGATCTTGAGAAACACGGTGGAAAATGGGCAGTTAAACTTGATATAGAGCAATCCATGGTAATGGACTCTCTAGAAATGGGTCAAACACTACTATGCTCAGCCGCCTTACAAGCTCAGCATTACAAGACTGTATTCTCTCTGTATCACACACCGGCAAGGATTGCGCAGTGGGGGGGACAATCAGGAATTAGATGTCCACGGTGTAATAGTCTAGAAGCTGAGATTGTACATATGTTTGCAACCTGTCCCCAGTTGCAAAAATTAAGGAATGATATTTCAGAGTTTCTGGGTATCCATCTGGGTATCAATGTCTCCCTGACGCCATCGTTGATTTTGCTGGGAGTTATAAATGGGGATAGGCTCAATACGAATGGGAGTTTCATGTTTGTTGCAATGTCGGTGTTGAGAATTTGTATAGCAACAGCTTGGCTTGATAGAGATCCTCCAGTGTTTCAACAGTGGCTTAACAGATTGCTATCTACCTTTAATTTGAAAAAAAATATATACGAAAGAAAGGGGAAAAAGGGCAGGCAACGTGGTAGACGTATCTGGGGCCCTATATATAGACTGAAGGATAACGCTTAGTAGAGTAAGTTTCATTGTAGGTGCCCTCCCTCTGGTTTATTTTGGGTTTTTCTGTTAATTAGCTAAATTGATGTATGTCGCTGCAATATGAGTTTATGATAACAGTATTGTAAAGTATATTTTGAATTAAGCTAAACCCTGCTTTTTATAATAATGTGATTTACCTGCTGTGCTGTGAAAAAAACTTAATTAAAAAAAAAAGAATTGATGTCTATTGTGAAAGGGAATGTTGCTTCTACTCAAGCTAAGCAGAAAGCTTGTTTTGACTCCAAGAGAGGTTCTAAGACTTCCATCCTTAAGGTTGGGGATACTGTTAAAATCAAGAAATCCTTTCATGTTAATAAGGGTGAAAGCAAATTTGGTCCACCAGTCAAAGTGGTTAAGTTGGTGGGCAATGCTGTTCAGGTCGAAGGGGGGTTTTGGTGGAACCTCAACAAAGTTGCAAAAGTTCAATCTTCGGTTCCGTGTTTGCCCTCCATGCAAGGAAGGTACTCTCCTGTTAGTGCTGAATCAGTCCAAGGTAATGCCAGAAAGAGTGCCCGGGTCATTGTTAAACCTGCAAGGTATAGAGTTTAGTTTTCTTTGTCAAACTTGTTATATACATTTATTATCTTTGTTAAATCCGTATGGTACAGAGTTTATTATTATTTTTTTTGTTAGAAGAAGGGAAGGTAATGTAGTAATCGGTTTTATGATTTTCTCATGCATTGGTTACTCTGTTGTACACACCGTTTATAACATGGTTTAGCCTGTCAATGTATTGTCTTAGTTCCTTTAGAATGTTCTTGTGCTGCCTAGTAATACTAGAATGTTTGCTATGTATTCTTGAGTTGGTGTCTGTTGGAGCTGGCTGCCCTTAAGCTGGCTCCTCATCCATGTAACCTTACTAATAAATATACTCAAGACATCACCAGCTTCCTGGGTCATTACTACAGTTTCCCTAATGGCAGAACTAGCAGCAGTCACACTATTGAGAAGACTACCTTCCTCCAACCTGTGACTGAAGCAGGCATGGGTGAGTTGTGCTGACAATTTGGGCAGGTGTTCCTAACTGCCCACCTCTAAATCAGGCCTTTAGGGAGTAATCTGAAGTTCAGCGGGCAAGCCACCGTATGGTTGGTGAACACCAGATACCACCTCAGCAAACACATCCTCTGCCAGCCCCCCCAAACAGAAACTTGTCCAGAAATGTGTCCACTTATTTAGCAGAGTCAATGGGAGGATACAACTTTGGGGGAAAAAGGAGAGTGGTGCCATACTATATAGTACATATACAGATACACAAAGTACAAAATGCAATTTATTAACATTGTTGTATGGGGAAGGAGTCAAAACCTCTGAGAGACAACGCCTCAAGTGGGACATGATGCTTCTCTCTGGAATGATAATAAGTGGCACACAACACTCAGAGCATTTGCACCCTGAATAAAGGTTCCCATTCCCCTTGACCAATCTGCACTAAGCTTGGGGAGAGCTAAGATCAGCAGACCATCTAAGAGTGTACTGAATTTGGAGCACATTGGTCAAACAGCTCCAAAGGTGTAAAGGGAGAGTAGGAATCCCATAACAAGTGACGTTGTGTGAATAGAATGGGATTTTCAATAGTAAAGTTTCTTTGCACGCAACTCCAAAAACACTGAATGAATGTTTGTCATATTTTTGTGGCACACTGGCCTTTCTGTTTTTCAGTGAGTTTTTTTGGTTTGGTGAAAATCATCCTTTCAGCTGTTTTAGAGACATAAGACAAAATGTGAGTGCCCAATGCACATAAGTATGAATATGTTTTGAAATAGTTCCCAATCTAGAATACCTGGGACAAAATGGCACAGTGTACATGTGCACAGAACACTCAGAAGGAAAAAAGAAAGAAAGCAGCATAGCAGGAGAGACACTGCTACATTAGTTATAAGCGAGCATGTAAACCTGCCAGCTTATGGATTTCTCACCTAGGTCCGTTTGGCATGCCAGAAGTGATTAAAATAATCAACAAGGCCATTAGCCTCCAGGCACCCTGGCCTGGCCAGTACTAAGGTTGTTTTACACCTAGCCTCCAACCACCATGCAATGGCCATATTAGGGGCGCTATACACTTTTCCACTCCCACGCCTTGCACAAGGGCAGGGGGAAGTAATTATTTACCTCTTCAACCTGCCTAAAGGCCAGGGAGGAGTGAAGCATGCCCATGTTTTCCCACCTTGCTCACCTTCCACCAGATACTTTATATTACTCAGGTGTGTGCACCTATCCTTGCCCCATTGTGTTGGTAAAATGTGGTAAGGCATTACTCTCCCTTCACTACCCCTTCTTGCCTAAGGGCATTAGGTGGGGATAGCTGGCATAGGATCTGTAGGCTTTTACCACAACCCTACTCTACTTGCCCAAGTGTGGGGGAGGAAAGGCCTCCACCTCCACACCTTGCTCAAGGGGGGTGAGAGAATTACCCACTCCCCCTCACGTTTCCAAAATGTGTGGAATGTCCGCTTAACCTCTCCTCTCTACCTGACAAATGCAAGGGGGAACAACCTCCTCACATTCAGGGCAAGTGAGACTTTTTTTTCAAAACCCTGCTAGTAGCTGTCCTGTTCCACTGTAGACCACACAATGTTGCAGGCCACTGTGGAGCTGGCGTTACTGCTTTTGAAGAAAACATGCTTTCATGACCTTTGTTAGCCTCAATATGTTTTCATGTGCCATTGTTAAAGCTTTTTCTAAATATGCACTTTTGGGTGACAAATATATTTTTAATACTAATGATGTCTGTAATGAATATAGTCATGTTAGAAGTGTATTTATTAACATAGTTTAGTTATGCCACATTTATTGTGGTGTTCTGTTCATCTTGCTCCTGCTCATTACCCCTGCAAATCAATGCCCCCCTGCCTTTCTACTCTCCCCCAGAGTTTGTACGGTGCACAGAGCACTGTGACTCAATTGGTTATTTTCTTTAGAGCGCATGCATTGTGAATGTAACTTTCTTCGTGTACCTAATGTAACATTCTGAAGGACACTTCCGCTGGAAGTTCAGATGTAGGCTTGGTGTATGAGTCTTTGTTTGAAAATGTTTCATATTGTGTTGTACATCTCCGGAGTGAGCTGTTGCTGTGGAAGATTTGCTCTGCCTTAGAAATGTGTTAGTGTTATAATAATTGTTGTGATGATCATCATTTTGATTTGCTCAATATGTTTTATCACTAGTCATGCCATGCTGAATTTGCAGTTTATGGTTATTACCTTTCTGTAAAATGTGTATAATAACCACTTAGTTTTAGGCGTGAGCTAAAGACTTTTCCTGTTCTTGTAGGGATACTGTCAATTTATTGAGAGGCTTCCTATTCTATTACAGATCCTGTTTTAATGACTTTTTATTGCTTAACGGGACTTTTAAAATTTCTCAAATGTATCTGTATCTGAGCCTTCAAGGCATATATTTTTGCATTTCTCTGTATTGCTTCTTCGGAGATTTTGTAATAAAACCCTTTAACTTTTCATTGATCTAGAACTCCGTTATTGAGTGGTCCCAGTCACTATTTTTATTCCTTGCTAATTTATTGGGACTAATGTGGAGAAGAGTGGTGTATCTTATCACAAGGTAAAGGGTGCAGGAGCTGAGCTGCCATAGGTAAATTTCCATGTGATCAAAATATTGGGGTGCAGTAAAATATTTGGGTTCGGCTCCCACACTATCTAATTTTCTTTATGAGCCAGAGCTCAATGACTTCACCACCTGCTTGTTTTAGAAGAGGAACCAAAAGAAAGACTCCTTTTTGACTGAGGAAAATATATAACTGATCAATACTCTTGAGGGTTGATCCAAATGTGAATGTAATAAACGGCTGAAGCGAGCTGAGTAAAATAACCCAGTGTCTGAAGGAGGCAGCCCGAAAAAACATTCACTCTACACATGGGGTATTTTGTTTCACTAGACCTAAAAATGTGTCTATATGACCTTTTGTAGCATAGTCCGTAGCTTTGTACAGCATGTCTTGTTGAAATGCGTCTCTCTTTCCAACTAAGGGGCCAAAGTCGGAATCTCCTAGACCGTTTCGGAACCCTTCCGGCCGACTCGGTCGGTTTACAATCCGACCGACCGATTACGATTTTTGCGGTCGGTTTGTAAACCGTACGGTCTTTCCGAATCGGTTCCGACCGGCTCTCAGAGAATTTGTGTTGGTCAGACCCGCATCGTACAGCTTTACGCACTGCGTTTCCAACAGAGCGATTACGATGTTGGTTTCCAACAGCCTTTCCGAATCTGTCTGTCGGACACAAAAAGGCTGTTGGAAAGTGACTTTTGGGACCCCTAGCAGGGCCCCCTTCATCATGCGGCCTCCAGTTGGGGGCCGAGGGGGTACCAAGGGACCCCCCTACAAAACCCTGCACTGTGTGGCAGGCACCATGGGGTGCCTGCGACAGGGTGCAGAGTTTTCTGCACACCCCCATTTCACCATAGGAGCCTGTGTTGTTGGGCGGAACACAGGCTCCCATAGGAGTCAATGAGAATCCATCCGAACAGTGTTCGGTTGCATCGTAATCGGTCGAGAGGAACCGCTGATGGCGAGTCGGTCATTCCCGATTCCAAGTCGGTTTCGGGAGGAGGAAACTACGACCGACATCGTAATGAGGCCCTTAATAAATAAAATCAATAAATGGAGCAGGGCCGTCAGCCGATTGGCGTGATGAGTGTAATCCTTAGGATCTGCTGTTGCCAGTCTATTCTTGCCTGATATATGGATTATCCTTGCTCCCCTACTGCTTTTGCAGGCAGTACTGGGCAAGGGAAAACACTATGATACACAGAGGCAGTGTGGGTCAGGAAAGACTCCATCCCTCAAGCTGTATAGAGACCTAAGCACAACTTACGTCCCCTTATTCATTCATGATAGCCGATGTTCCACATGAAGGCACTGTGCCTGCAGCAGAAAACAACCTGGGAGACCATGTAGGCAATCTGATTCGCAGGTGGTAGTGGATGACACTGTTGGCATTGCTACAGCATAAGACCCCAAGGTGGCAATGCTGTCTGAGCCATTGGTCACCCCCATGACGGCAGGCAGCATCATACGAAAGGGACTAAAGACTGAGAGCATGATGTAGATAATATGACTTAATGTTAATCGAGACCCAGCTCCTTTCAAGTGTAGCTACTGCACTGATATGTATCCCTTGACAAGAGGGGTGAGACTCCAGACAACATGGCGTGAGTAGAGGGGATGATGTCTGAGAGCATTGTACTAGTTGGAATCCCCCTCCACTCTTTTTTGAATGTATCTTGACTTGACTGTTTATTGCTTTATGTTCTTGTTGATTAAGATGTTTGACCATTCTGTGGAGTAGGTAGTGGTTGTGGGCGTTTTTTTGGGGATCTGGGAATTGTAGAGCTTTTCCATCATGCCCGTGTGCTGGTTGGTCTTGTAACTCCGGATGATCTTCAAGGTTCATAGATGTGGAGTTAACAGGTAGATTACTAGTCCTAATTCATACAGGTTAATAGTAGTACATCTTCACTTTCATATATATATTTACCTTAAAGCTATAGATGAAGTTTATAAACTGCGCTCTATATTGCTGCAGTTCGATTTTTTGCCAACCGATATTTTGTGATATACAGCCGTATGCAAGTATCGGCTCTACAGGATGTCGCTGTTGTAGAAATGCTGGGACAGTCCCTTGTTCATTACTTCAAAAAGAATGGGTGCACTATTTGGAATACATGCATTAAATGGGGGGTGTTTAAATGAGTCCTGGAGATCTGCAGAAATGTTCCAGAGAGGATTGGGGTGTTCTTTTGACAGACCTGATTAGCTTATAGGATGATTGGATGACCCTGAAATTAGGTTTGCTTGACTACAAGGAACAAACTGCTTCTGCCTTAAATACAGCTCTTTCAATGCTGGCATCAATGGGAAGGGCTGGGAGATCATTATATTATCACATTAAAAAAATTACATTCACTACAGCGACCTACCCACTAGATCTCAAAGTGAGTATATTGTAAATAGATGAGGAATTAGGAATAGCAAAATGTACACTTACCTCGATCATGTAGAGGTAAGCAGTGTAGCTTTTTTGTACTTCGATATTAACAGTCAAGATACAGTGTCACATAGTCAGGGCAGGGGACAAGGTAGGCTGCTACTATCTTGCTTGACCGGGATCAACCTACACAGACAGGATTTGATGTCACAGACAGGATAGAATTGGTTACACAATACATCTGGCAGAGATTAACTTATCTTTGTAGATATTCACACCTGCATTCATAGACCCGGGGTTCACCTATAGAATTTCCTGTCCAGTGCCTGACCTCCCTAGGCTTACTCCTACACAGAGTTGCTGAAAGCCGCGATTTCCTCATCAGACATTAAGGACACAATAAAGTTGATGGCTTTGTGAAAAACATCTGCTTCTGATCAACCAGCTGCGAATTTGTACAGTAGTTTTACAGTTTTACACATCTCCAAACTTGTGGACCTAAATAGCTTTGCCCAAGAGAATGGAAGACTTCTCCTGATGGTAAGAAAAGAACATCCGACTGCCCCTTTACAAGAAAATCCTTGAGAAAGATGTAGTGGCCAGGATAATGACAATGGTGATGTCATTCGTGCACCAGACCAGAACAGTTTTGTGCCAGTCCATATTACCTCCACAAATCTGCACGGTTGTTCCATCTTATGGCAGGTATACCCTCTGAGGGTCAGTTATCATTAGTAGTTTCTATGGATATGATATAGGCATTTGATACACTATATTGGGGCTACCTATATGCTGTACTAAGGGCAATAAGCTGACCTGAAATGATCAGCTGGATCACCATACGTTTAATGATTCAGTGGCAAATATCCACACGGATAAGGTAATTTTGTCTCACTTTCCAGTTAAGAGAGGCACCAGGCAGAGTTGCCTCCTGTCACCACTGCTTTTTGCATTGAAATGAAATGAAAAAGAAATTTATAAAGCGCAAAACATTCACCCGAAGGTGTCAAGGCGCTAGCTCATCAGACAAGAGATACCGGACAGTTTTAAAACCACATCAGAGATTAAAAAGCCACGTTTTTAAAGCCTTCCTGAAGGCCAACAGATGTGTTTCCTCTTTTAACCTCAGTGGAAGCGAGTTCCAAAGTTTGGTCGTACCGACCAGAAAGCTTTTTCCACCCCAGGAACACTTTTTGAACCTGGGGACTACCAGGTTATGGGCGTGAGCTGAGCGAAGATGGTGGGCCGGAATGTATGGCTGCAAATTCTGTTTAAAGAAGGCAGGTCCTATGTCATGAATGGCTTTAAAAGCTATACAAAGAGCCTTAAACTCGATCCGTCTCGTCACCGGTAACCAGTGTAACTCTTTAAGCGCCGAAGAGGCAGATTTATGTTTTGGAATGTTCAGCAATAAACGTGCTGCAGCGTTTTGCACAATCTGCAACTTGGTCAGACATTTCTTACGAAGGTTAATGAAAAGGCCGTTACAGTAGTCGGCTCTAGATAAAACAAGAGCCGAGACCACTAACTTCCGCAGATCAACCGGAATAAATGGAAGAATCCTTCTAAGTAATTTTAGTGTATAGAAGGATATAGATGTAACCTGGTTTACGTGGCCTTCAAAGGAAAGCATGGTGTCAAACATGACTCCTAAGTTCTTTACCTTATTCGTAGGATTAGGTAGCGAGCCCAACTCCGAAGGCCACAAAGCAGGGGACCAGAAATTAGTGTGGCTGCCAAAGAGTAGAACTTCGGTCTTACTAGAATTCAATTTCAGACAATTAGTGGCCATCCAGTCCCCCACTTGACGAAGACAGGTATGGAACTGTGCCGCTGTGTCTGATGGTGAACCTGTCACTAAAACCACAATCTGGGTATCATCGGCATAGGAAATAGCAGAGAAACCCAGAGATCTGATTAGTCTCGCCAGCGGGGCGACATAAATATTAAAAAGAGTGGGGCTCAGCGAAGAGCCCTGTGGTACTCCACAGGGCAATGTGAAGTTTGGTGACTTGAATTGTGAGAGAGCCACAAACTGTTCCCGGTCCGACAGGAATGACTTGAATAAAGTGAAAGCTTTCCCTTTAATGCCAATCCTATCCAGGACTTCCAATAACTTTTGATGATTCACAGTATCGAATGTGGCAGAGAGGTCAAGCAGCACAAGTGCTGCATTGCCTCCTGCATCGACTTTCTGCCTAATCAGTTCGGACGCTGAAATCAGTGCCAATTCGGTACTATGGTGCTTTCTAAAGCCAAACTGAGTGGTGTCCAGAAAGGTGTGCTTCTCAATGTAGTCTGATATAACACCATTCATGGCTTTTTCAACCATTTTTGTGGGCAGGGGGAGTCTGGAGATTGGGCAGTAATTACCACGGATCCACCCCATCTAAGTTTGCTTTCTTTAGGAGAGGGAGAACAGACGCCAGTTTCCAGTTGGTAGGGAATATACCAGAGGAAAACATTTGATTGAAAATAGGAGCCAGATGAGAAGCAAATACTTCTGGTAGAAGATGGAAGATTTTGGGGGGACATGGATCCAGTGGGGAGCCAGATTTGGTAGACAACAGGAGATTAATGACCTCATCAGAGGTCAGCGAAGGAAAAGAGAGTAGTTCAGGAGGGTCACTGATGTCTAAGGTGGCTGGTGGAATTTCCCTTTCCTCACTAGAAATAACTGCAGTCCCCGAAGAGGGCGGCGTCCCTTGGGAAAAACACAGGGAAAAGCCACTATAAACTGCATTGACTTTATCTTGAAAGAACGTGGCCAGTGAGTTACAAAAAAACTGATTTATTGGTGAGTCTATCACTTCAGGGTATTTGGCTAGCTTTTTCACTGTGGAAAAAAGTTCTTTTGAGGAGTTTTTTGCAGTTATTATAGCTGTAGTAAAATAGCGAGTTTTCTCCTCATGCACAGATTTTTTATAATCAAGCAGAGCTTGTTTATAAACAATTCTGACATTAGTATCATAACAGGATCTCCGCTACCTTTCGAGGCGGCGACATTTTTGTTTTAGAAGTCTAAGATGTTCAGAGTACCAGGGTTCAGTGTGTCTTGACCTATGGTTAATAATGGATTTAACCGGTAACACCTGATCTATTGTACTCCTGAGCCATTCCTCAAAGGCGGCGGCTTCTACATTTGGATCCTCTATAAAGTTGGGCGGATTCTGGGACAAGGAACTTTCGAGGGTATCAATTGCAATCTTGTTCCAAGGCCGAACCCTTCTAGGCTGATTGCTTTTCAATTTCTCTGCCTGAGGGTTTTGGAAGGAGAGAGAGAACATAACAGCTTTATGATCTGACCAGATGAGTGGCAGCGATGGAAGACATTGTAAAGACTTAGGGTGATTAGGATGGCGGGCGGATCGCCATCGCCGGCCCGGCGGTGGCGATCCGTCCGCCATCGCAACCCGATTTACCCCCGCCATATTATAATGGGGGGGGGGTATCACGGCAGACACAAAGTGCGTCTGCCGCTTTTCCGCTGGTCGGCAATCGTTCCGATTGCCGGCCGGGCGGACTTGGCCACTAATATGGTGGCGGTGCCTACCAGGCACCGCCATCCATATTAGGATGGGTGCGAAAACTGGCCTTTCCATGGCGGCGATGCCGCCATGGAAAGGCTGGTGGGGATTCGCTTTGGGGGCCCGTTGCGGGCCCCAGGGGGTTAGAGGGGTGGGGGGCTGCACTAGGGGGGTACCTATGGTACCCCCCTACATTGCCATGCACAAGGTGGCAGGCACCGCGCGGTGCCTGCCACATTGTGCATGGCAATGCACAACATGGCATTTCAACATTGCGGCGGGTGCTGCAGCCAGCACCACCCGCCGCAATGTTAAAATCCCAGATGCGACCGCCGCGGTGGCGGTCCCATCATCATTGGGGTGGTGAGACCGCCGCATGCCAGGCGGGCGGTCCCGTTACCGCTAGGGTGGCGGGCGGACTAAAGTCCGCCCGCCATCCTAATCACCCCCTTATTGTTTGAAAACAATCCATCCAACAAATGGCCCCCAGAATGTGTACTGCCAGACACCTGCTGGGTGAGGCCTAAGCCAATGGAACATCATGCCTGCCACATTAGGAATGAAGCATTAGCTGGAGGGCGGTATGTAGGAGACACTCGACATTCCTCTTCATACCAAGCAATGTGCTGCTGTACTTACAAGATTCCAGCAATTGATTGCTTCCCAACCATGGATTGGATTGATAACACAAAGGGCTCAGATTCAACTGGGTTAAATAACATTCCTTCCATCTGCAGCACTGAATGATGCAGATATGGCTCCTTGGTCTTTGCTTCAATGGGCAAGAGCCTCGTTTAACTACCCTAGAGCTATAATCTACCAATCGGGTGAGCACATAGTAGCTTAAAATGTGCTTTGATTGCTAACAGGTCTACAGGTGTCAGAGGCCTTTTGGGGGCAACTGTCTTTTTCCTTGATGGTTAGTGTGGCATTATCTGAAATGTCGATGCTTCTCAGTCCCCTGTACTATTTTACAAATGTCCAGCTATTTCTTCCCCAACTATTCTTTATAGAAATGCAGTCCCTGTTAACTGACCTGATATGAAATGGGGGTCGGAGAAGAGAGGTAGTAGATAGCAGATGCGCCATGCTGACCTGGTCAAAGTAGCGCCAAGAGACTCTGTAAGTGAGTGTATGCATGCTTTATAAATAACGATACATACAATAAAATAACAAAAATGAAATTATGGTTGCCATTGACTGAGGGTGGGTTGGGAGACCCAGACTATACTAGCTGCAGCCTGCACAACTCCATAGGCCAGGTGCACAATATGTGCTAGTGTAACTGAATAGCTAGAATTAACATGTGGCCATAGCCAACTAGTGTGGCCCTTTTTTGACCAGACAAGATGATTCTCTCCTAAAATTGGTGATAGTGGCAGTGTCACTACTGAAAGTGATGCCTTAAGTGATTTAATAGACTCAAAGGAACATAAGTAGATTTGGAGAATGGCATGAGTGCACTATCTTCATATAAGTCTGTTCATTCCAATGGAATAGTGCCTCACCATTGGACGCCTCACACAGGTGGTACATCTGACAGAATCCATTGCCAATTATAGTTACAAGAAGACTTAGCCAACTTCCCCAACCCTCTAGCACCCTACGTTCATCACTTAGCCAACGACCTGGCCAACTACTGTCCAATCAACCTACTACTCGCATTGGGCAAAATGTTGGTGAATGTCGTGGTAAAGCTATAGTCTGCTCTTTAATAAGAACACAATATCTGTAGAGACACACAATTTGAGGTCTGTCCCAGAAGACATTGACACAGCAGAAGTGGTCTTTGTAGTCCTCTCTGCCGAATTCGGTATGACTGTCCATATCACTGTAGCCAATCGTTTCACAGATTTAGGAATAGGAGGCACTACCCTCATCTGGCGTCCTTCTGTCTCTCACATCTTGAAGCATGACTGCAATCCGTTAAAGTGGAAAATGTTATCAGCTAAAGTGGCGTCTCCCTGGAAATTACACAGGGCTCACCATTGCGCTTTTCAGCCTACATGTTCACCCTCTACCGAACTTTATTCAATCTCTGGCTTGTAATGCTTTTTTATGTGCAGGCGACACACAGCTGATTCTATAAACAAACCTATGAGCCCCTGCATCAATATCACATTTCCACTCTACCTACAGGCAGTCCAGTAATGGAGGACCTTTAATCTTCTCTAATTGAACACCAATAAAATGTGAATCTTACTTATTGGCAGAAATAAAGAATGCTGGGACAAGTCACATTGGACTGGTAGACTTGGAACTGTACGTTCTCCAGTCACTCCGGCAAAATCCTTAGGTATCTCTTTGGACCAAAGAAGTCATGCGCATTCCTAAACATAAGCAGTTTTCAGCGCAAACTTCTATACACTGCACATAATGAAACAAGAGCATCTGCTGTTACTTCATTTGTTATGTTTATATTTGGGACTGTTCTACTATGTGAAAGCTACAATTAGTAGATAATGCCACTGCTTGTTTATCTGTCATCTAAAAAACATGCTCATGGGCCACATGTATCAACCGATTTTGCGTTTGCAAACGGGCCGTCTCGCAGAATCGGCCCATTTGCACATGCAAAAAAGGCTTTTCCTATATGTCAAACCCTATTTTGCGATTAATCGTGAAATGAGTTTGTGATTCGGTATTTTGAAGGGGCGTGTTTAGGGCCTCCCTTCCAAATACCCAATCGTAGCGGTATTTATAAATGTTTTGTGACCGTGAATGCTGAAGCAAAACATTCGCATTTTACCACCAATTTCAAGGTGGCGGTAACCCATCCGCAAATGGGAAGGGGTCCTCAAGGGACCCCTTCCCCTTTGGGAATGGTGGTGAAAACATACTACTGCCTTCTCTTAAAAAATCAAAAGAAAACCTTTAATTTTTTTTCTTTTAAATGCAACCCGTTTCCTTTAAGGAAAACAGTCTGCATAAAAAAAAAGATTGCTTTATTGAAAAGCAATCATGGACATGGTGGTCTTCTGACCCTAGCAGGCCACCATCCCCGTGATGTTAGCGATTCCTAGGGGGAACTACCTCATTAATATTAATGAGGTAAGTTGATTTGTGAACTTCTAGGAATCGCTAAATGAAACTTTTGGAGTTTCATACATTAGGACTAACGATTACCCAATTGCGATTCGCTAAATATCGCAATTAGGTAATTGCTGTTCTAAATGTTGATACATGTGGCCCACTGTCTCAGAGGTTTGGCAGAAAGTGAATATGGATTATGATAGAGCAAAGAGTTCAGTTTAAGTGCCATCTTTAAAATAAAAGCTTACTTCCAAGGGCCGGAGTCTTGCTTAGCCCAGCTGTTGCATCTTTAAACCCCCCGAGATCTCTGCTCTAAGAAGCCTTACCGTACTGCAAGTACCCTAATTTTATCTAGTGCGTGTGGGTGGTCGATCGTTCAGCTTACTTGGTTCTGGACGTTGGAACCAACTGCCCCTACATCTAAGGTAGATTGACTAGTACACTACCCTCAGAAAAGACTTTCTGTTCACAAAATTGAGTTTTTGGCTACGTCTCTTGCAATCGTCCATGTGTTCTCTAGCACCAAGAAACCATTTAGTATATGTTGTGCTTGAGAAGTAATAAAATCAATCAAAGCTTACTTGACGCTGAGATAGATGTCCTAACTGTAAGTCAAATAATGCAGACTTTTACCATTTGCTTGCAAATGCCCTGTTCTTCAAACCTACTAGATCCAGGTTGTGGACAAAATGCCTGGCCATAATTACAAAAAGGGCCTGCTCTGGTCCAAAGTGTTTATTGGGGCTTTCCTCTTCCTGAAAGGAGTGACATCAGAAAAGTACTCTTTACTTGCAAAGCATAGGATTGCATTGGAAATCATTTTGGGCGCTGAATGGTTGACAGGTATTATAAGTAAATCACAGCAGAGAGTATGGGGCTGAGATCACTTGGCACACACAATGGTTGTCCTTACTCGGTATTCGCTTGGGCTTCCCAGTTAAAGGAACTAACAAGTGAGTCTAATAAAAAAAAACACAGGAACATCTGCATTTTGTGAGGTTACTAGGTTACTGCTGCTGATAGAGCATACTTGCTCAACACTGTTTTCTCCCACTATCATGTCGGAGATAGAGGGATTACCAAAGGGCAATGGTTAGATAATTATCTTTAAGGTTTTGCAAATTTGTGCACCTATGTGACTCTGAAAATGAAGCACATAGGGCCTGATTATGATTTTTGGTGGTGCAGGGGTGGACGGCCTACCAACGCCGTGCCCCTGCACCACCAGGAGTCGCTGCCGTCTGCCCGCCTGCCAGATTACAAGTTTTTTGTAGTCTGGCGGGCAGGCGGCATGGCGGTTCCCCCTGCGGTGCCCTTTCAAAGGTGGCGGTGCCTTTGAAAAAGGCACTGCAATGGGATTGCTGCACAAGGTTTCTGCACAGCATGGACTGTAATGTCCATACCGTCCAGGAACTGGTGTGCATGCACACAGGGGGGAACATGTTGTGCTCCCCTGTGTGCATACACAGGGCACAGAGGCACAAGGGGGCCCTCTAGGGCCCCCTTTGTTTCCTCTCTGCCAGGGTTTTCATGGCAGTGGAACCGCCATGAAAACCTTGGTGGAGAGGAAACTCGTAATATGTATGGCGGGACCATGGCAGTCCCATCAAGCATATTGCGGCCTCTGACCGCCGCACCACCGCCAGGGAGTAAAGGTTCCACTAGTCTTGGACCGCCAGACTCATAATTAGGCCCATAGTGAAAATGTAAAACAAAATAAAGAATACATCATTCATGTTTATACTGAGCATTAGTGCACAGATAGATAAATCTCTAGTTTCTACAGTGAATACATTTCAGTAATGCGTTTCAATGCTTCACACACGTAAATAAATTTGAGGCACACAATGAATATAATGTCAGGTACACATAATTACACTTATGCGACACGAAAGGGTGGAGTCTAAACTATTCTGCTCCAATCCCCCCTATGATGGCGATATTAGCCATCACAATCAACATATGAATCTTATCAGATGACCGATCAAAACCTTGAGGTTTAAATAATTTTTCGACTAAAATCTTCCAAGTATTTCATGTCATCAAAGTATCTACACTGGTTCTCCTCTAGTGCCACATTCTTTCTCTTTCAACTTATTTCCCTCCTCTCCTGCTGTACTTCACCTTTTGCTTTCGTGTACTTGTACCCCTTAAAGATTACAATCAGAGATATTGCACAAAGGGCAATTATACAAGGGATCTTAAAATGGAACCAAATATTCCACTTCCCAGATTTCCAAACCATTTGGATACTGCAGCAAATCCTTTTCCAAATGCTTCCCAAGCACCTGTAGTTCCCAGTTCATTTATATCTGCCTTTAAGTCTGTAATGTTCTTAATATATTTGTATTTCTTCAATTCCTCACTCTTGCCAGGTATGTAGGTACAACATTGCTGAACCTTCAACATCTTGCAGACTCTGCCCTTCTCTGCGAGAAGGATGTCTAATGCAATACGAGTCTGCAAAACCATAGACCTTACAGCTATCATTTCAGTGTCCACAGCTAACAAAGAACTTGCAGTACTAATGGATAACTTATCAACTATGGTGGACAGCTTTCTAATTATGAAATCATTCAGGAATACTCCTACAGAAGGAATCTATGCACCAATTATGTCTCCAACTTTTTCCGTGCCACTACTACTTCGTTTACTTCTAGTATGTGAACTTCACTCAGGATTGTCTTGGTGTTCTACATGAAAAAACTACTCCTAAATAAGATGTACTACTCCAGCCTCAGGGTAATGTAAAATAAGCATGTTCTCCACAAACATAATCGACTCCAGGAATAACAGAATCCCGTCCTCCCATAAATAATGGCCCATTTCTCCCAAAGTTTCAAAAGTGTGATCACAGCGACTTTTTCCCATAAATTTAGTGTGAACTACTGATTTGCCTCTAAGTACACATAATTTCCCTTTATGTTTCCAATCTAGAGTCAGTGCTGCCATAGTTCCTCATTCTTGATGCTCTACATCTTCTTTAGCCCACTTGTTTCCGTACTTTCTGTCTTTTCCTGATTTCGATCGAGCACACATTGCTCTTCTGCTGTCTTCAACTAAATCTACAATTTTCTTTTTCAATTTTTGTCAGGACACAAGTAAGGTTGTTCCTTAGAGCATAAGCAGTATCTAATGTCATTGTGAGTTAGAAAAAACAATAAGCTGTCTTCATCTCCTTAGCATTGGGGTGATTCTTACAATGATTAAAAATGGGAACTTCTGAAAAAGCTAAATCATAACTTAAAAAATAATACTGAAAATGATCCTTTCCATACAAAAGACTCAATAAAAGGCTACAAGTAACACCACAGGTAAGAAGAACATGATGGTATGTGATGAACTCTGCAGCTGATGCGGGTAACAGTGCACAAATGTAGCAATCCCTTGGATCCATAGTGGCAATGGTTATTCAGACAGAATATGGAGTTGAAAATATCGATGTCAAGAATATCAATTTATTAGGTAAGTAATATCGATTTTTAAAATATATGTCATTAATATTGTTTGCAAAAATATAGTTTAAAATATCGTTTTTAATTATTGTTATGCATTTTAGAATACATTTTAAATGTTTATAATGTAATTTTTTGGTTTAATTATTGTTTATGTTTCTTACTATATTAGTTATAGTTTTAGTAGTTATGAAATTTAATTTAATAAAATGTTGTGTTTTTTAGTTCTGTAGCGGGTTGCGGGTTTATAGGGGTATAGGGTGGGAAGTAACTTAAATAAAATAAATGAATGAATATTTTTTATTTAATATTATTTATTTAATTTATATTTAATTATGTTAATTGTGCTATTAATTTTTTTATGTAAATATTTTACGCAGGTTGTGGGGTTTATAGGAGTAAAGGGGAGGAAGTAATTTATTTTTAATTAATTAATAATTAGTTGTTAATTAATATTATTTAATTAATTGATAATTAATTACGCTACTTGTTCAATTAAATTTGTTTTAGGTGCGGGTTGTGGGGTTTATAGGGGTAAAGGGTGAGGAATAAATTAATTTTAATTAATTAATAATTACTTGTTAAATTCTATTAATTATTTAATTGTAAATTAATTATTTTAATTGATATTAAATTTTTTTAGTTTAATTTTTTAAGCGGGTGTTGTGGGGGTTATAGAGGTAAAGGGTGGGAAGTTAATTAATTTTAATGAATTTATATATAGGGGGTCATTACGATGGCGGGCGGAAGCACAACCGCCGTGCTGGCGGATGCAAAAACCACCAGTTACCGCCGGCACGCAGCAGTCCACACGCCCGCCCAATTACGATGCGAAAAGTAGGCCAAACACCGCCGGCAAGCCAGCAACACCGTCCGCCATCAAAGTGCGCCCGTACACGTAGCGGCGCAGCCCAACTGACACACACCGTCCGACGAAAACACGTCCCGCCAGGCGTATAAATTACGATGCCGCAAACAAACGGCTCCCACGGCTAAGAGATACCGTACGACAAACCGAAGCGGTAACACGGACGCCGAGCACGGACAACGAAGAAGCGGCTCCCCGAGCATGAATCCAGCACTGCAGGCCCTCCCCATGCTCTTGCTGATGCACCACCAAGGACGCAACGTACCGCGGAGACGCAGGTAGGCACACACACAACAAGTGCACGCAAACAGCGCACACAGTGCAAGGGCGGAAAAGCGGACAACCCCCCCCAGCGCGTGTACACTACACATCCACCATTGCATCCACATATGACACACAGGCCAAATCGTAACATCGCGTAACACATGTGTACACACCACCTGGGACTAGGAACCAACGACCCCGTCACGGCCCCAAAGCGGCGATGACGCCGCCACACATGCGCACAACGCAGAGGCCAACCGCAGCGCCATGCATGCGTCACACACAGACACAGGGACACAACCAAGCAGCACACACATCAGCCCCACCCCGAACGCACATGACACGTGACAGGCCTGCCACAGACATGTCCCCAACGCCCAATTCACGGACAACACCCAACGCCACACAACCGACGCACACATGTCAGTGAAGTCACGCAACAGCAGGACACACCCCAGTGTAACAAACATGGCGAAGCACACAGCGGCGGCAACACCAACTAGGAGAAGCAGGGCCCCTTCGGGAAGAGGAACGCCAGTACCACACTGAAACACCCATACCACCCTGCACATATGAACAAGACATATAAAACGGAACACCAAAGAGCCCGGGGACCGACAACAGGTGGCCCAAGAATAACATTCACACACAAGGCCCAACGCAGAGCGGAAAGGCAGCCTGCCGCCCACACAAGGGAGAGCAGACAGCACTGAATGACCTTCCATTCCAACTCCGAAACCACAGCCCTACGAAAGAAGCCGGTGAATACAGCCATTGTCCAAGAAAAGACCAACACAGGCATGCCGAGGAGACCGACCACAGGGCAGATAGCGCATATCACAGAAGCACACAACGGACGGGGAAGAAAGAAGAAAACACTCCCCCATGTCGGCCACATGCAAGTTAATTGGAAGGAGTCACACATCACTGACCTTGAACTGTCTGAGAAGCATGTGGGATGAGGGCCCGTGTCCTCCAAACAAGCCAACAGAACACAAGTCCTGTCTCCCTACGACTACACAGAGCTCACAGCAACCTCGGAGCGTGCACATTGCAGACTGCACACACAGCCGGAGCACGCCACCACAACGCACCGCTGCGAAATGGCAACCGCAACACACCTACCCAACTACGCCGGACAGCTCAAGCTGTACAAAACCAACCTGATACATATATTGGGATGCGATCTCCTGTCCCTGCTGAACGTAAGTTACCGACTGACTTACCGCATCACATTGTTCAGCTGCGTCATGCCCGTCTTCTACTGTCGGAGGTGTCCCTACCAGCATCCCGTGGAGATATGCCTCTCCAACCCGGCATGTCTAAAGGCGGACCTGCTACCACTACTCCTCCCTCTGGACGCACACGACAGGGCCTGCTCTGCCTATGGGGGCATGGCGTATGTGGCCAACATCGCACCCGCACTGAAATGGGACCACTGTGCCTCCACACGACGGATCATCGAGAACAGCTACATCGAATGTCACCCAGCATGCCCCATCATGGTCCTCCAAGGGACAACTTACGAACAACACCTTGACAGCCACCATCCGCTACATTGGCTGGCAAACATGTACACCACCAATGACATGGAAGCCCTGCTGGACGGCATCGCATACCTGACAACCTGTAAATTCGTCGGACCACAACGCAGGTTCCCCGATTGACCTATGATGTCCAACCCCGCACCCATGCTTAGCTTCCGCACGGACTGGCCAGTCACCACCACAACAGCCATACCAAACGACCGGCAACTGTTACCACACCATCAACGACATCGCCATGACATCGGATATGACCGGGACATGCACACTGTTCCCCATCACATCCAGGAACACCGCATGCATCGTGGGAGGCAGTGGCATGGGCTCTGTGTATCGCACCCACATGGACGGAACTGCACGAACAACCAGGACACGACATGGATCCAGCGCCCATGGACACACACACCGCTCAGTGGACATGAATAGGTCGCCTGGAGTCTGTGGGTGCTGCACCCCTCCCACCCCCGCCCCGGGAATCCCATACCAGGACCTTTGCATGGACGACAAGTGCATACAACAACAACACGACCCCAGTGACTGTGACATGTCCAGTAACCACCACATTGCAACAACAAGTGGCACGCCGCTGCATGCACGCAAGCACATGCCCTGATGTCATCTCACATGCACGCGTGCATGAGGAACAACCGCAGCAAACCTGTCACATGGAACTGAGATGGACTGTGCCAATGATGCCAAGCGGTCTGGTAGGCTACATGTATACCGTCTGTGTCAAAGTCCGCAGCTCCGCAGCTATACGTAAATGTACATTAGCACAGCCTTGGCCAAGCAGATGTAACTCTGAAGCCCACATCCCACATGCAACAGCCAATCACATGTAACCCCACACCCTATCCCATTTGCAATCATGCTCAGTATATCCTCAACATGTATTCCGCTGCCAGTAGTGTCCACTATACTGCATCACAGAGGACAGAAGACTCAATATAATGTTTGAAACCAAAACTGTCTCCGCTGACTCATTTCACAAGTACGAATGAGAGAGGATGAGAGTATGTGAAGTACACGGCAGTCGTGACATGACCATGTAGTCCACTGGTATTGGATGTCAACGCAAATGAGTAGCACAACTGTGGAAGACACACATGTGTCGTGTGAAGTCGTATGGACGCAGTGCTCAGGTGGGTGGGTGTGACGGGTAGATGCGCACATGCCAAGTTGGAGCACGCCGTGTCGGGAGGGGTCATGAACAATACACCACCGCTTCCCTGGGCATTGTGAGAGGACACCTGTCGGGGGGAGTGAACACGTGTGTGCACAGCAGCCGGGCACACATACAAAGCGGTACCAGGCGCACCTCAGCCCACCCTCTGTGGACAAGCTGGATCCTGTTGTGCGCCCGCCATGCCCCTTGACAAGGCACACACAGCCCCAGTCGACCAGGTGTAACCCCAACATAGTCAATCCGCACAGGCGATACAGGGCACGGGATGGCAGTGGAGCATGGTGTGTGAGAGGTCTCCTCGCGCTCCTCCTGGTCATATCACGCAGGCAATAGAACCTCAACGTCTAGCATGGCACAAGTCAAATGGAAGTGTAGGGGGACGCACCACAGCACGAGCAGCACTGACGTCACGGGAGGTGGCTCGCACCATCCCATCCATTGCCCATTATACCAACCACGCCACATGCCATTGCGACTAAGTGCAAGCGCGTGCGCCACCACCCCCGAGCCCTCCCCAGAGAGGCCAAAGAGTGAATGTGTGGGCCATCAGTCACAGACGGACGCGGCATGGCCGCAAGGGCAGCCACAGCCACTGGGTGTCGCAGGTGGCGGATCCGGAAGGCGAAGACTGTGATGCATAGTCCATGCAGGCCGGGTCTCCATTTGGGGCACCACGCAGGTGGACGGCGTCCCGCAACACATCATACCCTGAGACAGCCCACTCGTGCAACTGGACCCACACATACACTCCTTGCCCTCTCTGGTGCGAGCTTGGGGCTGCCTGTGCAAGCGCTAGCCTCGCAGGTGCACATGCATATTGGGGGAGCGAGGGGAGGACATGAGGGCTGGGGCGAAGATGACTGTATCACTGTCAGTGAGTACAAGGGATGACCCAGATGTGGAAAGGAAGAGACGTGTCCCGTGTGTACTGCAACTAGTCGCCAATCCAACTACCCCCATGTCCGGAATGTAAGCCCGCACCTAGGCCCGCCCATCCGCCACATCGAATATACCACCAGCACGACAACCTTCCCATTCGAAACACTGACTGGGGGTGGCGACCAGTGAACAATCATGTGTAGCCTACCCACGCGTACATGTGGGCCCTCCATGATCCATGTCACCTGCGGCAAAGTCATGACATGCGCAATGAGGGAAGTGAGGAGAGCTGTCCGCCCCACGCACAGAAGGTGCATCAGCTCCACAGACCCAGCAGCGAGTCCAGCAGGGGTCACATGTGCAGGGGCAGCTGTGCCTGGTGTGAAGGCACATGCATATAGACAGCACATCGACCAATGTGTAGTCTGCCCACATCTACAGTCCATCATCATGCGGACATAGGAATTGAACACAGGGCAACACATCTTAGTGGGTGCACCCACCGTGACCAACAATGCGCAATCATCAACGTACCCGCCCTGTGCATGGCCCCCCACCCAACGGAGGCACATCCAGTGCCACCATCCCACACACACAAGCCTTCCACGGAACATGCTGTGTCCAATGGTCAGTACAGAGTCAGCGCCCATCTGGTGGATCCTGAACAGGAGACACATGCACACACATGCCAGCTCCCACTATGTACGTCTGCCACCTGGCACGTGCAATGTAACCTCTCACCTGTGACGTGTGACTGCAAGCACACAGCCGTCTTGGCATGGGGCTGTCAATGTGGACACCTGTCAATGTTTCGGGAGGTGTGATCCGTACAGTGCTGTACATAGGGTGCAGTGCTGACACCTACTACTGTCTCATATCCCCTCGTGCCACAGGTCCCACTTGTTTTGGCCGCTCAGCCTGTGCCCACATCGTCGTCGTCGTGTGCCATACTCATCCAGCCTCGGAAGCAGTTCCATGCTCAGCAGACATTCATGTTGCCGTGGCGTTGCCGCTTGACGAATATGCAGTCAGTCCCCATCAGCACGCCCCGCAAGTCATTGGGGCCTAGATCCCCATGTGCATGCACATGGCAGTGGTATGTCTCACTAGCCATTGCCATTGTTGGGAGACCTGTGTAAGTGTATTGTGGCCGTGCCGTCCCAGCTTGACAGCTGGGCTGTGGCTCATGTGCTTGCTCAGTCATGTCAGTGATGTGTATGCGAAATTGCTATGTGTTGTGTTGCTTTGACATGTGTCCACTGCCATTTTCCCTAGGCGGAGACCGAACATTGACCGCCCATACCAATTGCTGGCGGACATGGACGATACAGAGGTCATTAGGAAGTTTCGGCTGGACAGGCCAACCCTGCATCGACTGTGTGCCATGTTAGAACCCCATCTCCGTCCCCGCAGGGTGTATCCGACAGCTGTCACCCCCACGGCTAAGGTGATGGCCGCCATGCATTTCTTCGCCACTGGGTCATTCCAGCACACAGTGGGCAGTGGAGGAGGGATGTCCCAGCCCATGTTCAGCAAGGTGCTGAGGGATGTACTGGCAGCCATGATGCTGTACCGAAACAGGTACATCCGCTTCCCCAGGGCTCGTGAATTGGCGGCAGTGAAGGGTGCATTCTATGCCCTTGGCAGAATCCCACACGTCGTTGGAGCCATTGACTGCACACATGTTGGCCTTGTTCCACCACAGGCCACTGAGCACCTGTACCGCAACAGGAAGCACACGCACTCCCTGAATGTGCAAGTGGTGTGCCTTGCGGACATGGTGATCACCCACGTGTGTGCAAAGTTCCCAGGCTCGGCCCATGACGCACACATAATGCGCAACAGCATCTTGCCACGACTGATGTCCAATCTGCAACAGGATCGTGGCTGTATTGTCGGTGAGTATGTGGAGTGGTGTAGCGTGCTGGTTGTGCGATGCTGTCCCCTGTCCAGTTGGAATAGCAACGGTTCTCTGTGTCCCTCACACCCAGGTGACTCTGCGTACCCGAATGGGGCATGGCTGCTCAGTCCATTGAGGAATCCTCGCACCCCAGCAGACGATCGCTACAATGAGGCACATGGGAGGACCAGACGTGTGGTCGAGCGTACCTTTGGCCTCCTCAAGTCCAGGTTCAGGTGCCTGGACCGCACCGGGAGTGCGCTGGCGTACTCCCCACAGAAGGTGTGCCAGATAGTGGTGGCGTGCTGCATGCTGCACAATCTGGCCATTCGGAAGCAGATCCCCCTCATCGTGGATGACGGAGATCAACCAGGGCCCCAGCCCGCAGACCAGGACAGCTCGAGTGAGGAGGACAGCGGAGAGGAGGAAGCTGGTAATGTGCGGCAGCAGCTCATCGCCCACTACTTCACTTGACGGTGAGTGTCCATGTACGACGGCTGATGTGGCTGTGTCTGTGCAGGTGTGTGTGTGCTGTGTCAGGGTGGCCGTTTGTTCACTGCGTGCTGTGTGTCAACGCTCCATGGCCAGGGTAGTATGCCACTGTTGGTGGCTGTGGCATTGTGCCCTATTGCTCTGTGCGATGTGTGTACATTGCTTGTAGTTGTTGACATGTACTGTGTGATGGGTGTGTGACACACTCATTGAATGTGCTCCTGTTCTGACTCCCACCCCTAGGTCCCTACAGGCCCTCCGGTTCCATTGCCATGCCACGCATCAGGTGCCTTTCCGCCCAAGGTGGCCGTTGTATTCCGTACAAATAAAACACAGGGCACAAACAGCAGTTTGTGTAAGAGGTGCATTTATTTCAAACTGTGACATGTGATTGTGTGTAAGGTGATGACAAAAGTGGTGCGTGCAGTGACAATGAGCTGTCGGTCATGGCTGCGTGATGCTCAGGGTGTACCCACTGGTTCTATGTCCATAGTCCAACACACACATGCCATCCAGATGGCTGTGTGGAGTGGGATCGTGGTCCAAGTCAATGCAGTGGGTGGTCAAGGAAGGCTGGCTGGCTGCCTCACTTGCGTCTGGAGCGTGCGAAGTCCTCCCGGGAGATCTGTTTCCACTTCGGACGGCCCCTTCCACGTTTGCGAGGGGGGTGCCTGCTTGCGACATGCTGGTGGTTGAGGTGTGCTCACTGGCTGTGGACGCAGGGGAACTGGACACTGCTGCTCGAACCTGCGCCCCGGCAGGTGGTGGCGGAGGGGGAGCTGCTGTCCCTGGCTGTGACCTCACCGCCACCACCAGCTGGCCCATGAGGTCCACGAGTTGGCCCATACGGGCGTCCATGGACCTCAGCACCCCCAGCACCTCCCGCGTGTCTGAAGCAGACCTGACCCATTGTTCTTGGGCCTCTTCATAGGCCCCAAGGACTCTGGCCATTTGAGGCAGGGCATGGCTCCCAGGGGAGACTTGCGTTTCCCTGACCCTGCTCCTCCTACCAGTACTGATGCCACCGGCCTGCCCACTAGCCACATTGCTCACCACGGTCCTCGCTGTGGCTCCCAGGGTGGATCCAGTCGGCCGGGCCACCACCTGCGCTGGGGCTGGTGCCAGCGAAGACGTGGTGGTGGTGGCGGCGGTGGTGGTCGGTGCGGCGATGGTGGCGGTTGCGGCAATGGTAGTGGCCGCAATGACCGTGGGTGTGGCCGCAATGACCGTGGGTGTGGCCGCAACGACAGTGGCAGCAGGGGGCTGGGAATGTTCAGCAGCCCTGGATGATGGGTTGGTGGGTAGGAGGGGTCCTGGGGAGCGGCTGGGCCCTGCCACACCAGATGGGCCTGCTTGGTGGTCCGTGTCCGAAGAGGAGGACAGATCCTCCACATCCGTGTGTCCTCGTTGGGGGCTTGTAGGCTGGCTGTGCTGGCTGCTGTCTCCATCCCCAGCATCCAGCAGTTCGTCACCTGTGGAGAGAATGAGATTTGTTATTGTGTTGCACCTGGCGAAGTATGTATTTGTCGTCTGACATTAACAGTTCGTGCAATCTCGTACATGGGTTTCCCGGAGGCGTGTGTGTGGCTGTAGCATTTGTAGTTGTGTGTGCTTGACAATGGGACTGTGTGCTGTGCACATGTGGCATGGGACGGATTGGCCATGCCGATGGGTGTGTTGCTGTGCCCCTACTTATTGTGACTCTGGTGTATGCGGGCTCCTGGCCCATCCTGGGTCTGGTTTGTACTTTGCTTTTGGTGTTCAGATGGGACGCTTAGGAACGCATATGGCAACATGGGGGCCATGCCCCAGATTCGCATTTGGGATGGAATATGCTTTTGGGGTACATGCTGTGAGCCATGGGTGCCGAACGAAACATGTGTTGTGGCAGCATGACAGTGCATGGTTTGAGGTGTGTGCATGCTTGACATGGCCTGCATATTTGCTGTCTGTTGTGATTACCGGACATGGCATTGGACGCATCGTTATGAGTGAGTGATGGTTGTGTGCCAGCCAACGTATTGCAGTTGTCCCATCTCCTTGGTGTGCGTGCTGCCCTGTGCCATGTGCATCACTGCAGTGCTCGGGGGTGTGGCCCATGTTGTGTGTTGTTGCTCACAGTGTGTCGTGCGCTTCATTGACTTCTGGCACATGGTTGGTCATGGGCATGTATCTTAGCGTGACTGCTGTATGTGTGGCAGCTGTGCGGATGACATGCCTTTCATGAGACTGGGGCTGACGGATGGGATGGATGGTATGTTGTATGTGCATGGTGTGTCTGTGTGTTTGATGGGTTCAGTGGTGTTCGTGTGCATTTATGTTGTTCCGCTCTGTTGCGTCTAGTGTTGTTTGTCTTACATAGGCGTAGTTGTGGGGTGTGTGGTTGACAGGCAGTAGGGGCTACATGGACAGGACTTCAATGGTGTTTCGGTTGTGTGTGATGGGTTGCACAGTGGCTGCCGTGTGGTACTATATTCAGTGTGGCTTGTGCATGCAGACGTGGCTCCTTGGGTGTTGCTGTGTTTGTGATGGGTCATGTGGGGTGTGAGTCTGTGGTTCATGTCCGTGTGCACATTGTTCACTTGTTCGTGATGGTGGGCGGTGCTGCGTGTTCGTCTGCTACGTGACATGTCCCATGTGTTGGTTGTGTTACGGTCCTCATGCCTCCAGTAATCCAGCCCTGTCCAGTTTCCCACCTGCAGGCTGTTCGGGCGTGCACTGTACTGGATGCCACATGGTTCTAAGCGGGGGTGCTCCATGTTGCAGGTCTGTGGGGGTGGGGGGGTGTTGTGGGTCGTGGTGGTGGCTGGACACCCACTGACACCGATTGCTGTGGACCGTGATGTCTACCTTTCGGCTGTCGTTGTGCACTGCGGTGGCTGACACGTGGCTGTGGGGTGTAGGGGATGCTCCTCCTTGCTGTGGGACTAGGGGCCTGGTGTGTTTTGTACTTGGGCTGTCCACCCTCCCACCCACTGCACTTTGTGTTCCTGCCACTTACCTGTTACTTGTCGGTTAGTGCAGCTATGGCGGACACATGGGTGTCGTGGGTGCTCGTTGTGGCGCTTCTGGCATATTTGGGGACCTGTTGGTGGTTACGTGGCTGGCTGAGTGTACACATGTCCCCACGCATCTTACAGTTGTTCGGTTTGGACTGTGTGTGGTGGTGTCTGTTGCATGTGTGTGTGATGTGTTGTGTATTGTGTGCTGGACATGGGGGTGTTTGTCCCTGGGAGCTGTGGCATGGTGGTAGTGCATGTGAGTACATAGCGGTGTGCTGGTATACATTAGTTTGTACTTACCAGCCTCCACTCCCCCTGCTAATCCGGCGAGGATCTCGGGATGTATGATGACTCGCACCTTCTCCTCCCACGCTTTGAAGGTCTTGAAGAGCGCGGGATTCCCTCCGCCAGTGACGGCAGCCAGCTCTCTGTTCTTGCTCTCCTTCTTCTTGACCAGGCTCTTGACGTCATTCCACCGTTTGTTTATTTCGACTCTGTTCCTGGGCAAGGTCCCGACTGCATTGACCTGGTCTACGATCCGGTTCCACATTCTCTTTCTGGTGGCTAGTGGTGTGTGCTGGACCAGGTTCCCATAGATTTGTGGGTGCACCTTGATGATCTCGTCGACCATGACCGTCAGCTCCATGGGCGTGAACTTGGGCATTCTTTGTGGTGCCATGGTGTTTGTGGTGCTGGTGCTGTGTGTGTTGTGTAATGTGCAGGGGGTTTGTGGTGCCGGTGTTTGGTGGTGGTGGTGGTGGTGGTGGTGGTGTTGGTGGTGGTGGTTGTGATGTGTGCGTTTCTGTGGTGTGCTGCTGTCCTTGCTGTGTCACTGTGTCCTCTCCTCTCCTCTCTAGTTTGCAATGTTGCAAGGGGTTGTGGTCTGTGGGAGTGCTGCTTTTGTACTTACCTATGTGGGTGTGTCCTCATGGTCTGTTGTTTTCAGGTGTGTGGTGTCTGGGGTTCTGGCCTTTGTAGTTTTTGTTTGTCCAGGGGGGTGTTTTCGGGATGTGTACTGTGCTTGTGTATTTGTGCGTGCCTTGCTGTGTGGACTTGTTGGCCATGTTGTGTGCGATTGTTTTTGTCAGCGGATGGTTTCTGTGCAGGGACGTGGGCGCCATGGCTTCTGCCGTGTCGATTCTCATCGGCGTTGTTTGCGCTGGCGGGCGGTATATTTGTAGTTTTCCCGCGCTCATGGCTGTGCGATCGTAATCTCACGTGCGGTGTGTCGGCCGTGAGGGCGGGCGGTTTTGTGTTGTCGTGCGTGTTTCCGTCCGTGGCGGGCGGTTTGACTCCGACTCGGACGATGGCGGGCGGTATCTTGTGTGATTTTTCCGCCGATGGCGGTTTTCGGTTTGTGTAATCGTAATGGCGTGGTCGGTGTTCAGACGGTGTGTGCGGGCGGATTTTTGACGCTTCCATGCCTGGCGGATTTTTTTACGCCGGGTATCGTAATGGGCCCCTTAGTTCTTAATAAATAATATTTGTTTAATTGATAATTAATTATGTTAATTGTGCAATAATCTTTTATTATTATATTTTAGATGTTGGTTGTGGGTTTGGTAGGGGCATGGGGTGGCAAGTAAATTAATTTTAAGTAAGTAAAAATATTTTTTTAAGTAATAATGATTAATTTGATAATCTATTATGTTAATTTTGTAAATGATTTTCTGTTACATTTTATGAGTATGGTATTTATTTTGTGGGGCTATACTGTGGAAAATACATTATTTAAAATTCATTAATAATCAATATTTAATTATTGATAATTGGTTTGTTGATCAATAGTTATATTAATAGTGTATGTAATGTTATGTTTTAGTTACGTTTTAGGTGCAGGTTGTGAGTTTTGTGTGGTTATGGGGTGGGAAGTAACTAAATTAAATTTATGTAATAAATATTTTTTGTTAATAAATACTTTCTAAATAAAAATGTTTATGTGTATGAAAATTATTTGTGTATTGTTTTTATACTAATATGTGTTGGTATTTGTGATATGTATTTAACATTGTAATATGTTTTTATTTTTTTAATTTATATTCAACATATTACATTTTAATTTATTTAGTTTTTTTAAAAATAATTTCATTTTGTTCCAGATATTTTATTTGTTTTTAATGTTGCACCGACTGGAGTGGAAATAGTAAACTTTACCCCTCTGCAATCCAACACTTTCCCTACTGTTGCACTGACTGGAGTGGGAATAGTACATTTTACCCCACCGCAATCCAAAATATTGCCCTACTGTTGCACTGACTGGAGTGGGAATAGTAAATTTTACCCCACCGCAATCCAAAATTTTCCCTTCTGTTGAACTGAGTGGAGTGGGAATAGTTAATTTTATCTCTCCACAAATCAACACTTTCTCTACTGCTGTATTAAGTGTAGTAGGACTTGTAAATTTTACACCTCCTGAGTATGACACTTTGGCCCTAATTACGATGTCGGGTGGACTTGAGTCCGCCCAACACCGTTTCGGTGTGGGAACTGACCGACCATAGGTCGGCGGTTCGGAACACCGCATTACGATGCTACCGCACATGGTGCGGTCGCAAACTCCCATTTCTCTATGGAAGCTTGTGCTGTGGGCAGTTACCGCCCGCAGCACAAGCTCCCATAGAGAAATAGGAGTTTCTGTGAATCCCTGCACTCCGTGGCAGGCACCTCACAGTGCTTGCCACAAGGTGCAGGAATTTACAGGGAGGCACCATAGGTGAACCTCAGACCCTCAACCTGGGCATGCGGAGGCAGGGGTCCCTGCTAGGGGCCCCCAAAGTTGCTTTCCAATAGGCTTTTCATGTCGGAAAGCCCAACATGAAAAGCCTATCGGAAACTGACATCATAATCCCGACGGCAGAAACGCCGTCCGTATGGGATTATGTGCGGCCTCGACTGGCCGACGGGCTCCTTGAGCCTATCGGAAGCCAGTCGGTCTGACTGACCAGTTTACACTCTGACCGCCTACATTGTAATTAGGCAGTCGGACTGTAAACCTACGATGTCAGTGAGCAAACGACGAGCTACCTAAGTCTACTCTTGTATAAATTGTAGTGTGAACAGTATATGTATTAATTAAAAATGTTGTAGTTTACTTTATATTTTTTACGATTATATTAATATGTTTTTGGTATTTAAAATTATAATATTTATAATTATTAATGTTTTTAATATTTTATTTATGTTGAATAAATTTACATTTTTTATTTTGTTTCATTATTTAATTGTATTCAAAATGTTTTTTTAAATGAACTTATTGGATATATGTATACATATTTATTTTTTCTATAATTACATTTACAAAAGTTTTAAATTATAATAAAATTGAAAATATTAATTTGATAATATTAAATTAGATATATGTAAATAAATATATATATATATTAATATATATGTATGTTTTACATTTTTTAAATGTTATATTTTTCAAAAAATGATTCAATACATTTTATTTTTATTATAATAGTTTTCTTATTTAATGTAATTACTGTTTACTATTTACATTTATATATATTTAAAAATCGATATTTTAGACAACTATATTAGTGACAACTATAATTTTTTTTAATATTTTTGTAATTTCAATTATAAGTATAGGAAGTCGATATTTTTGAAATAGAAATTTTTGACTCAATATTTTTGTATGTAAATATTTTGGTAATCGATATTTTGTCAGTGAACCTTGTCAATGTACTCATAAAGCAACTTTAAATAAGCATTCAAAGAAAAGTCTCTTCTTGATGAATCTGCATGCAATGCTTTAAGATCAAGGGAATGTAAAGTACTGTCAGTAGGAAGTGGGGGTCCAGGGGTGATTCTAGATCTAGTCTCAACTAGATTTAAAGATGTGGGTGAATACAATCCGACAAGCAAAACAATTAATACTGCCATCACACCTGCTAATATGAACCTACTTCTATTATCGTTATCATTTTCCATGACTTCTCTAGAATCAAACTGTAAAGCAAGCGTTGCTGTAAGTGAATTTCTTCTGTGTGCTTCTACTTATGCAGATGACAAAGTCCATAAATCATGTGATGAAATTAATCTACAAAGTCTTTGTGAGTCTTCCTTAATCCTACTCCATGTTTTTCTAAATGACACTCTTAAGCTCCTTCAGCAGTCTCAGGCCTAGGTAAGCTTCTTAGTTCATTTAACAAAGTCTATTTGATTATCTCTAGTAAAAGCACAGATCAAAGTTCAGTTTGGAGATCATGTCAATGATAAATTATGTCAGTCCATTCAATGGCAAGGCAAATACAAAGTGCAGTTCAGCCGTAAGTTTTAGTTCACAGAGGTTCACCTGGAATTGCCCTATTATCCTCCAAATCCTAAGGTTCTCTCTATCAGCAAAGCATCAGGCCACTTCAAAGATGTTGAAGCACACACTTTTGCCAATATGGATTTCAAGGTACTGTTGACCTGCTACACTCTGCCGGAAGCCTCAGGTCGGTAACTGCAATTTAGTGTTTGTTCCACTTGAACTACTGAACACAACATTTTCAGGATCTCATTATTGAAATGAATCCCTTGGTCTGACTCAATCGAAGTCAGGAAATCAAACCTGGGGATCAGTTCCCTCAACAATAATTTAGCTACTGTGAGACTATCAGATGCACACAATCACCAGGACATATTTAAACCTGTTGCACACAGGCATCTCGATAAAGTCCAACTGCATCCTGTTGAATGGATCACCTGATTTTCCTATGTGGCTCAGTGTCACTGCGGTTCTTTTCCCTACGTTCATCTGTTGGCACACAACACATCTGTGACACAATCCTTCAGACATCAGCCTAAATCGGGGATTGAACCAAGTTTGTCAAAACAATATGACCATCGCATCCCTTCCGACATGTGCAGGACCATGAAAATGTCTAGCAATTGAAGACAACAGGCTATCTGGCAATAAAAGATCTTCCATCTGCTGAAACCCAAATGTCATCATCGCTTTTGCCAAAACCTGCTCTGAACCAATTTTGCTGTTTTGCCTCTGAAACTTCCTCCTGTAACCTCTTAACTTCCTCCTAAGTATCTTCTATCATTATCAAAAGGTTGTAATTGGTCTCATCTTCAGATTCATTAACGGATTCACTATCGAATGTGCAAGCCTCATTGGCACAATATCTCGCAACCTCATTAGCGTACCAGTTGCCAATTTTCACATAGTCGTCTTCGCTGTAGTGGGCGGAACACTGCACAACCACTATTTTGGTAGGCAGTTGCAATGCCTCCAACAGTCCCATAACATGTGCACCATCATGAATAGGGGTTCCTGATGACATCATAAAACCCCTCTGTGAACATAGCTGACCAAAGTCATGAACAACACCAAAGCCATACTATCAATGAAAATCGTCACTCTCAGCTGTTCAGAAACACTGCACATCCTAGCAAGAACGATCAATTCTGTCACTTAAACGGATGTTACTCCTTGAAGCCAGGAAGCTTCGACTACTCCGGAAACTGTACAGACTGCATAGGCAGCTCTTAGGGTTCCTCCTTAATCTCTCAGGCAGGACCTATCAACCACCAATATGAGATCTGACTCAGTCAGTGGCTCATCTTGTATATCTGGTCTTGACTTGATGCATAGTTCAGTAACATCGAGACAGTCATGCTCTGCTTCTCCGTCATCACCTTCAATTTCAGGTAGGGGCAAAAGGGTAGAAGGGTTAAAAGTAGCGCACTTTATGAGGGATACATTCTAAGCTGTGAATATGATCTGTTCATACTTATTCAATTGACTAATGGACAGGTGTTGAGTGCGTGTACGTGTCAACAGTATCTCCATATCTCCATTGAATGGGGCACAAACAGAGTAAGGGGATGACCCATAACAATTCTTTCACATCGGAAATTGCTGACACCTACAGCTGCCACCGCTTTAAGGCATCCAGGCAGCCCTGCAGCTGCAGGGTAAAGGGTGGCAGAGAAATAGGCTACTGTTCTTCGTGTGTTTCCATGCATTTGTAGAAGCACTGAGAGAGTGCCAACCTTCCTCTCAATGCAGAAAAGAGCAAAAGCTTTGTTATAATCAGTCGTTCCCAGTGCCAGGGCATGACAGAGACTTTCTCTCAGCTCTAGGAAGGCAATCAAGCAATTGTTATCCCAGGGTATCAGATCAGACACATCCTTGTGTGTCAGCCTCTGTAAAAGCTTGGCCACTAGGGAAAAGTTGGGTATCCACTGACAACAGGAGCCCATCATTCGCAAAAACATCCTGACTTCTCTCTGAGAGGCTGGCGGATTCATTTTCAGAATTGCTGAGAATCTGTCTTGCACCTTCCTCACTCCCTTCTCAATGTGATGTCTGAGACACAGAATTTGTATTGGATAATACTGCAGCTTACTCTGGGACATTTTATATCCTTTCTCAGCTAAATAATTCAGCAGTGCAATGGTGTCTTGTTTACAAGCTTCCTGGGTATCTGATGCAACCAGGAGGTCATCAATATACTGCTCTAGGACTGAATTATAGGGCATTATTAAGGACTCAACGTTCTTTTTAAGTGTCTGATTAAAAAGGGCTTTCTGTATACCCCTTTGGGAGTCGGCACTATGCCAAAACACAGTTCTGGAACCAGAAGGCAAAAAGGTACTGACTGTCATCATGCAAGGGGATAGAGAAAATGCCTGACACAAGTCAATCACAGTGAACCATTCAGCCTCACATGGAATCTGAAATAAAATCACAGCAGGAATCGGTACCACAGGACAACAGGGAATGACAATTCCATTTATTTTACCTAAATCTTGAACTATGCGTTGCTTACTGCTAGGCTTGTGCAAGCACACGATGGGTGGGTTATCTGGATTCCCCATTATATCGTTCAAAATGCCTTGTTGTATCATTGACTCAATCACCGGTGTAATCCCAGTAATAATTTCGATAGTTAAATTGTACTGATGGGTTCTTGGGGACTCAGGATTAGGCTTGACAGTTATGGGGACAGGCTCAACTCCTTTTATGAGATCTATGTCCTTTCCATGGAAGTCTCAGACTTCTGGCTTGACCGTATCCCTGAGATCTGGTGGCAAATCATCATTTGTCATCAAAGGGTACAGTCCAATGGTGGGCTCTTGATTTGCCAATTTAAAAGCATCGTCTTCATCATGAGTTTGAAACTCCACTCTCTTTGGCATACATAAATGGTGCAATATAACTTCCATAACAAATCACATTCTAAAAGATTTACTGGACTAAAATCACTCACCACAAACTGGTGCATCTCTTCAAAAGACCCTATTTTGACAGGTACGTCTTGTGTTACTGGATTTGTCATTTGTTTTTTTTGCAACTCTTACAACTTGGATTCTTTTTCAAGAAAGGGGTAGGTCTGGAACTTCCGCTGTTCTAACAGTGGAAGGGGTAGCATCGGTATCAGTCAAGAATGATATGGGGTGTTCATTCACCTCATCTTCTACGAATGGGCCACTCTCGTCTACCTCTAAGACTGCGCCAAGCACCCAATCTTCCTCCCCCCTCAGGCACTATCATAGTGATGCCTGATCTAAACCATAATCCTCAAGTGTTTCAAACATGGGAAATTGATGAAATGGGTCCTAGAAGGAATTCTGATAAAAATTTGGGACCTGGTTAGAATTAAATCTGGGTCCATTTGCATTTTGCTGTGGGATCGGGGCTTGAGGAACTTGCATCATTGCATCTTGTTGCATGTCAGGACTTTGCATTCTCGGTCTCAACACATTTTGTAGTTGTACAGGGTTGTTAACCTGTGTCTGTACAAACCCTGGATTCTGGACTTGATTCTCATTCATCACTCTGTTGGGATTAAGACAACATATCCTCTTTCAATGCCCTAACTTGCTACAATAATGACATGGATTCGTTTTCTTTAATGTGGCAACATGTATTCCAGTACTCAGGTCAATCGGGACACCTCGTCCTCTACCCTGTTGTGGATAATCATTTCCACCTTGCATCATAGGAACTCCATGCGGGTATACACCTTGCATAGCAACAACTTTCTCTATGTACGTTTGAATATAACTTCCTCTCTGTGCTGCTCTCACTTACACCAACATCAACTTCTTCTTCAACCATTTCTGTTTCATTTCTCATTCATCACTGCAATATTTGATGAGTACTTCAGAACCTCATCAATCGACTTGTTCTGCCAGCAAATCAAGTGCTGTTGAATCATCATGCTAACTTCAGGTCTCAAACCTGTCACAAACCAGTACACAAAACTTCCCATATCCTTGGATTCAAGATTTTCCATTCCACTGTGCTGTTTGAATACCTGCCACAATCGCTCATAAAAGGAATGCACAGCCTCTCTACACCCTTGGGTCGTTCTGTCAATCTTAACCCAATTGATGTCTTTCACCAGTATACTTCCCTCCAAAAAGGTAATCACCTGTTTTTTTTTTTTTTTTTTTGGGTCCTCATTCTGCCAACTCTCTTGCTGGATATAATTCTAGTCCCTTAGAGACCCTCTGGGATGAAACGTGGAAAGGGAGGAAGAATAATCCCTGCAAGCATACTGCTGTTTCCGCTTCCATCTCCTTCGCATACTAAGACCCTCGGGGAATAGGAGATACCGTCGCCGACAGCATGTTTGGCTTAATCATTGGACCCACTTGCCTTCTCTCTCCACTCCACCAATGGAGCCCAGCTCTTGTCTTTACTTCTTGGATCGCAGGCCATATCCGACTCACTTGTGTATATGATACTCTTAAGGCACTCGGCAAAGGAAGGGGGGTTTTCAGATTTCCATAACCTACAAATTTCCCGCCTTGCCAATAAGATTACATAGAATATAAACTTGGAACTAACCATGTTGCTCCGTACTTCTTCCTCTAGGTTTAGTCCGAAGAATATGAGGCAGAGGTCTACCTTAATCTGTTTTCCAAGTATTTCTCCAATAAAATCGCACACCGAAGTCCAATAAGATGTCATTTTTGGACATTGCATAAACAAGTGTAAGTCATCTGCTGCTGCATACGTACATCTTGGACAATTATAAGTATTACCCGTAACCTTGGACAACTTCGCTGGAGACCAATAGACTCTATAGGTGGTAAACAGATGGTTGCGTTTAAGTGTTGCAGGCTTTACCACTGATCGTAACATACCGTATGCGTCATACCACAATTGTTTCAGATCTTCGTCCCCAAACTCCTCTCCCCATAGATTTAAAATTTCAATTTCGATCTTCTCGTCTGTCTCCAAAAAGGCCCCATACCAAAAAGAGATTTCCTTTTTCCACTGATCAGTTCTCATCACCTGATCAAATTTTGACTCCCCCTCCTCTTGTGCCCAATCTTGTGTTGCCCACCAGGAACATAATTGATAGTACTTACACCTCGTTAATTGTCCCTTTGTACATTCACTTAGTACTTCCCAGCTCACTAAATTAGAACCTATTTTAAGATCTGCCCAATACCTTATACCTCCCGATTTTAGAGGCTGACTAAGTTGATCTCTCAGGCATTCCGGGGTACCTGGGGATTCCCAAATCGGAGCCCATGATGAAAAATATGGGACGCCCAAGCATTTCCTCACATACATCCAGGTTCTTAAAGCAGACCTCAGAGTCTTCAGCCTCACCTTTTTAAAAAAACTTTGGGTCTCCATATTTAAAAAGAAAGTGTTGCTGGGCTTGAGAGACATCTGCTAACATGGCCTTAAAAAGTAAACCCACAGATGTCTTATCTGTCTTATTTGCCAACATACGGACATTCTTAAAGTGGAAAGCATAACAATAGGCAAGCAGGTCCGGTAACACCAATCCTCCTGCCTCTAGCCTCCTTCTTAATTTTTTCCAGGCTATCCTAGGGCCCTTTGACGCCCAAATAAAGCTCCCTATTTTCCCCTGCAGTTTAGCTATGTCCTCTTTCTGAAAAATTAAAGGAACAGAATTAAAAAGAAAAGTAATTTTCGGGAGGATAATCATTTTTATAAGTTTTTCCCGACCATAGATGTTTAAGGGTAGGTTCGCCCATTTCAGCAACATACTCACTATCTCCTGACTGACTTTTTTCCAGTTCATTTTAGTAATATCCTCCAGTTTCTGAGTGATCAGCACCCCAAGATATCGTATTTGTGTTTTTGCCCCTTGACTCTTCGAACTCTGGTTCCATTCCATTATCTCAGTTTTTCCTGTGTTCACTTTATACCCCGAGATTAAGCCAAAAATCTCTGCCTTCCTCATCAGATTAGGAATAGCATTTTGCGGATTACTGGTAAAAAGAATCAAGTCATCTGCATATAGAGCCAATTTAACTTCTAACCCAAAAGATTTGAAAGGGAGAATGGTGGAATCTGCCCTTATCACATTAGCTAATGGCTCTATATACAAATTAAAAAGAAGCGGAGACAGGGGACAACCCTGTCTTGTTCCTCTAGAAATGCTGAACCAATTTGACAATTCTCCATTTACCAGTACCTTAGCCTTAGGGCAATAGTAAAGATTTTGCACGGCCTTCACTACATTCTGCGGGAACCCAAAACTGCTTAAAGCCTCCCACAGATATACCCAGTGCACCTGGTCAAAGGCCTTAGCTGCATCTACTGCTACTATGGTTAAAGGTAAGTTCCGTACTTCCGCCATATCCACAACCCCTATCAACTGAAATGTAAGTTCATTTAACTGCCTCCCTGGTATGAAGCCTCTTTGATCGGGATGGATGACCCCTTTTATAACCTTAGCTACACGTGAAGCTATAATCCCAGAAAAGATCTTGTAGTCCGTATTTAAAAGGGATATTGGTCTGTAAGAATCCACTTTCTGAGGATCCTTGTTCGGTTTTAAAATTAATGTAACCGTAGCCTCAGACCAAGAACTAGGGATCATTTCCCCATCCATCTATATCTCATTAAATATGGCTTTTAAAACTGGAACTACAATATCCATGATACATAGAAAAACCTCAACTGGAAGACCATCTGGTCCATCTGCCTTTCCCCTTGCCATTTTTCTACACTGCGTTCTAATCTCTTTGTCCGTAATCTCTCCCTCTAAGGCTTTCCTCTGTTCATCCGTTAATTGTGGGAGTGCCGCCATTCTTAACCAATCTTTTATACTTTCCCGATTGGGTTGTATATCTTCACTGTACAGATCACTCATAAACCTTCGAGCTTCTCCACATAGATCTGCATTGGCATATAATACTTCTCCTGACTCCCTACTAATTAAGTCACGTACTGTATTTCTCGCCTTATCTGCTTTAACTTTCCAGGCTAACAATGAACTGCATTTCTCTCCGTAAGCAAAGTGTTGAAGCTTACTCACTTTCCATCTATCGAGTAGCCTTTTCTCCAACTGTGCCTGAAATTCTGCTTGCAACTTCTCCAAATCTTTACTAAGGGGCCCATTACGATGTCGGGCGGAAGCACTACCGCCGTGCTGTCGGAGGCAAAAACCGCTAGTTACCGTCCGCCAGCAACGGCCCACACGCCCGCCAAATTAGGATGTGAAAGGTCAGCCAAACACCGCCCGTAATCCTGCGACGCCGCCCGCCATCAAAGTGCGCCCGTCTACATAGCGGCGCGAGCCAATTGAGACACACCGTCCGACGAAATGACGTACCGCCCGGCGTCCAAATTACGATGCCACAACCAAACAGCCTCACCGGCAAAGAGACACCGCACGAGATACCAAGGCGGAAACCCGACTGGTGAGTTCGGTGACCAAAAAGGCGGCCCACCCCGAAATGAATCCTGCTCTCCAGGCCATCCCCATGCTGTACCTGATGCACCACCTAGGAGTGAACGCGCCACGACGACGCAGGTAGGCAGACACACAACAAAGGCACGCAAACACTGCACACAATGCAAGGGCGGAAAAACTGTACATGGCCCCCCCAGGCACCCCTGTGTGGACAGGACACATCCACCACTGTACCCACACATGTCCCACCTGTTAAAATAAAACAACTCACAACATCCTGGGCACCCACTACCCGGGACCAGGAAGTGACGTCCCCGTCACCGCACCGCAGCGCAGCGGCGATGACGCAGGTACACATGCGCACAACGCAGAGGCCAATGACAGTGCCATGCATGGGCTGCACACAAACACCACAGGGACACAACTACACACCCCACACACCAGCCCCACCCTGAAGGCACATGTCACGTGGCCTTCCTGCATCAATCATGTCCCCAACCGACAACTCACAGTTGTCAACTGGATGTCACACAAGTGTCCCGAACAGGGGAGTAATGTGATGGCAAAGTAGGACACACCCTTCTGTGCAAAACATGGAGAAGCACACAGCGGCTGCTACATAACAGCGCAGAATATGGACATTGCCCGCAAAAGGCACGCCAGTCTCATCCAAAAATACCTATTCCATCCTGCTCGCAATATCAAGCCATGCAATGTACAAAATAGAAAAACCCTGCTGCCTGAGAACAGGTGTTCACAATTGCTACACCCACACAGAAGCCTCAATGTACAGCGGCAACGGAGTGTCCCGCCCACACACGGGAGAGCAGATAGCACTGAATGGCCTTCCATTCCTACTCTGAAATCACATTGCAACAAATTTTGCAGGAGAATGGAGCCATTGTACCAACAAGAAGCCAAACATAGCCATGCAGAGTAAACCTTCCACTGGCAGATAGCGCCTAACATGAAAGAAAGATAATAGTACAAAATACAATTATACTACTCCTCCTTGTGGGTCAAATGCAAGTAATCTGGAAAGAGTCAGACACCACTGGCCTTGACCATTCATTGAAGCATGTGGGATGAGGGCCTGTGTCCTCCGCCCAAGCTATACCCCAAGTCCTGCCGCCGTACATCCATTCCAGAATTCCCAGCATCGTCGGAGGTTGCACTCTGCTGACTGCTCAGGCAGCCGGAGCACGCCATCACATCACCCTGTAGCAAAATGGCTGTTGCACCAGTGCCTCTCAACTATGCCGGACAGATGCAGCTGTACAGTGACAGCTTGCTACAGATAGTGGGCTGTGCAAATCTGGCTATGCTGAATGTAAGTTACTGAGTAACTTACCACATTGCAATGTTCAGCTGCGTCATCCCCGTTTTCTACTGTCGGAGGTGTCCGTTCCACTGGCCTGTGGATTTATGTCTCTCCAACCCGGCATGTCCAAAGGCGGACTTGGTACACTTGTTTGCACCCCTGGACGCCCACGACAGGATCTGTTCAGTGTATGTGGGTGATGGAGCAGGGTAAATATAAAAATTTTAACCTCCTAATATTTTCGTACAATATTAATAAACATGTTCGTTCAAGTAAATAACCAACAATGTATGTAAAGGGTTAATGGTAACACGCAATTCAGTGTGCAAAGTAATGAACTAATAATTGTTTGCGTTTATAACATAACATAATATTTTGCGTACTAAAATAATAATAAAATGCATGATTTGTGCTTTTGAATAAAACGTGTGGTTGCAAAATAAAGCGATGGTAAGTAAGGGACAGCTTTATATGTTGCTTCTGCTAGGTAATACCTAATTGGGGTACGTAGAAAGACGGGAGGGAAACGAAAGGGTTTATATTTCTTTGTTTTAATAACATTTTGTTTTCTTTAAAAATAGTGCGCTTAGGCCTGCCGAGCAGCAATATAAAATGGCCGCGAGTTACTAGAGTGCGCATGAGCGGATGCGACCATGTGATAGAGGAGAAAGGCTGTGGAAAAGGGATGATCACGTGCTGAGGCCAAGAGGCTAAGATGAAAGTATGGTCAAGGCTGCTGTGACCCTTCTGAGCAGATGTGTGCCAAGATGATCAGCAAGAAGCGTGAGAAGCCTGGTTGAATCAATAGAAGGAACTGTGTTATACAAATTGTTGCAGAAAAAGATACAATTTGGACTGATCGAAACGGATGAGCAAGTGCATGAACTGTGGGAAACGATGCTTGCATGGACATTCCACACGGAACTGGTTAAGACCAGGAAGTTTGATTAAAATGTATAGGGACCAGAGTTTTTGACCAATGAGAATGAATCGCGCCATGTAAGAAGAAACATTTTATGCTGTAAGGTAGAATTAGGGTATAAGAAGACCTACTCTTGGTGGGAGGGGTTAGAATGCTGGAGTGAATGCTGCGGGATGCTGCGGGAGATGCTGAAGAAGTTAGATGCTGTAGATGGGAGAGTTTGCGGTTGCTGACGCTGACGAGCTGATGCTGCTGCTGTTATTTTCCTTTTCCAGTTGAGTATAAAATGCTGCTTTAGGAGAACTCTTATTTGATAGATTTTTATTAGAATTATTAGGATTTCCCAGAGAGATAGATAGGTTGATTTATAGAGTTCTTAATATGATAACCTCATTTCCGTCTAATAAAAGTGCCATGAAATTTCAACTATTCTTATATTGATGATAAATGAAATGATCTGAATAATAAAATTAATCTCAAATTTCCTGCATTCAAAACTTTATATAAACTATATTATTATTTAAACAAATGACTCAGTGATTTTCTTTAGTATAATGATTAATAATGAAATGGTAAAGAGTTCATTGTGATTGAGCTGGTCTTAATCACCATCAACTGATTCCTACTAGTTGGTCCATCGACCAATGAGCGGAATACCTTAAAAGCAAATGAGAATTATTGTGTCATTATAAAAGAGGTATCCCGTCTCCTTCCAGCGAATCGTTTTTCTCCTAGGTTTCATGACGGAGGAAATTCAGGGAATAAATGAGTAAGTGAAAGTATATGCGGTGTTATGGGCCCCACCGTCTTATGGATATAGTGTGTGTGATAGAGAAATAATTGCACCTGGATGACCAAAAGCATAATAGGAGAAATTATTTTTATTGTAAGCGCTGGATCAGATTTCTTGGTAGAAGAGTTATGGTTACTATAGATTAGTTTGGTGATTATTGATTTATGATTATAGATTATTGATAAGTTTATGTTTAAAACTTTTTGTTGAGTCGCGTTATGTTATATGTAAGTTTACACGCTTCCGGGAAGTAGGAAGTGGAACACGTGTGGCAAGAGAAGTCGCATGGAATTTTACACTGTCTGAGTTCATTTTTGGTAATAACACAGGTTGTGTTATTTAGGGACATTTTGCGTATAAAAGGTGTGTAAGTGAAATAGTGATCGGTTTTCTTGTGAAACTCTGGCCTTAATTCTCAGGAGCAGTATAGTCTCCACATGTGTTTTATCCCCAGAGAAACGGGTTTACCGCTTGCCTGAAAGAAGGGTAAGGTAGAGGGAAGTGCTACTTTATCGACGAAACTGAAAGTTCTGTGGTAGGGTAGAGGTAAGCGCTGCCCACTGGAAAATACAGAATTCTTGTGTGAATGGTCAAAGCTATCTTTTCGGTTTAGCGAATCAGACAATGGAAATGTGGATAAAATGCTGTAACTAACAAGAATTGTTGAAAAAGAAATTGCCGATAAATTTTGTAAAGGAGGGGTCAAGAGTAGAAGTGACGTAGACAAGAGCCGCGCTGGGATTGGACAGTGCGCCAGTCACATCAGAACAGGAGCAAAGTGACGTAGACAAAAGCCACGCTGGGATTGGACAGTGCGCTGTAGACAGAAATCGTTGTGATTGGAGTGTTGGTGCGAGTCGCGCTAGCATTGGTTGAAATAACGCATAGGGAACAGTGTTGATTTGCGGATTGTTTAAGAAGAAAAAGGTTGTGAATCATGTCGTACTATGAGTATGGAGAAAAGAAAACGTCTTGGATGTCGAAAGTTAAGAACTTCTTTAAGAAGGACAAAAAGGTAGTGACTTGAGAGGGACAAATAATTCCTCCGCCGAAATCACCAGCTTCACATATGATGCTGAAATATGGATATCATACATGCATATGGTTAGAAAATTGGACAAAATACACCAAGAATGATGGAGCATTGGCTTTCCCTGAGAATGGTTCATTTAATGTAGCTGTATTACGGACCTTGAGAGAAAAAATGGTAATGTTGGAACCTAGACCTAGACCGACACAGTTTGAAGCTTTAGCGGAATGGGAAGATGAGATGTATGAGCGAGAGAGATCCAGAGGATTGAAGAATCATGAGTTTATACCCGGAAGGTTGTGGGGAATAAATCATGAGGACAGAGTAAAGCGTTGGAGATATGCTAACATGGCAGGAGGTTTGTTTCCAGCTTTTGCGGTTGAGGAAGAAGCAAAGAGAAAGTGTACCGAGAAAAAGAAACATGTAGTGGTAGAAAAGTATGTGTATGGTGGTAGTGAAACAGATGACGAATTGCTGGAAGATATTTTAAACAGAAACCCACCTCCATACCAACAGACTTCTGTAGTTGTGACACCTAATGCACCGCAAATGGAAACTGGGAGAAATAAAAATCTGAACGAAGAAATGAAATAAATAGGTCACAAGAAACATTTAAAATTTCACAAAATGAAGTGACAGAAAGTGACAATGCAACTGAACTAGCAAAAACGACAAAAGAATTGACTGAGAAAATAAGAGAATTGACAAAGAATATGGAAGCTGTAACTGTACCAGTAACGATAGGTCCAGTAATGCCAATTTTTGAGAATCAGAAAATAAATGAACATTCTTTGGTGATTCCCATGAATTCACATTTGCAAAGAAAAAGAGAAGGGATGGAACTGAATAATGAAGGTGCACACAATTTGGCTAGTACGTGTAGACCAAGTCCACCTACAAATTTGACGATAAATGAGAGTGAGATTAGGAGAATGCCTATGGTGACAGAGTCCGCATCAGGAACACCAGAAATAAGCAATGATTGGTTAGAATTAAATAGTACGCCTGTGGGTCCGACTCCAGAAGAATTAAATGAATGGATGAAAGCGCTAAAAGCAAAAGAACCCGAAGAAAAACCATTAGATGTAATAAGGTTGAAAATAGACATGGAAGAGTTGATTTTAGGAACAATTGGAACAGAAAAACTAAAAAATTATCAGGATGACGAGATTATGTTTCTGTGCAAGAGTCTTACTTGGAGAGCTAGAAATTTACATGACAAATTGGAAGAGATTGCAGGTGAACTAGGAGTGGAATTCGTGAAAGTAAGGACGTTGCAGAAACCGTACAGAGTAGATTTTTGTGAGAAAGACATAGAGAATTTGAACACATCAGGAAGACTGACCCAGATAAAAGAGCTGATTGTTTTATTGAGAAAATGGGGTGATGTGGATAGATGGAGAAATAGATGGACAAAGAGGAATGAGAAAACAACAGATAAAGCATCTTTGGCTTTTGCGGTGACAGATAAGGAACCAGTTACTAGGGAGTACCCGATGAGAGAAACACCAGGTGGAAGTTATGTGCATGTTCCGTGGACCAGACAGGATATACTGTCATTTACAAATGACTTCCCAAAATTGAGAGAGAAACCAGTAGAATGGTACAGACAAGTGGAGAGATTTGTTAAGGTGTCAAAAGTGCTGTGCATAGATCTGGATGGATTATTTGACATAGTAGTGCCTGCTGATTTATGGACAGAATGTAAGATTACAATTGATTGGCCAACTGTAGAATATCCAAGGGATGCCAAAACAGGAGCGCCAGGTCTAGAAGTGATGAGGAAGTATGATAAGGTAGTTACTTTTTTGAAGAATAAAATTCCACGAAAAGAAACAGATTGGGTGAAAATAGACAGAACAACCCAGGAAAGCAAAGAATCAGTGCATGCGTACTATGAAAGATTGTTGTTGGTTTTCAAACAGTATAGTGGTTATGAGACGCTAAGTGAGAAGGACATGAGACTGCGGAAAGCTAGGGCATTGGAGAAACGAGTGTAAATTTCCTCCAAAACCTAATGTGGAAAATCAATCATTAAATTCACAGGTGCAGAGTGAGGTAGTTACTCAAAAAGGTCAGGTGCCACAACCACCACTTCCCAAGAGTGCTAACCAACAGAAATACAGTGCAGAAACAGGATTCTACGGAGGAGAACAGGTAAAACAGTTGTCACGTGCAGCTGAAATTTCACAATATTGGTTACGACAGAATGAAGATGAGTCGTATGAAAGTTCATGACGGTGTCTAAAAGAGAGGGAAGAGTGCGTGCTTGGCGCAACTCTAGAGGTAGATCAGTCAGGTCCATTTGTGGATGGAGAAGTGAATGGTGCAAATGTAACATTCCTTGTTGACACTGGAGCTACCCGTTCTACTGTTAGGTCAGTGGAAATTCCAAATCTTCCTCTCTCAGGTGAACATATACAAGTGGTTGGAGTTTCCAATCAGCAAATTGAAACGCCTCTTACTAGATTAGTAAAGGTAAGAATTGGTCCATTTAGTGAAATGCACCGATTTGTGGTGTGTGATTTATAAGGTAGTTACTTTTTTGAAGAATAAAATTCCACGAAAAGAAACAGATTGGGTGAAAATAGACAGAACAACACAGGAAAGCAAAGAATCAGTGCATGCGTACTATGAAAGATTGTTGTTGGTTTTCAAACAGTATAGTGGTTATGAGACGCTAAGTGAGAAGGACATGAGTAAATTTGTATATAGGTTTGTGTATGGATTAACAACAGAGATAAGTGAAAGGATTAAGCAGCACCTGATAGGATGGCAGAATAGCACAGTAGATGAAGTTTTGAGATATGCTAAGTATTGCAGTGATGAAATTGAGAGTAAACAGCGTAAATTAAAAGAGAAAGCCATGTGGGCACAGGTGAAAGTTGCAGAGAAGCAAGAAGCTCAATTGAATAATACTAGCAGTGAAACTGGACAGTTTAAATCCCGACCTAATATAGGTAAAGGAAAAGGACAAATGAGCATAGATGAGGCGAAGAAAAAGTGGCCATGCCACAACTGTGGAAAGCTAGGGCATTGGAGAAACGAGTGTAAATTTCCTCCAAAACCTAATGTGGAAAATCAATCATTAAATTCACAGGTGCAGAGTGAGGTAGTTACTCAACAAGGTCAGGTGCCACAACCACCACTTCCCAAGAGTGCTAACTAACAGAAATACAGTGCAGAAACAGGATTCTACAGAGGAGAACAGGTAAAACAGTTGTCACGTGCAGCTGAAATTTCACAATATTGGTTACGACAGAATGAAGATGAGTCGTATGAAAGTTCATGACGGTGTCTAAAAGAGAGGGAAGAGTGCGTGCTTGGCGCAACTCTAGAGGTAGATCAGTCAGGTCCATTTGTGGATGGAGAAGTGAATGGTGCAAATGTAACATTCCTTGTTGACACTGGAGCTACCCGTTCTACTGTTAGGTCAGTGGAAAATCCAAATCTTCCTCTCTCAGGTGAACATATACAAGTGGTTGGAGTTTCCAATCAGCAAATTGAAACGCCTCTTACTAGATTAGTAAAGGTAAGAATTGGTCCATTTAGTGAAATGCACCGATTTGTGGTGTGTGATTGTAGTCCCGTGAACCTTTTAGGACGCGATTTGTTGTGCAAAATGAATTGCACAATTTATTGTACTCCAGATGGAATTGCATTTCAGACTCCAGATGAGGATGTGCTGTATAAAATGACAAAGGTAAATTTAGAACAAGAAGTAAATGGTTTGTTTCCTGAATTTGATGCAGAGAAAATCCAAAATTAGTTGAAAAGGACAGTGAAAGAAGAAGTGTGGGACTTGTCAGGAGAAGATGTAGGATTAATGAAAGGAGTAGATCCCGTTAAAATTACAGTAAAAGAAGGAACGAGTTACCCAAATACGCCCCAGTATAAATTGACTCCAGAAATAATTGAAGGAATAACGCCAGTAATAAATAAAATGATTGAACAAGGGATTCTAAAAGAAATCATGAGCAGTCCATGTAATTCGCCAATAATGGGACTGAAAAAGCCAAATGGAACATATAGAATCGTACAGGATTTAAGAAAGGTAAACAAAATTGTTGTGCCTTGTTGCCCAATAGTACCGAACCCTGCTGTGATTCTATATCAGATTCCACGCAAAGCAGAATGGTACACTGTAATTGATTTATGTCATGCATTTTTCTCTATTCCATTGCATCCAGATAGCCAGCCAATATTTGCGTTTAGGTTTGGAGAGCGTATTTTGGCATGGTGCCGAATTCCTCAAGGGTACACAGAAAGTCCCTCAATCTTTAATCAGATCCTAAAGAAATCATTGGAAGATTTAAGAATGCCAGAAAAGTCAGTAATGGTTCAGTATATTGATGACCTACTGGTGGCATCAAAAACGAAAGAAGCATGTGTCAATGATACAATTGCTTTGCTGAATCATTTAGCAAAAAGAGGACATAAAGTGTCCCCTTCAAAATTGCAGTTTTGTCAAAAAGAAGTCCAGTATTTAGGGCATAAAATTGAGAAAGGAGTGTGAAAGGTAACGACAGAGAGAATAAAAATGATTCAAGGAATGAGAGCTCCAATGACACAAAGAGAGGTAAGAATGTTTTTGGGAATGGTTGGATATTGTGGACAATGGATAAGCGGATTTTCACTAATTGCTAAACCATTGCAGAAACTGACAAAGAAGGATGTTAAAGATCCTTTTGAAATGAATGATGAAGAAATGAAAGCATTCAGAGAGCTGAAAAAGAAATTGTGTGAGGCTCCAGCATTGGGAATGCCTGACTATGAGAAAGATTTCGAACTGTATTGCAGTGAAAGAGATGGATGTGCATTTTCAGTTTTGGTACAGAGACATGGAACTATGAAAAGACAAATTGCATATTTTTCAGCTGTTTTAGACCCCGTAGCGAAAGCGTTGCCTGGATGTTTGAAAGCAGTTGCTGCTACTTGTGTGAGTCTGGAACAGAGTGAAGGCATAGTGATGGGGTATCCATTGAGAGTGTATGTTCCCCATTCTGTGGAAATTCTTTTGACAAGAACGAAAACCCAATACGACACATAGTCGGCTGACTAGGTATGAAAAGGTAATTTTGAGTGCAGATAATGTGACCATTGACAGATGTATGAATGTGAATCCTTCAACATCATTGCCAGATGAAGAGAATGTGATTGAAATGGATGAGGTAGATCACGATTGTCTGAATGTGCTCGAATACTGTACAAAACCAAGAGCTGATATACGAGATGAACCTTTGAAAGAATCAGATTATATTCTGTTTGTGGATGGCTCATGTTTGAGAACAAGTGATGGAGTTCTAAGTGCAGCATATGCAGTTTGCACAGTAGCAACTGTGTTGGAAGCATCTTGTCTGAAAGGTGTACGGTCTGCCCAAGTTGCAGAATTAGTAGCTCTGATTCAAGCATGTAAGTTGGGAAGAAATGTACGGGTTACGATTATGACTGACAGCCAATACGGCTTTAGGGTCGTGCATGATTTTGGTCAGATTTGGTCACAAAGGGGTTTCTTGACGTCTGCAGGGACGCCCATCAGAAATGGAGATTTTGTGAAAAAGTTGCTTGAGGCGATACAGCTGCCTAAACAGATCGCTGTCGTGAAGTGCAATGCACATATAAATGGGGAAGACTACATTACTGTTGGCAACAAATATGCTGACGAAATGGCACAGTACTGTGCAAAGAATGTGGTTTCTTTGAATAAATGTCGTGAAAGAGAGCATATTTCTTGTCCTTTGCTTTTTACTAACTCAATTGAAACATGGGATGAGGTGAGACAGTTACAAGAGGCTGCAGAAGACGAAGAAAAAGATACTTGGCTAAAAGCAGGATGTAGAAAACATGAAGAAACTGATGTATGGGTTTACAGGGATGAGAGACCAGTTATGCCTGATAGCATGATTTCTGACATGGCACGGATGTACCATGGGCAAGCCCATATTGGGAGAGATTCAATGATCAGACTTTTTAGACAAACATGGTACAATCCAAAATTCAGAGCCATAGCTGAGAGTCTTTGTCAGAGATGTCTTATTTTGTCAACAGTTAAATCCAGGAAGGAAGACAGTAGTGAGTCTAGGAAGAATAGGACGAGAAGGGGGTCCTTTCACCAGAATGCAGATGGATTTCATTGAAATGCCACCTTGCAGCAGATTGAGGTATGTTCTAGTGGTCGTCTGTTTGTTTTCTCGTTGGGTGGAGGCATATCCAACAAGAAGGAATGACAGTATAACAGTAGCAAAACTTTTGCTGCTAGAATTCATTCCAAGGTATGGTTTTCCAGTAACGATTGAAACAGATAGAGGAACACATTTCCAGAACGAATTAGTTAAACTGATTTGCGAAGCACTTAGTATTAAACAGAAACTGCATTGTGCATACAGACCAGAGGCTTCTGGAATAGTAGAGCAAGTAAATGGAACGATCAAGAACAGGTTAGGAAAAATGTGTCAAGCTACAGGACTCAAATGGCCAGATGCTCTGCCATTAGTTCTGATGACAATCAGAAGTATTCCGGAAAGGAAGACTGGACTCAGTCCACATGAGATAATCATGGGACGAGCAATGAGACAAGCACAAGTACCTGTCAACAAGCTACTGACTATAACTGATGATCTAGTACTGGATTATTGCAAAGGATTGGCTGATGTGGTGCGTTCTGTGTTTCATCAGGTTGGACCGGATGCGACCACTCTTGAAAGAAAACCAGCTCACGACTTGAATCCAGGAGATTGGGTTCGAATAAAAGTCCACCGGAGAAGAAACTGTTTGGTTCCTCGCTGGGACGAACCACGACAAGTGATCCTAGTGACGACCACCGCAGTCAAGTGTGCAGGAGTGAAACACTGGGTACATGCCAGCCACACCATCAGAGTTCCAGAACCTAAAGATCGACCTGTAAGTCGGCATCTGGAAATATCAGATAACAGTTCAGCATCAGAAAGAGAAGAGGAGACAGACAGGGTGCCAGAATTTGAAGATCGACCTGAAAGTCGACATCTGGAAGGCCCAACTACAAGTGAAACGATAGAAGAAGAAGAGGAAATAGAAGAAATAGCTGAAGTTCCAGAATTTGAAGATCGACCTGTAAGTCGACATCTGGAAATATCTGATACCAGTTCAGAATCTGATACAGAACATTTAGAAGGAGAAGAAATTACAAAAAGAAAGTGGAATTTTGAAAGCATAAGAGAAGAAACTGAGCCAGAAGACAGTGATAGTGAACAACCAAGTACAAGTTGTGGTAAAATTCCGTCGAAGATAATATTCATAGATGAAGAAGGGAGAGTTTGAAACCAAAAGTTAGAAAAATCGGAAAAACAACGAGGAGCAGTAGGGACAGATAGTCAAACACAAGAACAGGGAAATTTAGAAGCAGATAGAGAAACTGAGACAAAATCGGAAGAACCTCGAGGAGGGACAGAAATAGGTGAACGAAGGAAAATAAGAAAAGAACCACAAGTAGATGAAAGCGAAATCATAAGCTTCAAAATAAGAGGAAATAACGAAAAGATTGAAACAGACTCAGAAGAAAGTGGAGAAGAAAGAAATGAAAAAATAGAGACAAGAAAAAGAAATTGGAAAACTGAAAGAGAGGATAAAGGAAGTGAAGCAAAAAGGCCAAGAAAAGGAGACAATTGGCCCAACGAAGTGAGAAAATTAAGATACAGAATCATAAAATTGGATGGGAAAAGTGCTGAACAAGTGAATGAGATAACAAGTCAAAAAGAACAAGGAAAACAAGGTGGAAAACACTTGCAGAAAACGAAAAGAATAAAGAAAGTAAATCAAAAGTACAGATCGCCTGAATGGTTGTATCGTGCTTTGACTAGTCACAAAGAAGAATTGAACACTCACGAAAACCCAGAACAAAGAAACCTGATGGGAGAAAGTGAAGTGCAACAAACCTGAAGCAACAAACCTGAAGAAGTTAGATAGTTTACCGGATTTGACAAAACACTGAACTGACGAAATTACCGGATGTGACCAAGAAAGAATTCTGAAAAAGAATTAAAAGAAAGTACCAAGCAAAGACAAAATATTGGAAGTACAGAGTGGCAAGCAAGTCATTTCTGAGGTGTAGTGACACAATTTTCTAGAAAACAAGTAAATAAGGTTAAAAGACAAAATGGAGAATATTAGAGATAGAAAATGTAGATGTGAGTTTTTAAGTAGATGGTGCAAAATGTGCTGTTTTTGTACAGGTTTATTAATAACAATATGGGTGGTTTTAGCAATAACTATTCCAATTAGTTTAGCTGTAGTAGAAAAGTCTAATAACACTGAGAAAGAAAAAGGAGCTAACACTCAAGAGCCAGTTATTTTAAAGAGTAGTGCAGAATTACATAAGGGCAAATCAATAACAGATTTTTCCAAAAATGTTTTTACTAAATTACTGTATGAATACGTAGAAACAATGGATGTAAGAGATTGCTATGTTTGTATGCAGTTGCCTGCATCTGTAGCAGAGGGTGTGACTTATCATCACCTCCCTTTGACATATGGAATAACATGTAGTGTATTAGCAAGCTTATTTTATAAAACAGGTAGGTTAGAATATTATTACACTGATGTAGATAAGATTTTTGCTAAAGTTTCTGTAGTTCCCGAGCTTAACAAAATAAAAGAGGGAAAGACGTTTGGTGAATATTTCTTAGAAGATAAGATCTTAACATCAGATAATATATTTAGGTACAACCTTACCTGTGAGTTAAAGAAGGAAGAAAAAGTATTTTTAGAAATGGTTGAAGAGCGAAGAGTGAAATTTGAAAGAAAAGTGATAGAAGAGACAAAAACACCTCTTTGGGCGCTTGAGGAAGACCATCAGGACAAGAAAAAGACAAATGCAGCTATGACTCTGGATTGGCCCCAACAGGGAAGGTTGTGCATTAGAAGAAATAAGACAAGATATGACAATTATTTTGTGGGTTCCAGCAATTGCTATGACAATTACAAAATTTTAGGTGGATGGGGATTCAAAGGTGGAAAAGATCCAATATTTCCAGGGATTTATTACGTTTGTGGGAATAGGGCTTATTATAGGTTGCCGGACCATTGGTATGGGTCATGTTACTTAGGCCTGGTCTTTCCAAAGATTTTTCATGTAGATAGAAAAGAAAAAGGAACACACAAAATGATAAATACCTTTACCCGTAGAAAAAGGGAAAGTTTTTCAGAAATAGTAGGTGATATTTTTGGTGCATTGATACCAGCAGTGGGAATATCTTTGAATGCATTTAGAATTCGGAAATTATCTACAGTGGTAGATCGTTTATCTACGAATACTGCTGGAGGGTTCTTAATGGTAAATACCGAGATGGTTGCCATGAGAGCTATGATGATGCAAAATCGTCTTGCCCTTGACATTCTTTTGGCAAAAGAGGGCGGAGTCTGTGGAATGCTGAAAGTCCAACATTGTTGCACTTACATTCCAGATAAAAGCGAAAATATACAGAAGTATATAACAAATATTACAAATTTGCACAAAGAATTTGTTCCACTGGAGGTTGAAAGTGTGTGGGGAAAACTTGGTAAAGGTTTTTCTTCTGTAACAAATTGGTTAACAAGAATGAGTGGATTAATAATAGGGAAAGTTATAATAATAGCAACCATGATAATAATAATAATATTAGTACTGAAGCTTGCAGTAACATGTATAAAGAGAAGAAGAAAGCAGAATAAGATAGAAAAAGAAAACATGATAAACAAGGAAAGAGAGAGAGAAATAGGTGAAATAGAGTTAGAAGAAATAAAAGAGAACATGTATAAGAAAACGAAGAAACAAATTGAAAGAGATACAGAAGTATAAACTAACAAAAGCAAATGGATAAAAGATATATGCTGTCTGAGAAATAGTATAACTTGGGTTTTTGTGGTGATATTAAAAATCACCAAAGGGGGAGATGATGGAGCAGGGTAAATATAAAAATTTTAACCTCCTAATATTTTCGTACAATATTAATAAACATGTTCGTTCAAGTAAATAACCAACAATGTATGTAAAGGGTTAATGGTAACACGCAATTCAGTGTGCAAAGTAATGAACTAATAATTGTTTGCGTTTATAACATAACATAATATTTTGCGTACTAAAATAATAATAAAATGCATGATTTGTGCTTTTGAATAAAACGTGTGGTTGCAAAATAAAGCGATGGTAAGTAAGGGACAGCTTTATATGTTGCTTCTGCTAGGTAATACCTAATTGGGGTACGTAGAAAGACGGGAGGGAAACGAAAGGGTTTATATTTCTTTGTTTTAATAACATTTTGTTTTCTTTAAAAATAGTGCGCTTAGGCCTGCCGAGCAGCAATATAAAATGGCCGCGAGTTACTAGAGTGCCCATGAGCGGATGCGACCATGTGATAGAGGAGAAAGGCTGTGGAAAAGGGATGATCACGTGCTGAGGCCAAGAGGCTAAGATGAAAGTATGGTCAAGGCTGCTGTGACCCTTCTGAGCAGATGTGTGCCAAGATGATCAGCAAGAAGCGTGAGAAGCCTGGTTGAATCAATAGAAGGAACTGTGTTATACAAATTGTTGCAGAAAAAGATACAATTTGGACTGATCGAAACGGATGAGCAAGTGCATGAACTATGGGAAACGATGCTTGCATGGACATTCCACACGGAACTGGTTAAGACCAGGAAGTTTGATTAAAATGTATAGGGACCAGAGTTTTTGACCAATGAGAATGAATCGCGCCATGTAAGAAGAAACATTTTATGCTGTAAGCTAGAATTAGGGTATAAGAAGACCTACTCTTGGTGGGAGGGGTTAGAATGCTGGAGTGAATGCTGCGGGATGCTGCGGGAGATGCTGAAGAAGTTAGATGCTGTAGATGGGAGAGTTTGCGGTTGCTGACGCTGACGAGCTGATGCTGCTGCTGTTATTTTCCTTTTCCAGTTGAGTATAAAATGCTGCTTTAGGAGAACTCTTATTTGATAGATTTTTATTAGAATTATTAGGATTTCCCAGAGAGATAGATAGGTTGATTTATAGAGTTCTTAATATGATAACCTCATTTCCGTCTAATAAAAGTGCCATGAAATTTCAACTATTCTTATATTGATGATAAATGAAATGATCTGAATAATAAAATTAATCTCAAATTTCCTGCATTCAAAACTTTATATAAACTATATTATTATTTAAACAAATGACTCAGTGATTTTCTTTAGTATAATGATTAATAATGAAATGGTAAAGAGTTCATTGTGATTGAGCTGGTCTTAATCACCATCAACTGATTCCTACTAGTTGGTCCATCGACCAATGAGCGGAATACCTTAAAAGCAAATGAGAATTATTGAGTCATTATAAAAGAGGTATCCCATCTCCTTCCAGCGAATCGTTTTTCTCCTAGGTTTCATGACGGAGGAAATTCAGGGAATAAATGAGTAAGTGAATGTATATGCGGTGTTATGGGCCCCACCGTCTTATGGATATAGTGTGTGTGTTAGAGAAATAATTGCACCTGGATGACCAAAAGCATAACAGGAGAAATTATTTTTATTGTAAGCGCTGGATCATGGGCCTGGCGTATGTGGCTGCAATCGGACACACACTGCAATGGGACCAGTGTGCCTCCACACAGCGTATTCTGGATCACAGTTTCATCGAATGTCATCCAACATGTCCCATCATGCTTCTACAAGGGACAACTTACGATGAACACGTTGCTACCCACCATCCGCTTCATTGGATGTCATCCATGTTTACCACCAATGCGAGGGATGCTCTGCTGGAAGGTATCGCATACCTGACAACTTGTCAATTCCTGGGTCCCCGACTCAATACCCCCAATTGAACATTGATATTCAACACCGTACCTATGCTTGGCTTTCGCACGGAGTGGGCAGTTAGCTGTACAACAACTATACCATACAATCTGCAACAAACACCTTACCATCAACTCCACTGCCATGACATTAGACATTTTCGGGACATGCACTCTGTTCCTCACCATATCCCGTGTCTCTGCATGAACAGGGGGAGGCAGAGGTATGGGACTTGTGTACAGTAACCACATGGCCAATACTGCATGAACAACTATGCTATAATATGTATTCTGCGCACCTGAACACATGCACCTGTCAGTGCACACTTATCTGTCTGCTGTATTACGTGAGAACTGTCACCTCACCTTTGTCTGTACTTCCGTGCCAGGACTTTTGCATGGACAACAAATGCAACCCCCTACAACATGGTCCTAGTTATTGTGTCATGTTCATTAGCCACCACATTGCAACAACTTGTGAGACGCTGTTGCATGCATGTAGGCTCATGCTCTGATGTCACCTCTGACGCAAGTGTGTCGGAGTCACTATTGTAGGAATCCTGTACCATGGAACTGAGATGTACTGTGCCTATGATGTCAAGCTGTCTGGTAGGCAAAATGAATACTGTCTGTGTCAAAGTCTAGAGCTCTTCAGTAATGAGCAAATGTACTGTAGCATAGCAAGGCACTTGTAACTCTGAAGCCTTTATTCCACAATCAACAACTAATCACATCTACCTGTACCCCCTATTGTATGTGTAATCATGCTAAGTATATCCTCCACATGCATTTCGCTGCCAGTAGTGTCCACTATACTGTATCACAGAGGAAGTAAGTTCAAATACATGCCTTGAAGCAAATATGTGACTCTGTAGAATCATTTATCGAAGACAAGTACGAATGAGAGAGGATGAGAGTGTGTGAAGTACACTAGAGTCGTGAGATGACCATGTAGTCTACTGTCATTGGATGTCAATGCATATGAGTTGCCACCACAGTGGACCTAGTGAAATACCAGAGGTCGTGGGCCTTGGCTTGTCAGACTTTGACGTGGCTCAACAGATCATCACATTAACACTGACGGCCTGGTCACTACAAAGCACAGTCCTACATATGTGTAAAATTACCTTCACAGTCTGACATCACACTCATCAAGCAAAATTAGGAGCCACGCAAGAAGCATGCTACAGCAATGCATGACAAAACACACACACGATATCAGTGTGGGTGGGCAGGTCTGCACAGTGAGTACGAACTGCAGAAATTCACATACATGCTTAATTAAACAAGGCACAATCTTGACAGTCTCACACCCTGCAGACCCACAATGGCCAAAACATATTTAAGTAGGAGTCATCCTGAACTGCAAGGACACACCCACACACTGCACACTGTGCAACATACAATACACACATGTGCTCACATTCACAGACCTGAAAATGGATACAAACACCCACCATGCCCCTGGGTAACACATGTGTGTAGTTGACATTGCCAGAGCGCACACACACACACCAACACTACCCCAAAGTCACACCCTTCACACCACACACACCTACACCTCCCAAATGCACACATTGAAAGTAAGCCATGTGCCCAGGCTCAATGTTCATCACAAGATTAACATACACCTACACTGCTGGCCACCCAGAAAGTAAGCTCACACATACCCGCACACTCTGCACATGCTACCTGTCATCCTGTGGCTAGACTCACACCCTGTGCTTTGCTTGCACGCAAACATGACACGTATACATTTTCCCAGAAATACCACCAAATACATGCAGACAATCCGTGTCACATAAATACTTCTTCATCACACACACAAGTAGCAGAGTCTGAAAGAAGTGAAGTCCCAGCCACGTGTAAAACACATTGGAATGTGAGACCAGACATTGCAATTGTTGAGGTACCATACACAGCATGTGCCTCACTTAACTATGCACACACAGTAACAACTGCAATCAGCAACTACACAGACACAACCGACTACAGGAACAACAGCATCCAGTCACAGATTACATAGACAGGCGGCAATATTGTTCAACACCAGGGACAGTGGCCAGTCCGATGTGCAGAGTAGTGATACGAAAAGCTGCGTATGCATTGTGTGTGAGTGTACCCTGCCATGGCCAGCAACACTGCCATGGCAGTCACAATAGCCATTACAGCCACCACTGTGTCACAGGTAGTTGTGTGAGGGTGCCTACCATTCAAACGGGATGCCAGTCCAACTCGGTGCTGTCTGTGTGCTACGGGACAGTTGAAGGTCCGTCCCTGACAGAGAAGCACAACTGTGGAAGACACACATGTGGCATGTGAAGCGGGAGGGCTGCTTGGCCCAGGTGGGTGGGTGGCACGGGTAGGTGCACTCATGCAGTGTTGAAACAGACTGTGTGGGGAGGATCCCGGAGGGGTAGATTTCCACTGTGTTGGGTATTTGGAAAGCCTACCTGTCTGGGGATGAATGTGAACTCGTGTGGGCACAACAGGCGGGCACACGATCAATGCTGCATCAGGTGTAGACGTTAGCCCTCCCTCTGGGGACATGCTGGATACTGCTGTGCGTCTGCCAGGCCCTTGCCAAGGCACCTACATCCCCTGTCCTCCAGGTGTACCCCCTACATTGTCCACCTGCACAGGCTACCCAGGGCACAGGATGGCAGTGGAGCTTGGTGGGTGGGAGGTCATGGTGCCCTTCTCCTGGTCACATCTCGCAGGCAACACATTCTCAGTGTGCAACAGGGCACAAGTCCCAAATAAGAAGTGGGGGGGCGCTGACGTCACGACAGGAAGTGACGTCACGAAAGGTGGCTTGCACCATCAGACTCAGTGCCGCCCCTCGCTCACCCCTTAGATGCGATTGCATCAGAGAAGCCAGCGCGTGAGCAGCAGCTCCAATCTCACCCCAGAGAGGCCAAAGAGTGAATGTGTGGCTCCATTTGCTCCAGTTATCAAGCTCACGGTAAAATAAGTGTGGGGACGCCGTCCACCCGCGTGGTACCTTGACTCGAGCCCTGGTGTGCAGGCAAAGTGTCCTATTGGCTTTGCGATATGTGTGAGTTGCATGACACTCGTTGGCGGGGGATGGCTCGGAGGCCCGTCACCCTGAGGCCCATATCTCACTCTATGGGTCCCTTGTCAATGGCAGTGGATGTAATGACTATGCGCGCCGCGGTGGGTCTACCTTTCGTCTGGGATGGTGTTTGTGGCCTGACCCGCTAGGGCAGCTACAGCTTCTGTGTGTTGCATGTGGTGTATCCGGACTCCGGAGACTGTCATGCATTGTCACTGTTGTCCAGGGCTCGAGTCGGGGTACCACGCGGGTGGACGGCGTCCCCCCACTTATTTTACTGCGACCTCGATAACTGGAGCAAATGGAGCCACACATTCACTCTTTGGCCTCTCTGGGGCGAGATCGGAGCTGCTGGTGCACGCGCTGGCTTCTCTGATGCAATCGCATATAAGGGGTGAGCGAGGGCGGCAATGAGTCTGACCGTGCAAGCCACCATTCGTGATGTCACTTCCTGTCGTGACGTCAGCGTCCCCCACTTCTATTTTTTAGGACTCGTGCCCTGCTGTTGTCAGATGTGCCACTTTCCAGGGGTGTGGAGAAAGGGTCAGGAATGTCAGCCTGAGATTGGCCCAGTTGAAGGCCCACCTTGACTGGGGAGGACAACCATTGGACAGTCTGGTGTAGCCCACCCACGCGTATATGTAGGCCCTCCATGAACTATGTCACCTGCGGCAAGGTGATGTCATGGGCAATGAAGTAATTGAGGAGAGCTGTCTGCCCCACGCAGAGATGCCGCACAAGCTCAACAGACCCAGCACTGAGGGCAGCAGAGGTCACATGTGCAGGGGCAGCTGTGCCTGGTGTGAAGGACACTCTATCCTTCATCCTTGTGCCGACACGTGTTGCACCAGTGGAAGTAGATGGGAGGGCGGGCATTGGCCTCCGCGTGGCTGAAGAGGAGCCAGAGTCCACGTCCCCTGTGCTAGCAAACATGGATGCATCACCTCTGTCCTCAGATGACGCAGAAATTGCCGTCTCGGCCTGTGATTCATCCAGCACACGTCTGGCCCCTCCGAGGCGCTGGTCACATCTGTCTCACTCGGCTCCTGTGCAGCTGCTTCATCCGATGCCTCATCACTGTTGACCGTCCTCTGTCCCTCAGCACCCACAGGAGATGCCACATGAGAGAGAGCGAGGTGGCCTCACTCATTTGGCATCAATTAAACAGACATGTGCAAGGGAAGCAGCACAGAACATTCCCAAATCCACATGTTGCACGATACCTGTGCAATTGTATACAGCCACCACAATCAACACGTAATGGCTGGCGTACAGAAAATGAAGCCGCTAATAAGTGGCACATGTGTTGTGCACATAGCACAACACCCGGCCTGTGTCACCCTGCGACCATAGCCACAAATCGCTGTGTGCACACCCACTGTCCTGATGGTGGCAAGGATGACCACTACGTAATTAGGCCAAGGACATACCTGCATGGAGCAGAATGGGACACCACTCACACAGACTGCAACATGACAGTCCACAATGGTCATGAGCCCATGCCATCCACCTGTCGTTCGCACGAGCACAACTACTGTTGCACAGTGTGCCGGATGTGTAAGTACCAGGAATATGAGGTGAGACATCGCACACATATGTCCGAACGAAATCAGAGTAGGCACAGTGCCTCAAACATACATGTGAATTGCCACTCCAGCCTACTACAGGTTGTTCCTGAGGGCTACGACTCTGAATGCATTGACAATGCAGAGTGCTTAAATTACATCTTGACCCTCAGGAATCGAATATGCATGTCAGATGCACCCAGCACAGAGTACACTTACAACCCACTGCATCACACAACATACATCACATTACCCAGATTATGGGTAGGCTGTGGACACATGCTGCCTCTCACAGCAAAAGACACCATCCCACAATACTGTACACTTGCTTGCTGCTGATGCCCCTACAAACGTGCATCCGGCACAGGCTGTGTGACTGTCAAGATGCAGACCATTAGTGGTGAAATGCAGCACCGTGCTAACCTGACAATACGAGGGGGCATCCCCCGATTCGTCTCCGCCACGTAGTCGCTCATCCGGCAGATGACGTCACACCCTTTGTGGAATTGGCTGCACTGTCGGTTACACATACACACTTGGATGCAATGGCTCATCACAAGGCCTTGGGCTGGAGGACTTCCAACTGCAGGGATGGTACACAAGAGGGTTGAAATATCACTCATACACTTCTCATCATCACCCACATCCACCAATGACAGTGGCATGATGCTGAGCCATCCAAAATACTCAGAGATGTGTAACAGAGCCAAGAAGTAATCGGACATGGCATAACAGCATGTGTACACGACACGTGAATGCATGCTGGTGGGAGTGCGTACACAGTACCTGTCCATCCCATTCACATGCAGGATGCCAGCACATTGAGCAATGTGTAGTCTGCCCACATCTACTGTCCGTTGTCAGGTAGACCAACACATAGATCACAAGGCAACACATCTTTGTGGGTGGACTCACTGTGTCCAACACTGCGCAGCCCTCAACGTACTCGCCCTGTGAATGGCTCACACCGCAATGGAGGTCACATTCAGTGCCACTATCTCTCACACACATCCCTATCACAAGGCCTGGAGTTTTCAATCGACAGGGCTGAGTTTGCGCATTTCCGGAGAGTTGTGAACATAAGACACATGTAACCCACTGTACAGTCAGTGTTGTTTCCTTCTAGGATTGGGCGGTCAATGTGCAGCCCAGGTCTGCTGAGACTGAGAAGGCCAGCAGGGACCCAGTCAGCCATTCACACAAGCAATAACTGCCCTGAGTCCTGCATTGCCAAGTGGCTGCGTCACTGGATGTCTGACATGAAAATGCCATGTACTACCACTCGGGAGGGACATGCATGGGAAAGCGCCAGAGAGCCTACATACCCCTTCCACCTGTACTAAGCATGGTAAGCAGTGCATGTTGGAACCCCACAGGCTCTGACTCATAGTGCTGCGGATCAACGGCATGTGTCCCCCACATGCACTCCCACACACACTGTAGTTGTCTTACACACACAACTTTTGCAAGAAATAGCCTTGGGCAGTGTGCGTGGAGCTCGGAATCCAGGATCTCCAGCTCCTCGCTGGTGAGTGGACCTGGACATATCTTCAGAGTCGTCGACATGAAGGTGGACAGGTGGCAGCAGCAGCAGGTGTTGTTGAGGGATGCCAGGCAGCAGTCCCTGGAAGCTGTGGTAATGCCGGTCTTCCTCCCACACTCATATAGCCCCCTGGGGCTGTTTCAGTGGGTCCAAGCTGCTGCAATTGGTGTACCATGTCTGCCTACTTCAAATGCACACAAAGGCCTGCTCCGAGCTGTCCCGGTACGCTTACCTCTATAGTCGAACACGCAGGATGCAACCGCGAGGGCCATTAGAGTTGGCCTCAAGGGCCTGGTCCATGGCGGGTACAGTCCGCTGGTGCCATGTGGAATCCACAGTTTAATGTGCACCATGCATTTGCAGGTGTGGCCATGATTTGTGTGTGGGAGCATGTCCACACTAGACAGGGCCACTTCATGCTGTGTGCATAGGCATTGTCGGACAGTGCTCAGCCTCCACATGTCTGTTGGCACATCATCATGTACACATTAGCATGGGAGCATGGGATGTGCATATGCACACACATGCCATATTTCTCAATGTACATCTCCCACTTGGCACGTGCAACGTTACGTGTCACTTGTGATGTGTATTTGCATTCACACAGCTGTGTTGTCATGGAGTTGTCAATGTGTACACCTGGCAATGTGTGTTGGAGGTGTGATACGTACAGTGCTGTACATTGGGTGAACTAGGGACATCATTGACTGTCTCATATTCCGTTGTGCAACAGGACCCACTTGTTTGGGCCGCTCAGCCTGTGTACATTGTGTTGTTGGTGTGTGCCATACTCACCCAGCCTCGGAAGCTGTGTCAGGCACAGCAGCTAGGTATATTGCCGTGGTGTTGCCGCTTCCCACATATGCAGTCTGAAATCATCATCATGCCTTTCAAGCTATTATGGCCTAAATCCCCATGTGCATGCTCATAGCAATGGTTTGTGTCAGTGGTCATTGCTATTGGTAAGGGGACCTGTGTAAGAGTATTGTAGCTGTGCTGTCCCTACTTGTCAGCTGTTCTGTGATTCTATTGCTTTGTCAGTAAATTTACATTTGTGTATGTGGAAATGCCATGTGGTGTGTTGCATTGACATGTGTCCACTTCCATCTGTCCTAGGAGGAGACCAAACATACATCGCCCCTACCAATTGCTGGCAGACATGGAGGATGTGGAGGTTATACAGAAATTCCGTCTGGACCGACCCACCCTGCATCACCTATGTGCAATGTTGGAACCCCACCTTCGTCCTCGCAGGGCGTATCCTACAGCATTCACCCCCACGGCTAAGGTGATGGCTGCACTGCATTTTTCGCAACCGGATCTTTCCAACACACGGTGGGCAGTGGAGGTGGGATGTCCCAGCCCATGTTCAGCATGGTGCTACGGGATGTCCTGTCAGCTATGATGCTCTACAGGAACCGGTACATCCGATTCCCCAGGGCTCGTGATTTTGCGGCAGTGAAGGGTGCTTTCTATGCCCTTGGATGCATCCCCCACGTTGTTGGTGCAATTGATTGCACCCATGTTGGCCTTGTTGCACCCCAGGCCATGGAGGACATCTATAGGAACCGGAAGCATTTCCACTCCCTGAATGTGCAAGTGGTGTGCCTGGCGGACATGATTATCACACACGTGTGTGCGAAGTTTCCCGGATCCGCCCATGACTCACACATCATGCGCCACAGCATCCTCCCATGAATGATGACCAATCTTCAACCGGACCGTGCATGGATTGTTGGTGAGTATGCATACTCGTGTAGCGTGCGGGGTGTGACATGCTGTCTTGTATCCTGTTGGAATTGCAACGATTCTCTGTGTTTCTCACACCCAGGTGACTCTGCATATCCTAACGGGCCTTGGCTGCTGATCCCACTACGTAATCCTAGGACACCAGCTGATGTCAGATACAATGAGGCACATGGGAGGACCAGACGTGTGGTGGAGCGGACTTTTGGACTCCTGAAGTCCAGATTCAGATGCCTGGACCGCACCGGGGGTGCACTGGCATACTCCCCACAGAAGGTGTGCCAGATAGTTGTGGCATGCTGCATGCTGCACAATCTCGCGATTCGCAGGCAGATCCCCCTGATAGTGGATGATGGTGATCAGCCAGGGCCCCCGCCTGCAGACCAAGCCGTGTCCAGTGACAAGGACAGTGGAGAGGAGGAAGCAGTGAATGAGCGTCAGCAGCTCATTGCCCGCTACTTCACTTGACGGTGAGGGACCATGTACGACGGCTGATGTTGCTGTAGTTGTGTAGGTGTATGTGTGCATTGTCTCGGCGGCCTATTGTTCACTGAGTGCTGTGTGGCAATGGTCAATGTCCAGGGTAGTATGCCACTGACAGTGGCTGTGGCATTATGCCCTGTTGCTCTGTGAGATGTGTGTACATTGCTTAAACTTGATGACAAGTACTGTGTGATGAGTGTGTGACACACACATTCAATGGACTCTTGTTCTGTTTTTCACCCCTAGGTCCCTACAGCCTCTCCTGGCCTATCGACATACCACACTCCAGATACATTTCTGATCATGGTGACGGTTGCACATCCTTGCTTAAACACAGAGCAGATAAGACAGAATGTGATCCAGGTGTATTTATTTTAAGCGGTGACATGTGATTGTGGGCAAGGTGATCACAAAAGTGGTGCATGCTGAAACAATGAGTTGACGGTCATGTCCGCGTGATGGTCAAGGTGTACCCATGTTGTTCTGGGTCCACAGTCCGACAGACACATGCCATTCACATGGCAGTGTGGGGTAGGATAGTAGTCCAAGTGAATGCAGTAGATGGCCACCGTGGCTGGCTGACTCACTGGCGTTTGGAGCGTGCGAAGTGATCTCTGGACACCTGTTTCCTCTTCGGACGACCCCTTCCACGTTTGAGAGGGGGGTTGTGTTTGTGGGCTGCTGGTGGTGGCTGAGGATTGCCCACTCGCTGTGGACGCAGGGGAACTGGATGTTGCACGACCCTGCGCCCCAGCAGGTGGTGGCGGAGGTGGTGTGGTTGGCCTTGATTGGGCCCTCACCACCACCACTAGCTGGCCCATGAGGTCGACAAGTTGGCCCATACGGGTCACGAATTGGCCCATATGGGCGTTCATGGACCTCAACACCCCAAGGACTTCCCGCGTATCAGCAGCTGACCGGGCCCATTGTCCCTGGGCCTCTTCATAGGCCCCAAGGATTCTGGCGATTTGCGGCAGGGCTTGGCTCCCAGGCTCTGATGGCGTTGGCCTGACCCTGCTCCTCCCACCTGAACTGCTGCCACCAACCTGCCCACTCGCCACATTGGTCACCCGGGGCCTTGTTCTGGCTCCCAGGGTCGATGTCGACGTGCGTACCACCCCTTGCGCAGGGTGAGTGGTCAGGGAGGCCCTGGTGGTGGTGGTGGTGGTTGCGGCGGTGGTGGTGGTGGCCGCAATGACCGTGGCAGCAGGGGCCTTGGACTGGTCACCAGCCCTGGGAGATGGGTTGGTGGTGTAGGAGGGGTCCTGGGGAGCGGTTGCGCCCTGCCACACCAGATGTGCCTGGTTGGGAGTCCTCGTCCGAAGAGGTGTCCAGGTCTTCCACATCCGTGAGTCCGGGTGGAGGGCTTGTGGACTGGCTGTGATGGCTGCTGTCTCCCTCTCCAGCATCATGCTGTTCGTCACCTGTGGGGCGGAGACGAAAGGTTATTGTGTTGCACCTTGCAAGGTTTGTGTTAGATGTCTGACATTCACAGTTTGTGCCCAGTTGTGCACTGATTTCCCAGAAGCGTGTGTATGGCTCTACAATGTGTGTGCGTGATCAAGGCAATGGAATAGTGTGATGGGTGCATATGGCATGGGACGGATTTGGAATGCCAATCGGTGTGTGTTGCAGTACCCCTACATTTTGTGGCTTTGGTGGAAACGGGGTAAAGCCCCATGAACGCTTTTGAGATGAAATATGGTTTTGGGGTTCAAATGAAACGCTTAGAAACGCAGATGGCAAAAGGGGTACAGCCCCATGAACGCTTTTTAGATGAAATATGGTTTTGGGGTTCAAATGAAACGCTTAGAAACGCAGATGGCAAAAGGGGTACATCCCCATCAACGCTTTTGAGGTGAAATATGGTTTTGGGGTTCAAATGAAACGCTTAGAAACGCAGATGGGAAAAAGAGTACAGCTCCATCAACGCTTTTGAGGTGAAATATGGTTTTGGGGTTCAAATGAAACGCTTAGAAACGCAGATGGGAAAAGGAGTACAGCTCCATCAACGCTTTTGATATGAAATATGGTTTTGTGGTACATACTGTGACATATGGGTGCAGAAGGGGACATGTGTTTTGGCCACACGACACTACAGAGACAAAGGTGTGTGTATGTCTGACATACCCAGCATATCTGCTCACTGTTGTCATTTAGGGACATTACACTGCAAGCATTGTAGTGACTGAGTAATGGTTGTGTGCCACACAACGTATTGCAGATGGGACAATTCCTTGGTGTGCGTGCTACCCTCAGCCATGTGCAGCAATGCAGTGCTCTTGGGGTGTTGACTATATTAGGTATGTTGTAAATCACAGTGTGACGTGCGCTTCAGACACTGCAGACACATTTTTGGTCATCGGCAGGAATCTTTGCTGAACTACTGTATATGGGCCAACTGTTTAGATGATATACCTTTCATGACACTGGGGCTGAAAGATGAGATGGATGTGATTTTGAATGTGCATTGTGTAGCTGTGTGGTTCATGGGTCCAGTGGTGTATGTGACATTACTGGGGTTCCACTCTGTTACATTGAGACAAGATAGACTTACATGGGTGATGTTGTACAATGTCAACGGAACACGCAGACACGACTACATGGACAAGACTTCGATGGTGTTGCTGATGTGTGTGATGACTGGCACAGTGCACGCCATGTGGGTCAGTACTCCAGTGAGACTTGTGCATGCAGACGTGACTCCTTACGTGTTACTGTATTTGAGATGGCTCATGTGGGCTATGACTCTGTAATTCATGTCCGTGTGCACATTAATCACATGATTATGACAGGGAGCAGTGCTACCTGTTCCTCTGCTACGTGACATGTCCCAAATGTTAGTCGTAGTACAGTCCTCATGCCTACAGACACCCCGCCCTGTACAGTAGTCTACCTACTTGTTTGTTTGGAGGGAGCAATGCAATGGCTACCACATGGTTATGAGAGGGAGGGGTGCTCCATCTTGCTGGTCTGTGGGAGTGGGGGCCGTGTTGTGAGTTGTGGTGAAGGGGCTGCTTTTGTACTCACCTATGTGGGTGTGTCATGATGGGCTGTCATTTTCAGGTGTGTTGTGACTGGTGTCCTCGGATTTGTAGTTTTTTTGTTTTGCCAGGGGGGATGTGTCTTTGGGATGTGTTCTGTGTTTGGGTATTTTGGCGTAGTTTGCTGTGTGGACTTGTTGGCCATGTTGTGTGTATTTCTTTGGTCCGCCAATGATTTCCGTGCACGGACGTGGCCGCCAGGCCTTCAGCCGTGTCAGTTATTCATCTCTGTTGTTCACCGTGGCGGGCGGAAAATATGTAGATTTTCCGCGCTCATGTCGGGGAGATCATAATTTCACGGCCGGTGTCTCGGTCGTCAGAGCGGGCGGATTTGGGTTGTCGGGCGGGATTGCGTCCGTGGCGGATGGATAATCTTCTACTCTGACATGGACGGGCGGAATTTTGTGTGTTTTTACCGCCGCGGGCGGAGGTTGCTTCGCGACATCATAATTGCTCGGTCGGTATTCCCATGGTGCAGGCGGGTGGTTTTTTAAGGCTATAGTAGATGGCGGATTTTTTACCGCCGGTTATCGTAATGGGCTCCTTAGTGTCCGAACACTATCCAAACCATCCATTGAAGCTTTCTGTAATTCTCCTTCTTTTACCTTAATTCCTATGATTCTATTCTCCTCTTCCTGTTTCGCTACTCGTCTCTTTCCCACCATTATGGATCTTAAAACCCCTCTTAAATACGCTTTAAAAGCATCCCAAACTATTTGTCTCTTTGCCGATCCCATATTGGCTTGAAAATAGTCATCAGATTTTCCCCCCAGATCACAGACCACTTCTTCATCCAGTAATATAGTTCTGTCCAGCGTCCACCGTCTCTGCCCCTCTCTTTGGTGAACCCCCAGAGTCATAACTACTGCGGAGTGATCTGACAAAATTGCTGGAAAATGGGTTACCTCTTCCACATTCCCGTGCAGCTCCTGATCTAACAAAAAATAATCAATACGGGAGTGATGCCTGTACTTTTTACTATAAAAGGTAAACTCTTTAACTTCCCCCTTCTTACTACGCCAAACGTCAATCAAATTAAATTCTCTCATCATGCTCTTCAGTCTAGAGAATGTTTTTGGAGGACTAATGTATTTAACCTTTGACGTACGATCCAATTCTTTATTCATAACTAAATTAAAGTCCCCTCCCAATACTATCGGTACCGTTGTTTCTAATAAACAGGATTCAAGCTTTGTAAGAGCTTCCGGGTTATCGTTATTTGGCCCATAATATACTGCACACACCAAAGGCTTACCTTGAATTAATAGAGTTGCCACTAACCATCTACCAGAATAATCTGATTCATATTTAACTAATCTTATTCCGGAGTTACTTCTGATAATGATGGCCACTCCTCTAGTACTCTCTCTCTGGTCAGAACACACTACCTCCTGAACCCATCGTACCCTACTAAGACATTGTTTACACTCACTTCTTTCCAAATGGGTCTCTTGCAACAGTATAATTTGTGCGTCACTATTTTTTAATAATTCCATAACCGGGAACACTTTCCTCCTGTTTCTCAACCCATTTACGTTCCATGTTAAGAACTTCACTACTTTTGATCTATCCATTCTTATCCATTTCTATGGCACCACTTCACCTTCTTGAACATTGAACCTTGGTCCCACCTCCCAATCCTTTTAAATCCAGACCTGCCCTTCAACCCTTCAGCAAATAGCCTAATGAGGACTAATTTTTTTTCTTTTTTCCCAATGCGCCCCACACCCAGTGCCCCGCCCCCCCCTCCCCTGGGAAACCCCCTTTCTACCTCTTGGGCGATACACTCCACCATTCGTGACCCCCCCCGTCCCAAAGTGAGAAAATCACATAAAATTGAATAAATAGGGGATAAAGACAGCCTATCCTCTATATGAGCCAATCATTACCAACATCATTACCAACATCTATTTCTTAAATACCCCCACTCACATAATATATCTCATCCCTCCATCTGTGTTAGAAAAGTATCAACTTCCTCTGGATTACTGATGTTATACATCTTGTTTCGCCACATTATCTTTAACATCGCTGGGAATTTCATCTGAACCTGAGCTCCCCTACTTCGTAGCTCGGTCATCCTGGTCCCCAGCTCCCACTGTCTCTGGGCCGTCCTCTTTCCTAGATCTGATCTAATTTGATAGCTAAAATCATCATATCTCAAAGAACCTTCCTTCAAGGCACGCCCCAACACCAGCTCCTTTGTGGCATATGTGAGGAAGTTTATCAGAATTTTTCTGAGCATCTTCCTATCTGGATTTAACTTGAAAGGGTCTCTGTGTACCCTCTGTATCTCTTTCTCCAAATCGATTTCTGGTCTGTCCTTCAGAATTCCCTCTCTTAAAAGAGTACACACAAAGGTCTTGATGTCCCCTTTCTCAGCCCCTTCCGGAATTTTTAGAACTCTCAAATTGTTACGCCTGGATTGTGTTTCCAGCCTCTCTAGATCCTCCTGCATCGATGTATTCTGTAATTTTAGCATCTCTATACCTTTAGAGTTCTCCAACGTCGCCACTGTCAGTGCTTTCACCTCTCTTTCCAATATTCCGGTACGCTGTGCAATATCATCCAGCTTCTCTTCCAATACACCGCATTTATCCTGAATCCCTTTTTGATTTGCTTCGGATATCTCAAATTTCATAAAGATATCTCGCCTTAGATTCAAAATCATCCTTTCCATCTGATTCTCAACTCCACCTCCGCCTCCTCCTCCGCCTTGTGAAAAGTCATCATTCGGGTTAGGTGACTCTGTACTTAAATTTGGAGCCAGACTGGGAGCTACCTCCAAACTCAGGTTTTCAGTCTGCTCATCTCCGCTCTGTAGACTCCCTGCCAGCGGGGAGAATCGATTTTCCAAAGGCAGCGGGGCTATCTGGGTCTGGATTTGTGTAATAACCTTGCCCCCCTTCCCTTGTGGAGTTATAATTTGCTCCATTATCTTAAAGTATGACTTGAGGGAGGGTGAGGGCTTAACCGGTACACCGCCTTTCTTTTTGGGGAGACCACAACCACCTCCCTTGCTGTCTGCTCCCTTGTTTTCCCCCCTTTAGCTTTACTCTTAGCCTCTGGGAGTGACCATAGCTGGTAACGACTCCTGACTCCCGTCTCCCTATTTGCTGGTAGGTTATCTACAGTACTTTCTCCCTTCTCCGTACTGATACCTGCTCCTGATTCCGTACTCTTAGTAGCACTCTCCCCCTCCACCTTCCCCCTCTCTTGAGCAGAGTATGAGGCTGAGTGTGAGGCTACAAATGGAGGCTCTTTTTCCATCAGCCTCGATGCTTGCTGCGTACACCTCTGTACCAATACTTCGTTACTCTTAACACTCCCTCCCCTTTCAGTCACATCCAGTGCCTCAAAACCCCCAACTTGCACCCCAACTTGCGTGTTCCAGCGCGCGGGCCGTTCCTCTTCACTGCCGCGATTCGCTGGATGTTTCTCCTCCAGTGGCTAGCGTCCTGTGCTGTCTCTGCCTCTGTCTACCCGGAAACCGACCAACACTAATGCCGCTCGGGTCCTCCTCCAGAGACCTGCTGCACGCCGCCAGATCCCACGCTGAATCTCCACGTCTAAGCCCATGGGGACCAAGTAAGTTATCTTAAAATACTATGGGGGCTTTCAGATTTCGTTTCCTTATACTTATTTCCTCATTTCGGCTGCCTCTCCCCGTGAAACTTAACTACATCTCTTCTTTGGTCCGGGAGGCCCCCGCGACCGGCGTCAGCCTGCTGCCATGTTTCCCCCGTAAGAATGTGTTCAAGGTAATCACCTGTTGATACTTTTTCATTACTAAAGGTGACGGGGCATGTGATATTGGATTTCTCTGTGGCTCCTTCTTTGGCCTCTGCACAGGTACCTTACATTCTGCCACAAATCACTTGGTACCACAATGTAGAAAAGGGTGTTGAAATCTATCCACAATACCTGTGAAATCTTCACAAATCGATCAACTTGGGTGTAACACTCCACTGGCCTATCTGTCAATTTGGGGACATCTTTTGTGAATGACGCAAGATCACTCCTACTCCATAGTACACGCACATAACCTCCACCAGGCACTTCTCTCAATGGAAAAATTGAAGCATCTTCCAAACCTGTCAAAGCCGGAGAAGGCTCGACCTTTGCCTTCTTTGGGGCTTACGCAACCACCTTCCCACTTGTCTAATTCACTCCATTTCCGGATGCTACCAATTAATTCTCTAATTTGCAGTTTCAATCCTGATGTTCTCATACTGTTTAAGTCATTTTTGTCAAAAGATACACTGTAACATTTCTGCAGGAATTTAGTCCTAGTTAAATCCAAATCATACATTCGGACTAATTCAGACAGCTTATCATGAGCTTGTCCTGCACATTTGGCAACATCTTTGCAGATGTATATAATCTCATTCTCTTGATAGGTATCCAATCTGGTAAAATCAAGATTTCCTGAAGTCATCTTATCTAATTTTAATTTGACCACATCTATCGCATTCTCCTTTCCCAGAGATTGGTATCTCTACTCACTCATGAACTCTCTGCTTCTTGTAGGGGCCCATTGAAAAATCTTATACTTGCATCTTGTCTTTGCCTACCTTATAAGGAATGTGAAATACGATCTTTGCTCGTGTTCCACATTCTTGTGAGGGTGGAGAGGTTCTAATGACGGCAGTTGGAGACTGACTGGTGGAGGAGCAGCTACTCTGATGCCACAGAATGCTTACATGAATAAACCTTACCTACAACCGTACCAGGTGTGCAGCTGTACTTCATTACACCTTCAATAATTTGGTGACGAGTTGAGCCAGCCGATCCCTGCGGCAAGACGGTAGATGTGGACCCAGAGTGCGATCAGGGGCAGTTTTCTGGAGCAGTCGAGTCTGTGAGTGTGACCCATGTCACAGGCACCAATCACATCAGAGTGAGGTTAAGTACTTAGTGACCGGTGGGTGAGTGCTACCTTTGGTGCGAGCTGTTGGCACTGAAACTTGTTCAAAGCGCAAGCTCGCAGTAAGCGCGAGCAAAGTCAAGATCTCAAGCATCATCGTGCACAGGCCAGCATGAATTCACAGCAAGCGTGAGCGGAGTCAGGACCTAGAAAGCATCAGACCGCGCAGGCTTCTGAGCGTCATCACGCATCCCACGTTTTCAAAACAACCCCTATTGCCTGCTGAACTCACGTCCTGCTGCACGTCGTCGGTGGCCATTTTCTTGTCTCCCAACATCGGGAGCAAGATTAACACGACTGTCTAACATTTTAGGTTGGGGCATAAACAGTATCTCATGTGTACTCAGCGAGTCTCGCCTAGTCCTCGGTGACTCGCACACCATTATTTTCTCAACTTAAGTCTACTCTTCACCAACTGTGACATTTACACTTCTTGGTGAGTCGCTTCCTTCGGTGACTCGCACACCTTTGTTCCTATATTATTCAATTAAGAAGAGAATTACGCATTGTTCTCTCGTGGGTCATTTCTTTATCCACTGTGACTCGCACACATCGTCTTCCTCGTCATTCATCATTTTGTGGTTCACACTGGTATTTCATTCATATGTTGTCTGTGCTGTACATTGTTTTGTTATTATATATTTTTTTGCTTTAGAGAAGCTTTCTACCTTCTTTCTCTAAACTTCATTTTTGGTCATGGTGCCAATGTGTCTCCTCCAATATTTCTAGCTTCACCAGGTCCTCCTTCTATTGACTGGGAAGACTGGTTAACTATGTTTAAGACTTACTTGGAAGCCTTAGATGGTGTACGATTCAGTGCTTCCCATAAGATGGCTTTACTTCTGAATAACCTGGGCAACGAAGGGCAACACATATTTAAGTATTTACCAACTGCTACCCTGCCCAATGGGGACCCTATTGAAGACATTTATGTGGAATCCCTTCCCAGAGATTGGTATCTCTACTCACTCATGAACTCTCTGCTTCTTGTAGAGGCCCATTGAAAAACCTAATCAGATCATTGAATTCCTGTGAATTAACAACGATTGGGAACCCAGAAACATTGTTCGTAACCACTCCCTGAGGACTAGTGCTTGTAATATACTGAGGTGAATTTCAAATGGCATGTGAGAATTTTGCCACCGCTGGGATGGTTCCCCTATAGGGGTATGTCCTTCCTGATTTATTACTGATGGTATAGGAGCAACATATAGTGAAGCCACCATATTCGGCACTAAATGTTTTCTCAAAGCATGTGTTGTGGTTCCTGAAGGCTCAGGTTTATACAAAGGTACTGCAGGACCAATAGCAACCAGAACAGTAATTGCTTTCTCCTTGTTTCTTCTCTCAGAGCAGCTCCTGCCTGCCTTTTTCCCACCTCCCGCCTAGCCCAGCCCTTTGCCTCGCAGGGCCTATCCCTCATTCCAGAACCTACTTAATGGATGCTGCAGAGCGACCCCATTGAGCAGGTCAGAGGCCCAGCTCTCCCAGTGCTGCTGCATCACTCTTGCCCCTGTCTTCTCCTTGCTTTTCCCCCTGTTTTTTGACTGCCTTCTCCTTGCTTTGTGCTCATTTTCACTTCTTTTTCCTTGTTTTTCCCCAGTTTTTTTGAGGGCCTCCACCTTGCTTTCCTTTTGTTTTCATTGCTTTTTCCTTGTTCTTTCTCCTTGTTTTCCCCTCGCTTTAAAAAGAGAAAAAAAAACAGTTAGCAACTCCAGAAACTTTAGACCCCTACAGGTGATTTGCCGTGTTTTATAAATCTTTGATTAGAGTTAACAGCACAATTTCCTGAAATCTCTCCCATAGGGCTCCGACTCATATTTATTAGGGCGGTGGCTCCTTATGAGCTTCCAATGGTAGCAGCACCATTTATTCCTGCAGGTTGGGTCTCATTATAAGGTGGTGGATAGGTGGTGGATATGCTGACAACAACACATCCAAAAAGTCATCACTAGAATCGATATCACTCTCTTTGTTTGTTTCCTCTGCACTCTCTACTTTATCTTCATTTTTCTTTTTCTCTTTCTCTTTCGGAGGTTCCTCACTAGTCAATGCAGGGTATAACCTAGCTTCTTCAATCATGTCAGTTCTCCACTTTCGTTGTTCTGCATTGCATCTAGCTTCAGCACAAATATGTAGTGCCCTTTTGACTCTACCCTGATATTTCTCTGCCTCTCAGGCATGAGCTTCATGCTCCTAGGCATTAACTGCCTCAAACTTTGGGGTCTAGGAGGTGGCTTCATCTTGTACAATACCCTTCTCAGGTTTTCAATAATTCTCAAATTAAATGTTCCATAGCTTGGAAACATCAATGCACACTCTTTCTCAAGTGATCTTATGCCACTGACTCAACCAAATTCACATGTGGAGCCCCATATTTATGGCCATATAATGACCGCTGTGTCTTCCAGCGGTGCCTTTTCTCCTTTTCTAACAGAGACTCTCACATCTCCCCTAAACAGATCTCGTAAAGCCTTGAAAAACTTAATTTTCCAGTAATAATAACAATCACAGTAGAAATTTCATCTCAAACAAGGTAATAATTTCTGTTCCCACAGTTTTCGTTTGGCATCAACAACCAATCGCTGCAAGACAATCAGTGATGTATCAACCAATAACAGCGTGGCCCAAATGCAGACTGACCAATCTCAGTGCAACACACTATGATTTAGTTCTCACTCCTCACAGCGGGTTACCTTCCTTTACAGTTTTCATGAGTACTTTTTTCTCAGTACTAATGCCGCAAAACAAAATGCAAAGCGATTTCAATAAATAACATTTGTCTGCTCCACTAAAGAAATCAAAGTAACCACTTACACACTCTCGAGTGAACCCTCGATCAGCAGGTATCATCCAGATCAGTGCAGCTTCTCTTTTGCACAACAGGATCCACTACACCAACCACACCTTACTCTCAAACAAAGATACAAGTCCCTATCTCAATTGTGCAGCAGTTAGCCCCTCACGACTAGCACCAGAAACTTAGCAGACAAATTACAATATAGTGTATTCTACACTTTTTATCTCTATCCCGGGATCTTACGCTATGTCCAGCCCGATAACAACTTCAACTGCCCAACATTAAGCACATTCACATCTATAGCACAACTTAAACATCTTCACATCACACCACGCAATCTTAGAAAGTACATCAAGCTTGACATTAACAATCACAATCCACAACCCTATTAATACTCACTCCTTCACTGTTACAACTCTTTTCCGAACTGCTGGAACGCCGCTGATCGTCTGAATTGGGACATGGGCTTTAAGGGTTGGAGCTGGGTTTGGGCAAGTCTAGAATTTCTACAAAAGATACACTAACTCCCTTTATTTAAGTAGCTAACCATCCGCCATGCTAAAATCTTGCTGGAATGTCCTGGACCTTACAAACTGTGATCTCTCAGCCAAGTCGTCAAATATTTTAGTCACAGCTTTTCTGGACCTTTGTAGCTGACATGAAGCATTGAAAGGGAGAAAACATCAACAATACAATTTAGCTTGTGAAGCATGTGTGACTCCAAAATGAGGACTAGGAATCGATGAATAGGATTAAAGGGTTTTATTTGGAACACCAATCAATTCAGTCAATACGAAAGCCATCTGCATATATATAATAAGTACATTAGTACAATAGGCAAAGTAAAATATCTCATTTGGTTGAGACGCAATAAATTGAGATACAGAATTGTGATAGCCACAAGCGTATCATAGCAAATAAAAGTGAACAGGTGTTCCATAAAGAAATTGCCCTTCTCTATTTTAAAATGGGTTAAATATAGAATCATCTATCAAGGGTTTCTAATTCTGGAGCAATGAAATAGGTAGGTGTCAGCATGATCAGACTTCAGCGGAAGTCCAAAAGAAAAGGAAATAAGTGTTTAGCATAAAGCTTCAGACTTGCAAGAATAGGGCAAGCAGAGAGGTCTGTATCTCTCAAAGTTTAGCAAAGGTCTCTCTAACTCAAACTATGGGAACACCAGTATAAAATTACAGAAGATTCAAACACCTGGTATGTCTGTTCACACCACCAATATCCAATGAGAGCTCTATTCACGTGTTTCTGCAAATTGCTCTGAATTCCCAATGCATCAGACTAAGGCTGCCATTCTCAGCCATGAACATCTTGCCATTCTGGTATACGGTGAACAGAAAGCTTCTTTAGACCGATGTTCCTCCACGTTCACTGCCCAGTCTCTCCCAGGCTTCTCTATCAGGCGTCTAAAACAGACCTTAAACCTTTCACTAGCTAATGTAAATCATATTAATTAACCTGCAAGGGAAAAAGGGAAAACATTCTGGTGAAGCAAAAAGCTTTTTAACCCCTTCGATGCTCGTGACTAAGCCTGGGCGTAGTTCGCAAAGAAGCGCTACGCGAAGCTACGCAAAGTACAGTTCGCACTACGCGAGCTACGCGTAGCACTACGCGAACTGCGTAGTGTGCTGTTCGCAATGATTGCACAGTGCCGGATGCTTGTCCGCACTGTGCAATCATTGAAAACGGCATCTTGCACAGTGCGAGCTGTCTTTTACTGCCGCTCGAGTAGATTTGTACTCGAGCAGCAGCTTTCTCAACGCGGACTGGTAGTTTCTCATCGCCAGCGGTCGCGAGCATACGCGACCACTTGCAATGAGAAACCTGACCTCCCGTGTTGAGAATCTCGCCGGAGGTTTATTTTCCACGCTCGCGATCGGCAACTTGATGTTGCTGATCGCGAACGAGGAAAAAGTCTCGCCGGGATGTCATTTTGCTTGCTCGCGGTCGCCAACTTGACGTTGAGGACCGCGAGCAAACAAAAAATGACCGCTGCACTACGCTACGCTACGCTACGCGTGTTTGCACTGTGCTACGTGCAATTTGCGTTGTGCGAAGTAGCGCAAACTTCGCAAGCTACGTGAGCGTAGCGTAGTGCTTTGCCCAGGGTTACTCGTGACAAGCTCAGCTCGTCATGCTGCGCGGTAGCGCTGCGCGCATGACGAGCTGAGCTCGTCACGACCACACCCGCGATCGGAATGTCCAGCACACGAGCGGAATTCCGATCGCGGTCAAGGGGTTAACTGAGGCTTGTAGCCAGGCTAACCTAAATGAGCATTTAATGTGCATTTCAAATGCATGATTATACATGCACACATGTAACTTTAAATGAACTGCAAAATGTGAGCAAAAGACTACGGGGCCGATTCCGATTCGGGCCGGAAATCTCTCCGACCGAGCCGGACTTGGAGAGATTTCCGACCGAATCGGACTCTGGCAGCCCGACCGAACGAGTACGATGCACACGTATGCCATCGGACTCGAGTCGGTCGGATTCCCATTTAAGTCAATGGGAGCCTGTCGTACAACGCATACGCGGGCTCCCATTGCCTCAATGGGTGCGAGGCGGACAAGGGCGCCCCCTACAGCGTGTACGTGGCGAAGCGATTTGCGCCGTACACGCACAGGTAGGGGGGACCCATGGGTCCCCCCTGTGTGCAACTCGCGCGGCTACGCATACAGGGGGGTCCGACACAGACCTCCAAAGTACGGCTCCGACTGCTCTTTCGAGCCGGAGTGCGCGGCTCGGTCGGACTGCTCGCGGCGCGCATCGTACTTACCCTGCCGGGGAACGTCTCCATTGCGCGGTGCGAGTCGTGTCCGTGCGAGTCGGTCGGTGCGGTTAGACCCGGGATCGAGTCGGTCGGAGCGGTCGGGACGCCCGGACGAGTCGGTCGGCGAATTCGCATCGTACTCGCTCGCCCGGACGCGCGAACGAATCGGTCGGGAAATAGGGCTCCGAATCGGATCCGGTTAAGCCGAATCCGATTCGGAGCCCTACCGGCCAAGATCGGAATCGGCCCCTACATGTTTACATATGCAATATAACTTGAAGAGTAAATGTAAAACAAAATAAAGAACACGATTCAGGTTTAAGTTAAACATTAGTGCACACACGTATATAAATCTCTAGTTTCTTCAGTGAATACATTTCATTAAAGTGTTTAAAAACTTCACTCATGTTAATAAATTAAGGCACACAGTGAATATAATGTTAGGTGCACATATATAATTGCACTTCTTTTACATGTAAGAGTGGAGTCTAAATTACGCTGCTCCAGTGCGCTGTCCTCAAGTGGTCATGAATTTGAGTGTGTGTGTGCATGTCTGCATCAGTGCTTAGGGGGTCATTAGGATGGCGGACGGACTGGAGTCCGTCCGCCATCCTGGTGGGAACCGGGACCGTCCGCCATGCATGCAGCAGTCCCGCACACCCGATCAGGATGCGACCGCCACCATGGCGGTCAGATCTTGATTTTTAACATTGCGGCGGGTGCTGCTGACAGCAGCACCCGCAGCGATGTGAAAATGCCATGTTGTGCATTTCACAGCACTACGTGGCAGGCACCACATGGTGCCTGCCACGTAGTGCTGTGAAATGTAGGGGGGTACCATGGGTACCCCCCAAGTGCACCCTCACCTCCCCCCAATACAAGGGGGGCCCACAACGGGCCCCCGTCACTAATCCCCACCAGCCTTTCCATGGCAGCATCGCCGCCATGGAAAGGCCTGCAATAGCCGGCATCCTAATTTGGTGGACGGTGCCTGCTAGGCACCGCCACCATTTTAGGCTATGTGGTCCGTCCGCCAGGGAATCTGTGAGATTGTTTTTGGCGGTCCCGTGGAGGACAGTTTTTGCGTCCGCCACGGTCCGTGCGCTATTCCCTCCACCATCGTAATGTGGCGGAAGGAATATTGCGGTCCAATTGCGGAAGGACCGCCACCGCATGGCTGGCGGTGACGGGCCTTCCGCAATCGTAATTGGCCCCTTAGTTTGTAAAAATAAGAAAATGGCCCTGGCAGCTTGACCCCCCACTCCCCCTACAAGCATTGCCAATGACAGTATCAACATAACTAATAACCAGTACACTGACAAAATATCAACACTCAAAATATCCCCATACAAAACTATTGTGACCAAAATATCGATGTAAAAAATATCTGCATCCTATACTTATAATGGTAAGTACGAAAATATCGAGAAAAAAATATCAGTCATAAATATAGTTGTACAAAATATCGGTTTTTTAATATATATATAAAATAAATGAATCAATATTAAATATATTAAAGAATAAAATTTATTTTAAACAAATAAATTAGATCGAATATACATTTTAACAAATATAACAAATAAACCTAATTTAAAAAAGTTAAACACACATATATAATAATTAATATATATATATATATATTTACTTTAAAACAATTACTAAGCTAATAATTTTAATGTATTTTCTACATTTAAAATTATATTAAAATGTAACAAATAAATATATATATATAAATATATATATATACACACACACATATACCAATAATATAAAATATATTTTTTAAAAACATTCTATTATAAATTAAAACATTAAACTATTTAAAAATCGTTAAACTTAAATTTCCCACTCCAGTCAGTGCAACAGAAGGGGAAAGTGTTGGATAGCGGAGGGGTAAAAATTACTATTCCCACTCCAATGAGTGCATCAGTAGGGAAAGTTTTGGATAGCGGAGGGGTGCAAATTATTATTCCCACTCAAGAGAGTGCAACAGTAGGTAAAGTGTTGGATAGCGTAGGGATAAAATGTACTATTCCCACTCCAGTGTGTGCAACAGTAGGAAAAGTGTTGGATAGCAGAGGGATCAAATTTAGTATTCCCACTCCAGTCAGTGCATCAATAGGGAAAGTATTGGATAACGGAGGGATAAAATTTACTATTCCCAATCCAGTGAATGCAATAGTAGGGAAAGTGTTGGATAGCGGAGGGGTAAAAATTACTATTCCCACTCTAATGAGTGCAACAGTAGGGAAAGTGTTGGATAGCAGAGGGGTAAAAATTACTATTCCCACTCCAGTGAGTGCAACAGTAGGGAAAGTGTTGGCTAGCGGAGGGATAACATTTACTATTCCCACTCCAGTGAGTGTAACAGTAGGGAAAGTGTTGGATTGCGGAGGGGTAAAATTTACTATTCTCACTCCAGTCAGTTCAAAATTAAAAACAAACAAAATATCATCAACAGAATAAAAAAATTTTTTTAAAGTAAGTAAAAAAAATATAAATATGTTAAAAATTAAAATAAATTTAATATCAAAAGTTAAAAAATACAAACATATTATAATGTTAAATACATATCCAAATACCTACAAATATTATATTAAATAAAAAATTTAAAAAAAATTAAACAAATAAATATTTGTATTTAGAAATTATTTATTAACAAAAACATTAATTATTACATAAATTTAGTCTATTTACTTCCTAGCCTATAACACCACACAACTCACAACCCACATCGGAAATAAAAAAAATTATTTGCAACATTAACATAAATAATTATCAATTAAACAAATATCATTAATTAAAAACGAATTAAAATATTAAAAATGTGATGACTTCCCACCCTTTACACCTATAATCCCCACAACCCACACCTAAAATTAAATGTAAAACAATTAATTACACAAGGATTTTTTTTCAATTAAATAACTAATGGTATTTAACAACTAATTATAAAGTAAGTAAAATTAATTTACTCCCCACCCTTCACCCCTATAAACCCGAAACCCAAATACAAAGAAAATAATTAAACAATTACACTAATTAATTATCTATAAATTCATATTAATTATCAACTAATTATTATTTAATTAAAAATACATTTCTTCCCACCATATACCCCTAAAAACCCCACAACCCAAAACTAAAATTAATTACACAATATCCATATTTAATTGTCAATTTATTATTTAATATTAATTAACAGCTAATTATTAATTAATTAAAAATAAATTACTTCTCACCCTTTACCCCTATAAACCCCACAACCCGCACCTAAAATTTACCCCAAAAATGTAAAACACAATTAACATTATAAAATCTCAATTAAATAAATATTAATAAATAAAAAATATTCATTAATTTATTATAATTCTATTACTTCCCACCCTATTCCCCTACAAACCCACAACCTGCTACGGAACTAAAAAACACAAAATGTAATTAAAATAAAATTAATAACTACTAAAAATGTAACACATATAATAAAAAACATAAACAATGCTTATACAAAAAAATAAATCACATACATTTAAAATGTATACTAAAATACATAACACTAACTAAAAAATCGATATTTTAAACAACTATATTTTTGCAAACAATATTAATGACTTCTATATTTTCAAAATCGATATTTCTAACCTTAAAGTCGATATTCTTGACCACAACATTCTTGCTGTCGATATTTTTGTGTCATGATATTTAAAACTCAATATTAGTTTAAGTTGACATTTCCAACTCGATATTTTGCCTGAATACCCTAATAACCATCTCACTTCTACAAGAGTGACACTAATTCTGACTACTCAATGCCACCCAAATCTATAAAAATGGCAGATAGCATTCATTTTTAATATATATTAAATTATAAAACAGAATGTGTCTGCTCATCTCAAAATTTGATAGACAGTGCAACCATGTGGTAGACTGGAATGAGAGCCAGTGTTGAGAATAACATGCTGGTGCTGAGCACCGGAAACCACCAGCTCAAATTAAGCACTGGTCTGCCTCCACCATACTAAAGTCAAACCTAAAGGATTTGTCAATGGGGTTTATTTGCCTGGCTAAGGGGCCGATTCCGGCCAGAAATCTCTCCGATCGAGCCGGACCCAGAGAGAATTCCGACCGAATCGGACCCTAGCAGTCCGACCGGACGAGTACGATGCATTCGCATGCTATCGGACTCGATTCGGTCGGACTCCCATTGAAGTCAATGGGAGCCGGTCGTACAACGCGTACGCGGGCTCCCATTGACTCAATGGGTGCGAGGCGAACAAGGGCGCCCCTACAGTGGGTACGCGTCCATGCGCATCGCGGCATACATGCACAGGTAGGGGGGACCCCTGGGTCCCCCCTGTGTGCGACTCGTGCGCCTACGCGTACAGGGGGGTCCGACGCGGACCCCCAAAGTCCGGCTCCGACAGCTCTTTCGAGCCGGACGGCGCGAGTCGGTCGGACTGCTTGCGGCGCGCATCGTACTTACCCGGCCGGGAAACGTCTCCATAGCGCGGTGCGAGTCGTGTCCGTGCGAGTCGGTCGGAGCGTGTTGAAGCCGCGAACGAGTCGGTCGGCGATTTCGCAGGAGCTTGCATCGTACTCGCTCGGCCGGACCCGCGTACGATTCGGTCGGGAAACAGGGCTCCGAATCGGATCCGGTAAATCCACATCCGATTCGGAGCACTACCGGCCGAGATCGGAATCGGCCCCTAAATGTACAAGTGTGTGTTCTCACATGCAAAGCAGAAATTCAGAAAGGCTTTCAGAAAACGCCTGCCAACCTGTGAGGATCACAGCTTTCCAAAAGTACTTCTCAAAAGCTTGGTGGCCGCCCGAACGTCGTAAATCAACAACCATTCGAGGCAGTAAACTTGCAGGCATAGATTTAAAAAATGTCATTAAAAAAGGAGCAGATCTCTTTTACATGTTGCTTCTACTACAAGCAAATAGAACATGTATGCGGCAGTACGCTGCAGTGTGGTTTTCACTACCGAAAAAAACATTCACTGTTCTTTTCAATAGTGAATATTTCGGACAGCATTACATTAAAAACTCAACAGTATTAAACTTTAAATTGATCTTACACAACAAAGGGGCCGATTCCGATCTCGGTCGGAGGCGCACCCAATACCATTCGGTCGGGAAAAAAGCCATGCGAAAGCCAGTTTCCCGACCGATCCGTACAGCACACCGAACGAGCAAGTACGATGCGCACAACAGCAAAAATTCCGGCCGAGCCGTACTCACCCAAACCAGGTCCTGTTCTCCGACCGAGGCGAATCCGGAAACGCCGAATCGAGTCGCACGGAAGGGAAAATGCAGCCCCGTCCGGCCGGACAAGTACGATGCGCTTTCCGTACGCGCCGAACCCGTCGCTACGCACGGCACGTCAAAGCATCCGGGAGAGGCGCACATAAGCTCCGAATCGCGCCACAACACGATCCACGGCTACGAGACGAACACAGCACAGACGAGGACGACGCGAAGCGACGAGGACGAAGCCAAGCGACGAGGACGAAGCCAAGCGACGAGGACGACGCGAAGCAACGAGAAGGACGAACGACACGAACCAACCATGAATCCCTTCGTCCCGATCATACCAATATTCTACATCTACTACCGGAACAGGCACGGACGCGTACGGCGCAGAAGGTAAGTCAGACACCAACCACAAAACACATACAACACGTACACGACACATCACACACATACACTGGGAATCTGAATATACTTGCAACAGCAGCACCATAGGGGCGGGATGCCCATCACCAATGCCACATATGCACACAGGGGCCTGAATGCGCGCCACCACCCCAACCCAGGGGGGCTGGATGCCCACCACTACTACCACCCTCACCCAGGGGGGCTGGATGCCTACCACTACTACCACCCTCACCCAGGGGTGGCAGGATGCCTACCACTACTACCACCCTTAGCCAGGGTGGCAGGATGCCTACCACTACTACCACCCTTAGCCAGGGGGCAGGATGCCTACCACTACTACCACCCTTAGCCAGGGGGCAGGATGCCCACCACTACTACCACCCTTAGCCAGGGGGCTGGATGCCTACCACTACTACCACCCTTAGCCAGGGGGCAGGATGCCCACCACTACTACCACCCTCACCCAGGGGGGCTGGATGCCTACCACTACTACCACCCTCACCCAGGGGTGGCAGGATGCCTACCACTACTACCACCCTTAGCCAGGGGGCTGGATGCCTACCACTACTACCACCCTTAGCCAGGGGGCAGGATGCCTACCACTACTACCACCCTTAGCCAGGGGGCAGGATGCCTACCACTACTACCACCCCAACCCAGGGGGGCTGGATGCCTACCACTACTACCACCCTTAGCCAGGGGGCAGGATGCCCACCACAACTACCACCCTTAGCCAGGGGGCAGGATGCCCACCACTACTACCACCCTTAGCCAGGGGGCAGGATGCCCACCACTACTACCACCCTTAGCCAGGGGGGCTGGATGCCTACCACTACTACCACCCTTAGCCAGGGGGCAGGATGCCCACCACTACTACCACCCTCACCCAGGGGGGCTGGATGCCCACCACTACTACCACCCTTAGCCAGGGGGCAGGATGCCCACCACTACTACCACCCTCACCCACGGGGGCAGGATGCCCACCACTACTACCACCCTCACCCAGGGGGGCAGGATGCCTACCACTACTACCACCCTCACCCAGGGGGGCTGGATGCCTACCACTACTACCACCCCCACTCATAGGATGGACAATGCATGACACAACAAGCACACCACAACCTAGGGAATGCAAGATTAAGACATCCCCCACCACCATGACAAGCGTGTGTAGGCTGTGTCAAATGCCTACAACACCGAACATGACTTTCAACATACAATGTGACCCCTAGCACATGTGCCACACATATATGTGTGTGGCACCCACAATGCAAGCAGCCCATGACCATTGTGGCAATGGGGCCTAAACCCCCATCATCACAGTGACCAAAAGGTAAGTGTGGGGTCCATAGCTGAAGCACATTTTGACCATTGTGGCAATGGGGTCTAAACCCCCATCATCACAGTGACCAAAAGGCAAGTGTGGGGTCCATAGCTGAAGCACATTTTGACCATTGTGGCAATGGGGTCTACACCCTCATCATCACAGTGACCAAAAGGTAACTGTTGACAAAGAAAGAGCTGCAACTGCCAAACTGCATGGATCATTCCTGCTCACAGAACCAAAAACTCATCTGTGGCAAAGTAGTGTATGTGTCCCATTGCAACATAAATTGGGGAGCCAAATACTGCAGTGCAAATGAAACATTCCTTTGGCCATGTGCAGACAAACAACACCCATGGGGGCTGAGACCGTCAACAGTCATCAATGACACAATGACAGAAGTGACCATCAGAATGCAGAACCACATATTTGCACCAATGGGCACACAAATGCAGATACCCTGTGGAGACAGCAGATGTGAGGTGAACAGATACCATACCATGGCAGCAATGGGACACACAAACCATGATCACTGTGCTGACCGATGACCTAGGAGTCCCAGGGACAGCAGGGGAAACACACCAAACAACATACAGCCAATGGCACACCCAAGATATGCCAATGCAGTGGTGCAGATGCACAAACACAAACAGGCAGACCAACACTGTCATCATACACAGCAGGTGAGGGGTGGGGGTGCCAGTGTCCCCAGGCAACCACACAACACATGAGGAGAGCTGAATACCAATCATACAGATGTGCATACACTGCCACACTAAGGTAACTCATGGATCCAAATCCCCTATGTGGGCAAGCAGGCATTGTCAGGTGAGAGGGAGCACAAAACACACATGTCACACAGGCACGTAGGAACAACAACTGACACAGCAAGTCACAGACACACCACAGCACCACCCCCAGGGCCCCCACAATGTGGTGACCCTGGGCTGAATAAAAATACCACTGTGATGACAAAGCTAAATGTCGTTCACACTATGAACCACAGTCAGGTGTCCTGAGCAACAAACTACCATCACACCTACACAAGCACAAATCAATCAGCATGGCCAGTAAGCCAAGGCCAACATGGAGGCAGGGGCCTAGCCGGGCAACAACTCTCATCTGCACACACTCAACACCACACCCCTCGACCTCCAACAATGTGCAGCAGTGAAGTACACATGCACTGGTGACATTGCACATGCACCCATGACTATTCCAGGGTGGTGGGTGGGAACCAAGGTGTAGAAACACATCACACATGGACACTCAACAAGACTCCTGAATGTCTGACACACTGCACACTACGCTGTACATGGACATGACGGCAATACCACACCGACCAATGGGATCCCAGCCACAGTCACACACCAATGAAGAAGCCAAGGTCACCCACAAAGAACACACATAGACAACTTCCAACATTGCAGCTCTGACCCTGAGGAGTGGCAGCAGTCACACACACAACATGTCACAATCACTGAAAGATAACACAAACTGGAAATCACATGACAGGGGCAAACAACAAGTGCCAAGGGGAAACCTGACTGTGACCCATCTGCGTCTGCACACAAACTCAGCCCTGACAGCAAACACACCTATGGGTGACACCCTGATGACCAGTAATGTGCCATGCACCCACATCACAGAGAACACAGGGAGAAGACTTTGGGGGAACATAGCTCAAGTCAGCAAGCATCACAAACAGGTACAACACTAGGGATCACAGCATGCGCAGATGAATGGAAGTGAACACACAGACATGCACATACAACACACACCTTGGGTGCAGGCAATGTCACACGTGTACACACTGCCATGAGGGGACTCCACTCCTGTGTGAGGAAAGCTGTGCCATATGTTGCCTCAGTAGGGCCCCATCATGTCAGCTGAGCACTTGGTCACACAATCAACAATTAGCACCAAATGAGGGCTCCCATCACATCAGCCTGGTCATGGATGTGCCAACGGAATCATCAGCACAGATCCAACACACTTGTATAGCAATGTTGCACTGACTACACGGATGAGTCCCTCCCCATTGATGCCCAAACCTGCATGTCCACTGGAGATGGCAACACGGTCAGGGAAGTAGACAAATGCAACGATGGCAGGCACAACAGATGTGCAGGGGTGGAAGCCACAGATATGAAATTGCCAATGTAAGTAGGAAACCCATTGCCAAATACTGAACACATGACACCCTCAGATGCTGCTATTGATGACATGGATACACCACATGATAGGACACATTCCCCCTGGACCACATGGGTTCCTGCACAGTAACACTTCATAATCATGAGACCAGATATCACCATCACTGCAGCAAGGGCATGGTTAGCTGCACCAACAACATGTACATCTGAAGCATGAGCACTAGAGAAAAGAAAGTTGCTTTATTCAGCATATGTGTTGAGGCCAAACGAAGTCCTGAAAAAGAGCAAAGGCCAATGGCCAGTCCATTGTCAAAGTTCAAACAGGGTGACACTGGCAGATGTCACCCTACGCATGCCTGCACAATACCAGGGACAATCCACTAGGAGGGGCAACCGGGGGCAGGCCAGGCACCGCAGGGACAGGATCAGGGCTCACCAGGGGGAGTCAGGGAAGGGGTGGTGGGTGCAGGAGAGCCACTGACAACTGCAGTGGAGGTGTCTGACATGGTGTGTGCCGGCACAACTGGGGGCATGACACAGATGTCGTGGGTGCCGGCACAACTGCAGTGGACCCTGCAGATGGGGTGGACAGGTCCGCCACTGCAGTGCCCAAGTCAGACAGGGCGGTAGTGGACTCCACTGCAGTGCCTACCTCCAGGGGAGGAGAATGGGGAACAGGCAAGGTGGGTTGGACAGAGGGGGGGACACCCTCACCACATCAGTGGCACAGACAAGCGCAGCGGGGGTGTGGTGCTGGGAGAGCAAGTGGCAGGGGAGAAGGCCGGAGCATCTTGGGGATGGTATATCTGTGGGTGGGGGAACCTGGGGCAGGGTGTGGTGGGGGCACCTGTGCAGTGGGGGCCTGAGGGATGGAGGACGGAGACCTTGTGCCTGAGCTGCAGGGTGGTGGCGGGGTCTTGCTCTTAGCACTCCGGGGGGACTTGCGGGTGGGGGCCTCAGTCCGTCTGCGCCTGGGGGAGGGTGTCCGGGGGCGAGGGGCACTCTGCTCCGTGTGGGGGGCTTCCTCTTCCCCCGGGATGCTGGAGCAGCTTCATCGGTGGGGAAGAGGCCGAGGTCACAGAGGAAGAGCTGCTGTGACTTTGGGGTTGCAGGTGAGGCAAGGGAGGGTGCTTTGGAGGGAGAGGGAACTGAGGACTGCGCAGTGCATGTGGATGCGTGTGTGTGTTCCAGGGCCCCATCCCCTGTGAGTCTGGCTTCAGTCCCCTGAATGTGCGTGCGTGTGCGTTTTGTCATTGGCGTGTGTGTCAGTGTGCTGGATGTGTGTGTGCTGGTGTGTGCCTGTGCCAGTGTGTGTGTGCCTGGGATGGGTAAGGTGCTGGGGAGTGTGGATGGAGCAGAGGCAGGAGGGGTGAGGGACCGTTTGAGGAGGGACACTGCTGCCGTCAGGGAGGAGTCCATGGACCTATTGCCCCTCTGTAGGTCAGACATGCCCGATGAGATGCCCTCCATGAACGACACCAGCTGAGTCAACAGCGCGGTGTGCGCATGGAGGACACTCAGCATGGCTGTCTGCCCTACATGGAGCTGGCGAAGGAGGTACACAGACTCCTCACTCAGGGCAGCAGGGGACACAGGGGCAGGGGGTGCGGTGCCTGGCCCAAAGGAGACACGCTCCCGGACATGGGAGCCTCCACGGACCTGGGGAATGGGAGCCGATGGGAGGGCGGTGGTGGTGCTGGTGGTGGCGGGGACAGCAACACTAGCTGGGGTGTGGTGGCTGCTGACACCCGCCTCCACAAGGGAGTCATCCTCCGAGTTGCTCTGGTCCTCAGCTGAGGTGGATGCTGCTGAGGACTCCTCGGTGTGGCTCCCCTCGCCCTCCGTGCCACTGGGTCCCTCCGACCACTCCTCGGCTGCTGACCCAGTCTGGCTCTCCGGCTCCTCCTGGTCCGTGGAGCTGTCCCCTTCCGTGGCCGTGGATGTATCTGCAAACAATGGGGAAACAGACAGACATCAGTCACCTGCACCAAACGCACACACCACTGTGAGCACAGCACATTACAGAGCAAGCCCTGGCATCATTAGTTGTACATTGCTAAAAGTGCCCTAATTGAACAGGAGAAGTCAATTGTCAGTCTGATGCCAAGCATGGCACTCACATCCCACATGGCCTTGCACCCATCTGTCTGGTGTCTGTTGGATTGCAACACCCCAGTGTTGACACATGCACCAAGTACACAGTAGTTGGACAGTGCAGAGGACACGGTGTGGACACATCACAGCTCTTGCCACTGAGTCAGTACAGGTTTACGGATGTAAGGGATGCCCAGAGTCAAATAGGAAATGCATGTGATGCATTCCAGCGACAGACACCATGATGCACCCATGTCCTGATAGCCAGCGCCACTATGGTGTGCATGTAGCACATGTCACTCCCCTGCAGGATCACCAATCAGTAGACACATGCCATGGCGGAGGCATGACTGCAAAGTCATACATCACTGTCTCAGTGATGTATGACTTTGCAGCCAGACAACAACACTCTGCACTGTGTCACAATAGTAGGTCATGGGGAATGCAAGTCCTGGAGCTGCACAAGTGCACATGTACATCCCCCACAACACATCCTCTTAACCCTCATCTGTCCAGGTCATACCTATTGGACATATGGGAGACCTGTGACACTACCCTCTGAACCTGAGCCCCTCACACTCTGCTGTGCATGGGGAACAGCTGCCTGAACTTCACATTTACATGCCCCAGTCTGCATGGGCAGCTGATCAGACACCTATGTGTCACACAAGTATCGTCTCCTATGGTCACATCTCCAGTGGCATGCTGAGCCCCTACCAAGAAACTCCACAGCAGTCCTGGCGACTAATCCACAGCACACTGACACAGAGGCAGACACCTGAGGGGTCAAATCACTGTGCACAATGTGTCCTCTGATACACGGGAGTGGGAGTACAGAGTGTATTGTATGGCCTGGAGTAGGCATGACTGTCCAGCCCCACATGAATGAGGGATGAGCCCTGGACTGTAGGCAGCTGGCTAAGTATGTGTGACACACGTCATATACATACTCCTGGGGCCCAAACATTGTTCCCACCCGCAGCATGGGTGTGTGCCAGGTACCCCAGCCACATGTGGTGGATCAGCTCAGCAATTGGACCACAGATCAAAGTAACACGCTGAATACATGTCAGAATACAGGCATTGTGTAAGCAATGGACCCACCCATGATGCCCACCACAGAGTCAGGGAAACAGATGCTGTCTCCCACCTTTAGTCAAGCAAACTGCAAGGACACAGTCCTAAGTGACAGAATTCCCTGCATGTAAGGGCCACACCTGGGTATCAGATGAGGAGTGGGCAGTGCACAATAGAGGGACATGGCTCCTGGACAACATGACTGCTGTACTGTGGCAGTTCAACCTGGCCCGAGGAGGGCACATAACATGTTAGACAGAGTACACAGTGCAGTCTTTGACTCACCCCCTCCTTGCTGCTCTCTGGCCTTCAGCTGCCCATCCAGGTCTGGAAAGACCACCGCCAGGATCCTGAGCATGTGGGGGTCAGGGTCCGTGTTCCGCCCCTCCTGCGAGGAGGCGACAGCTTCAGCTGGACCCGTGCAATCCTCCGGGTCCAGCCCCGAAGGTCCTGCCACCTCTTTTGGCAGTTGCGGATCCGGCGCTTGTAGACCCCCACGGACCGGACAGCCCGGACGATGTCCTTCCATATCTCATGCTTCCGATGGGCAGAAGCCTGTCAGGATGACAAAGTGATAAGGCCATTACTACACATGCAACATATCCGTGCATGACACAGTTGCATATACATGTCGCAATCACAGGGGCACATGGTGTACCCAGGCAGTGCACGGCTGCCCATGGACAGTTTTCCAGAAGTCACTACATGGTATCATAGCATGGGGAGTAAAACCCTGTTCAGAAGCACTGTCACTGCACCATACCTGTCCAGTGCAAGTCACTACACACTATGGGGGGTGACAACTACTCAGTGAGCCTGCTAGCCAGTGGTGTGCTGACTCTCAGCCTTGCTAGTCAGACAAAATGCACATTCAGAAAGGCAGTGCACAGAACACTCACCTGCTCCCCTGGTGTCCCATACAGCTTGCTGTACTGTGGAAGTAGGCTGTCCAGCAGGGCCTGGTTCTCTTCAAGGCTGAAGGCTGGGGCTCTCTCCACAGTACGTGCCATTGCAGGGTCCAGAGGGGCAGAGACAGCAGCAGTGCAGTGGCAGATGTCGTCCTGGAGCATGTAGTGCAGGCAAGTGGGCTCTCAGGGGAACATGCAGCAATATATATGTGCTGGAGAGGCAGATACTGTCCCTTGTGTCCAAAGTGATAGGTCCAAGTCGTTTGCATCTTCTGAATCTGGCCAATCCATGGAATAGCAGCACCAAAACACGCCCACAGCATCCTTCAAAATTTCAACTTCATGACATACATGATTTTGCAACATTGTTGTGGGTGACCAACTGATTTTCCAGCAACCGACTCGTTCGAATATTCGAAAACGCGTCCGTTGCCAGGCAAGCCCATTGTCAATGGGTGCGCACCGATCGGTCCATTGAGGTACAACGCGCACAGGGGTACAACGCGTACCCGCACACATTGAAAGCAATGGGCCGGCCGGAGGCACCGATCGGTCCATTGCAGTACAACGCGCACAGGGGTACAACGCGTACCCGCACACATTGAATGCAATGGGCCGGCCGGAGGCACCGATCGGTCCATTGCAGTACAACGCGCACAGGGGTACAACGCGTACCCGCACACATTGAATGCAATGGGCCGGCCGGAGGCACCGATCGGTCCATTGCAGTACAACGCGCACAGGGGTACAACGCGTACCCGCACACATTGAATGCAATGGGCCGGCCGGAGGCACCGATCGGTCCATTGCAGTACAACGCGCACAGGGGTACAACGCGTACCCGCACACATTGAAAGCAATGGGCCGGCCGGAGGCACCGATCGGTCCATTGCAGTACAACGCGCACAGGGGTACAACGCGTACCCGCACACATTGAAAGCAATGGGCCGGCCGGAGGCACCGATCGGTCCATTGCAGTACAACGCGCACAGGGGTACAACGCGTACCCGCACACATTGAAAGCAATGGGCCGGCCGGAGGCACCGATCGGTCCATTGCAGTACAACGCGCACAGGGGTACAACGCGTACCCGCACACATTGAAAGCAATGGGCCGGCCGGAGGCACCGAGCGGTCCATTGCTGTTCAACGCATCACTGTACATGTGACTGGCATATGTCAGCATGCCTGTCTCAGATGGACATATGCCAGCCACAGATAGCTCCCAGGGAGTGAGGGGCACACCTACATCACGACAGCCTGTCCAAACCTTATCATAAGGCATGTAAGGCTGCATTTCCTATTGTGTGTATGTTGGTGTACATGTTGTCCTGTGGGTGTCACCTGTGGGCAGCCACCCCCAGGCTGTGCACGTGTTAATGGGGACAGGATCCTGGGTGTTACGTGTACGTGACCACTGTGATGTGCAACTGTTCATATCTGTGCATGTGCCATGGTCACATTTCACAGTGGTGTTTGTGTATGTCATGTCACATACCCCGTGAGTCCCATGTGGGACGGTATGTTTGAGCCAGGGTGTCCCAGTGGCACAATAGTGATGGCCCTCCACAGTCTTTGTGCATGTAGTGTTTACAATGTCTCTGATTTCATGTGCACAATGGGAGACAGTCTCCACATCCACGTTGTGTGTGCATGGACTCTGATGTTGTGCGTGTGTGTCACAGACGTCCATGGCTCTCCTGCCATGGCAAGTGTGGCCACTACCTGTGGGGGTCATGTTTGTTTTGTTGTGGTGTACACATGATACTCCAGGTGATGCCAGTGTCCATGTGGCATTACAGGGTCCCTGGGAATGTGCCTGTCGTTGAGCTGTGGTGCCTGGGGCACATCTGTCCTCACATGTCACTGGGGGGTGACTGTGACACAGCATCATGATATCCAATGGGCCAACCTGGGACAAATTGATGCCACCTGTAGGACCGTGTTGACAGATGTTGGCCATGTATGTACCATACATGTCGTTCCGGTACTGCACACTTCATGTAGTTGTGCCTCATGATGATGTATGTTGGGATCTTGAGTGTGTTCAATGCCGCATATGTGGGGTGACTGACGATCTTGCTTACTTCTCCTCTGCACTGCAGGGCTCCTGCTGTCCATCGGCCATTCCCAGACCTGGCAACGATGGTGGAACGGGACAGCATCCGACGGTACCGCTTCACCAGGCAGCTGATTGAGGATTTGGCAGTGCAGTTGTCCCCACATTTGCAGCCTGGCCGGCCGTATCCTACAGCGCTGACCCCCAAGGTGAAGGTGATGGCAGCCCTACACTTCTTTGCCACCGGTACCTTCCAACATACTTTGGCGTCTGCTGGTGGGATGTCACAGACCATGTTCAGCCGTGTGCTCCGCGATTTCTTGGCGGCAATGTTGCTCTTCCTGAACCGGTACATCTATTTCCCTAGACTGCGACGACTCACTGACGTGAAGAGTGACTTTTATGCCCTGGGGAGGATGCCGCATGTCATTGGCTCCATTGATGGGACACATGTGGCTTTGGTACCACCACAGGCCCAGGAGCAGGCCTACAGGAACCGCAAGCACTACCACTCGGTCAATGCACTGGTGGTGTGTCTTGCAGACATGACCATCACACACGTGTGTGCCCGTTTCCCTGGTTCAGCACACGATGCCTTTGTGATGAGGAGTAGTCGCATCCCCAGGTTGATGGCACAGATGCAGAACCAGCGTGCCTGGCTTGTCGGTGTGTACTGACTTTGTGCCATTGTGTGTGATCTGATCTGTAGTATTCCGCCCACTTTTCCAAGTCAGCTGATGTGCACTTGTCTGTCCGTAGGTGACTCGGGATACCCCAACATGCCGTGGTTGCTGACACCCCTCAGGAACCCTGTGACACCTGCCCAGATGCGCTACAATGAGGCACATGGTCGGACCAGGAGAGTGATTGAGCAGACCTTTGGTCTCCTGAAGAGCCGCTTCCGCTGCCTGGACAAGACCGGAGGGTCCCTCCCATATGCCCCTGCGAAAGTGTGCAAGATTATCATCGTCTGCTGCATGCTCCACAACCTGGCAGTGCGGAAGGAGTTGCCTCTCATCCAGGATGACGATGACCAACATCCGCCACCTGTGGAGGATCCTGGCCTGGACCACGATGCCAGTGACGATGATGATGATGATGGTGATGGTGATGTCCGCACACAGCTCATCACCAACTTCTTTAGCTGAATGTGAGTATCCTGAGGTGTCATGTGAATGATGTGAGTTGGCATGATGTGTGGGTGGTGCTCTGGTGCTGTTGGAGTGTGTCCATGGGCTACTTGACAGGATGTGTGTTGCGATGTGTGGTGACAGGTGGGCTGTACTCCCCAACAGTGTTGACATGCTAACTTGGTTCTGGGTGGGTATCTTGTAACATGTATTGTGCATGAGTTTTGCTGTTCTGTCCTGTACTGCATTGCTTTTGACTGTGTGTCATTTCTGTCCTTCACAGGGTACTTTCAGATTCGTTTGGTCAACTGTGTCCACCGACGACGTGATTGCACATCCAGGCTGGTAGCTGTTGTGTCCCTACAGGTGATGTGCGCCACACCCATGGACTTCCTTCTGTCTACAGTTGTTGACTGTGTGCCCGCTACCAGGTGGGGTTACCTTGCATCTGTAGTGGTTACGGCATGTTGCTACTGTGTAATAAACCTGTGCTTCACTTAGTGATGTGCGTTGTCTGTGGTCACACATTTGACTGCCATTTGCTTACTGCACCTGTGGGCTACTTGACTACAACTGGGAATGGGTGTGGTGTCTGTGCATTGCACCGTCTTCCCTGGCAACATCAGTGTAGGCAATGAGTCAGATGGCCTAGGTGTGTATGTGTTGTGTAGCCCTGGTGGTGTGTCTCCCTCATATGTGTCACGTTGCCTGTACTCACATGCCTGTGTTGTCCTTGCTGTTGCAGTTCGCATACACAGTGTAATTTTGTTGTTCATCATCCCCATAACAGTACCCACGTTGGAATCACGACAGAGGCAAGTATGGTGTATTATTGTGTTTATTGTGATACATCTGTGATAATAGTGCATAGGATGGATTGTGCTGTACATGAATCTTGCAATCCCAAGTTCCTAGATGAATAGAAAGTCCAGGTAGACAGGATCCCCAGTATCGGGGCCACAGTTGTCTGACACATTGTTCCAACTTGTACTCCCCATGCAATGTGTGGGAGTAGTGTTGCCATCAACAGGGTGAACAGTCTGTGCACAAAGGCGAAAATCCAGAACAGGTTCAGGCTTCCTGGGAGTTGCGCTTGGCCATCAGCCTCTCACTTTCCCCTCCTCGGACGACCCCTCTTCTTGGGGGGCCCTCAAGTGCAGGCTGCTGCGGTGCAGGGGACTCTCCGCCAGAGTCCTCCTCCCTCCCTGTGGCAGTTGCAGTTTGTTCGGTACCAGATGTTGTTGGCACACAGGGAGGTGTGGACTGGTTGCTGTTCATCTGGCGGAGGCATTGTAAAATGTCCCTGTGCACCGCCGTCATCTCATGTAGTACATCCCACTTGGACTCCACGCGGGTCATGTGGGAGTCCACACGTGACATGTGGGAGTCCACACGTGACATGTGTGACTCCACATGGGACATGTGGGAGTCCAAGCGGGCATGATGGGCAGCCTGCTGCTGTTTGATGTCTCTGAGGAGCCCCACTACCTGGCTGAGCTCTCCGGTGCTGGACTGGTACGCATCAGCTATGCGTACCAGTTGTGGGTCTTCATGCACACCAGCAACGTCTGCAAGCAGCGACCTCTGTCTCCCACCCCTCCCACCACCCCTGCTGACATGTGCAGTGTGTGCAGTTGCACGCACAGATAACCCTGGTCCACCTTGGGGGTTGGTGGTGGTGGTGGTGTCCATGGCCCCAGGTTGGTCCAGGGTCACTGCGCTGGTGTTGTTCCTTATTCTGTCCATGTCGGCAGGGATGGTATTCGTGGTGACAGTCGTTGGAGGGGTGGGTGCAGGGGGTGCAGCTGGTGGACCTGCTGGTGCTGCAGCTGGTGGTCCTGCTGGTGCAGCATGTTGACTTGCACCGGATGTGCCAGGTTGTTCTTCATCGTCCGAGGAGGACAGAGGCTGTACGACGCCAGTGAGCTCGGCATCCTCTTGAGCCTGGGACTGGGACTCCTCAGCGTCTGCTGCTGTGTCCCTATCATCACCTGTTTTTGGGAGACACAAACAATGTATGTCATGTTTCTGCAGGCATCAGTGGTTGACACACCTGACAGTTGTGACTGTGCCTCGGGGTGCGGGCCTGTACATTGTATTGTCCTAAGTCGTCACAGTCAGGGGTTGATATTGGTGTGGCACATTGTCCTGCATTATTTGGGCATTTCTATGTATTCTCTGGGGTGTGAACATGGTCTGCATTGATTGTGTTTGGTTGACAGCCAGACCTCCTTCCCACCCACCCACCCACCCAGTCAGTTATCCCACCATGGAACGTGCTTGCATTGCAGGGAGTGTAAGTTGTCTCTCAGGATGTCAGTCAGAGGTGTCCTGCTGTTTGTTGGTGCACAGTTGGCAGCAGGGCCTTGTGCTCCCCGCAGCAGTAGCCAGTGTCAGCCATCTTGTGAGTCCTTCTCCACTCCCTGTGATGTGAGCATGGTTCAGGGTGGTGTTGATGGGCCAGTTGTGAGGCTGAGCAATGTCTGTGACTACGACTCCCATCATGCTATTGCCTCCACCCCCTTCCCAGCATGCCCATGCTTCCTTCCTTTTGACTCTGCTTCCCTGTGGGGTGGGCTGGCTGTGCTGACAGGATGGCTGGGAGTGTTGTCCTGGCAGTTGTTTGGCTAAGAGTCCCAAGAGTGTCCCTGTGCTTCACACAACATAACCCAGGGTGGTGGTGCTTTGTGGGATCTTGTGTTAGGATGGAGGGCATTGCATTCTACCAGGTGGGTACTGTGGAGTTTGTGTTGGGGGGTGTGAGGGGAGGTGCTGGTGACTATGGTCAGTGCTGCAAGTCCCCCTTCCCACCCAGCCAGCCGGATATCCCACCATGGAACGTGCTTGCATTGCAGGGAGTGTAAGTTGTCTCTCAGGATGTCAGTCAGTGGTGTCCTGCTGTTTGTTGGTGCACAGTTGGCAGCAGGGCCTTGTGCTCCCCACAGCAGTAGCCAGTGTCAGCCATCTTGTGAGTCCTTCTCCACTCCCTGTGATGTGAGCATGGTTCAGGGTGGTGTTGATGGGCCAGTTGTGAGGCTGAGCAATGTCTGTGACTACGACTCCCATCATGCTATTGCCTCCACCCCCTTCCCAGCATGCCCATGCTTCCTTCCTTTAGACTCTGCTTCCCTGTGGGGTGGGCTGGCTGTGCTGACAGGATGGCTGGGAGTGTTGTCCTGGCAGTTGTTTGGCTAAGAGTCCCAAGAGTGTCCCTGTGCTTCACACAACATAACCCAGGGTGGTGGTGCTTTGTGGGATCTTGTGTTAGGATGGAGGGCATTGCATTCTACCAGGTGGGTACTGTGGAGTTTGTGTTGGGGGGGTGTGAGGGAGGTGCTGGTGACTATGGTCAGTGCTGCAAGTCCCCCTTCCCACCCAGCCAGCCGGATATCCCACCATGGAACGTGCTTGCATTGCAGGGAGTGTAAGTTGTCTCTCAGGATGTCAGTCAGTGGTGTCCTGCTGTTTGTTGGTGCACAGTTGGCAGCAGGGCCTTGTGCTCCCCACAGCAGTAGCCAGTGTCAGCCATCTTGTGAGTCCTTCTCCACTCCCTGTGATGTGAGCATGGTTCAGGGTGGTGTTGATGGGACAGTTGTGGGGGGGCAATATGTGTGAGTGCGACTCCCATGATGCTATTGGCTACACTGACTTGGCCAGCATACACAGAATTCCTTCCTTTGAGTGGTCTTCACTGTGTGTTGGTGTTGTTGTGGTGGCTACATGTGTGGATGTGTGTGTTAGTTCTATTTGTGCCACTGCCTAGCTGTAGTTGTGGTTGTGTTTGTACATGTGTTGGCACAGTTGGATGTGACTTTTTTGATGGCATGTGTTGTGTTTATCTGACTGACATACACATTTTGGGATGATTCTGTTCTAGTTGCTGTGTAATTGCTATGAGTGCATGGTTTGACTCTCCCCTTGACAGTGATGTGTGTGTTTTGTGGCAGTTTATTGTGTACATTTGTTGTGTACTCACCAGGCTCTGGGATGTCCTCTAGTCCATATACGCTCACTGGCGGAAGGATGGCCCGCACCTTCTCCTCCCAGGGCCTGAGGTATACTGGCTTGGCAGGAGGGCCACTGCCGGTGTATTGGCTCAGGTGGTAGTCTTTCTTGAGCAGCTCCCGTACCCTCCTGCGCACGTCATACCACCTGTTCTGGATGTCCGTCTTTGTGCGCCGACATGGTGATTGTGCGTTCACCCTGTTGATGATCCTCTCCCACATCTTGGTTTTCTGCGACATGGGGGTCTGTTGGACCAGTGTGCCAAACAGCTGTGGCTCCACCCTGAGGATCTCGTCTACCATGACTTCCAATTCACTATCTAGGAACTTGGGATTCTTCTTGGGGGCATGGTGATGGGTGGTGATAGTGGGTGATGTGTGTGTTGGTGTGCAGGTGAGGGTGTGTGGGTGTGTGTTGTGCTGGGTGTATGTGAGGTAGGTATTTGTTGGTGTGCTGCTGGTGTGTGGCTTGTGTGAGGGATGAGCTGTGGGTGTGTGGTTGCTTTCTCTTGGGTGCTGGCAGTGGAATGGCATTTGCAAAGGCTCATGGTAGTGATTTGTGTCCTTTATATAGGTGGAGTTGTTGGTGTGTCTTTGTTCTCTGTCCCCACCCCCCAGTATTTATTGGCTTGGTAATTGCTTGTTTGGCCTTTTTTGGTTGATTTTTCCTTTGTGCTGTTTGTGTATGTTGGAAACGTTCTTGTGACCGAGTCGGACCCTGCATTGGTCTCGTACGGTGTTTTCCGTTTCGTTCACGCTGTGTTTGTGCAGTTTTGTATGCTGCGTACGCGTCGGTCGCGGTGTATTGTGTTGCTTCGGCTCGGTTTTGTATGCGTGTCGGTCGTACGGCTTGTCCTCCGTCCGACTCGGTCGTGTTTTTCGCGCCTTGCATCGTACTTTGCAGGTTGGAGTTGGCGGGTACGATTCGGTCGGATTTGTTCCGGGTGCGTGTCGGTCGGTTGGATTCGCGTGTTTTTCCGGCCGGATTGCTATTTTCCGAGCGGGTCGGTCGGTCGGCTTGGTTTCCTGACGTGTCGGTCGGATTTATCGCGGCTTGCATCGTACTTGGCGTGTCGGGCGCCACTGGTACGTGTCGGTCGGTATTTTTTCCGGATCCGAGTCGGTCGGTGCTTTTTCCGGCCCGAATCGGAATCGACCCCAAAGTATTGCAAGCTGGCTCAAAGTCATCACTTTGTGGTCAGTGATACTTCATATCTGTAATTTGAGCATATGAAGAATATTTGCAATGCACTCAATAGGACAAATACAATTGCTCTTACCAGCTCCTAAATTAAAATAAATGAGGTAGGGTTGTTGTCATTAATATAACTTACTGGTGGATGCGGTTGAAACTGAAGTCTGCGCAATATTTTACAGGAGGCAAAGCATTTCTGAATTTGTGTTAAAATTCATACTTAAAGGCAACCCAATAGCAACTGCAGTGTTTAAAGGATGCTAGTCAATTATATTAGTCTATTACATGTGAAATAATATGCAGACAGATGAATAAGTAAGGCAATTTTTTTCCCTCATGATGTCCACACCTTGTGCACAAAATCACAAGATATGAGCAATGAAGCACAAGCTATTGATATAGCTCAGTGAAAGGACTGGGGCTCATTTAGAGAATAAGGTCTTGTTCTCTGATGCCCCATAAATGAGAATGGGCCATATGTACTATTTCCTCCTTGCAAAATAATGGTCGCAATATGCAACCAGTATTTTTGTGGCCAGTAAAGAATTTTAAGAACCTACCTACGCAGTAATAGTTAAGTTCCTAAAATTCCGAATAGCGGTGGGTCACGATCAGAGCTGCATCATGAATATTAATAAGCTGGGTCGCAATTTGAGATTCACAGCAATTGGAGGCCATCACAGGAATGGTGCTGTGCTGGGGTAAGCAGACCACCATGTCTCTGATTGCTTTTAAATAAAACAAACTTGTTTTGTTAATAAAGCTCACTTTCCTTAAAGGAAACAAAGGCTGCATGAAAAAAAAAGATTTCTTTTTTTTTTAAGGTTTGTTTGACTTGGACCACTGCCTACTCTTCAATAATTTTACTTTTGCATTCACAAGGGAAAGGATCCCATTCCTTTTTGTGAATGCACTACCACCTCCTTTGAGGTGTTGGTAAATTTTCAATATATTGTGCCTGTGTCTCGATCACAATACATTGACACAAGATAAGGATTGGGTATTTGGAGGGAAGCCTACAACTCGCCCCCTCCAGATTACAAATTGGTATCCATTTTAAATTCCATTTTAGGAGTCGAAAGCCACTGTGCAGGCCTCAGCTTGAAATACAGTTATCAGCAGTTTATAAATTCTTTCCAATAGCAGCAACTCTCCTTAAATAATTTCAGCCTTAAGAGCTAGTAAGTGCAATTACATTAGTGATACACCAGGTCCATTAGGGCAACGGTCCATAACCTGGTGTCTGTGACACTTAATTAGAAGGTCTGCAATTCTTCAGAAAATTGGGTAACATTAGTAAAATAATAACGTATAAATACATAAAAAAAGACAAATTGAAAAGTTCAAAATTCTCTTTAAATGTGAAAACATTTGAAATTTGAGGCCGATTATGATGTTGTCCGGAAAGGCTCCGAACGGCATTCGATTAGTTCGAATCCGATTCAGAAGCCTTGTTTCCGACCGACTCGGACACATTCCCGGACGACCGATTAGGATGTCCGAAAACCGTCCTGACTGTCTGACTTGATTCCAAATTGCATTCGAAGTAACCGAGCCGGTCGAGGCCGAATCGTTGCGTTCTACGGACCGCGTTTGGGAATGAGGGATTAGGATGACCGATTCGGACAGCCTTTCCAAATCGGTTCTTCCGACACGGATCAGCTGTTGGAATCTGACTTTTGAGGCCCGTAGCAGGCCCCCCTTCACCTGGGGCCCTCCGAATAGGGCCCGTGGGGTACCCATGGGTCCCCCCTTTCCATGCATGCACAGTGTGGCAGGCACCATGTGGTGCCCGCCACAGGGTGCATGGTTTTCCCCAACCACCCCTTTTTTAAATGGGAGCCTGTGTTCTCGTTCGGAACACAGGCTCCCTTTGAAGTCAATGGTAGTCCGACCGAATGGTGTTCGGACACATCGTAATCGGTCGGTCGGACTCCCCAAACCCGAGTCGGTCGAAAGCATTCCAGAACCGATTCAGTCAGACTGCTTTCCGGACGACATCGTAATCGGCCCCTAAGTTGGCATCCTTAGCAATTGGTGGCCTCAATTGAAGCACTGGTATGCAGCAACGAAAAGAGAGCATGCTTTAGGGACAAAAAAATCAATGGGATATGCTTGAGTTTAGGATTTCCATATTGCCACAGCTTTTACAAATGAAACCCATTTTTGAAAAGCTCCAACCTACCTTGAAATGTGTATTGTTTTCAATTGAATACTTAAATAAATTATTGTTAATTAACCCTGGGCGTAGTGGGCGTAGCGGGGCTACGCGAAGGTCCACGGAGTTGCGAACAAACTCCGTGGAACTCCGCTCCGCCACCCGCCTCCACCCCCCCCTATTAACAAGTAATTCAACATTAATTAAAAATAAATTTAAACCCACTTACCTCTGTACTGCGGTGTCCCCGGGCTGCCCTCCCCCTCTCCCTCGCCGTCTCAGTAATCCTTGATAAAACTGCGCATGTGCGCGCGCCAGCGCATGCACAGTTTTCTCAAGGAAAGCCGCAGTACAGAGGCAAGTGGTTTTAAATTAATTTTTTATTAATGTTGAATTACTTGTTAATAGGGGGGGTGGAGGCGGGGGCTGGCCGACTCCGCTCCGCTGCGGAGTGTGCGGAGATTTGCCTTCTGCGGAACGCGGAGTAGGCAAATCTCCGCACACTCCGCGGGCGGAGCGGAGGTCTCTGCCCGGGGTTATTCTTAACTATGAATTTGTTTGAGGTATACTCTTTTCTGTATTTTTGTGTATGTTTTGAGGTTCAAATCGACGACTTCTTCCGGTTCCCTGCTTCCAGCAGTGTTCAGTGTGGGTAGACAGAAGTCAAAATGTTAAGAACCTCTGCATTAGAGATTTGCTTGGTTTGTGAATGGTTAAATGAACAGCAATAATATTGCAGACCTCTATGCTGTATCACTGATAAACTTATAACAGGCAACTTGTAAAATGTTGATTTAGAAACAAAATAGACAGTACACAAGAGACCAACAGGTCCAAAGAATACGCCCATTAATATTTCATCTGCAGGACAAAACAAATGTTATCATTAAGGAGGATTTTAAACATCAGAATAATTTTAAAATATAGAAAGATAAAAGACATTACTTGCCACATTGATCTATGTTTGGTTTCTCAGTGAAGTTGACGACAGCCTGGACAGTGACACCATGCACTGGGAAAATTCCTCCTAGAAGAATATCACCATTCTTGCTGTAGGATTTTAAACCGTGGTATGGTAATTTGCAGCCTCCATCTGATGTACAGCTAGAGGCAGCCAGGGTGGCTAGCACCAGCAGGGCCTGTATGTGCCAATCTCTGTAAGGAATATATTGAATAAACATTAGAATTTAAGGCATGAAAGCATACTGATAATTCATAGAAGAGCATCAAAACATAAATCACATTTTGCCCTAATCAATATAAAGCTTTAATTACTGATACACCAGGTACACTCTACAGAAGTGGCTTTGTTGGCTGTTCGGTGTGGTGAGCACGCAGAAATAAATAAGCTCCACCTTCTAGCTGATAAAAGATATGTCAGTGGGGTTGTCTGGAAACAATGCGCGAGTTGCTCAGCCTTCAGTAGCTCACAATGATTTTCTCTGATCAGAAGTAGATCTCACTACAGAAAAGGTTGGAGACCCCTGGACTAAGCAATTTTTATTGGTCCTGCGGATTTTCATATTCCATTGCTTTCCTCCTCAATTACAAATGCAATTCAGTTGTCTTTTAGCATAATTTTTGTACTCAAAAGGGACCCTTCCAGTACAAAATATTATACTTTGACTACTTTTAAAACTTTTCTCATGTTGGTAGTGTGCTGTACAGTGCAGCACATATGAAATATGAGAAAAGTAAGGAGAAATGAAAACATTTCACTAACTTAATGCCTGCCTAGAGGAGGTGTTATTTTTTGGCGCAAAGGCCTGTCTATCATCGTTAGTAGATAGGGATTTGTGTTAGAAACTATGGATGCAAGCATGGGAACACTCATGTACCTCTCACCGGATGCCTTCTCAATGCAAACCAGAGCAAAGTAGCACAAACCACTATCTGAGTTACTTTAAGGCTACTTTCAAGCGCACACCTTGCGCAGATCCCTCGCATATGCCGATGCCAGGCCGGAGGATGCTCCTTCTTCCTTCTCGCCGCCAAAGCCTGGAACACCCTCCCCCTGCAACTCTGCACCTCACCCTCACGGACTTACTTCAGGAAGGGGCTCAAGACCTGGCTCTTCGAATGAGATCTACCTCAAGCGCCTGGAGACCCCCCCATGGTAGCAAGCCACGATTTACAAATAATGATTGATTGATTGAAATATTGAAATGAAAATACTTCATCAATACTTTGCAGCAGTGCACAGTGTTGATAAATCTGCTCCTCAATGTTTTACGATGACTGAAGCCTCTACATCCCAGCATTTTAGAAAATGTGATTCTTGAACCCGAGCTGATACCTAGATTGTGGAGAACACCTGGGCTGGTATGTACACTATAGTGGAGTGCTCTGAAGGAGACTAGCTGACAGTATGTTGATGTAGACCAGGTGTCTCCAACCAGTCGATTCTGAGCTACGAATAACTCCCAGACACCTTCAAAGTATCTTTTGATTAATTTTTAAACAAGCACATGGTCACATTTTTCTTTTGAAGTTAAGGGAAGACTGTGTTTATTTTACATTATTATCATCAGGCTGCATTTAGCAGGGCCTGATAAGGAGCAGTGCTCAGTCAGATTTACAATCCGGACTGGGGCTGGGTCACGGAGGTGAAGCACTGAAACAAAAAGCCCTTGTCAATTCAATATTGGACCATGAGAGCAAAATGATGTTTCTGAATGCTTTTAAATGGGAGAAACGTGAAATGAAAACTTCCCTTAATGATTAAGTTAACTCTTCATTTTGATTTTCTCCCATTTCAAAGTTTCAAATTTACAAACAGCAGGCTTCTTTCTCACAGTGGCCAGTAGACACTGTGCAATATATATAACTGAAAAATACAGTCATTTTTTTAAGTGGGAAAAATTTGCAATGCAGAAAAGTTTTCCATATTGTGAACATGTTTGCAGAACATTTTTCTGCACTTTAAATTTCTCCCATTTATAAAGATGGTCGTAGGTTTGTGTTATACATCTAACAGTGCCACATATGGCAAAAAGTATATCCTGTACTACAAGTACATACAACACAGGCTCTCAGTCACCCATACACATATATCTCATTCATACACACATACATGTTCATACATCCCCAAAGACCACGCTCTCACTGGCATACATGGCAGCCCTGTCATAGTGCCCTTTGTCAAAGTATTTTGTTCAGGCCATAGTATCTGGCTCCATGGACATTAAGCTTAAAGCCAATGAAGCTGGGTCTGGGGTTGTCTGGAAACAAAGCACGAGTTATTTAGCTCACAATGATTTTCACTGATCAGAAGTAGCTCTCACTACAGTAAAGGTTGGAGACCCCTGATGTAGACTATCTTGTTGATTTTGGGAGAGTACAGTGAATGGGCGCTCAATAAGGGAGAGAGTAGGACTGTGACACTGAAATGTGATTAAGTATTGTAACTTTGGCACTTGTGGACCAAATTAGGGCACAGCGTCAAGTGAGGGAAATTAAAGGGAAATTGATGAAGGTGATGTTAGAGACCAAGCAGCCAGCAAGTAAAGAGCAATTGAGGTATTTTAGACTTCAAGGAACACAAAGCCAACTTTTACTTTAGAGACTGTCTATCCAAAGAAATGTTTCGATTTGAGAACTAGATTATTTTTTGTGATGATACATTATCTGTCTAAATCCGTGGTACTCATAGTACGGCCCGCGGGCCGCCAGAGGCCCGGCAGGCCTTCCTTGGCGGCCCGTCGGACCTTGCAGGTAATGTACCCATGGCCACCCCAGAGAGAGAGAGAAAGTGGAGAGAGAGAGAGAGAGAGTGGAGAGAGAGAGTGGAGAGAGAGAGAGTGGAGAGAGGAGAGAGAGAGACAGTGTAGAGAGAGACAGTGGAGAGAGAGACAGTGGAGAGAGAGAGTGGAGATACAGTGGAGAGAGAGAGTGGAGAGTGGAGAGAGAGAGAGGAGAGAGAGAGAGAGAGTGGAGAGAGAGAGAGTGGAGAGAGCGTAGAGAGAGAGACTGACTGAGATACTGGCTGACTGAGAGACTGACTGACTGAGAGAGAGACTGACTGAGAGAGAGACTGACTGAGCGAGAGACTGAGAGAGAGACTGGCTGAGAGAGAGACTGACTGACAGAAAGAGAGAGAGACTGACTGACAGAGAGAGAGACTGACTGACTGACTGAGAGAGACTGACTGGCTGACTGAGAGAGACTGGCTGACTGAGAGAGACTGACTGACTGATGGAGAGAGACTGACTGACGGAGAGAGACTGACTGGCTGACAGAGAGAGACTGACTGACAGAGAGAGACTGACTGAGAGAGCAACTGACTGAGAGAGAGAGAGACTGACTGACCGACTGAGAGGGTGAAGTCTGACAGAGAGAGAGAGAGAGAGACTGACAGAGAGACTGACTGACTGACAGAGAGAGAGGCTGACTGACAGAGAGAGAGAGACTGACTGAGAGAGAGACTGACTGAATGACAGAGAGAGGGAGGGAGACTGACTGACTGAGGGAGAGAGAGACTGACTGATATAGAGAGAGAGACTGACAGAGAGAGAGACTGACTGACTGACTGACAGAGAGAGACTGACTGACTGATAGAGAGAGACTGACAGAGAGAGAGAGACTGAGGCTGACTGAGAGAGAGAGAGACTGACTGACTGACCGACTGAGAGAGAGAGAGAGACTGACTGACCGACTGAGAGGGTGAAGACTGACTGACCGACTGAGAGAGCGAGAGAGAGACTGACTGACCCACTGAGAGGGTGAAGACTGACAGAGAGAGAGAGAGAGACTGACTGACTGAGAGAGACTGACTAACTGACAGAGAGAGAGACTGACTGACAGAGAGACTGACTGAATGACAGAGAGAGGGAGAGAGACTGACTGAGGGAGAGACTGACTGAGAGAGACTGACTGACTGAGAGAGAGAGAGACTGACTGAGAGAGAGAGAATCAGAGAGAGAGACTGACAGAGAGAGAGACTAACTGACTGACAGAGTGTTGTATTCCGCTTTAGGGGTCCGTATATAGGTTTTCCTGAATCATGTCCTTATATAGGCACAATTCGCATTGCCCTTATATAGGCATAGAATCCCTGTCCTTATTTAGGCATTAACCGTGCACTCCAAATACAGGCATGGTCACCGACATCCGTCCACCCTAACGTCACAACGAGTTCTTAGAAACCAGACCCTTAAGCTTCGGGAGTTCCCCTAGCACAGGACTATTGATTTCTCCAAGAACTCATCTATTATGTATGAACCGTTATACGTTAAGGGTTCATTCCTGACGTCTTCCTCTGTCCGACTTCACGTCAATGATAACATTCCAAGACACCTACCAGGTATAAATATACCTTCCCTTGCCCAAGCAAGTTAGAGGAGACCTCGACTTCAGAGGAGCCCGTATCCCGGCCTGACGCACTGAGAAGACGCTGTCATTCCTGCACGCAGACGAATCCAGCTTCCAGTGTTCTGACTCCCTTCACGGGGTGTTAGAGTTCCAAATCCGGCAAGAGATTCCCACCTCTCTCATTCTCAAGGTATGGAGCTGACTAGAACCTAGAGGGACTCTTGGCATACCATACTTGGCATACTAGATATAAACATACTCTTAGTATACCAGACTAGAGACTACTCCACCTACTTCTACCTTTCCCTACACCTAGACTAGGTTAGGTACATTGGGGTAGAACTAGCTTAGAGACGCATCGAATGAGTACCCGCATTTTTAGCTCATGTTATTTATGTACGTGAATATATGCTAAAAGATAATGCTAGCGCAGTATTATTTATTTCTACTGCTTACGCTGTACATTATTTATCTTGCATACTGTCTTGTGATCATAACAGCACATATCTCTTACACGAGAAACAAGACTGTTCAATAAAACCCTTTTTATTGAAGCGCCCGTCTTTCCTTTCTGTGTAACTCTGTAGAAACTAAGCATGCACGATTGAATGAGTGAAACTGTTATCTATTGTTTCCTCGATTCTGAGACGTGTTCCGCTTCTAAAGGGAAACAAAAGATGTCATGTTTTTCGGTTGCCAGAAACTACTCCCTTCTTGTTCTCAAGGAGTTTCTAGTGGCCTCTGAGCTAGCTGGCACAGGTAATTAAGTTTAATATAATCGATAGGGACATACCGACCTTAGTCCTATGTCAAACCTATAGGTTATATTATTCCAATGTGCAGAGCCTATTAGGGAAATAGGAACTACACTACATGGCGCCCAACGGTTTGGTAAGGCAGTAATTTAACGCTAGATACTGAGTAACTCATTCGTGCTTTTCTCAGAGACCCCTACTCACATACTCCATAAGACGTCCGGAGTGGGTAGGGTTAAATATCCGCCATAACTAAATAGGGAAGCACCCTATATATTAGTTGTTTGGTTTGTTCAATGTTGAAGGATACAGTGTTCCATAATATTGTGCACCTTATCTTTTGTTTCCTTGAAACTTGTTCTGCATTTTAAAAAAACTAAAAACAAATGTCCAACAGGGAAAATGCCACCGACACCGGTGGAGCTGCGGCTGATCCAGCCCTAGCAACAGTTTTTAACTTTACAGGTTTACATGAACCTGAGGAGGGTGTTATAGACATCCATCCAAACTTAAGAAGAGCCATCACTCTAAAACTTATAAAACATGGCCTACCACCAAGAGGCGGTAGAGCAATTTTCGTGATAGAGGCACACGAATCCTTTCAGACAGAGGTATTCTATTCATGGGTCATATTTCCTGAATCAAATTCAGTAACAAGACTGTTTCACTTCTACAAAGAAGATGAACCACCAGAGGAATATATTCCTTTCGAGGATATTGAAATTCCACTAACATACCAGGAGCATCAGCTCTGGTTTAAAGGCGCCCTAAAACATCACAGAAACATTATCAGGCTCGGTCCACTAGGTAGACCAGGAGCAACATGGCCGATTCTAGCCGGCTACACTCCTCATCCTGACCTCGATATAATGTCAGACGAGGAGTTACATACTCAACTACAAGAGTTAATAAAAATCTACAGACAATTAGTCCAATATGTCATGCGGACTTTTACAGTCCAACCACTATTGACACTTCCAAATCATACTCCTCAACAGGGGAATACACTAAAAATTACACCACAGACTCTATACGCAGTCATGGGTAAAATGCCCACAAAACGTGAGCAAATTCCATTTTGGATAGCTCAAAAAATTACTCAAATCGAAGCAGTATTTCCAAATACTAGCCCGTATGAGAAACAGAATCCTAACAATCTGTTTACCGATGGGGATCACACCACAACTGGAAGACTGCACCACTTGGGGCTCAGTCTTTGCTGCCATCTATACTAAAACACATGGTATTCCATCAATTGCAGTAACACCAGATGTCCTGAAACAAATTCAAAACGAATACGGGGCAGAGCCTGCTCTAAATTTAGGTATGAAATTACTGAAAAATTTCGACCAGGTCTCAACAATAATATTATCTAATATTAAAGGGGAGGCAGCAGCAGTGGCAATCCGCCAACGATTAAGGGAATTCGATGTTACAGAACATCAAACTGAGCTACCCAGAATAATAGAACAATCTTATGCAGAATTAGACAGAGATAGTTTGGGTGGAAGACCAGTGAAGCCAAAACTATCTGAAAGTCCTGAGAAGGACTCTATTAAACAAACTCCTACATCTTCTAAAAAGAAGTGGGAAACTAATAAACAAAATTCAAACGAGAAATGTTCTCAATCCCGAAGTAGGTCTCCTCAAAAGGAGCCCTCTGAAAGGAGGTATAACCTCAGGAATAGGGATAATTTGAAAAAGTATCAAGATACTGATACACGCTCCTCTCGTACCTTTCAGATCTCGTCACAGACATCGGAAAGAAGAGGACGGTCAGAACATAGAAAAGACCGCGTGAAATCAAAAGACGACAAACACGTTCCGAAAAATAAATCAAAACCTCAATTCTCAAAGAAGAAGGTAGCAGATCTGAAGGTCAGACATACCGAGGATACTGAGAACACAACTCAAGATGCTGGACAGTGCAGCAGAAGTCACAATAGCTCGCCAGAACCTGAAGGAACTTCTGGAGATAGTGGACTTGAATGAGTACATTACAGTTGAGACTGTAGACACCAGGGTTAGTACTCCACAAAAGTTATATGAAATAACACTCCGGATGGAGGGAGACATACCTAGACAGGTGAAAGCACTTTTTGGGGAAAAACTTTCAAGGGGCTATGACATACTTCTAGCAGAAAAAGACTGGCCACCACAATTTGTCAGGGAGTGCCCACATGGCGAGGACATTATTATGCCTGCCTTCTCTAACCATATTCCAATTCACCTAAAATATACTTATGCCAGGAAATGGGCAGTTGCCCAGGCCCCAGCATTATATAAAAATCATGTAGGATGGGACGAGGATTCACCTCACCATAAAATACATCTAAAAAATGAACCTACTGCACAAAGGCAGTACCCAATAAAGCAAGAAGCTAAAAAACAGGTCAGGGAGATCTTAGATCAACTTGAATACCAAGGGGTGATTGAAACATGCACCTCTTCAATGAACAATCCTTTGTTTCCTGTCTCCAAACCAGACAACACCTATCGTCTAGTTTTGGATTACAGACACTTAAACACTTGTTCTAAAACATTTGCAGTGCAAAATGCACATAGTACAGCATTAATGAATAACATTGTGCGTAAAAAATATAAAACCACATTAGATATCTCAAATGGTTTCTTTTGTCAAAACATAGCACCTGAAAGCAGGTACTTAACAGCTTTCTCAATAATGGGGACCCAGCGTCAATTTTGTCGACTCCCACAAGGGTTCAAGAACAGCCTGGGGTTATTCTCAGTGAGAGTAACGGAGTTACTACAAATTTATGATAATGAGGCATTGTCATATGTCGATGACATCTATCTGACGGACGATGACCTGGATAAACACTTGAACAGGGTGAGCACCATTATACTGGGCTCCGCCTCTGAGGGCTACAAGTTCAACTTTAGAAAGTCCCGAATTGCCCATCTCAATGTCCTGTTTCTAGGATATGAGCTTTCAAGTGAAGGCAAGAGCTTGGCAGCCAACTTTTTAGAAAGGTGTGCGCTGCTCCAACCTCCAAAAAAGCTGAAAAATTTACAATCCATCCTGGGTTTTCTAAATTTTGGAAGAACTTACATTCTAAATTACGCAGAAAGGGTTAAACCTCTCTACGCATTAATCAAACCTGATTTTTCAATCAAAAATTGGACACAAGTACACACAGAAATCTTGCGTTCACTCCAGGCTAACATGTTAGCAACAAATCACTTACAAACACGCGTAAGTCAACGCAATTTAGTGATCCGAATAATTTCGGGTCAATGCGGATTCACCTACTTAACATTCAATGAGGGTGAAAAAGTACCAATTGCATACAAATCACATTTGTATACACAAGCAGAAATGCGCTTCACTTCAACTGAAAAAATACTGACAGCAGTTCAAACTGCAGTAGCAAAAGAAAGAGCTCTAGCCCAAGGGAAACGCATTATTGTCGTAACCCCAGTTCCGGCCTTAGAGGCAGTAACAAAAGCGAGCATTCCAAATGCTAAAGCATTACATCCGAGATGGATATAATGGGTTAATTCTCTTGCTGCAACAGATGTTGAATATGTTTTTGATCCCGATTTAAAAACACAAGCGTTCCTGCAATATGAACATGACTGTCCTCTGCCCACTGAGATTCTGCCTCTCGATCAGTATGAATTCATAATTTACACTGACGGATCCGCACAACCCGCAACAGGGAGTAAGCAAGCTTACAGTGCAGCGTGCGCAATCGTTAAAGGTCGCATGCGCGATGGCAACTTCAGACCTATGGTCACAAAAACTCAATCTCTAGGAGATTGCACAGCTCAGCGAGCTGAACTACAAGCATTCAAACTGGCACTTGAAAGTACAGATCGCAAATTCCCCACACTAATAGTGTGCGATTCTTTCTACTGTGTGCAGTCGTATAATGAATATATACAAACTTGGCTTGAAAACGGGTTCAAAGATGCAAAAGGTGGCACAGTAAAGCATAAAATGCTTTGGGAACAAGTAGTTCAGTTAAAAAGCGAACTACCAAAGGCTCACGTGATCCATACACTGAGTCATTAACGTGATGGCGTTCACGTTGCAGGGAATTCATTGGCTGACGAAGCCACAAAGGGGGCTGTTCAGACGGCTTCCGTAGCTGCGATCACTCGTTCAAAAACGAAAATAGACAGTGAGATAATGTTGGCTGTCAATGCTACGAGCAAAGGCAGTGGTGCAGCGTTACCAAAAAGTTTCCACTCAAGTACTCTTATGTAATTGATGCGAACAACGTTCCTTTTGCTCGAATCCCTGGAGTGGGGGATAGGGTAATTCCAAACATAGAACGTAGAGCAGCTTTGATTTATGAAACACATCTGGGGAGGGTCTGTCACATCAAGGGATCTCTAAAACAATATTGACATTAAAAGAGATGTACTGGTGGCCTGGGATGAATACAGAAATACACATATTCATCAACAACTGCTTAGACTGTAAATTACAGAGAGAAAGTCACCAGACACCATGCTACGAATGTAGCTGCCCAGTACAGACACCATTGTTAGACAGCATTAGACTAACTATGCACAGGCGTCCTCGTGGACAACTGCAATCCCACAAATACTAAAGTCAAAGTTCCTATGGATATGGCCTCAGCGCTCGGCTGACGCTCGAACTGTTATAAAAGATTTGCGAGTATTTATCGGCACATACGCAATAGGCACGCTACATTCTGACCAGGGCCCTGCGTTTAGCTCTCGGGCTTACAAAGACGCCATGGCCAGTCTGGGCGTTGCATTGCGGTACTCCTCTCTGTTTCATCCTGAGGGAAATTCTGTAGTGGAAAGGAAAACCCGGGACATAAAGCAGTCTATAACAGCTAGGGTATTAGGTTCGGGTGATGGGTGGGTCAAACATCTATATGGGGTCCAACACTCATTAAACAATTTGCCAAGAAGTTCTCTAGGGGGGGTCACTCCATATGAGGTCCTATTTGGGACAAGAATGTGGGTGCCCGATCTGGAATGTAGAGGCACAGTGGTGGAAAATAAACCTTTTGATATCAAAGATCGTTTGGCTGTTTTACAGGACCTAAATGAACTAAGATCGAAACAAAGCAACGTATTCCTGCAGCCAACCACCACTGGGGAAAAACCGGCGGTCCCAGCAAGGCCTGTCTGGATTCTAAAAGTTGGGGATCTAGTCAGAGAGAAAATTGCAGACAAGAAGGAATTTGGACCTTCATACAGACAACCAGTACCTGTCCTAGCCATACACGGAACAGTACTTCTGCCACCCCTTGCTGGAAAAAAGGAGAAAAGATTTGTGTCCATCGACCTGATCAAACCACAGTATGTGGCCAAAACTGAATAGTAGGCCTCGTGGACTCCGACCTAGTAGCAGACACACTCCTCTCGCTACTATCCAAGAGGTTCAGACTGAAAGACTGATAACCATCGAGAATTCAGCAGTAACAGATGAAGGACTGAGCAACAATGCTATGGAACTCATCCCTCTTGAAACACAAGTAACAGTTCATCCAAATACACCTGTCTACACCAATGTAACAAGTGATCAACTGGTACCAGCGATTTCTACAAATCCTGATGCAATTCCAACAATTGACAGAACTGCTTCTGGCTATTTCATTAACTTTGACACGTTTTCCGAGGATCCGAGTGAGCCCGAGACGTCGCCAGCATCAAAAACTTTTAAACAACAAGTACAAGACTTTCTTCATTTTCTGAAAAAGACTTATCTAGTTTCACCATGGATTGAACTTTGGGTTATTTCTGGAATATTTTTCTTCCTGCTTTGGCTAGCTTTGGTTATGACTATGAGCGTGCTTATAAATGGGAGATACATCCATTTGGACATTGAAAGAAAAGAAGTGAACTTACTTTTGAAACCTCACAAATCATCCCATCGTGAAACAAGAGACTTGTCTGCAGTGAGCATCACAGCCGTTCCTATACAGGATGGTATAGTGTGGGACAAAACAGATTTTGATATTTTTGGCCCGACGGAACATTTGAACATTCCACATTTATTTAAGATCTCACTAAGTGATTTCGTTTCATCCAGTACCTTTTCTGATGATTGGGACTTTGAAACTGTAAACAACATGATGTTTGACCTAGAAAAATCTGCTGCATTTTCTAATAATGAATATTTAGAGGGTTCATCAGACTATGAACAGCTGTATTGCTATAACCACTATGATCATCATTTTTTGCATAAATCTGCAACACCTAGAAATGTGTTTATGTTTAACCAATGGGAACATTGTCCTACACCACCAAAAGGTAGTTCAAAAACATTTGCTAAAAAGTTTTCATATTTTTCAGGATACAATACATCTGATCCAGAAACATTTTACTATAAAAATGTAAACAAAACAGGACTGAAAACTAATACAAAACAGATTTACTCTGCAACCTTTATTGCCCAACTGTCTAGACATGGTTTCGACTTGTGGAAAGAGACAAGAGACACAAAATCTGTCTGGGGTACTAAAGATTGGCAAGTGCAGGGGATAGAAGCTTTATTTAGAGCCTGTACCGTCCCTCAACAAATAATGTTTTTGAATGACACTGTCCAACAAACGTCTTGCCTTGGTTTAGCCAAGATTAAAGACATGAAAAATCCTTCTGTACCAACACCTGCAAGTGATAACAATACACAGGCAGCGGTTACAGTTACACCATACTACAACTCAACAGAACAAATCCTGATTGGAGAAAATGGTTGATCTGGCCCACAGACACAAACAACTGTCAAGAAAGATTCCTGAATAAAACACAGGGGTTTACTATTCATAGGTCAGACCCACGATACGTCCAAAGACAGCATCCGGGGGTAGTAACAACATACAGTGTAGGAAAATTATGCCTCGATTGGCTTCACAAATCTACACTTAAGGATGTGAAACAACACTTATCTTTACTTAAAGAAGACGCAGGGCCTGATTCACAGAACTAACTTACGTCAAAAACGTAAAGTTAGTACTTTTTGGTATTCACAGAATACACTTACTCATTTTGGTATTCACAGAAGGCACTTACTCATTTCGGTATTCACAGAAGTTAGTAGTCCTAACGTTAGGACTACTAACTTTACTACTCCTAAACTGAGAAAAATCCTAACTTTAAGACTTTCGGTATTCACAGAAGGCATTTAGGAGTCCTAAAGTTAGGAGTCCTAACTTTACTACTCCTAAACTGAGAAAATTCCTAACTTTAAGACTTTCGGTATTCACAGAAGGCATTTAGGAGTCCTAAAGTTAGGACTACTAACTTCTGTGAATACCGAAATGAGTAAGTGCCTTCTGTGAATACCAAAATGAGTAAGTGTATTCTGTGAATACCAAAAAGTACTAACTTTACGTTTTTGACGTAAGTTAGTTCTGTGAATCAGGCCCGCAGACCTTAGGGAATTCTTGCTTGGACCAAGAAAACCGCGTCAAAAACGTTTCATATATGCCGGCATTTATGCTGCTTATAATGAAGCATGGAAGGTGTCACAGATGGAGGCCGCAGAACGAATACGTGAACTTGATCGTATTAATTTAGAGAAAACTCTCTCTGTGGTCGACAATGGGTTAACAACCTTGTCCTCCAGAATTTATTCATTGGACAGTATTGTATCCTCTGCTATCGACATACTGGAACAAGATTTAGCCATGTTACAGCAAGGCCAGTCTCAGTTACGTTCTATTATGTTATTAAGCTGGACGCTGCAATCTTTGCATGCGGGCTATGTGCCTTGGCGTTTTATCAACACGACGGCTCTGTTTGCAGAATACAAACTAACTGATAAACAGATTGAACTGGCACAAAGGGGAGCAAAGTATATAGTACTGAGCATTGAAAAACTTGAAAAATTACCATTCACAGTGGCAGAAAAACCAGCTACAGAATGGCTTATTCATGGCAAAATTAGTCTACCTGTGACTACTTTCCAGTTTCAGTATTGCCTTAAACCGATGCAAGCAGGCAAATATGAAAGGTTGGGTAAAGAATACATTAAGACATCCTGGAATTTACCTTACACCTATAGATGTTGGAGTGGGGATCGTGAAGTGTTTCTAAGCGGTACACACTGTGAAAGTGCACTAAGCGGTTCACTGATTTGTCTGTACATTTCTTTACACGGGGCTTGTAATGGTTCTGTGGCAAACTTGTCCTGCCACCAGCAGGGTACACCAGCTGCTGTGATTAATCCAACGTTTGGACAACTTTCTAATGGGAGTTACCTCATGTTGAATGATCAGAGTTGCTGTGGCATGTTGCCAGGCATCCCATATCTAGTAACGGTCAACTCCAGGGTCACTTGCTGTATGCAAGTATTGTTTGCCCCAATAGACACAGTCAGGGAGTCGCCTTTGTGGCCTTCGTTGAATGTCTCTTTTATTCAATTTGATACTTTAAGCAGAATGAAAGCCATGCTTATACAACAATCAGTGCCTTTGACCTCGGCCAAAGAAACCTATGATCTACAAGTTGCAAGGACTTCGGCTGAGATACAGAATTTAATTCGTACAAACTGCCCTATACATTTCGTAGAAATGATAGGACGTATCTTTAACATGTCAGATACAAGCGGAATTGTACATGTATTTAAGACCATCTGTTCCGGACTATTAGCACCTTTCCAGGCTGTCCTCGGAATCATCCCAAACTTCGCACATTCGGTGTTTGGTGGTGTGCCGTTAATTCTAGCACTTGTTGCAGGAATTCTGTTTCTATTCCTCCTACTACGCTATGGCAAGCCTCTTCGCCAACATCACTCCGAGCGATGTGGAGAGAGCCCTCCTTGAACGGAAATGCCGTGTGCGAATAGTACAGCTTTTGGGCATGCCTCGTCTACGGGAACTTAATACAACGTGGTTCCTGTCATTCAGACCAATCTGGCAAGATTGCATCTTACCTGTTCTACGCTGCCTGTTTTGCGGTGAAGAATGCGTGCTAGACATCTGTCTAACACTCCCATCAGTCATGCCAACGGATATCGATACTCTGCTGGACCCTAAAATGGCCCATGCTGTGTGTTGTCCCCAGAGGCTTCCAATTCTGATGGCGGCATTCATTGAGATCCCACAGACGCTTCCGGCTGCTGCTGAGGTACGAGATGGATCAACGGACACACAGGTAACAACGGACGTGAACATTGCATCTTCTGCTGAAAGCGATGTTTCTCATCTCTGTGCAATTAACCTTCTGAACGAGGTGTTCCAAATGTCACCGACTTCGGTGGATGATATTTTGGCTACGGACATAGATGATCTAATGTTTACGCCAGACCCATACACTGACTTTGATTCGGCTCACAGTGTACCAGGGCAACAATGAAATTTGGCCTTCATATTTTTCAAACTTGGAACTTTTCCCAGAATTGAACTTTTTCTTTTTTAAATGACATGGCAAAATGAACAATCTGCTTACAGTAGAACTAGTCTTATAAAACGGACTTCTTTGAATACTTCCAGGGACACATTGTCACCTTATTTGTCTAACATTTCATTTACTTCCATGATATGCGATGGCTTGATTTAAAGAACTTATCGACCATTTCGTCATATGTATATATTACTGTTTTATTCTCGTTGCACTTTACTTCCGTTACATACTTAGAATGCAATCAATGCTTTAAATGTACAGTACCTATTGCATTTCAACAGTTTTGAGCTTCTTTTAAAATGTTTTTTAGAAATGATTTTAGCAATATGTGGTACTCAATTTTATGTTTAGCATTTTAAATGTTTAGCATTTAGTATTATCCTTCACTCGAAGATGGAGTGGGTGTTGTATTCCGCTTTAGGGGTCCGTATATAGGTTTTCCTGAATCATGTCCTTATATAGGCACAATTCGCATTGCCCTTATATAGGCATAGAATCCCTGTCCTTATTTAGGCATTAACCGTGCACTCCAAATACAGGCATGGTCACCGACATCCGTCCACCCTAACGTCACAACGAGTTCTTAGAAACCAGACCCTTAAGCTTCGGGAGTTCCCCTAGCACAGGACTATTGATTTCTCCAAGAACTCATCTATTATGTATGAACCGTTATACCTTAAGGGTTCATTCCTGACGTCTTCCTCTGTCCGACTTCACGTCAATGATAACATTCCAAGACACCTACCAGGTATAAATATACCTTCCCTTGCCCAAGCAAGTTAGAGGAGGGGTGTTAGAGTTCCAAATCCGGCAAGATATTCCCACCTCTCTCATTCTCAAGGTATGGAGCTGACTAGAACCTAGAGGGACTCTTGGCATACCATACTTGGCATACTAGACTTAAACATACTCTTAGTATACCAGACTAGAGAATACTCCACCTACTTCTACCTTTCCCTACACCTAGACTAGGTTAGGTACATTGGGGTAGAACTAGCTTAGAGACGCATCGAATGAGTACCCGCATTTTTAGCTCATATTATTTATGTACATGAATATATGCTAAAAGATAATGCTAGCGCAGTATTATTTATTTCTACTGCTTACGCTGTACATTATTTATCTTGCATACTGTCTTGTGATCATAACAGCACATATCTCTTACACGAGAAACAAGACTGTTCAATAAAACCCTTTTTATTGAAACGCCCGTCTTTCCTTTCTGTGTAACTCTGTAGAAACTAAGCATGCATGATTGAATGAGTGAAACTGTTATCTATTGTTTCCACGATTCTGAGACGTGTTCCGCTTCTAAAGGGAAACAAAAGTTGTCATGTTTTTCGGTTGCCAGAAACTACTCCCTTCTTGTTCTCAAGGAGTTTCTAGTGGCCTCTGAGCTAGCTGGCACAGGTAATTAAGTTTAATATAATCGATAGGGACATACCGACCTTAGTCCTATGTCAAACCTATAGGTTATATTATTCCAATGCGCAGAGCCTATTAGGGAAATAGGAACTACACTACAAGAGAGACTGACTGACTGACAGAGAGAGACTGACAGAGAGAGACTGACTGAGAGAGAGAGACTGAGAGACTGTCTGAGAGAGAGAGACTGACTGACCGACTGAGAGGGTGAAGACTGACAGAGAGAGACTGACTGACTGAGAGACTGACTGACTGAGAGAGACTGACTGAGAGAGAGAGAGAGAGAGACTGACTTACTGAGAGAGAGACTGACTGAGAGAGAGACTGACTGAGAGAGAGACTGACAGAGAGAGAGAGAGACTGACTAACTGAGAGAGAGAGACTGACTGACTGAGAGAGACTGACTGAGAGAGAGAGGCTGACTGACTGAGAGAGAGACTGACTGAGAGAGAGACTGACAGAGAGAGAGAGAGACTGACTGAGAGAGACTGTGATGGAATTGGGGTCAAAGTGAGTATGAAGTTATGCAATGCCTCTTAAGTTTGCTATTGTCTGCTAATAAAAATGTAGAGGGAGAGACTGACTGAGAGACAGAGAGAGAGAGAGACTGACTGACTGAGAGAGAGAGAGAGAGAGAGAGGCTGTGATGGAACTGGGGTCAAAGTGTGTATGAAGCTATGCAATGCCTCTTAAGATTGCTATTGTCTGCTAATAAAAATGTATTATCAAAATGTGCGTCTTTGTAGTTACATCTGCTTTTGAAATACAGCATTGTCGCATTGTCTAATGTTTTGAAACGTGTTTGATTTTTCTTTTACTCTAGCCCCGTGCCCCCCACTGACCCCACCCCTACCGGTGCGGCCCTCGGCCACAAACCACACTGTAATTTTGGCCCCCGACAGAAAGTTTGTGAGTACCCATGGTCTAAATGAATTGGTGTTTAGAACACAGGGAAAGCGTGCTGAAAATCTCATTACTACAAGTGATAATCAGTTATGTTCAGAGACAATAAAAGAGCTCTCACATAGATATCAAGCATCAGCAGACAGCACTGTAAAACCTCAAAGCAAATTAATTCATGGATTAACAAAATTAGTATAGATGATTAAAGTTTTCATGCAGGAGCAAATTGTGTAGAAGACTGAATGGTACTTTTTGTTTGTAGGGAAACTGAGTGTGCCCAATTTACTATGATGTTTTAACCTAAATTTCTCTTAGTCTGGCTTGTATGTGTTGAATGTGATTAGTGTGTTTATGAGGGATATTTAAGGTGCAGATTTAGGTTAAATAAGGAGAGGCAGAATAAACAGTATACAGAGACAAAGAACAGAGGCTGATACGTGACATTGTGCAGTATTATTGTGCGGGTGAAGATGTTGAGACATGTGCAGCAGCTGGAATCTGTGTCAAGGGGATCCAGAATCATGATTAAAGAGTATATGAAGCATTTCATTGTGGAAGATAATGTGTGGTAGAGTGATAGTAGGGTGGTGAAGTTAAGACTGTAGTGCTGTAAAACGTGTCTGTAGGTGAGACATAAAAATGGGGAAGTCTGAAAATAGGGGACCTCTTGTGAGTCATGGACTCACCTCACACTTTAAAAGGGTAATAAACCATGTATTACACTCTGCAAATCAAAGCTAGTATTTTATATAGGATAAAGTACCCTCTACTGTACATTATAAGGATATTGTAAGTGTTAGAAATGGGGTCTCTAATTGGCAGAGGTATGCACCCTGTCCAAGTAGGGACCCACAATCCTAGTCAGGGTAATTGTATAGCACACTAAGATTACCTGTGCTCATCTTCTGGTAGCTTGACTCAGAGCAGTCAGGCTAAACTAAAGAGGCAATGTGTAAAGTATTTGGGCACACACACACAGTAACACAGTGCAAACACCACAAAAGTACTACACACCAGTTTAGAAAAATAGCCAATATTTATCTGAGTAAAATAAAAACAAAATGACAAAAAGCCAACATACACAAGTTAAAATATTATTTTTTAAAGATTAAATGCAGTTATAGTGCTTAGAAACACAATAGCTCCAGTCGGGGCTATCTCGACGTGCTTTACGGAGTTGAATCCACAAGTTCATGCCGACCGCGAGGGAGTGCGGGTCGGCTATGGAGTCAAACAGACCCCCAGTACAGTACCTTGGATATGTTGAGAAACAAAGACGTTGCACAGCGCCAGGGAGGTGAGGCATCAGTTTCTTACTGCTATGCAGGTCATTGGCGTGTCGGTGTTCGGGGATGGTGCGTTGCACAACAGAGATGAGGCATCACTGAATCAAGTGAGGCGCTGCTTCCTGGAGGCAGAGGCGGAATCAGGCACCACGTACTTCGGTGACATGGTACTCGGGCTTCCCTCAGTGGCTGTTCATTTAAGGCGCTGTGGCGGCATCTGGGCTTGCATTGTAAGTCACGGTTGTTGCGTTCAGAGAGGACCACAGCTCCGGTGCAGGCAGCAGTGAGGCGCCAGTCCCCGAAGAGGCCCTCGAAGTCAAGGTGTTGATTTCTTCTGTTTTCAGCACAGAACTCACTTAGAAAGGGCTCAGGAACTGGATTTGACACCACTTGGCAGAGTAGGGCTCTCAGCAGAGGAGCCCAGGTGCTGCAGGTGAAGTCTTTGATGGCCATGAAACTTCCAACAGGAGGCAAATTCAACTCAAGCCCTTGGAGAAACTTTAGAAAGCAGGATGCAGAGAGCAAAGTCCAGTCCTCTCTCATCAGGGCAGAAGCAGCGGGCAGCCGGCCAACACAGCAAAGCAGACAGCAAAGTGGCAGTCCTTCCTGGCAGCACGACAGCTCTTTTTTCTGGCAGAATGTCCTCAGTCCAGAAGTGTTCAAAGTATATGGTGTTAGAGGTGCAGTACTTATACCCATTTTAGCAATTGAAGTAGGGAGACTTCAAAGAAAAGTCTTTGCGGTGAGTAATACCTTGCCCTTCCTGGCCCTGGCTCCAGACACACTACAGAGGATTATGCAACTCTTTGTGAGGGGACAGGTACAGCCCTATTCAGGTGCAAGTGTCAACTCCTCCTACCACTCTAGCTCAGGAAGACCCATCAGCCTGGTGAAGGACCATCAGGATATGCAGGGCACACCTCAGCTCCCTTTGTGTGTGACTGTCTAGAGTGAATTCACAAAAGCCCAACTGTCATCCAACCCAGAAGTGTATTCTAGGGACAGGCAGAGGTACAAAATGGTTAAGTAAGAAAATGCCAACTTTCTAAACGTAGCATTTTGAGGCTTGCAATTTAAAAACCAACTTCACTAAAATATGTGTTTTTAAATTGTGAGTCAAGAGACACCAAATTTGCTATCTTTGCCCAATTGGAATTTACACTTGTTAAGTGTTACAGGGCATCTTCAATGCTAACCTATGGGAGAGATAGGCCTTGCTGTAGTGAAAATTTAATTTAGCAGTTTTTCACTACCAGGATATGTAAAACTTAAAAGCACATGTCCTACCTTTTAGATACATTGCACCCTGCCCATGGGCCACCTAGGGCCTACCTTAAGGGCACCTGACATGTAATAAAAGGGAAGGTTTGGGCCTCGCAAGTAGGTGAACTTGCCAGGTCGATAGGGCAGTTAAAAATGTGCACACAGGCTTTGCAGCGGTAGGCCTGGGACATGTTTGAACGGCTACTCATGTGGGTGGCACAATCAGTGCTGCAGGCTCACTAGTAGTATTTGATTTAGGGACCCTGGACACACACAGTGCACTGTACTAGGGACTTATTAGTAAATCAAATATGCCAATTAACCCATGCTTAACCCTCTGGTAGCTTGGGACCAACAACTTTGCACACCACATGAAAAAGGGAATAAGTGAACAAGGCATATACATCCACCATGTCATACAGACTATCTCAGTTGCTGTACTGGTCTACCATCTGCCATATGGCTTGTCACCCTTAAAGTGAATTCCACCTCACGTAGTTGATCTGTGAGCTCATGGTATCTGTAGGAAATTGGGTTACTGGTTGAGGGGGGTGAAACCCTACTCAAGCAGAAACCACAGTTCCTGTCAGGGTGAAATACAAACAAACTAACCAGTAGCCTGTGCTTAGCCCTCCGGCAGCTTGGCACAAAAGCAGTCAGGATTATTTTAGAGGCAATGTGTAATGCATTTATGCAGCACTCAAACAGTAATAAAGTGAAAACACAAAACAAGAAAATGCCTAAACCAATTTAGAAAGATTGAGTCAAATTGTATAAATAAAACGACACCAAAATAACAAACATCCAATCAGTATAACCAGAGATATGAGTGTATGGTGGAAAAAGTCCAAATGAGCACAAAGTGACAATCATAGTTATCTGGTCGTGCTAGACTGGTGGAAAGTCACAAGCTCAGGCCGACCTCGATGGAATATGAGTCAGATACAAGGTCCAAGTTGTCCCACTGAAGAGTTACCTTCTCAAGTCCAACAGGAAGGGTGCCGTTCCCATTGTTGGGGGCCACGAAGAGGAGGCTGCAGGCACAAGCAACAGATCGAGCATCGCGGACGGTCATTTCTGTAGCACGACAAGCTGGTAGGATCTGGAGCTTCGCCATGGTTGAACGTCGCAGATAGTCGTTGTCGCAAAGTATAGGTCTCCTTTTGCCAGTCATCGCGGACAGTCACTGTTGGGGTGAAGAGCAGGCCCAGCTAGAGGTTTGTATTGGTGGTTATTATGGGTAGTCGATTCCTGCAGCAAAGTGGCCATTTTGCTGTTGCGAGGAGCCCAAAACATCTGTATCTTATATTTTTCTTTAGGATGAGCCCTCAGTAATACCAGCCAATGGTCCAGGACCTAGGTATCACCTCTTGAGGTTCAGGACTCACTCCAGCAGAGGCCAGTAGTGGGACTCAGGCAGGCCCAGTTGGTGCTGGCCAGCTGGACAATTGTAGGAAGGACTCTGGAAGCTTGTTGTGTGCCTTTAGCTGACACAGGAGGTCAGCCAACTGACCCTTGCACTCACTCTGGGTAGCCTGGGTTCAAATTCCAATCCTTCTTAAGTCAGTAAGGCAGTCCCTCTTCCTAGGACAGCAGGGCAGGCCTCCTTCTGAATCTTCCACAGGTCCAGGAGTGCTCTGACGAGAGGTTCTGAAGAGTCTACATTTATATCTGGTGCCAGTGTTTTGTGGGGAATTCCCTGGCATACCCCTAAAACTGGTTCTGGTCAGTACCTCCCCTTCCCCTGGGCTGGTTTCCAAACTGTCTAGTGTGACTAAGGCAAGGGTAGGTCTGGTGTTAGGTTCCTTTGTGTGTGTTGTAGGTAGGGCCCTTTGAAATGTAGTCAGGGCAGGGCACAGCCCCCCCCCCCAGAGCCACCCTGTGAGGAAGACCCACTCTCCTCATAGCTAAGCCTTGTTTGTTCTCATGTCTGGAAGCAATAGACAAAACACCATAGGGGAGCCATTCACAGTCATGTGACCCTAGACACAGGCAGAAAGCCACATTTGGTTTAGGCAGAAAAATGCCAACTTTCTAAAAGCGCTGTTTTCAGAATAGTAACTTAAAATACGGTTTTCCCATTAAAGAGGGTTTTAAATTACCATTCTGAAAGAAATTGGGTTTCTGGTTGGCAGAGGTATGCACCCTGTCCAAGCAGGAACCATAATCCTAGTCAGGGCAAGTCACAACACAGCCTAAATTATCCTATGCTCACCCTCTGGTAGCTTGGCACAGAGCAGTCAGGCTTAACCTAAGAGGCAATGTGTATAACATTTGTGCAACATTTCAAACAGTAACATAGTGAAAACACCACAAAAGGACTCCATGCCAGGTTAGGAAAATAGAGCTTAATTTTATAACTAAAACAAGATCAAAATGACAAAAGTCCAACAAGTAGAAGTTGAGTTATGTATTTTTAAAGAATAAATGTAAAATAGCACATAGAAGCAATAAGCACTGGACCGGGACAAAGTCAAAAGTTCAGGCCGACTGAGATGGAGCGCGGGCATGACACAGGGACCCACTTGGGCCCGCTGAACCAAAGTACCTTGATCTGTGCTGGAGTCGACATTGAAGAAGATGCGAGGTACAGCCGAAGCGATGCGCGGGCAAGATGCGTTGAGATTCTCCACGCAGTGGCAGCGATGCGTCGGTTCCGAGTGCAAGGCATGGGTTCTGAAGGCAATGCTTGGCTACCTCTCCTGCAGCAGGCGATGCATCAGTTCCAAAGGCGATTCGCTGGTTCTGAGTTGGAAGCGCCTTCTCCGTTCCACACTTCGATGATGATGCACCAATTCTGTTCCATCAGCAAAGGCGAAGATGTGCCGGTTCCGACCTATGCAAAGAAGAAGATGCACTAGTTCCGATGAAGATGTGGGGCTTCTGGTTGTAGAAGTACCTTAGGCCTCACTTCGAACGGTCCAGGGCTCGGGTGGCACCTTTGGCAGGGCAGATGTACAGCTTGTAGAGTACAGATGCAGGTAGTTGAAGTCTTTAATATCCCTGAGACTTAGAACAGGAGGCAAGCAAGCAAGACCTTGGAGTCACTCTGGGTTCAAGTGATGCAGGTCTAGTCCTTCGCACCCAGGCAGGTGAACAGCAGGCAGCAGGGCAGCTCAGAAAGGCAAGAGCACAGCAAGGCAGAAGTGCAGCAAAGCAGCAGTCCAGCAGAGTGGCAGTTCTTTCAGCAGCACAGCAGCTCTTCTTCCTGGCAGAGTAGTCACAGGTCCAGAAGTATACTGAAGTTATGGGTCAGAGGTCCAGTACTTATACCCAGTTGTGCCATTGACGTGAGGGACACTTCAAAGAAAGGGTTGAAGTGCACAGAGGTCCTCCCTTCCTTCCCTGGCTTCAGACTCACTACAGGGGGGGTATGCAGCCCTTTGTGTGGGGACGGAGCACAGCCTATTCAGGTGTAAGATGAGGCAGTGCCCAACTCCTCCCTTCCATCTCCCAAGATGGTCCAACAAGAGACACCTAATGCTCCCTTTGTGTGTGGCTGTCTAGAGGAAATACAGACAGCCCAGCTTTCCACCCAACCCAGATTGAACAGAGATTGGCAGCAGTCACCAAATGGCTAAATAAAGCAAATGCCAACTTTCTAAATGTACAAAAAAGGGGGTAAGGCCCAAACAGGACGAACACCAGGTAGGGCTGGACTAAATAAAACACAAAAAGGAGACCCGGTATTCTTCACAATTTATGCCATTTCTTTGCAGCAGTGATCAAAATGAAAAACACTCCATATGATCTGGTTATTTATTAAACCATTTTCTAGAAAACTGATTTTTCTTTAATTTATATGCATTTAAAGAAATGCGAACATGAAAACTCCTAGTGAGTCCAAAAAGACATATATCAAATTATTCATACATTTACAAATACTTACATATATTTATAACATTTATCACAACAGAACAAACATCAATATAATTCATCAACCAATGTTTCACAATTGATAGATTCAAAACCTTTTTTGTTAAAGGAAAAACCCATCACAAGCTGGGAACGATATATACAAATATCATTCAATTTCTTTTAAAGTTCCTCAGCATGAAATACAATGCCAGTATTAATGCAAATGCCTTTTAATGCAACTGCCATTAATGCAACTGCCGACGCGCTTCAAGCCCCGGGGGACCTCCAGGGGCTCTCATCAGGGCTTCTTAATTATGCACACATTGGTATGATCTATGAAAATTAACACAAAAATAAACGAATCACTAAATGACAAACCCTCCTCAACAATACTACGTGCTCTCCAATCAATTTTTTACAAAAACCCACTTTACCTGATGGAAGAGGTTTACTCCATCAGGCTTACTCCTGTCTGGTGGTGAGTGGAAAACCCGGACTTTCTAAATGTGACATTTGCTAAACTGTAAGTTAAAGTCCATCTTCACCATAAGCTGTGATTTTAAATTGTGATTCCTGTTACACCATACTTGAAATGTCGGTCTCTTCACAATTGGGAATTACACTTACACGATGTAATAAGGCAATCCCAATGTTATCCTATGGAAGGGATAGGCCTTGCAGTAGTGAAAAATGAAATTGGGACTTTTTCACTATCAAGACATGCAAAACTTAAAAGTACATGTCCTGCCTTTTAAATACATTGCACCCTGCCATGGGGGTCATAGAGGATCTACCTTAGGGGTGACTATATGTATTATAAGGGAAGGTTTAAGCCTAACAAGAGGCTTATCTTGCCATGTAGAAGTGGCAGTGTAAACTGCACATACAGGCTCTACAATGGCAGGCCTGCGCGATGGTTAGAGGCAGTGGCGGCTCGCATAGGGCGTGCTGCGGGGCAGTGAGGCGGGGCAGGGAGGGGCAAGGTGGGGGGTAGTAAACTCGGACATACGACGGGACGGAGGAACGTAATAATTACTTTCCTCCGTTCCGTCGTATGTCCGAGTTTACTACCCCCCCACCCTGCCCCTCCCCCGCCCCACCGCCACCCAGCAGCACGCCCTGTGCGAGCCTCCACTGGTTAGAGGGCTACTTAGGTGGGTGGCAGAATGAGTGCCGCAGGCCCACTAGTAGCATTTAATGTACAGGCCCTGGGCACATGTAGTGCACTTTTATAGGGTCGTATAAGTAAATTAAATATGCCAATTGGGGTTAAGCCAATGTTACCATGTTTAGGGGAATGTACAAGCACTTTAACACTGGTTAGCAGTGGGAAAGTGCACAGAGTCCTAAAGCTAGCAAAAATGAGGTCAGAACAATGGAGGGAGGCAGGCAGGCAAAAAGTTCGGGGAAGATCACCCTAAGGCCTGCAGGTCTACCACATTTCTTTGAGTGTAAACTTAATTTCTCTATCTGATCCCAATCTGAAGTTAGCACTTAAAAATGTAATCAGGTAACCCAGTGTTAGTCTATGGGAGAGATAGCCTTACACAGTGAAAAACAAGTTCTGGGGTTTTTCCACTGCCAGGACATGTAAAACTTAAACCTACATCTTCAACTTTTTAAATACCATGCACACTGCCCTATGAGCCTTTAGGACCTAACTTAGATGTGACTTATAAGTATTAAAAAGGAATGTTTAGGCCTGGCAAAAGTTTTTTTTTGCTAGGTCGCAATGGCAGTTAAGAGCTGCACTGCAGGTTGCAGTGTGTCAGGCCCTCATCGCCGCCACCGACGACATCAGGACCCTGCTGGACAATGGTGAGACCGCAGCCCTTATCCTGCTGGACCTCTCCGCCGCCTTCGACACTGTCTGCCACCGCACTCTACGCGCACGCCTCCACGACGCAGGGATCCGAGACAAGGCCCTGGAATGGACCACCTCCTTCCTCGCCAGCAGAACCCAGAGAGTCCGCCTCCCACCATTCCGATCCGAAGCCTCCGAGATCATCTGCGGCGTACCCCAGGGATCATCCCTCAGCCCGACACTGTTCAACATCTACATGGCCCCGCTCGCACGCATCACCAGACAGCACGACCTCAACATAATCTCCTATGCCGACGACACTCAACTGATCCTCTCCTCACCAAGGACCCCTCGCCGCCAAATCCAACCTCCATGAAGGAATGAAGGCCGTCGCCGATTGGATGAAGATCAGCCGACTAAAGCTGAACACGGACAAGACAGAGGTCCTCATCCTCGGCTCCAACCCCTCAGCCTGGGACGACTCCTGGTGGCCAACGACACTAGGAGCAGCCCCGACACCCACCGACCATGCACGCAACCTGGGAGTCATCCTCGACTCAACGCTCTCCATGGCCAAGCAAGTCAACGCAGTCTCCTCCTCCTGCTTCAACACCCTCCGCATGCTTCGCAAGATCTACAGGTGGATCCCGACAGATACAAGAAGAACAGTCACCCAGGCCCTCGTCAGTAGCAGACTTGACTATGGGAACGCCCTCTACGCGGGAGCCCCGGCCAAGCTCATCAAGCGACTGCAACGCATACAAAACGCCTCCGCACGCCTGATCCTCGACGTACCATGCCACAGCCACATCACCCCCACCTGAGGAACCTGCACTGGCTCCCCGTCGACAGGAGAATCTCCTTCAAACTCCTCATCCACGCACACAAGGCACTCCACAAGACCGGCCCAGCCTACCTCAACAGACGACTCTTCTTCTACGTCCCCAACCGCCAGCTCCGCTCCGCCGACCTCTCCCTCGCCACCGTCCCTCGCATTCGAAGAACAACCACCGGTGGCAGATCCTTCTCCCACCTCGCCGCCAAGACCTGGAACACCCTTCCACTCAGCCTACGACAGACCCAAGACCTGCTGACCTTCAGGAAGCTACTCAAGACCTGGCTGTTCGACCAGTAGCGGCACCCCCCCCCCCCCTTTTTTTCCCCAGCGCCTTGAGACCCTCGCGGGTAAGTAGTGCGCTCTACAAATTCTGTGATTGATTGATTGAGATGTTTTAAAAGGCTACTATAGCGGGTGGGAGAATCAGTGCTGCTGCCCACAAGTAGCATTTAATTTACAATCCCTGGGTATACATAGTACCATATAGTAGGGACTTACAAGTACAACAATGTACCAATCAGGTGTAGGCCAATTTTACCATGTTTTCTAGGGAGAATACAAACCTTTTACCACTGATTATCAGGGACAAAATGCACAGAGTCCTAAAAGCCAACAACATTGGGTCAGCAAAGGGAAGCATACATCTGGGCTGACCCTGCAGAAAGGGCCAAGCCCAAAAGAGGCCAAAGGTCAAGTTTGTTTATAAGGTCAAGGAACTTGGAGGGGACTAGCAATATTCTTTCAATATACAACAGGGGATGCTTTATTTCTTACAATACATGGTCACACCAGCACCCTTCCCACAAATCACTAAAATCCTTTGTGCCTTGTTCTTTTTATTGATATGATATATAAGCAGTAGTTATGCATCTTACCATACAGATTTATGGTAGATATTCCTGATTACTTTGCATGTAGGAGCACACTAGAGTCGAGGTTCATAATGCGTATGCCACAAACCATAACACGTTAACTTAGCAGTCACATGTGTAGGTTCTGTTTGAAAATAATATCATACAGTGTGGTTGAGTGGCATCTAGGGTTCAGTATTAAATATATAGATTAGAGTAGCAAATATATTTAGGAGTCTGTCAGGTGGGGGGCATCCCGGTCAGCTCCATTGGGGAAGTTTCTATCAGTGTCTCTGGGGTCACATGACTTAGGGTCCGAGTGGGGTGTGCCTTGGGACTCAGGTGGGTTCGAAAATTCTACAAAACTCTGGGTGACTTCCCTCCACATATCTGACAGTGGTCTTCTGTGGCAGCAGCAGACTTCTTACTGCAGTAGAGCTTCGTCTTCCGCCCTAGCCCAGTATTCTACCTTGGTAAACCATCTTGTGTAGAGTGGGCCCGATGTCGCCTTCCAGTTCCTAGCTATCAACTTCCTGGACAATGCAAGTGCTAGGTCAGCCAGTTTATTATCCAGTTTCTTGGATTTCAGGTGGGTGAATCCTTCCAACAGAGAGGAGTTGGCCTAACGGCTAGGGCGGTTGACCTTGAATCTGGGGAACTGGGTTCGAGTCTCGGCAATGACGCTGAACATCCTGTGATTCTGGGCAAATCACTTAATCTCCCTGTGCCTAACACAAAAACGAATGTGTCCTCGTGTAATGCAACTGGTGCTATGTAAAGCGCTCTGATACCTGATTCGGGTCAAGTTCACGCTATATAAAACTCTGTAAAAAAAAGAAAAACAGACATTATGACAGATCAAGTCCCCACTCTAGATATTTGCTCAAATGTTTTACAACCTGTGTACAGTTTCTCTGTATAGTAGGGCACACCCATACCATGTGGAAAAAATCCACCCATGAGGCTGAACACCTAGGGCATAATCTGGCATCCCCGCCAAACATGTCACCTACTTTCTTTAGGGGAGAGATAGGTTTAGTGTAGATAATTAAACTAGTGTTTAGGGATACCTATTGTACCATGGCCATCATTCAATCCCTTCCCTTATCCAGTATGTCATGACCAAGATCCATTTTCCACCTACGTTTGAGTCTTCGGAGGTCTGTCCAGATCATGCCATTTAGGGCTTTATTTATCCAAGATATTAAGTGTCTGCTATTGCCCAGCATCATAAGTAAGTGTAAGACAGCATGTTGTGTGGGTTCTTTCGGTCCGGAAATCCAAATCTGTGTAAATGTGCGAAGTAGCACACTGTACGTCAGAAACTGCCCACATGGCAGGTCTGAGGACTTGACTTGCCCATTCACATGGCAGACCCCCACCATAATGTGACCCACTTCTGTCCTCTGCATCAACTTTAGGATTGTAAAGAAGGATCGGTTGAAGTCTCCACAAGGTAATCCAATAGGTTTTAATGCTGGGAGTACAATGGTCTTTGCAATGTAATTTTCAGACATTTCCTCCAGTAGCTCATAGCTATCGATATTAACCTGGGTGTCACTTAGGGTCTGGTCAGTTTTTCTAGTAAAAAAGATATTAGAGAGACTTGCTTGGGTACCCCTCCACGTTACCCATCTTCGTAACAAACCTCACGTCTCACCAACGAGTTATCCATTGCAATTGAATTGCCAATGAGCATAATTCAAGATCTGTGACTCCCAGGACCCCGGTTGTAATGGTATTCTTTAGAGCATTAAGAGACACCCTCTGTCTGTCCGTGTCCCTTTTCAATGTTCTTCAAAATGTGTCAAGTCTCAGAAACCACCCATTCAATATACAGATGGGCAAACTGACAAATAAGTAAAGTAATCTACTGAGTACTACTATTTTCGTTAAGGAATACGAGCCATAATGGTTAACTGGAATGAGCTCCAGAAAGCAACCAATCCCCCAGTCCCCAGATCATACCTCCAAGTTACAAACCCGAAGATCAACAGGGTCATGGTAAATATCAATGCCCAAGTATCTGAAAGTGTGGGTTGCCCAGGACGTCCCCCAGGTGTCCAGCCATGACTCCTCTAATCCAGGGTGTACTAGGAACAGTGTCATCTTGTAGGTGTTCGATTGTAAACCAGACACCTTCCCAAAGTCATTCATTAATTGCACCATCGCAGTCAGGTCCAGCTCCCCGTCACTAATATCGAAGAGTAAATAGTCTGCGTTTAAAGAGATAACATGAATGTCATCCCAAAGTGGGATACCTCTATCTCTGCCCTCCCTTTTGCCCACTGCCACCAGGGGTTCCATTGTTATGTCAAACAGGAGTGGGGAAAGGGCTCTGCCCTGTCTGGTACTGTGGAAGATAGAATACTAGGGCAAAACATGGTGTTCTGCTTTAACATGTGCCACCGGTTTAGTATACAATAGCTCAATCCACCATTGCCATTTAGGTCCCAGTCCCATTCGGACCATGGTAGCTTGGAGTAAGCTCCAACGTATCATATTGAATGCTTTGTCCAGGTTCACAGAGGACACCAGAGCATGGGGTAGGCTGTTCCATCTGTTTCATCCAGTGCCCTATACAGCTTTCTTAAATTATGGGACGTGTTACCTATTGGTATAAACCCATTGTACTCACTGTGAATCAGATTCAACATATATGGATATAGATTATTTGCCACTACTTTACTGAGTATTTTTAAGTCCAGATTCAGCATGGACACAGGTTTGTATGAGCTGACCAATTCTTTGGGTTTACCCGGTTTGAGCAAATGTATCATTAAGGTTTCTCTGGAGGATATCAGGAGCTCGCCTTTGGGGAATTTGCTATTCTGAGTAAGTTTGATAGAATTCAGCCAGCAGCCTATCAAGCCCCGGTCTCTTTTCTCTGGCCAGTTCTTTGATAATAGTTCAAGGTGATAGGGCAGCCGAGAGCCTCTCTATCCTAGTGAGGTAATGTGACAAGTGGTGCCCTGTCCAGGAATGATAGAATCTAGTCAGGGGGTGCTTCTACATGTGAGCCATATAGGTGTTTGTAGTGGTTGTGGAAAGTGTCATTAATTTGTCCCTATTCGTGTACCAGTGAATTCACAGCCGAATGGATAAAGCGTATCGGAGTGCCTCCCTGTTCTGGCAGAATAAACAGGGCCAGCAGTCTACCCAGCTTCCCTTCTCCTTCATGTACTCTATTAAGGTATTTTCAATAATGGTGGTGGCGGAGCTGTTCAACTTTTTTGGTGTTTCTATTTTTATTGTTGTCTAACCTCACCTTCACTGCTGGGTTTGAGATTACTTGTGATTCAAGGGCATTAATCAATTTGTCTAGGGATAGAAGTGAGTTATCTAATGCTTTCAAGATCCGAATAGTTTTATCAATAGAGTGGCCCCTTACTACTACTTTAAGTGACTCCCACTCGATCAGAGCATCGAAGGCGTTCCTACATTGTGTTTGAAAAAGCCAGAGAGCACTAAGAGAGTCTCTAAAAGGGGGTCAGTCAGCGCTTTGGGCTGTAGTGTGCAAGTGGGCACTGGGGGTGTCTTTCTGCCTATTTATATCGCCACCAGGAGAGGGTTATGGTCACATAACATTCACCCTAGGTATTCCGTTCTCCTTATTAAAGGACATAATTGGGTGGAACATAGGGTCTTATCAAGGGAAATATAGAGGATGTAAAGACCTGAATAATATGAATAGTCCCTGATCCTGCCGTGATGCAGCTCCCAATTGTCAACAGTTAGTTTGCCAGCATAGAAACCCTTGGTAACCCTAATAGATTGCAACCCAGGTGCTGGTCGTGTGGAGTGGTCCAGTTCCACATCACAGTCATAGTCCCCATGAAGCAGATATGAACATTTAGCTACTTGCCCCAGCTGTTGCGCGAGGAAGTTGAAGAACTCAAGCTGGTCTTGGTTCGGACATATGTGCTTTGTCATAGATGTCCTGGCCATCCAATATGCCTGCCACCCGAACCATTGTCCTTCCTTATCAATCCTAGAGTGTGAGGGTTTGAAGGGTGCCCATGGCCTAACACTCCATCTATGTTGTAGGCTGGCTTCTTCTAGGGCAGTCATATGCATTTCTTGGAGGCACACAACATGCACCCCCCTCCGTCTGATGTAGGCAAGTACTTTATGTCTCTTTACCAGAGAGCCCAAACCTCTCACGTTCCAAAAAAGATTCTATGTTTTAAAATCACTAGCTATAATATTTCACTTTGTGTGGGTTTCCCCCACCCCTATCATTAATGCATCTTTTAAACCCAAGTATGTGCCACCCAAAATCAGACTTGGCATGGGAAAACCACATGTGTAAACTTCTGAACCCAACTCTCACTCCCCAGGGCAGAGAAGCAATGGCTTCCCACCTAAACAAAGCAACTGTAAACTTTCTCGTTGAGCGGACCTACCCAATATAATTGGGTTACGTGGGTGGGGGACTCAAACCGAATAGCAGCAATTCCCTGACTCTCTCATCCCTCCAACTTACAGTGACATCGTGGAGGCCTACCCGCCTTCAGAATACCATGTATTCCCAGCCAGTTCAGAGGTATCAGTGACATCTGCATCCCCCACAGAGCCAGGAGCGAGGATGCTTTGGGAGAAGGTGTCTGGCTGATATGGCCTACTTGATGGTAAGTGAAGAATAGTGGATTCAGTCCTGCAGGTCCAGCTTTGTCCATCAGAGGTTGTCCGCAGTTGGAGGTGTAATTTTTTTTATTTTTTTTATTTTACAGAGTTTTATATAGCGCAAACTTGACCCGGATCGGGTATCAGAGCGCTTTACATAGCACCAGTTGCATTACATGAGAACACATTCATTTTTTTTGTTAGGCGCGGTAATCCAAAGAGGAAGTGTTTTACAGAATGTGAAGATCCCCCTCAGGGTCAGAGGACTGTTGATCGATTACTATGGTGATCTCTACTTCAGAGTCTCTCCTGTTTCCAATTTCCTCAGCCGCTAGCACAGTAGCTGCTCTATCGCTCTCTAAAACTGGTGTTTTGATGGATGGCTTCTAGTCAAGGGTATTTTCTTTTTCCATGAGTGTTGACGCGGGTGTGTCTGGGGCACACAAGCATCAGACCCATTTTTGGAAGTTTCGAGCCAATCCGCTCTCTCGCTAGGCCAGTGAAGAATAAGGAAGTGCCATTCAACATCACGTTCAATTTTGCAGGAAACATCAGGCATATTGTAAATTTTCCTCTCTGAGTGCTTTTTTCACGGACAATACGGAGCATGAGGATAGGACAGAATCCTCAATACCAATGCATTGTCAACTTTAAACGGTCTTTTCTCCCTGGCAGTCGGGAGGAGCACATCATGGTACAGGTAGTGCAGGACCTCAGTTACCACCGTTCTAGGAGGGTTTTCTAGTGTGATCTACTAGTTGGTACTCTGGATGGCCTCTCCAATGTAAAAAAATGCAAGAGTTTTTGGGGTGCAACCTCAGTGCGTATCCATTGTTCTAGATAGGTTGCTACATCTAGGCCTTCCACTCCTTCAATTAGACCCACTATTCATATATTGTTTCTGCTTTGTCATCCCTCTGCATCATCCACCCTCTGTTTCAGCTGAGAGACACTGTCAGTGAGGGTTTATAGCCTAGGGCTGTGTCGCCTTGATTCCTGGTCTTAGTTCATCAAAGCATTCCTCATCAGCTTTGACTTTTTCATCAAGTTTACGGTGATCAGCTCTTGGGATCCTACCTCCATTGTGACAGTATCCAAATTGGCCTCTCACGCATCCTTGGTGGCATTAATTGCAGTTATGGTTTTATCATGGTGTTGCTGGAGAATCCCAGGTATTTCTGTGTGCGTCATTGCAGCACTACCAGCGGAGTCCATACTCATAACCACATCCCTGGCTCCTTCCGTCGTCTCCGGATGGTTTGGGTTACACCATGGTGTTTTTCAGTTGGGGCCGTAACCCTCCTCTGTTATACTCGATCTACCTCTAGGTGGCTTTACCATGTTTTGGTGAACAAAGTCCCCCCCAGGTAGGAGGGCAATACCACCAATGAGCCCACCCCAGTCCCAGTTCCTGTGTGGCGGTCATTAACCATAATGTCACTATCTCATGTTCAGTGTGGTAGGGGGCCCCTGCCCTGGTGTGGCCCCAATGTCCCCAACGCTTGGGAACTGAAGAATATGGCCCAAAAGGCAGGCCGGGCACCATGCTCAGCACAGGACGTCATCAGATGCCATTCATGGGGAGGACAAGGTGGGGATTACTCGGTGCAGGGTTGTGTGTGCACCTCACCATTAACCAAAATCCCCATTACAAAACAGAAGACGAATATATTCGGGTAAGGAACTATGGGAGCTGAACCCTAAAGTGAGTGTAGTAAAAGCCAGACCAGAGGTAGAGGCATCCAAAGCAACTCACCAAGTCATAGAAATTAGAGGAGAGTTGGGGCAGCCGGGTAAAGGAAAGGAAAAGAGAGGAATAGAGGGGAGCCTTAAATGTGGCCTCATCAACGCACGCTCTTTAGTAAAACATACACAAGAGCTCTACCTAGTGCTAGAGTCATGGGAGTGGGATATACTATTCATAACAGAGACCTGGATGGGGGCGTGGCCGAACCCGCCAAGATGGAGGACATGCTGGCTTAGGGCTCCATGAATGTGCCCGACAATCGCCATCCATCCGAGGTGGTGAGGCTCTGTAGAATAAGGATCTGGTGGCCGGACAACAATTGTACAGCTGTGGGCACCCCGCAGGTACCAGAATGTGAGTGAGCCTGCACCTGGAAGCGGCAAGAAGAGTGAAAGCAGCCGCAATCAAAATGGCAGCGCCCAGTGACTAGCAACCTCGGGTCCGGAGTGGAGAGGGTGTGGGTGAGGAGGAGACGGCCCACGGAACCCCTCCGTCCGGAGACGAACCAGCAGAAAAAGATAAGTGACACTGAGACTGGCCCCAGCCCTGAGACAGGCGCGGTATGGGTAGACGCATCGGTGAGGAGGCTTACGCCCTGAGTGCAGACAGTGAAGGCACGCTGGCATGTGGGCGGAAATAGCCCAGCTACAACTTACCTGACATAGCGAAGGTAGCCGATATCTAGACCGCAGCACGGATTAGAGGCGGATGCAGGGGCGTGGCCAACCTGAAGATTCCCTCCTCCGGCCGGCCCACAGGGGCGCCCTGGAGGTGAATTCATCGTTCCCCTGGAACAACAACCCAGCAGGGAGGGAGCCTGACGCCGGCCGTTGGAGGGGCAAAGTCCGGCAGTCAGCAGTCTGTCACTACACAGCTGCAGACAACAGGGATAGTCCTCACTAAACATCCCGCAGCCCTGGCTATTAAAGAAGCGCTGCCTGCCGGTGAAGAGGGGGGAGTAGGTGGGAGGAGCAGCCAGCAGTTTCCCCTCTCCCCAGTGGGAAAGCAGCGAAATGACAGGCAGGCCCAACAATCCTGGACGTAGTCACAACCAGTACTGCATGCCGCCATAAAGGACAAGAAGCTGCTGGCAAAACCGAGGCTATCCATCTGAAGACCGGCCCTTAACAGCCCAGGGGGCAGACAGACCTCATAGCTGGAAGGAACCGAGACGCGGACTCTACAACCAAGATACCCCCAGTGGACATTAGAGAAGCAGATCCAGACCCCCACAGGGCGGCTGCGTGACAAAGGACTTCGAGGGACGGGGAAGAGACAAAGACACCCCGCCCCACGTCTGGCAACAGGGATAGAACAAGGGGGCCCAGATGACCTCAGACAAGGAGCGAGGCCCCCACATCTTCAAATCGGAAGAGTACCTCAATGATTGAAGTACCTCCAATGCAGACTCTGTGACCCTCCCTGGTTACCCTACAAACAGCGGACACGGTCATATGATGAACTGTTAAAAGGACCTTCGCACTCAACAGTTACACCCATCCACACATAGACCAGAGGGATCCTAACTTAGTGAGCACATCACAGGGCCTCGCATCGCAAGCCTTACTACAATATTAGTTGCTCTAAGGGCCACATACACAGGTAGCACCGAATCCTCACGAACGCAGCCCCCACAATACACTAGTGAGTTCGCACTATGCTTTGTTTGGACGTACTGCCCGTTGCAGTAGGGCCCCATAGTTGGTTTCATACCCCTTTTACAGCGTTTACTTCCATCCCTCAACCATACCCTAACCCCCAACCCAGACGCACGTGGTGGGCAGGAGTTCACACCATTGTACAAGCATCATCCACGGGGCGGAGAAAGACAAGGCGCTGCGCCATTTTCAGTGCCCCCCCACGTCATTACCACTACCCCGTCATGACCCTCGCAGCAGACTCTAATTTTATCACCCTAAATGTCCGGGGAACGCACACAGCACGCAGGCAATATGCCGTCTATTCATACATCAAGAGACAAAAGACACAAATAGCGCTACTGAAAGAGACGCACCTCACCTCCGGGGAGCTAAACAGACTACAAAGACGCTGGCTAGGAAAATTTTGAGCCACCACATACTCACTGTATGCGCGCGGGGCGATGATCTGGGTCAGATCGGGTGTTCCCTTCCGAGAGACCAGTAGGGTGATAGACAAAGAGGGATGGTATGCATTCCTAGAGGGGCTGCTAGACGGCCAGCAGATACTGATAGGTAGTATTTACGCACCGAACACTGAGCAGGGGAAATTCTGGGACTCACTGTCAGGTGTCCTGGCCCAGTTCACAACGTCACAATTGATCCTGGGTGGGGACTACAATTGCGCGCTGGACCTCTCTCTTGACAGATCCCTCCCCCTCTTCCCAGCTCCCCAGTGGGCGGGCAGACAGAGCGATACCGCACCTGGGTAACACACTTGTCCCTCCTAGACGCCTGGAGAAGCCAACACCCAGCAACCAAGTTATACTCTTTTCACTCCATCCCCCATGACCTACGGGTGCGTTTAGACCGATTTCTGTGTTCACCTGCAACCATTCCCCTGTTATACCGCACAGATTATCTAGGTCGGATCTTATCAGACCACCACGCATACATATTGGCAGTCGAGTGGTCACCGCCTCCACCCCCGATCCCCACCTGGCAACTGTTGCGGGAATGCCTTGAGGACCCAGTATTCTGTCATGCACAGAAAAAAAGCATCCGTGATTACTTCGCAGAGAACACGCACACAGCATCCTCCGTTTTATGGGAGTGGGACGCCTTTAAGGTAGTCATCCGAGAAGTATGCATCAGGCAGATAGCGGGGTTTGAAAGACACTAGGGGCCTGATTCACAGAACTAACTTACGTCAAAAATGTAAAGTTAGTACTTTTTGGTATTCACAGAATACACTTACTCATTTTGGTATTCACAGAAGGCACTTACTCATTTCGGTATTCACAGAAGTTAGTAGTCCTAACTTTAGGACTCCTAAATGCCTTCTGTGAATACCGAAAGTCTTAAAGTTAGGATTTTTCTCAGTTTAGGACTACTCCTAAACTGAGAAAAATCCTAACTTTAAGACTTTCGGTATTCACAGAAGGCATTTAGGAGTCCTAAAGTTAGGAGTCCTAACTTTACTACTCCTAAACTGAGAAAAATCCTAACTTTAAGACTTTCGGTATTCACAGAAGGCATTTAGGAGTCCTAAAGTTAGGACTACTAACTTCTGTGAATACCGAAATGAGTCAGGGCCTTCTGTGAATACCAAAATGAGTAAGTGTATTCTGTGAATACCAAAAAGTACTAACTTTACGTTTTTGACGTAAGTTAGTTCTGTGAATCAGGCCCTGCAACACAAACTACTCACCTCAGAAACAAAGCTAGCCAACCTGACAAAGGCAGCAGATGCCGGCCGGGCGTCCACAGCTCAGGTCACAAACGCCAAGACCACTTATGTGGAAGCACTGGTAGATCTGAGTAGATATATTTTCAAAGCATACGCAGCCAAAACTCATCTGGAAGGGGATCGTTCCGGAGCATTAAGGGCCTGGCTCATCCGTCAGGACACAGTAGCACGCCCAATCACAGAAATAGTTAACCTCACAAATACCACGATCTACCAAGGTGTATACACCCCCCCCCCCCCGGACAAGAGGGCACTGAACGGGCAGAAAGATTTCTGACCCCCCCTCCATGTACCGCCAATCTGTTAAAACTGATCTTGATGCACGAATCACATCAACAGATGTGAAACAGGCGATTAGCACATAATAAGAGACCGGGCCACGACGGCCTTCCATTAGAATACTACGCCACATTCTCTGCTCAACTGGCGCCCAGGTTGGAAGAAATGTATAAAGAGGCTCTAGACAAGGGAGAACTCCCAGGATCCCTACGTGAATCTCTCACAATATCGTTTCCTAAGCCAGATCATCACCCTACACTACTGACCTCCTATCGACCAATCACACTACTGTCTACGGACTGCAAGATCTTAGGTAAGATCCTGGGGGATCGATATACTCGAATTCTCTTGACATTGGTGCATCCGGACCAGTGCAGATTCGCGCCCCGCAGAAACACATCCCATAATATCTGGCAGCTGTTCCATGTCCAGGACTGGGCACAGGATCGGTATCCTAATGCGGCCCGCCTAGTCCTGGACCTGGAGAAAGCTTTCAACACTCCAACCTGGCCCTACTTGTTCGCGGTGCTACAACAGATGGGAGTGGGCCCCACATTGCTAGTGTACACGAGGCTCTCGACCCGAATACGCCTCGGGTGCCTTGTCTCCGCACCCTTCCCAATAGCTTGAGGCATGTGTCAGGGTTGCCCGCTCTCTCCACTACTCTTCGCTCTAGCAACAGAACCGCTAGCGATCCACCTCCGGGAGAGCGGTCGGGAGTGCGGGATCCTCATAGCAGATACCATCCACAGCGTGTCCTTCTATGCAGATGATTTACTGCTGTGTGTGCGCGACATCACAATGAACCTCGCACCTATCTGGGGGCGCTGGCAAACTTCACGGCAGCAGCCAATCTAAAAGTCAACTGGGCAAAATCCGCCATATACCCCAGGCCTTCCCCTGCAAGAGATTAACGTCGGGAACACCAGACTCTCCTGGAGTGAACAAGCCCCTCGGTACCTAGGAATCAGACTCTACCACTCCCCCAAGGAGCTATACGAGGGCAACCTCCGCAGGGCAGTTGCAGGGATACGGGCCCAGGTTGGTTTTTAGAAAACTCTGCCTCTGGCCCCAATAGGAAGAATAGCACTGGCAAAGATGGTTATAGTACTGCGCCTCCTCTACCACTTTGCCAACCTTCCGATCCTCCCTCCATGCTCCTTCTTTCGGGGATTAGATACCCTGCTCACCTCCCTGATATGGAGCATGGGCCGGTGAAGAGTAGCCCTGAGCAAGCTGCAATTACCGATAACTCAGGGAGGACTAGGAGCCCCGATATTCGAGGCATACTTCTTGACAGCACAACTACAGTGGCTATCATGCTGGACAGCAGGGCGAGGTACGGAGGAGACCAGCTCGGAAACAGTCCCAATGATGACCCCGGCGATACGACGCCTACTCTTACCTACTACCCGGGCAGAAATACTGCACCCACTGCAAATTGTAGCAGCTAGGTCCTGTATGCAGAGGGTCCATCGCCTGTTCCGCGGAGCATAACTCTACACTCCCCTACTACCACTAGTGGGCCTACCCCGGGGTAACAGCCACTATTCAGCCCAAACCATGCAGGTATTGACGGACCATTCAATTCTCGAGATGGAGTCCCTGTTTGAGGACGGTCAGCTACTTACATTTGACTGTCTAGTAGAGGAGTATGGGCTCCCGAGTGGTCAATTTCTTCCTACATAGGCAATTAATCGTAGACTGCCAACAACTATGGGATCTATCGGAGGGGGAGCCGCCGACTCACCCACTAAACATGGGCCCGGGATGTCACTTAGTCACCTGGCTGTACAAAGCCATCCGCGAGCTCATGGTCACACCGCTCACCCGACTACGACAAATATGGGAGGAGGAATTTGAGCGTCCACTCCATGACAAAGAATGGGAATACCCCAAGAAAGTTTCCCGAAATGCACGTTTTAAAAATATCCAGTTTTACATATTACACAGGGGGTACCTCACACCAGAACGGCTCCAATGGTACTACCCAGACACACAGTTCCTCTGCCCACGCTGTCAAACCCCCAGCGCCACATTCCAACACATGTTCTGGAGCTGCCCCACAAAACAATCCTATTGAGACACATTTCACACTAGTTTTCAGATTCAAAGAGCTACTACATGGAGTGCCATAGGGGTCTCCCCTAAGTACCATCCTATTCAAGGTATACTTACGCCTCATTCATTTTAACAAAATCATTCAGAATATCTTTCATAAACTATGCAGACGACACCCAGTTAATTATATCCCTGGACAATGGTGACCCGAACCAGTTAAATGACCTCGACGGTTGCCTATTAGAAATGTCAAACTGGTCCAGGAACAATACCCTAAAATGTAATGTTGTCCTCCCCAATAAAGTGCCCTGCCAACTTCCAGATAACTTCTGGCCTTGGACAAAAACGGCAGACTTGATCATGGCTGAATCAGTGCGAAACTTAGGAGTAAAGATAGATATGAAACTCTCGATGGAAACTCAGAACAATAAGACAGTGGCTACCTGCCATGAAATTATGAGAAACCTGAGAACAATCGTCCCCATGGTCCCAGAACCAGCTAGAAAGCTGGTGGGGCAGGGTACAATACTAAGCAGGATTGATTACTATAATGCCCTCTTACTAGGAATCCCAGACTACCTGCTAAAAAGACTGCTTAGAATACAGGTACTGCAGCTAAATTAGCTCTGAATAAATCAAGTTTTGACTCCGCAAAGGAAACATTAAAAGAACTGCACTGGCTACCAGTGAAAGAAAGAGGCATCGTTAAAGCAATGTGCATAGTCCATAATGCCCTGAATGGGGCTGGACCCAGACTGCTACAGAACAAACTGTCCTACTATCAACCGGCAAGGAGGCTGAGATCATCTTCAGACTACCTAGTACATGTACCCAGGTTTAGAAAAACCAGGGTAGGAGGGGGAGCTTTTCAAGTGCAGGCAGCATGATAAGCCTGGAATAGGCTGTCCCTATCCCTTAGAAGAAACAGAAATCTACTCAGTTTCAGGAATGACCTAAAAACTTGGCTCTACCCCAAATAAACTAGGGATAGAGTCGGTACCGATTACTCCAGTCCGGTAACCATTGGATGAATCTCTGATAGCGCCAAGATGTCTGCCAGGTGAACGTCGCGCTTAATAAATGAACAATAATAATATTAATAAATACCGACTCGGTCCGGTATTGGTGAAGTGACTCTATCCCCTCACACATCCTGTGCTGCCTTATTATTCAAAGGTGTTCACGGCCCCACTGCGTAGCTGCCCCATTACCCAACCCCGATCTCTGCTGACGGTATTCCACGATCCTCGGGCCTCAGGCCTCAGGCCTCAAGGCCGAGCGGAGCACCGACTGGTGTTTCATCAGCCGCGTAGTTGGTGTGTCGGCCCAAGAATCAGCCCCCGCTGGGCACAACCAACCATGTTACATCTGCGAAGTACCTGCCGACCCTTTTGATGAGCAACACAGATCAGACATCTCCATGGGTCCTCAGGCCCGCACAGCCCGCTATACCGGTGCCATCTTGGGCATGTCAGTGCAGGGTGCCGGTGTTGAAGTTTCTCGAGCTGCCTTCTGTTGTCATTCAGTATCGCCATGGCTGTGGCAGGGCTTTCATGACTGTAGATTGGGTCTCCCACCGATATTTTAGAAGGATCAATTGGGTAATAGAAGTCCAGGAGCTCAAGTCTGTGCCTTCAGTCTTATGCGCTGTTAGCCACACCCCTGTGCTTTGCTCTTTCAGGTTCATGGCAGAAACAAAGAGTAAAAGCACAATACACCAAAATGCAGTAAGCAGTTTTTTTGCCTAAAGACATTAGGACCAGTTTCATGGAAGTCAGATAAAAAAATTGTATTTTGAAACATGAAGAGATTCTTTTTTCTTGTAATGACTTGTAGCGAGGAAAAAATGAACATGTTGCCATTAATGTCTGCTTTCTCCTGACCACTTTTCGATTTAAAAAGACATATTAAAAGAAGAAAAGCAAGCGCTAGTTTCCCTTATTTAAATTACGGCTACAATTATGCTCTGTGACCTGCATGTCACCCTTGCTGCTGGCTCTGAAAGCAAGCAATGTGACGTCAGAACTCAGGTATAATACATTATTACAGTTGAGCAGCTACTTCATTTCTTTATTACAGTATCAAGCAGGCAGACCTTTCTTACGGCACCCTTTCTATAGCTCCCTTCTCCAAGAGAGGATGAACTTCTTTCATAGAATAGAAAACTGTTCTCAGGAAGCTGTTATGGTGGAGATGGCATGTTGGAGGGGTGGACAGGAAGGGCAGGGAATAACCATATTGAAAATTTGAAGCACCCATCTGTCTGATGTGATACTTTCCCACCTGTGGGGGTAATAACATCCTGCCTCCAACCGGGTGTCAGGGTGCCACTGAGGGCAAACTAAAAGGTTTTGCAGTGGTGCCAGCGGTTGGGGGGACAGGAGATATGTTCATGTGTTGCTCCTCATGAACAAAGTCTGTTGTGGCCTCTGCTGTATCCCTCTTTTGAAGCATTGAAAAGGGTGATCTTGTTGGCGGAACTGCTGTATGGGCATTGCAAGGTCTGAAGAGCTCAATGTTGCCCTGATTTCTTTGAAGCCAAGACTGTCTTGTCTCTAAAGAGATGTTTGCCATCAAATGGCATATCCATGAGAGACTGTTGGACATTACTAGAGAAGCCTGAGGATCTTATCCATGAAGCACCACACTAGTACCAACTGCCCTACTCAGACAAACAGTAGTGTACAGATCACACACTTCATCGCATTTTGGCACCCCTAGATTATTTGTTGGAGGTTGGCAAGAAGGTCACCTGGCACTGCATGCAAGATAGCGCTCACCATGTCCCACAAAGTGGGCAAGTAATGCTCCAGGAGGCAACTTGAATTTATCGACCTGAGGGCAAGTCTGGCAGAGAAGAACATCTGTTTCCAGAATGTCTCCTTACATTTCGACTTTCAGTCTGGCGGGGTGGTCAGAAACACATTTGGGTTTAGACGACTGTTGAAGCCTGAACCACATGGCTCTTTGGGGTTGGTACTGCAAAAGGAAAGGTGGGTCCCACGGAGCTGGCCTATGTTATCGGACTATTTGTCTGTTGACATGGGGGAAAATTGTGGCTTTGCCCAGGTGCCTAAGAGGGTGTTTCAGAGGGCCTCATTTATGTGAAAGGACTGGTTATAAACAGGTATGCCCTGGCTACAGAACTTCACTAAGTACATTTGTTTTCACCTCCACTGAGGGAAGGTGGAGGTACCACCGCCCTACTGATCGCCACAGCAAATGAGTCATATTCCTCCGTAGAGGGGCCCGGTGGAGAAATGAGGCCAGTCTCAGGTTGTGTCAAGGCCAACAACCTATTAGAGGTCCAGAAAAGGGTTTTCTTCATCTTATATTTGTGTTGTATCATCGCCGTCATCATCTTCATGTGGTTCCGGGTTGGAAAATCTGTGAGGTAGCGGAAGCATGTCATATTCAGAATGGGGTCGCACAAGAGGTGAAGGTAGGCTCAACTTCAATCTAGATCATGGCGGATTCTTCCATAGTCCTTTTACTCTATAGGCTCTCTCTCTGGCTTTGGTGGCATCGATGAACGAGGAACCAGGGTGGTTTTCTGAGCTGTATATGGAGTCAGAGTGGGCATCAGACCCAGAATCTTGGAGGGGGGAGGCCCAGAGCAAGGTTGAGAGGCACAGTTGCTGTCTGGGACAGATCGCCAGCAGTAAGCAGACTGGAGGCCTCCTTGGATTAACGGATCCGGAAGGTGTGTCAGAAGGCTCCCAAAGGGTACCAAAAATCTGCAAATAGCCTTCTTGAAGACTTGAATCTGCTATAGCATCACCAATGGACCTGGGAACTTGGGCTGGATAGGGACTAGCAAGGGGATCGGTTCTGTGGTGGCCGACAAGGACTGAGATCTGGAGGTACACTGAGGTCCCTGCAACTTTGGATGAGAGTGGTGGGAAGACAGGGAGCCAAGATGGAGTTCTTGTATTTTTCCTTCTTTGACTTACCTGATGATCTGGAGTGGAATGACTACTTCTTTCAGAAACGGCCTCGGGACTAAGAATGCGTCCACATCAACCGGGACCTAGCCTTCCGAGCCCTCCTATGGTGCCCGGTGACATAGAGTTTGGCCTCACAATCCCAGCCTTCGGATTCATCTAAGCGCATTTTCCACACAACCTTTTGAGTCATGTGAGGAGCGGATCCAGTCTGGCACCTGGGGGTATTCACAAGGTGAGGAATCTGCGGTTAGAAGTATCCATCAGAAACAGTTCACAAGCTGCTTCAAAAGGTTCACAGAGGTTTAAAAGGTTCACAAACCAGCATAATCTTCCAAAAGTGACGTTCCCAAACTGTCAACCTGTGGACACCGAAGAAATACCTTAAATGCAACTTTTTGAACTCATAGATCCTAACCTGCAAAGAATGGATGAGTTTCCAGCCAACAACCATCTGGTCCCAGAAATTTGGTTTACCACCAGAAACCTTAACAAATCTGTGCGTGATCGGCCGATCACTAGTTCCACAAGTAAACCAAGTCACAAGAATGTTTGTGACAATCTTCCCTCATTTAGGTTCATCTTAGAATCTACAGCCTACCCTTGCCTTTATAATGTGTCACCAGTGGCGGCTCCTCCATAGGGGCGTGGGGGTGTCGCGACACTGCTTTCTCGCAGTGCGAGAAGCAGAAACCATTTTATGTTTCTGCTTCTCGCACTGCGAGAAAGCAGAAGTGCCTGGAGTGCCTGGTTGTGGGAGGGCGTGTGGGCGGTCCTGCTCGAGGGCAGGGGGGGAGTGGCTTGCCCAATGTTGTGGGCCGTGACTGCTTGGGTCGGCCTGGGGCCGACCAAAGCAGTCATGCGCACTCTCCCTTTTCTCTATGTAGGCTGCATGCAGCCTACATAGAGAAAAGGGCCTCCGATTAGGCTCCCGGCTGGGGCGCTCTCCGCTGCGCCACACCAATCACAACGCTGCCATTGCAGCGTTGTGATTGGCTTAGGGCCCAAGGAGGGAGGCTGCCTGTGGCTGCTTCCTGTAGCGGGAAAATGTATAACGCCGGAGTCGGGACAGGCCACTGCCAGGAGCTGAGGCGACGCGGGACTCAGGACCCGGTAAGGTAAGTTTTTTTAATTTGTAAGATCCCCCCATCCCCGCGAGTCATGCCGCCGGCCGCGATTGGAGAGTGACAAAGCTTGTCATGTTGTCGCTGTTCTCCTGCAACTTGCCCCTCTGCATTTATTTACTCATGTTCGGCTAACTAACCAGTTGCTTTGCCACATATTCTAAACATCGAGTGATGGATTCTTGGGCGTCAGATCTTGCCATATCACCTCTTGTTTACCATTAAGAGAGCGGTAACCTCAGAGTGAAGAAGGAGTGTGTTCTGGTGTAACCTATCCAACGCGCTGATTTGCCTCTTGTTGATGTTAATGATGGCCGCCCCAGGGACTTGTGCTTTGGGGAGTAATTTCCGTCTGACATTTATGCATTTGTCATTCTAAGGCCCTGCTTTCACTTTGTGATCCATCAGGAAGGGGTCTGCCCCCCATTACTAGGAATGGATACCCACTCACAGACAGCCACCCCATACTCCTGGACAAGCATGCCCCCTCTTCTAAAGTGTGTTCGCCTGCTCTGGCAGACAATTTTAACATTTTCTGAGTGCTGCTTTTCTAAAAATAAAAATAAAACACCACCCCGAAAATTCCCCCAATCTCCAACTCATGTGGTTCCATCTGCAAAGCCTATCCCAACCCATGTCACCTAAATAGACATTGTGCATAAATCATTGGCTTCAATACAGCCTGGAAACATAAACGGCCACTGCCGGACAGACTGAACTACTTAATGTATTTGCATGTTAACTTTGCAACACTTGCCTGACTTGGCACGCCAATAACGTATATTGCAAGGACTCCCACTCGAGACACCGGCCCGCAGCTGCCCAGAGGCACAAGGCTGCCTAAAGATACCAGATGACCCCCTACGGCGGGCGCGAGGCCTCCCCTTCAAACTGAGGTAAAAGTGCGGGCCGTGGACGTGTGAAGGAGGACTGACTGCCTGTAAATGAGTGTCTGCCATTCTCGCCCTCGGCATGCGCACATGTCTGGCTGGAGAGGAGCGGGACATCATTCAGTCTGTTGTGGACAAAGGTGACTTCCCCCAAATGCTCCTATTCCGACGGCAGCATGCGGAGTACGACAGTACTATTGTGTCTTTCTTCTTTGCCCTGTCAAAAATTGTATTTTATTTCCCCAAAGCATATACATAACAAGTTAAGACATACCCCGACTTTCAATGCTTCACCTGTACAACGTTCATATGCCTTAAAAACTGCACCCAATCCTCGTTTCTCCACACAATCGCTTTTTAGTTTTATTATAGCGCGAATTCGACCCCCAAGGTATTGGAGCACCAGTTACATTACACCAGCTTTCATTCACACAGATATCACCCCCTGGTGTGCTGCATACTGTAGCTCCAAAGGGTTCAGGGATCTCTAATACAACGAAGGGAGTTTGGCCCCACCCCCTGGTTTTGTAGTAAAACACAGCCACTAATTGAGATAAATGTGTTCCTTTCACCCTAAGGCTTCAGTGCCACAGCTCTTGCTGATAGATAAAAGTATTCATTGGAACTCTCTAGCCCAATGTGACTTGCCCATGTGGTACTCGTTTATTAATGCTCCAAGTCACAGTCTGCTGCAAGCCAGAGTTGGGGAAGCAGCCTGTTGGGGATTGGTAACTCCTAACATGTCAGAGAGAGTGAGGAACCAATAGCTCGTCTTCTGTTCGCACCATCTATAAATCGACGAGCACACAGTGGGTATGCGCAGATTAAATCCTTATGAAATCTGGTGCACACGTGTTCAACTCTGGCATGCTGCCTCTGTCTCTTTGTGCAATTTATTGGGCATCTGTTCATCACTCTTGTGCTTCTCTAGTGCCTCTCGCAGGTCACAGCGCTGAAATGCAGTTAAGCGCTAAATGGATTCGTTGTGTAGATGCTCAGGTTCAATAGGTTGTGTCTAATTATTTATTAATGTTCAGGTTTTACTACAATGCAGGACACACCCAGACACCCGGTATTGGACTGCATACAGTGTGATAACACATGCACACTGCAGGTTCAGACATAAGCCGTATCCCGCAGGGGGGCACTCTGTTAGTCTGTGGGGGTAGTGGTGAGCTGTAAAACACAGGGATACCTACGATCTGTCAGAGAATGTCTGAGCCGTCACATGGAAAAACTGCGTAAGACAGTCACTGCATCTCAGGTCCTCATCAAATCATGGCTATCTTTGGCCCACATTTGGCTCGCTGATAGTGGCGCTTGTAGTCCCATAAAGATGGGGTGCTCTGTGTGAATGATAGGAGTTGGACAATGGCAGAATAGAGGGTGTCTGGGTGCTCGGAACCTGCGTCCACTTCTTTTCATGCTGCTGGTTGAGACAGAGGTTGTCCGCTGCTGTATAAGAGGCAGCCTGTGGAAAACACATAAAACGCATGTTTCCACAGTCTCAGACAGCACTCAAGTCCAGGCAGAGGCAGGCGGGCACATGTCACTCCTATGTAAGAAGGCGGCTCCTAGGAAGCCATTGATTCAGAGCGCCAACGTGTCTGATATTGTTCTACAGTCGCTACAGAGCACTGGGGCCCGCAGTCCTTTCAGGAGCCAGGGCTGGTCCAGGTGAGTCACCCTCCTCCCCCACTCCCGCAGTATGTGTCCCTCCTCGTTGTGGCTTTTTCCGCTTTGTCCAGGTGGCTCTGTGGGTGAGCTCACCCTGATGAGAGTGCTCCAGTGTGTGCCTGAAAGGGCCTGGACTCACCTGATAAACCCTGGCAGGGCTCGCACTAAGCCATGTCTAAACAAAAGTATATTCCCACCTCCAGCCAGTACCACGGAAAGGAGTGACTGGCATTTTCCATCCACGAAAGATCCCTTTTGTGATGTAGATGTCACAAATGTATTACTTTATACTGGGCCGGACTGGGAACCAAATTAAGCCCTGGCAAAATGTTCATACCCGGTGGACTTTACAAGGCGAGTAGACCTCACACCACCAGGGACATTTGGGGTAGGTTTTCTTAGATCATTTTAAAAAAGAAATGAGCCAAGCGGTGCATTTTACAGCACCATTTTTCAAATATAGTGGCAAAAAAACATAGGATTTAAAATGGGTTCTGAAGAACTAATTAAATACTTCGGCACTTCAGGCTCTACCGGGTTATCCAGGAACAACAACTCTCGCATGCGGATAACCATGCGGTGTCCATAAAGAATGTGTGATTCTGGTATGAAAAGGTGGCTGCAAACCAGGATAATATTTATGCCAAAGGGGATGCAGTGCTTACCTCCTACACAGTGCCCCTAAGTCCAAACAGTGCGATATAGTATTGTGTGCTAAGGTAAATAAAATACGTTTTACAATATGTGCCAGTACACAAAGCCCATCGCTGTTCCTGTGCCAGAAGGAACCAGGCAAATGTTCTGTACTGCGATTGCGAACAAACTGAATGTAAATATTAAGCCTAGCAGGAGTGCTGCTCAACCTTCCTGCTTTCTCAAATTTGCTTGAAAATGCACCATTTGCCCACTCTTTTTTCAAAATTTTCTCGGGGGGAGAACCCCCGTACCCCCCGTAGGTGGTTCAGGCTCGCTCGCTACGCTCGCTCGCCATAGTGCAGAACGATAATTGTTTTACTCTCACCACTTTCAAATGGCACCAGCCGCCACTGTGTGTCACCTATACTATGTCAGGGATAGTAAGCGCTATATAAGTACAATTTATTCCCTTCAAGTGAGAATTGTTCTTGCTTTCAGCCCTCCTTATGAAAATATGTGAGTTTCGCTATGAGGAAAGACTTCATAGGATAACCCTACTCTTGGGAGAGATATGCTCCTTGTCCTCTCCCTACCCCCATAACCCCATCTTGGGGAGGATTGTTGCATGCAATGCATACCCTAGTGGACACACAGGCTATGCATCTTACATCAGAATTTTAATACTGACACTTTTAACCACAGAGAAGCAGCACCCAGTCTCTGCTTTATGTGATTTTCACGTGCCTGACTAGGACAGCATAACCATAAATATGCACTTTTAAGATGCTGTCGGAGACGCACTAGCAAGACGTGCTGTGGGCAGACGGCTATGGCACTGGTTGGTGAGATCCTGGGATGAAGTAGTAGGCATTCAGGTCTCAGCCGCATTATTTAAAAAATAATTAAATCAGCACACAGACCTAGTTTAGAACAACGCTCATGTGCAGAGAAGCACAGGATTTAAAAAATAATGCAATCAGCGCATAGCGCTAGTTTAGAACAACGCTCCTTATGTGTGGAGCGACGAGTCACCCAACCTAGTTTAAAAACATAATAAAATAGTCTCGAAACAAGGAATAACAATGGGCGCTGCGTAGGTTTAATGTAGTTGGACGATGTGCTCGGGGAGGGTTAAAGACTGGAAGAGGCTTGAGTATGCATGCCCTTCACAAATGGGGAAAAGGAAAAACAGAGTACCTATGTTGCCAGAAAAAAACAAGCCTGTGGGCGTGGCTGTAAGCCAGATGTAGATACAGCATGTCTCGGTTCGAGACAGCGCATGCGCGCCGTCTAGAGCCGAGACCTAAAAAGGAGCACATTGGCTCACCAGTCCCTGAGTCTGAAGAGTACTGCTCATGTGGAAGATCTGCACATTGTGCCCAGACAAAATGTTGTGACTCAGAGTTGGGGGATCCAATGTCTTTAGTGGGCAGGCCCATTTCCTGTACTGCATGGAGTGGTGGGTAGAAATCTAATGTGAATAATACTAAAACAGATCAAAATGATAATAATAAAAAGGGCTGCTTAAAAGGTCCTATTTATATATGTATGTATGTATATGTATATATGTTTTTAATTTGTTTGGAGAACACACGTGGTCTTGGCTAGCACCAGACCTAAAAATTGGAAGAACTGGCATGAATTGTTTCAGTGGTACAACTCTAGATCTCATAGTAGTGCATTTAGCAACATGTGGTAATGGTCTGACAGCTATACCCTGTGATTTGTGTAGAGATAAAAATAAATCAATAATGATTTTACCTTGTGGCCGTTTTATTTTTTTCAAAGTGGCGGTGAAATGCTGTAGATGTTAACTTAGGTGTAAAAATGGCTAGACTGCAGAAGGAAAATAAGTTGTGAAACATAAAAGGAAGAGTAGAGCTCAGCTGCACTGACATCTCTGGGGCCATTGCCTTGATAAGCTTGCGCATACAGTCAAGCGCTTGCAGCAAACATTTGTGTGTGGCCTGCCTTGCCACCAATTCGAGTCCTGTTAAAGCCAACTCATCCTTTCATTCTTTGGAGGTTGTGGCACTGAACATCACTAAATTGGGTTATAATATCATTTGTAACTTACAGGGCCTGATTCACAGAACTGACTTACGTGAAATACGTAAAGTTAGCAATTTTCGGTATTCACAGAATACACTTACCAATACTAACTTTATGTCCGCTGCCTCCGGGCCGGAATACCCTCATTTAGGCCGTTTGAGCATAAACGGCCTAAATGAGGGTATTCCGGCCGGAGGCAGCGATTCGGCCCAGAGGCAGAATTTCCGCCACAGGGCCGGAATCTCCGGCCCGGGAGCGGACATAAAGTTAGTATTGGTAAGTGTATTCTGTGAATACCGAAAATTACTAACTTTACGTATTTCCACGTAAGTCAGTTCTGTGAATCAGGCCCACAGTGCTTAGAAACTGCAGAAATGAGTTGTTAAGCGCTCCATCGAACAATCTACTGTTATGTTATCCAAGATATTGACCACAAATAATTAATCTACCACGCTTATAGTTTGAAGCAGCTCGTTCGTATTTCTAAGGAATAACTTCTCAGATCAGTGCTGAGTTTCTGGCACTTGGGCCTAGTTGCACAATCGCATTATCGAATTGTGTTCAAAACAACTCTTATCCCATGAAAGGTAAGTAATATAGCGTTATTCTTCTGTAAACAGAGCCATGGGAAAGCTTGCATTCTGCATGCCCAATCAACATCTTCAGTGCAATAAGAGACAATTAATGTATTAATCCTAGGTCGGATTTTCTTGCCAAAATACATGAACGCTGTGCCCTGTGAAGCATTAACAATGATGCACCAATGACTCAGGAAATTCGAGTTGTTATAATGAAATCGGCACACAACGCTAGTTTGGAACAACGCTCTTTATGTGCAGCCAGGCACGGGATTTTAAAAATAATGCAATCGGCACACTGCGCTAGTTTAGAAAACGTTCCTTATATGTGGAGCGACGAGTCACCCAACCTAGTTTAAAAACATAATAAAATTGTCCCGAAACAAGGAATAACAATGGGCACTGTGTAGGTTTAATGTAGTTGGGCGGTGCGCTGGGGAAGGGTTGAAGACTGGAAGAAGCATGACTGTGCATGCCCTTCATAAATGGGGAGAAGGAAAAATTGAATGCCCATGTTGCCAGCAAATGGCAAGCCCATGGGCATGGCTGTAAGCCAGATGTAGATGCAGCATGTCTCGTTGGAGACAGCGCATGCCTGCTATCTAGAGCCCAGACCTAAAAATGTGTACCTGTGCTTATTTAACAAGCATTTGCAATGCAATAGGTCTCGCATTTACGCAAATTTAAGCTTTTGGCATTGTAAATAACAATGCCTATTTTTGTTTTTTAAAACATAAATAAAAGGCATTGTCATTTACAATGCCAATAGCTTAAACTCGCGTCAATGTGAGACCTATTGCATAGCAAATGCTTGTTTATAAAGTGGCACCCACATCCTGTTTTCCTGTGCTTGGTCATGTCTGAAAAGTGAGTGCTGTTTCATCTGTTCGAACTAGCAATTGAGGCGAACCATTTCAATAATTCAAGTGAATAAAAGCATTCTGCGTAAGAACACAATGATTGATAAATCAATGTTGGGAGTAGCTTCGTCTAGAGGGGTGAAAATGGCCCATCAGCTCTGGTTACCAAAAAGCTGAAGCAGCATTAGTGCTAAAATCGAGCCGGTGGTTGCCTCATTTTGGGGGCTGGCACTTATTTGTTCTCATCAGATGCTGACCGTGATTAAGAGAGAGAAAAAAAACACAAACGAAAAGAAAGAGGAAGCGACATAAAGGGCGATAGCAGAGACAGAGAAGAGGGAGATAAAGAAGCAGCAGTGTCTGGTACTGGATTAAGCCTGAGGTGAATTAAATACTACACAGCCTCGGTATCTGGCCCGCCGATTTATAATAGCACCGTCGGAGCAGAGCTTTGGGCATGAGCACTCATTCTTTTACAAACTAAGCACTTAGCAGGTACTGTCCCACTAGCTGGATTCTGTCAGGGGACTTCAAGGTGTAATGTTACTTTTAAAGAGTTAATTCAATTATCCCACTACATGCTATGTACCAGTATCTCCATCAAGCACTACCAGCACTGCGAAATAACCAGCTATGACTGGATTAACAACAACCTGCATTTAACACCCTGTGCGCAGATAATGAAACTTGTCTAGCGAAGGGCATTTTTGCACCAGTTACGGGAAATTGTGAAACACAGTAGGTACCTTGCTTTATCAACTCCACTGAAAAACCGTGCAAAAAAAGCTATTTGCACGGACTAATCAGTGCAACAGTTACATTTTGCTAAACTTGATGGCTGCAAATACGGATGGCAATGGGAACTATTTCTAAGGCGCTCATAGCCCCAAAAAATAGTGCCTGGCGTTGTTGAGTCAAGATTTGTGTAAATAATTTTGCCAATAGTGAAAATGTTCTGGCACTTGTGCTGATTGCGTGATCAGGCTGCGCACCTAATTTAACCTTAAAGTTGAGGTGCCATTTGGTATATTCACATGTAAGTGCAGCGTGACTCGAAAAAACAAACACCAGCTGTATGCATTTTGGGACATCGAGTGATTAATCTCCAGATGTATTCTTTGGATACGACACTGCATGAATATCTCCTCCACTTCCATTCGCAACATTTTCTGATGGTGTATGTTCTAGGCAAAGATACAGGCTCATAGTGAGTGCTGCTATGGAAAGTCTAGTTTGCCATCATCTAGCTCTGATTCTGGGGGTCCAGCACCCTGTCACTTCCCTATCACAGGTGGTAAGGAAGTGAGCAGGTGGTAAGGAAGTGAGTGGTCACATGACTACAGACAGCCATCAAGGGGGGGGGGGGGGGCACGCTCTGGGTGTGGACCCTCCAAGCAACCACCAATCCCGGGTGCAGACAGCTGCCTGCTAATGGTACCTCATGTGCCAGTGAAATGGTCATTTTCAAGAAATGAAAATCTTTCCCGGGGTTAGTTCTCATTGTGTACATTCTCCTAAACACCATATAACAAACGTGTTCTGTACACAAACAGACTGTTGACCAACAACCTAAAGTACCTCGCTGCGTCACAACTTAGTGCTACATTAGCACAGGGAATGAAGGGGATCTCGCCGGATCCCAATTCTGGCAAATATGTCTGGTCTGGGATCCGCCGATTCAGTGAAATATGCTGAATCTGTCATCGTGTAATTCTCCGACCCCAGGACACAATCCAGCAGCGCCCGGCACGTTGTCTTCATTCTGTTTGCTGCAGGAGCTTACAGGCGGCGAAAATTATTTCTTATTTTTATTTCCAGCGGGCCTAAAACAAAAGTCGATTTAAAGCAGCAGCGCTGTCTTGGCCAGAACTCCATTTAGTCTCCTGGGCACACATTACTCATGCTCGTTTTACTGCACTTCTGGTCAGCTGCTCTTCTGCTGCAGATACTGTACAACTGGAAACCGCCAGCTCCGTCACGAGGCGGCCATTCATTCATTCATTTAGCCTGCAGTCAGAGCGGCTGCAGTCACGGGCAGGACGACATGACTCCATAGCGCCTAATTGAGGTCTGATGATGCCAAAATGTATGCATGGGTGCCAGGTGATTATAGCTCATGGGACTTGGGGCCCCACCAATAACTCACGGTAAGTGCCCAAGGGCTGAGCCAGGACCTTTCACATTTTTTTTTAAAAGTCTGACCCTGCACGAGTGTCATGTGTTGCCGGGCGCCTGTATTTCAAAACAAGCGCAAACGGGTCAATGAGCTGTAAGGCTGTGAATTCATTGACAAGCAGGGGGAGGGGAGAGAGGAGGGGGCCTGCGCCTGTTTCCCTTGCGGAGCGAGCAGAGGGAGCCATCTGTTTGAAAGTTAATTACAAACAGATGGTTTCAAAGCTCGCTCCCGCAAGGGAATCGCCAAACGTGCACGCGTTGCCATTGAAAGCAATGCAAAGCGTGCAAGTTTTTGACAGAAAAGGCGAATGATGCCTAAAGGTCTCCTCCTACGCAGCGCATGCGCTGCGTAGACGAGACCTAAAAATGAACTTAAGGCTGTGAGCTACTTTAAAAGTGTCTGCGAGCTACTGGTAGCTCGGACTGGTTGGAGACACCTGTCTAGTTAATCATAGTGGTTCGCAATTTGCTACCTACCTCATGCATATTAATGGATTGTGATCCATTACGATTCGGTATTTTGTGAACCAAAGTATTATTACATAGGTCGGTTCATAAAATGTCAATGCATTCAGAAGACGTTGATGCCCAAACTGTGACCCCTTCGACCAAATACATTTCACTACATTCCAAATAAGACATCACAAACAGTGAATCATTATTATTCGCAATTTAAAATTTCTTATTTCGAATATTAGTATATGAGACCCTACGTTCTCTTCCTTATGCTAAAGTCAAATGATTTTGTGAGGATGTGAAGTCTGGTGTAAAAGAAACATTTTCCTAAAGACATTACAAATTATTTTGAGGCTCCTTAGTGAAAGCAGTACCCAGCACACTCCAAGAAAGGGAAAGGTGTTTCACGAATGCTTCTGGCTGGAAAACAAGCTGTAGGAAGTCTATGGGGAAGAAAATGGCTTCCAAGACCTCAGAGTGGTAAAGGGCTGGAGACCATCTCTTAACCCCTACCCGGTGAAACTCATGATTTTGCAGAAATGGGTGCACTTTCTATCACTTACCTTTCAGCATATCAACGATATAACGTAGGTGAAACAGGGCGATTTAGCCCCATGAAGTAATAACAGGTGAAAAATAACACAGCACTGCCAACAAAATAAACACGGAGTACCATGTGTGTTTTTTGCACCTGATGATTGCAAGCTAGATGGAACGTAATGGAAAATAATGTGACCAAAAAGATTTTGCACAAATGTTCCCAAGTTATTATCTGTTACATACTGCTTTGCATGGGCAGTTATCTGGTGGTTTCTGCTTGTGCAAAAACAGGAGTAAGTGTAATTTACTTTAAGTTCCTAATGAGAGCAAGTGCTAAAACTGATACAAATGCCATTTACACTCCTGTTAGCACATATTCTTGGGTCTAAAGTCTCTGATGGGTGTTAAGGCAAACGCCATAGAATGGGCCAGGTAACACCCAAACACCAGGCAAACATCAAAACTTACAGTTGTTTATAGAAGCACATGTATGTAGAGTTTTGTCATCTCAGCAATCCAGTGTAGGCGAGTAGGGAAAGATAAAAAGGGTCCTAAAAGAAAAGAGGGGTGTCCAAGTATAGGCTGGTGTAGGGAGTTACTTTTGCTGAAGGGAGATCATTTGATTTTTTACTGTAATTTCAAAACAAGTGCACGCTTCTCATTTAATTCTATTTTACTCAAGAGAAGCATCAATTATTATTCAGAAATGTCCGCAAAACATTAATAACTCATACTTGCTGGTGCTCTTCAACAAAACTCCCGACTTTAACTCTTGACATTAAGGCATGAGTGGCTGCCTGATCCCATATTGACCTAAAAGGTAGTACACACAAAGGGGCAGATTTACAAGCCCCTTGCAATACTTTTACGCCGACGTTGCGTCACTTTTGTGACGCAGCGGCGTCGTAAACAATGCGCCACATTGCGACACATTTACAACGTGACGCATCTAGGGAGATGCGTCACGTTGTAATGCCCTGCGCTACATTATACCTGCCTCAGATATAATGTATATTTTTCACAAACACAAGGGAACCCAAAAGGTAGATAAGGACCTTGGGTAACAGTTTAGTACTAGAACAGTGGTCCTTAAACAGAACAGTGTAGTCATCAGGATAAATATAGACTCCAATCAGTGCTATATTACGAGTGTCCAGCCGGACATTCAATTTAATAGTTCAAAAATGTCAAAAACCAAAAATAAACACATCAATACTGTGGGACACAATCCTGCATCCTACATAGAAACACAACAAATACATTTAGGACAGGAACATATCAGGCAAGACAGGGTAGCTTGTGGAATATTGAACACAATTTCTAACAAGCTTGAGGAAACAGTAAATACGCTTTTTTATCAGATTTGATTAATGTGCAAACTGTTTACATTGGTCGACGATGTTTCGATCCTCTTAAGAAATAGTAGGATCATCATCAGGACAGTTAAAAATACAAGCCTGAATAATTAGAGATTGCCTCAGGGGGCTTGCGGAAGGTTAAGCCACATATACACTCAGTGGCGAATCCAGCAGTAATTCTTCACCAAATTCCTTGTGATGCAGAATGGTACACAGTGATTGATTTGTGCCAAGCATTCTTTTCCATTCCTTTGCATCCGGAAAGCCAATATTTATTTGCTTTTCGGTTCGGAAACCGTGTTTTGGCATGGTGCCGAATCCCTCAAGGTTATACCGAGAGTCCCTCAATCTTTAATCAAATCTTGAAAAAATGCCTAGAGACTTTAGTCATGCCAGGAAATTTGGTTTTGGTTCAATATATTGATGACCTACTGGTGGCATCAAAGACACGAGAGGCATGTGTTACAGACACAATTGCTCTATTGAACCATCTGGCAGACGGAGGACACAAGGTGTCTCCAGCAAAATTACAATTTTGCAGACAGAAAGTACAGTACCTTGGACACAAAATAGAAAAGGGAGTTAGAAAAATAACCCCTGAAAGAATCCGTGTGATCAAACAGATGGAACCACCCAAAACTCAGAAAGAGGTGCGAATGTTTTTGGGAATGGTTGGATATTGTCGTCAGTGGATATGTAGTTTCTCATTGATTGCAAAACCTCTACAGAAATTAACATGAAAGGATGTGAGAGATCCGGTTGTTTTGGATGATGAAGCTATGGATGCTTTCTTAATATTGAGAGGTAGTCTCTGTAGAGCACCTGCCTTGGGAATGCCAGATTATACGAAAGAATTTGCATTGCACTGTTGTGAGAGAGATGGATGTGCACTCTCAGTCCTAACTCAGAAACATGGAATGGCACGATGTCCAGTAGCATATTTTTCTGCTACCTTGGATACAGTGGCTACAGCGTTGCCAGGATGTCTGAAAGCAGTAGCAGCTACTTGCATGAGTCTAGAACAGAGTGAACCGATTGTGATGGGATATCCTGTCAAGGTACATGTGCCACATTCTGTTGAGATTCTTTTGACTCGCACTAGAACCCAGTATCTCACTTCTAGTCGGCTGACTAAGTATGAAAGAGTGATTCTGGGAGCTGAAAATGTGACTGTAGTCAGGTGCACAACTGTGAATCCAGCAACTTTATTGCCAAAATTCTCGCAATGAAGAAGTGAAAGAGGAAGCAGATCATGATTGTCTGGATGTGACAGAGTTATGCACAAAGCCCCGACCGGATATAGAGGATAGTCCTTTGGAAGATTCAGATTGCGAATTGTTTGTTGATGGGTCGTGTTTAATAAATGAAAGAGGTGAATTATGCACTGCCTATGCTGTTTGCACCCTAGAAGGAGTAATTGAAGCCTCCTGTCTGAAAGGAGTAAACTCCGCCCAGATAGCTGAGCTGATGGCTCTGATTAGAGCACGTAAAGTTGCCAAAGGTTTAAAAGTAACCATATTTACAGACAGCCAAAATGGATTTGGAATAGTGCATGATTTCGGCCAGCTATGGATGCAAAGGGGATTTCTGACATCTTCAGGTTCCCCCATTCGAAATGGTAAAATTGTAAAGGAATTATTGGATGCTTTACAATTACCCAAAAGAATTGCAGTAGTTAAATATGCCGCACATCAATCGGGAGACGATTATGTGACGAAAGGCAATAGATATGCAGATCAAATTGCACGATATTGTGCCCAGAATACAATGGCCTTAAACAGATCTATTGAAAAAGGAAATACCAAATGCCTTCTTATGTTTATAACTTCAACAACATTAGAAACTTGGGATGAGTTGAGGCAAATGCAGGAAGAGGCAAGTGATGAGGAAAAAGAAAATTGGAAATATGCAGGCTGTAAAAAGAGAGCAGATGATGAGTTGTGGGTATATCAGGATGAGACTAGAGACCAGTTTTACCAGACTCTTTGCTTTCTCATATGGCCAGGGTGTACCATGGACATGCACACATTGGAAGAGATGCCATGATCAGACTCTTCAAGCAGACATGGTATAATCAGGGTCATTGCAGAGAGCTTCTGCCAGAGATGCCTCATAAGTCAGCAGCGAAATCCAGAGAGAAAGACAGTTGTAAGTTGGGGACAGATTGGGAGAGCAGGAGGTCCATTTACCCGACTCCAGCTTTATTTAATTGAACTTCCCCCTTGCAATGGGCTGAAATATGTCCTAGTCATTGTATGCTTGTTCTCTCGCTGGGTGGAAGCCTATCCTACGAGAAGAAATGATAGCCTCACTGTAGCCAAACTATTGTTGAGAGAACTGATCCCTAGGTTTGGAATTCCAGTCACTTTGGAGACAGATAGGGGAACTCATTTTAATAATGAAGTAATTCGGTTGATTTGTGCAGCATTTAAAATTGAACAAAAGCTGCATTGAAGATTGGGTAGGGATACTTAAAAATCAAAAATGGATAGAACATTGTGTTTATACAACACAGACCTCTCCCACGAAAGGAGTCGCTATTATTTTCAAAAAATCATCACAAGCAATCTTAGGGAATGTTATAGTAGACCCACACGGTAGATGGATAATTGCCAGGGCAAAAATTAACAGTTCTTGGTTTACTTTCGTCGGATACTATGGTCCTAATATGGACGATCCGACCCATTTACAATCTCTGTTTCTCCATTTAGTTGACGTCAATGATCCCATTATAATGGGTGGGGATTTCAATGTAGTGTTGGATCCAAGACATGACTCCACGTCTAAAAGAGCTGCAGGGGCCACACAAAGTACACGAAAAATCCTGAAACAACTGATGTCAGATTTAGGACTTCTAGATATATGGGGAATAAAGAGACCAGAAGCTTTTGGAGTGGTCGAGCAACTTAATGGTACTATAAAATCCAGGTTAGGGAAAGTGTGTGAATCTACTTCACTGAAATGGCCTGACGCTTTACCCCTTGTGCTAAAGAGTCTGAGAAGCATCCCTGACAAAAAGACTGGATTGAGTCCTCATGAAATCCTCATGGGAAGAGCAATGAGACAGGCATATGTTCCAGCGAACAAATTGATAAATATATCTGATGATCTGGTGCTTGACTATTGCAGAAGATTGGCTGAACTGGTACGTTCTGTTTCCCACCAGGTTGGAGAAGATGCCACAACAATACATCGAAATCAAGCTCATGATTGGAGTCCTGGTGAGTGGGTCTACGTCAAGAAACACGTAAGAAAATCGTGTTTAGACCCCAGGTGGCATGGACCTCATCAAATCATTCTGGTGACGACAACGGCAGTAAAGTGTGCTGGCTTGCCAAATTGGATACACGCGAGCCACACCAAACGAACCCTAGACCCACCTGAAAGACCGAAAGAGCCACAACCGGTAAATCAGAGACAAAGGTCAGTGGCTGAAGTATGTGAAACTGATGAATCTAGAGTGACAGATTCAAATGAAACTACGGATGGTGAACATCCAAGCACAAGACGAATAAAGGGGACGAAAGATTCTAGGGTTCCAAAGACTGTCGTTGAACCAGAAAAAAGTAAGTTCACTGAAGATCCAGAAAAAGGTGAACTTCCGACTGAACCTGAAACAGGTGAAATTGTCGTTGAACCAGAAGAGAGTAAGTTCACTGATGACGCAGAAGAAAGTGAATTTCAAGTTGAACCAGAACCAGGTGAAACTATACTTGAACCAGAAGATAGTGAATTTACAGTTGAAAGGGAGGTTATTATAGAATCAGAAGAACAGGAAGAAACTGAAAATCAAAAGGAGAAGCAGCCAGTGGAAAGGGCAAATAAGAGAACTTGTGAACCAGATGAAGAAGGTGAAAAGGTAGTAAAAATAAAGAAACCAAGAAGAGGTGATAACTGGCCAAAGGGAGTGAAAAGACTGAAATACACTCTTGTGAAAAGAAGATTAAGAAAAAGACCAGAGCAAAGTAATGAAATATCAAGTCAAACAGATCGAGAAGAGTCAGAAAAAGAATCAGTACGAAAGACTCGAAGAGTGAGAATCCCAAGTAGAAAATACAGAGCACCCGAATGGACGTATGTGATTTTGGAAGAACTTGAAAGTCCAGATCCAAGAGAAGATAAAGAAAATTCTGACACTGAGCAAGTTGATGAAAGCAAACTAAGACCTCCTTAAAGAACTATGACATAGTAAGATGCAAATTTGGTGATTCAAATAAAATAAAGATTCAAAACTGACTAAAGACAAAGAATAAAAGAAAAGGGGTTGAAAAAGAAAGCCTTGAAGTGAAGGATTTACACTACTACTATTTTTTTTTCTCTTCATTACTTCTGTTTAGAAATTTTGAGGCCAAGATAGATTTATTTTTTACATTTTTTCTTTATATAGAAAAGAAAATGTCTGAAGTAGAAGTGACTGAATATCCAAAACCTAGTTTAAAACGTAGGTGAATCAAAGCTTGCTTATGTAGTGTCTTATTATTAACATTTATGTGGATGATATTAACTGTTCTTATACCCATACTAATGATAACTGACAAAGTAACAATACTAATGATGTAACAAAAGAAAGAATGAATGATGTCACTAACGAAACCCCAAATACTAAATTAGTACCTTTCGATGGAAGCGTTCTCCATCATGATAAATCAATTAATGATTTCTCATTAAATGTCTTTACCAAGTTACTCTATGAATATGTAGAGACTATGAATGTGAGTAACTGTTATGTGTGCATGCAACTGCCTTCGTCTGTCTCTGAAGGGGTGACTTATCGCCACCTTCCATTAACCTATGGTGTGTCTTGTAGTATACTTACTAGCCTATACTATGTAACGGTGAAACTAGAATATCATTATTCTAATATAGACTTAGGGGTCGATTCCGATGTCGGCCGGAAGCGCACCTAACAGTATTCGTCCGGAAAAAATACCAGCCGAACGCGTGTCTTCCGACCGACTCGAACACTCTACCGAACGAACAAGTACGATGCGCATAACAGCCCAGATTCCGAGCGAGCCGTACTTACCCATTCCAGCTCCTGTTCCCCGCCCGAGCCGGATCCGTAAACGCCGAATCGAGTCGCACGGAACCAAATACAGAGCACCTTCCGGCCGGACTAGTACGATGCGTCTTCCGTACGCGCCAAACTCGTCGCTACGTCCGGCACGTTTGAGCATCCGGGCGAGCCGTACATAAGCTCCGTTTCGCGCCACAAGACGATCCACGGCTATGAGACGAACAAGCCTGCTACGAGTACGACTCGAAGACACGAGAAACCCGAACGAGACGATCCAAGCATGAATCCCATTGCGCAGGTCCTACCTATACTCTACATCTATTACCGGGACCGGCACGGACGCGTACGGCGCAGACGGTAAGTCAAACACCAACAATACAAACAAACCACACGTACACGAAATATGTCACACACACATAGGGATGCACAAATAACGTACACTAGCAACAGCAGAACCATAGGGGTGGGATGGCCAACACCAATGCCATACACACCCATAGGGGGATGGATGCCTGCCACTACTACCACCCCTACCCAGGGGTGCCTGGATGCCTGCCACTACTACCACCCCTACACAGGGGGCTGGATGCCTACCACTACTACCATCCCCACTCATGGGGGGCTGGATGCCTACCACTACTACCATCCCCACTCATGGGGGGCTGGATGCCTACCACTACTACCATACCCACCCTTAGGCGGATAGATGCCTGCCACTACTACCACCCCTACCCAGGGGGGCCTGGATGCCTGTCACTACCACCACCCCTACTCAGGGGGGGCTGGATGCCTGTCACTACCACCACCCCTACTTAGGGGGGGCTGGATGCCTGCCACTACCACCACCCCTATCCAGGGGGGCCTGGATGCCTGTCACTACCACCACCCCTACTCAGGGTGGGCTGGATGCCTGCCACTACCACCACCCCTATCCAGGGGGGGCTGGATGCCTGTCACTACTACCATCCCCACCCTTAGGGGGATGGATGCCTGCCACTACTACCATACCCACCCTAAGGGGGATGGATGCCTGCCACTACCACCACCCCTACCCAGGGGGGGGCCTGGATGCCTGCCACTACTACCATACCCACCCTTAGGGGGATGGATGCCTGCCACTACTACCACCCCTACCCAGGGGGGCCTGGATGCCTGTCACTACTACCATCCCCACTCATGGGGGGCCGGATGCCTACCACTACTACCATCCCCACTCATGGGGGGCTGGATGCCTACCACTACTACCATCCCCACTCATGGGGGGCTGGATGCCTACCACTACTACCATCCCCACTCATGGGGGGGCTGGATGCCTACCACTACTACCATACCCACCCTTAGGGGGATGGATGCCTGCCACTACTACCATACCCACCCTAAGGGGGATGGATGCCTGCCACTACCACCACCCCTACCCAGGGGGGCCTGGATGCCTGCCACTACTACCATACCCACCCTTAGGGGGATGGATGCCTGCCACTACCACCACCCCTATCCAGGGGGGGCCTGGATGCCTGTCACTACCACCACCCCTACTCAGGGGGGGCTGGATGCCTGCCACTACCACCACCCCTATCCAGGGGGGGCTGGATGCCTGTCACTACTACCATCCCCACCCTTAGGGGGATGGATGCCTGCCACTACTACCATACCCACCCTAAGGGGGATGGATGCCTGCCACTACCACCACCCCTACCCAGGGGGGCCTGGATGCCTGTCACTACTACCATCCCCACTCATGGGGGGCCGGATGCCTACCACTACTACCATCCCCACTCATGGGGGGCTGGATGCCTACCACTACTACCATCCCCACTCATGGGGGGCTGGATGCCTACCACTACTACCATCCCCACTCATGGGGGGCTGGATGCCTACCACTACCACCACCCCTACTCAGGGGGGGCTGGATGCCTGTCACTACCTCCACCCCTACTCAGGGGGGCCTGGATGCCTGCCACTACCACCACCCCTATCCAGGGGGGGCTGGATGCATGCCACTACTACCACCCCTACCCAGGGGGCCTGGATGCCTGCCACTACTACCATCCCCACCCTTAGGGGGATGGATGCCTGCCACTACTACCATACCCACCCTAAGGGGGATGGATGCCTGCCACTACCACCACCCCTACCCAGGGGGCCTGGATGCCTGTCACTACCACCACCCCTACTCAGGGGGCCTGGATGCCTGTCACTACCACCACCCCTACTCAGGGGGGCTGGATGCCTGCCACTACCACCACCCCTATCCAGGGGGGCTGGATGCCTGTCACTACTACCATCCCCACCCTTAGGGGGATGGATGCCTGCCACTACTACCATACCCACCCTAAGGGGGATGGATGCCTGCCACTACCACCACCCCTACCCAGAGGGGCCTGGATGCCTGCCACTAGTACCATACCCACCCTTTGGGGGCTGGATGCCTGCCACTACCACCACCCCTATCCAGGGGGGGCCTGGATGCCTGTCACTACCACCACCCCTACTCAGGGGGGGCTGGATGCCTGCCACTACCACCACCCCTACTCAGGGAGGGCTGGATGCCTGTCACTACCACCACCCCTACTCAGGGGGGCCTGGATGCCTGTCACTACTACCATCCCCACCCTTAGGGGGATGGATGCCTACCACTACTACCATCACCACTCATGGGGGGCTGAATGCCTGTCACTACAACCACCCCTACTCATAGGACGGGTAATGCATGACACAACTAGCATACTCCCACATAAGGACTGTCTGTAAATTACAACCCAGCCTCCAACACCATGACAAGCGTGTGTGGTCTGTGTCAAATGCATACAACACCGAACATGACATTGAACATACAATGTGACCCCCTAACACATGTGTCACACATAATTGTGTGTGTGGCCTACACAATGCAAGCAGACCATGACCACTGTGACAATGTGGCCCAAAGCCCCATCACCACAGTGCCCATAAGGTAAGTGTGTGCTCCATAGCTGAAGCACATTTTGAACAGTGTGGCAATGGGGCCCAAAGCCCCATCACCACAGTGCCCAAAAGGGAAGTGTAGTCCTGGTGAAAGCTGCAAAAACATAACTGCAGAGATTATTCCTGGCCACACAACACCAAACACTACAGTGGCATTGTAGTGCTTGTGTCCCATAGCAACATAGATTGTGTGAGGCAAGCAGTGCAGTGCCAATGACACATCGTTCTGGCCATGTGCACACAAACATCAGCCATGGGGGCCCACATTGTCTACATGCACAAATAACACAATGACAGAAGTGAGCATCATAATGCAGACCCACATATCAGCACCAATGGACACACAAATGTAGATATCCTATGGAGACTATAGATGTCAGGTGAACAAATACCATACCATGGCAGCAATGGGACATACTAACCATGATCAATGTGCTGACTGATGACCTAGCAGTCCCAGGGCCAGCAGGGGAAAGCCAACAAACAACATACAGCCAATGGCAAACTAAAGATATGCCAATGCAGTGGTGCAAAAGCACAAACACAAACAGGCAGACTCACACTGCATATCATACACAACAGGTGAGGGGGTTGTGTGCCAGTGTCCCCAGGCAAACACACAACCCATGAGGAGGCCAGATTCACTGATACACAGATGTCAACACAGTCACAAACAAAAGTAACTCATGGATTGGATTCCCCTATGTGGGCAAACAGGCATTGTGAGATGAGAGGGAGCCCAAATTACACATGTCACACAAGCTTGTAGGAACAGCAACACACACAGCAAGAGACCGAACCACCACAGCACTCCCCCAGGGACCCCACATTGTGGTGACACTAGCCTGCATGACAATCACACTGTGATGACAAAGGTAGATGTCATCCACACTGTGAACCACAGCCATGTGTCCTGAGCAACAAACTACCATCACACCTATACAAGCACAAAGCACTCAGCACGGCCTGCCAGCCAAGGAAAATATGGAGGTAGTGCCCCAGCCGTGCAACAACTCACATTTGCACACACTCAACGCCACACACCTTGAACTCCACCAATGTGCAGCGTTGAAGCTCACATGGACTGCTGACATTGCACATGCACCCATGACAATCCCAGGGGTGTTGGGGGGAAATAAGGTGCAGAAACCCATCACACATGGCCAGTCAACAATACTTGTGAATGTCTGACACACTGCACAGTATGCCGTACATGGGCATGACGTGAAATCCACCCCAAACAATGGGATCCTGGCCATAGTCACACACCAATGAAGAAGCCAAGCTGACCCACAAAGGACACACATAGACAACTTCCAACATTGCAGCTCTGACCCTGAGGAGTGGCAGCAGTCACACACACAACGTGTCACAATCACTGAAAGCATACACAAACAGAAAATCACATTACTCGTGTAACCAACAAGTGCCAAGAGGAATCCTGACTGTGTCCCATCAGCGTTTGCCCACATCCCCAGCCCTGACAACAAAGACAACTAGGGATGACAACCTCATGAACATTAGTTTGCCATGCACCCACATCCCGGAGTAACCAGGTCCAAGATGCTGGATGAACACAGAACAACTCAGCAAGCATCACAAACAGGAACATCCGTAGGGACACAGCCTGTGTAGGAAAAGGAGAAGGGAACACGCACAGACATGCCCACACAACACACAACATGGGCACAGCCTATATCACGGAATCACGCACTGCCATGAGGGCACTCCACTCCTGTGGAAGGTCAGCTGTGCCAAACCTTGTCTGTGCATGACTCAAACATGTCAGCAGAACACTCGGTCAGTGAGTCAACAACTACAACACACTGAAGGCTCTGCTCATATCAGCCTGGGCACGGGAGTGTCACGTCAGTCATCTGCATACACCCAAGACACGTGTCAAGCAACTTGCACTGTGTACACAGATGAGTCCTCCAAATTTGATGTGCTAAACTGCATGTCCATTGGAGACGGGCACACAGTCAGGGTACTAGGAACATTGGACAGTGGTAAGCCCACCAGATGTGCATCAGTGTAGGACAAAGATGGTAATCTACAAATGCTAAACGTACATCCCTGTGTCAAATGCTGAACATTACACCCTCAGACTGCAGCAAAGGATGCTATAGATCCAGACTAGATTAGGACACATATCCCATGGACCACATGGAGCCCATCACAGCAAAACTTCATTTACCTGATCTGAACACTATTACAACAGCAAATGCATGATTCTACACATCTACATCATGTACCTCCAAAGATTAACCACAAGTAAACAAAAAGAGGCTTTATTCAGCAAGTGTGCAACTCAAATCAAAAGTCCAAAATAAACTAAGGCCAATGGCCAGTCCAAATATACAGTCCCAACAGGGTGATGTGTGACAACTTGTCAACAATTGCTTGCCTGCACAGGTACGGACAGGGGACATCCCCCTTGGAGGGGCATACGAGGGGCAGGCCAGGCACCGCAGGGACAGGATCAGGGGATGCCAGAAGGAGGCAGTGAAGGGGAGGTGGGTGCAGGAGTGTCACCGGCAACTGCAGTGGAGGTGTCTGACTCAGGGGGCTGGCACCACCGCAGGGCTCAAGTCAGATGGAGTTGGTGCTGCAACCACTGCAGTGGGCTGGTCAGATGGAGTGGACTGGGTCCCCAATGCAGTGCCCGAGTCAGACGGGGTGGTTGTGGACTCCACCGCAGTGCATGACTCCAAGGTAGTGGAAGGGGGGCAGAAGAGCTGGGCAGGACAGAGGGGGGACACGGTCTCCACACCAGTGGCACAAACAGGCAGAGCGTCTGGTTTGGGGGTGGAAGAGCAAGTGGCAGGGGGAGGGCCTAAGCAGTTTGGGGATGCGGTATCGGTGTGTGGGGAACCTGGGGCAGGGTGTGGCGGTGGAACCTGTGGAGTGGTGGCCTGGGGGATGGAGGTGAGAGACTGGGTGGTTGACTTGCAGGGCGGTGGCGGGGTCTTGCTCTTCCGGGACCGGGGGGACTTGCGGGTGGGGGGCTCACTCTGCCTGCGCCTGGGGGAGGGTGTCCGGGGGCGAGGGGCACTCCCCTCTGTGTGGGTGGACTTCCTCTTCCCCCGGTATGCTGGATCAGCAGGATGGGAGGGGAAGAGGCCGAGGTCACACAGGAAGATCTGCTGTGTAGGTGTGTTAGCAGGCGAGGCAAGGGAAGGGGTCTTGGAGGGAGAGGATTTGGAGGACTGCGGAGTTAATGTGGATGCCTGTGTGTGTGTGTGTTCCCCGTCCCCTGTGTCTGTGGTATCAGTCCCCTGAGGATGCGTGTGTGCACGTCTTGCCTTTCTCTTGGGTGTGTCTGTGCTGCTCGTGTCTGTGTGTTTGGGTGACTGTGCAGGTGTGCATGTGCTTTGGACAGGTAGGGGTGCAGGAAGTGTTGATGGGGCAGAGGTGGGAGGGGTGAGGGACTGTTGGAGGAGGGACACTGCTGCCGTCAGGGAGGAGTCCATGGACCTATTGCTCCTCTGTAGGGCAGACATACCCGTCGAGATGCCCTCCATGAACGACACCAGCTGTGTCAACAGAGTGGTGTGTGCATGGAGGACACTCAGCATTGCTGTCTGCCCTACATGGAGCTGCCGAAGGAGGTACACAGACTCCTCACTCAGGGCAGCAGGGGACACAGGGGCAGGGGCTGCGGTGCCTGGCACGAAGGAGACACGCTCCCGAGTACGGGAGCCTCCACGGACCTCAGGAATGGGAGCCAATGGGAGGGCGGTGGTGGTGGTGGTGGTGGCGGGGCCAGACAGACTAGCTGGCCTTTGGTGGCTGCTGAGACCCGCCTCCACAAGGGAGTCATCCTCCGAGCTGCTGTGGTCCTCAGCTGAGGTGGATGGTGCTGAGGACTCCTCGGTGTGGCTCCCCTCGCCCTCCGTGCCACTGGGTCCCTCTGACCACCCGTCCGATGCTGACCCAGTCTGGCTCCGCTGCTCCTCCTGGTCCGTGGAGCTGTCCCCTCCTGTGGCCGTGGATGTATCTGCAAACAATTAGGGAAACAGACAAACATCAGTCACCTGCACTGACCGCACACACCACAGTAAGTACAGCACATTACAGAGCAAGCCCTGGCATCCTTAGTTGAACATTGCCTAAAGTCCTCACACAGATTCGGGGAAGCCAATTGTCAGTCTGATGGTCAACCATGGGACTCACACCCCTCCTGCCCTTGCACCCATCTGTCCGGTGCCTGTCTGATGGTAATACCCCAGTGTGGACACATGCACCACCTACACAGTTGTTGGACATTGCAGGGAACACGGTGAAGTATGTGAACATGCACACATCACATCTCCTGCCACTGAGTCAGTGCAGGTGTCCGGATAAAGGGATGGCCAGAGTCTAAATAGAAATGCATGTGATGCATACCAGCACCAGACACCATGATGCACCCATGTCCGGATAGTCAATGCCACAATGGGGTGCATGTTGCACATGTCACTCCCCTGCAGGATCAGTCTCAGGAAGTTTAATGCCATGACACAGGAATGCGTGCAAAGTCATACATTACTGTCTCAAGTCACATGGCCATGGCAGCCAGCCAACAACAGTCTGCACTGTGTCACAATCTGAGGGCATGGGGAATGCAAGTTATGTGACTGACAAGTGCACATGTCCATCCCCCAAATACCACATCATCTGTACTACTATTTGTCCACGTCATACCAACTGGACATATGGGGGACATGAAACACAACTCTCTGAACATGAGCACCTCACAGTGTGCTGTGAATGACAATACAGCTGACTGAAAGTCACAGTCGCAAACACCTGTGTGCACAGTCAAGTGATCAGACACCTATAAGTCACAGAAGTATCGTCTATCATGGTCACATCTCAGATGGCATGCTGAGCCCTAACCGATAAACATACCAGTAGTCCTGACAACGAAGACACAGCACAATGACACAGAGGCAGACACCTGAGGGTACATTACACTGATCACAACATGCCAGATGATACACGGGAGTGGGAGTACAGAGTGCATTGCATGCCCTGGAGTAGGCATGACTGTCCAGCTCCACCTGTAAGAGGGATGAGTCCTGGACAGTAGGCAGGTGGCTAAGCATGTGTGACACACTGGATACACATACTCCTGAGGCCCAAACATTGTTCCCACCAGCAGCATGGGTGTGTGCCAAATTCCCCAGGGACATGTGGTGAGTCAGAGCAGCAAGCGGACCACATATCAAAGTTACACCCAGATTACATGTCAGAACTTAGGCATTGTGTAAGCAATTGACCCACCCATGAATCAAACAACATAGTCACGGGAACAAATGCTGTCCCCCAGCTTGAGCAAAGCTAAATGCAATGACACAGTCCCCAAATGACACAATTCCCTGACTATAAGGGCCACACATATGCGTATCAGAGGAGAAGTGGGCATGTCACAAATGAGGGACATGGGTCCTGGACCACATGACTGATGTACTGTGGAAGTTTAACCAGGCCAGAGGAGGGCACATAGCATGTCAGACAAAGTGCACAGTGCAGTCATGGACTCACCCCCTCCTTGCTGCTGTCTGTCCTTCAGCTGCCCATCCAGGTCAGGGAAGACCACCGCCAGGATCCGGAGCATGTGGGGGTCAGGGTCCGGTGTCCGCCCCTCCTGCGAGGAGGCGACAGCTTCAGCTGGACCCTTGCGATCCTCCGGGTCCAGCCACGAAGGTCCTGCCACCTCTTCTGGCAGTTGCGGATCCTGCGCCTGTAGACCCCCACGGATCTTACTTTCCGGGCGATGGTCAGCCAGATGTCCTGCTTCTGGTGGGCATCAACCTGTGAGGATGACAAAGTGAAAAGGCCATTACTACACATGCAACATATACGTGCATCACACAGTTGGATATACATGTCTCAATCACAGGGGCATATGATGTACACAGGCAGTGCAACAATGGCTATGAACAGTTTGCCAGCAGTCACTACATGGTATCATTGCATGGGAAGTAAACCTAGTTGGAATGCACTGTTACTGCACTGTACCAGTTCAGTGCATGTGACTACACACTTTGGGGTGTGACAACTACTCAGTGGGCATGCTAGCCAGTGGTGTGCACACTGAAAGCCCTGCTAGTCAGACAACATGCACAATTAGTGAGGCAGTGGACAGCACACTCACCTGCTCCCCTGGTTTCCCATACAGCTTGCTGTACTGTGGAAGGAGGCTGTCCAGCAGGGCCTGGTTCTCCTCAAGGCTGAAGGCTGGGGCTCTCTCCACAGTACGTGCCATTGCAGGAGCCAGAGGATGCATAAACAGCAGCAGTGTTGGTGGCAGATGTCGTCCTGGAGCATGTAGTGCAGGCAAGTGAGCTCTCAGGGGAACAGCCAGCATTATATGTGTGCTGCAGAGGCAGATACTGTCCCATGTGTCCAAAGTGATAGGTCCAAGTCGTTTGCATCTTCTGAATTTGACCAATCCATGGAATAGCAGCACTAATACACGCCCACAGCATCCTTCAAATCTTCAACTTCATGACACCCATGATTTTGCAACATTGTTGTGGCTGGCCAACTGAATTCACTGCATCAGACTCGTTGGAGCTTCGAAAACGCGTCCGTTGCCATGCCAGGCCCCAGCCAATGTGTGCGCACCGTTCTGTCCATTGCTGTACAACGCGTACCAGGCATACAACGCGTACCCGCTCACATACAATGCAATGGGCCGGCCGGGCACACCGATCGGTCCATTGCTGTGCAACGCGTACCAGGCATACAACGCGTACCCGCTCACATACAATGCAATGGGCCGGCCGGGCACACCGATCGGTCCATTGCTGTGCAACGCGTACCAGGCATACAACGTGTACCCACTCACATACAATGCAATGGGCCGGCCGGGCACACCGATCGGTCCATTGCTGTACAACGCGTAGCAGGCATACAACGCGTACCCGCTCACATACAATGCAATGGGCCGGCCGGGCACACCGATCGGTCCATTGCTGTGCAACGCGTACCAGGCATACAACGCGTACCCGCTCACATACAATGCAATGGGCCGGCCGGGCACACCGATCGGTCCATTGCTGTGCAACGCGTACCAGGCATACAACGCGTACCCGCTCACATACAATGCAATGGGCCGGCCGGGCACACCGATCGGTCCATTGCTGTGCAACGCGTACCAGGCATACAACGCGTACCCGCTCACATACAATGCAATGGGCCGGCCGGGCACACCGATCGGTCCATTGCTCTACAACGCGTCCCTGGACAGGTCACACGCATATGTCACCATGCTGGTCACTGGTGAACCTATGCCAGCCACATTTACTTTCCAGGGACTCAGGGGCACACCTACAACACCACACCCAGTCCACACTGTATATAAGGCATGTGTGGCAGCATAACCTTATCTGTGTATGGGGGTGAACATGTGGATTTTGGGGTGGCACTTGGGGGCAGACACACCCAGGCTGTGCACGTGTTCATGGGGACAGGGTCCTTTGTGTGTTGTGCACCTGACCACTGTGGTGTGCAACTTTTCATTTCTGAGCATGTGTCATGGTCACATTTCCAGGTTGTGTATGTGTATGACATGTCACATACCCCCAGGCTCACATGTGGGAAGGCATGTACGTCACAGGGTGGCCCATTCCAACAATAGTGATGTCCCTCCACAGTCTGTGTGCATGTTGTGTATCACATGTCTCTGACTCCATGTGCACAATGGGAGACAGTCTCCACATCCACGTGGTTTGTGCATGAACTTTGATGGTGTGTGTGTGTGTCACAGACGTCCATGTCTGTCCTGCAGAGGCTACAGGGGCCACTACCTGTGGGTGTCATGTTTGTTTTTCTGACGTGTACATGATACGCCATGTCATGCCAGTGTCCATGTGGCAAGACAGGGTCCCTGGGAATCTACCTGTCAATGAGCTGTGATGCCTGTGGAGCATCTGTCCAGACATGTCACTGTGGTATGTGTGTGGAACGTGAGAGCAGTTAATGGGTACTGTGACACAGCCTAATGGTGTCCCATAGCACACCCTGGAACCTGTTGTCAACACTTGTTGAACAGAGATGTTAGATGATGTCCATGTAGGTGCCATATATGTCCAAACGGAACGACACACACATCAAGTACTTGTGTTTGTTGATGATGTATCATGTGAAATTGAGTATGGTGAACGGCACATAGGTGGGGTGACTGACAATCTTGCTTTCTTCACCTATGCACTGCAGGGCTCCTGCTGTCCATCGACCATTCCCAGACCTGGCAACGATGGTGGAACGTGACAGCATCCGACGGTACCGCTTCACCAGGCAGCTGATTGAGGATTTGGCAGTGCGGTTGGACCCACATTTGCAGCCTGGCCGGCCGTATCCTACAGCGCTGACCCCCAAGGTGAAGGTGATGGCAGCCCTACACTTCTTTGCCACCGGTACCTTTCAACACACTGTGGCAACTACTGGTGGGATGTCACAGACTATGTTCAGCCGTGTGCTACGCGATGTTTTGGGGGCAATGTTGAGATACCTCAACCAGTACATCTATTTCCCAACACGTCAACGACTCACTGACGTCAAGAGTGACTTCTATGCCCTGGGGAGGATGCCACATGTAATTGGCTCCATTGATGGGACACATGTGGCTTTGATACCACCACAGGCACATGAGCAGGCATACCGGAACCGTAAACATTACCATTCGATCAATGCTCTGGTGGTATGTCTTGCAGATATGACCATCTCACATGTGTGTGCCCGTTTCCCCGGTTCGGCACACGATGCCTACGTGATGAGGAGTAGTCGCATCCCGAGGATGATGTCACAGATGCCGAACCAGCGTGCCTGGCTTGTTGGTGTGTACTGACTTTGTACCATTGTGTGTGTTCTGCTATGTTGTTTTCCGCACACATTTTCAAATCGGCTAATGTGCAATTGTCTGTCTGTAGGTGACTCGGGATACCCCAACATGCCGTGGTTGCTGACACCCCTCAGGAACCCTGTGACACCAGCCCAGATGCGCTACAATGAGGCACATGGTCGGACGAGGAGGGTGATTGAGCGGACCTTTGGTCTCCTGAAGAGCCGCTTCCGCTGCCTGGACAAGACAGGAGGGGCCCTCCCATATGCCCCAGCAAAGGTGTGCAAGATTGTCATCGTCTGCTGCATGCTACACAACCTGGCAGTGCGGAAGGAGTTGCCTCTCATCCTGGATGACGATGACCAACGTCCGCCACCTGTGGAAGATCCTGGCCTGGGTCACGATGCCAGTGAAGATGATGATGATGATGATGGTGATGTCCGCACACAGCTCATCGCCAACTTCTTCAGCTGAATGTGAGTCTCCAGAGGGTTGTGATGTCAATGATTTGAGTTTGCATGATATGTGTGTGTGGTGCTCTGGTGCTGTTTGAGTGTGGCCATGTGCTACTTGACTGGATGCGTGCAGCGATGTGTCCTTGCAGGTGGTCTGTACTGCCCAACAGTGTTGACATGCTAACTTGGTTTTGTGTAGTTATCTCGTGACATGTATTAGACATGAGTATTGCCGTTCTGTGCTGTTCTTCAGTGGTTTTGACTGTGTGTCATGTCTGTCCTTCACAGGGTGCTGCCGGAGTTGTCTGATCAACTTGGATCCCCCGAATCCATGATTCAACTTCCAAGGTGGAAGCAGTCGTTTCCCTACAGGTGATGTGCCACACACCCCTGGACTTTCTATCTTCTGTATTTTTGACTTTGTGGCCACAGCCAGGTTGGATTAGCTTGCATTTGTAGTGGAAACAACATGTTGCAAATGTGTAATAAACCTGTGCTTCACTTTGGGATGTGCGTTGTCTGTAGTCACACATCTGACTGACATTTGCTTACTGCACCTGTAGTCTAGTTGACAGTGACTGTGAATAGGTGGCGTGTCTGTGCATTCCACTGTATTTAGTTGCAACATCAGTATAGGTGATGAGTCTGATGGCCCTGGTGTGTATGTGTTGTGTGGCCCTAGTGGTGTGTCTCCCTCATATGTGTCACGTCGCCATGACTGACATGACGGTGTTGGACTTGCTGTAGCAGTTAGCATGCACAGTGTCATTTAGCAGATCACCATCTACATGACAAAAACCAAGTTGGAATCACAACAGAGGCAGATATGGTGTATTGGTGAGTTTATTTACATACAGGTGTGAGGATGGTGCACAGGATGGTGGGTGCTGTACATAGAAATTGGAATCCAAAGTTCCCATGTGTATTGGAAGTCTTGGTAGCTGAAATGTCCAGAGTAAAGTCCACAGTCATCTGATTAATTTGGCCAACTAGAGCTCCCCATGTCATGTGGGAGAGTTGGGTTGGCTTCGACAGGGCGTGCAGTTTGCACACAGAGGAAAAGTTCCAGAACAGGTGTTGGCTTCCTGGGGGATGTAGATGGCCATCGGCCTCTCAGTTTGGCCTCTTCGGACGGCCCCTCTTCTTGGGGGGACCCTCAGGTGCAGGCTGCGGCGGTGCAGGGGACTCTCTGCCAGAGTCCTCCTCCCTCCCTGTGGCATTTGCAGTTGTTTCAGCAGCAGTTGTTGTGGGCACACAGGGAGGTGAGGCCATGTTGGTGCTGATCTGGCGGAGGCATGTGAGTATGTCCCTATGCACCGCTGTCAGTTGTTCCAATGTGTCCCACTTGGACTCCATGCCAGACATGTGTGTCTCGACACGTGACATGTGTGTCTCGACATGTGACATGTGTGTGTCGACACGGGACATGTGGGAGTCCAAGCGGGCATGATGGGCAGCCTGCTGCTGTTGTATGTCCTTGAGGATCCCCACTACCTGGCTGACCTCTCCGGTGCTAGTCTGGTACGCATCCGCGATGCGTGCCAGTTGTGGGTCATCATGCAGTCCAGACCCCTCTGCAAAGAGCGACCTATGTCTACCACCCCTCCCACCACCCCTGGCGACACGTGCAGGACCTGCGGTGGCACGCACAGGTGACCGTGGGCCCACTTGGGTGTTGTTCCTGGGCTCGTTGTCACCAGCTCCAGTTTGGGCCTGGGTCCCTGCGCTGTTGTCATCTGTGGTCCTTGGTCTGTCCGTGTTGGCAGGGGTGGCCTGTGTGTTGGCAGTTGTTGGAGGGGTGGGTGCAGGGGGTGCAGATGTTGGTCCTGCTGGTGCTGCATGATGACTCACACCGGAGGGTCCAGCTGGTTCTTCGCCATCCGAGGAGTGCAGTGGCTGATCCACACCAGTGAGCTCAGTGTTCCCCGGAGCCTGGGACAGGGACTCCTCCTCGTCTGCTGCTGTGTCCCCATCATCACCTGTTTTGGGGAGAGACACAGATTGTATGTTATGTTTCTACTGGCATCAATTGTTCAAACACCTGACAGTTGTGACTGTACCTCTGGATGTGGGCCAGGACATTGCATTCTCCTAAATTGTGACAGTCAGAGAGTGATATTGGTGTAGCACATTGTCCTGCCAACCTGTGGCATGTCAATGTGTATGTTGAGGTGTGTGCATGACCAGCATTGGTGGTATTTGGTTGCCATCCAGGCCTCCTTCTCCCCCAGCCCAGTTATCCCACCATGAAGCGTGCTTCCATTGCAGGGAGTGCAAGTTGTCTTTCAGGATGTCAGTCAGTGGTGTCCTGCTGTTGGTTGTTGCACAGTTCCCAGCAGGGCCTTGTGCTCCCCCAGCAGTACCCAGTGTCAGCCATCTTGTGAGTCCTTTTCCACTCCCTGTGATGTGAGCATGGTTGAGAGTGGTGTTGATGGGCCAATTGTGAGGGTGAGCAATATCTGTGCCTACAACTCCCATCATGCTATTGCCTCCACCCCCTTCCCAGCATGCCCATCCTTCCTTCCTTTTGACTCTGCTTCCCTGTGGGGTGGGGTGCCTGTGCTGACAGGATGGCTGGGAGTGTTGTCCTGGCAGTTGTTTGGCTACAAGTCCCAAGAGTGTCCCTGTGCTTCACACAGCATAACCCAGGGTGGTGGTTCTTTGTGGGATCTTCAGTTAGGATGTGAGGCATTGCATTCTCCCAGGTGGGTTATGTGGAGTTAGTGTTGAGGGGGTGTGTGAGGGGAGGTCCTTGTAACTATGGTCAGTGCTGTGAGTCCTCCTTCCCACCCAGCCAGATATCCCACCATGGAACGTGCTTCCATTGCAGGGAGTGCAAGTTGTCTTTCAGGATGTCAGTCAGTGGTGTCCTGCTGTTGGTTGTTGCACAGTTCCCAGCAGGGCCTTGTGCTCCCCCCAGCAGTACCCAGTGTCAGCCATCTTGTGAGTCCTTTTCCACTCCCTGTGATGTGAGCATGGTTCAGAGTGGTGTTGATGGGCCAATTGTGAGGGTGAGCAATATCTGTGCCTACAACTCCCATCATGCTATTGCCTCCACCCCCTTCCCAGCATGCCCATCCTTCCTTCCTTTTGACTCTGCTTCCCTGTGGGGTGGGGTGCCTGTGCTGACAGGATGGCTGGGAGTGTTGTCCTGGCAGTTGTTTGGCTACAAGTCCCAAGAGTGTCCCTGTGCTTCACACAGCATAACCCAGGGTGGTGGTTCTTTGTGGGATCTTCAGTTAGGATGTGAGGCATTGCATTCTCCCAGGTGGGTTATGTGGAGTTAGTGTTGAGGGGGTGTGTGAGGGGAGGTCCTTGTAACTATGGTCAGTGCTGTGAGTCCTCCTTCCCACCCAGCCAGATATCCCACCATGGAACGTGCTTCCATTGCAGGGAGTGCAAGTTGTCTTTCAGGATGTCAGTCAGTGGTGTCCTGCTGTTGGTTGTTGCACAGTTCCCAGCAGGGCCTTGTGCTCCCCACAGCAGTACCCAGTGTCAGCCATCTTGTCAGTTGTTTTCCACTCCCTGTGATGTGAGCATGGTTCAGAGTGGTGTTGATGGGCCAATTGTGGGTGTGACCAATATCTGTGCCTACAACTCCCATCCTGCTATTGCCTACACCCCCTTCCCAGCATGCCCATCCTTCCTTCCTTTTGAGTGGACTTCAGTGTGTGTGAGTGTGACAGCAATGGCAAGATGGCTGACAGTGTGGTCCTGTTGTTTGTTGGTGCCCAGTTCCCAGCAGGGCCTTGTGCTCCCCACAGCTGTGGCCAGTGTCAGACATCTTTGAAGTGGCTTTTGACTCCCTGTGAGGTGTGCATGCTTCAGTGCTAACTTGCTGGGCCATGTGGGTGTGAGATGTTGATCTGTGACTACCACTCCCATCATGCTATTGCCTACACCCCCCTTCCCAGCATGCCCATCCTTCCTTCATTTTGAGTGGACTTCAGTGTGTGTGTGAGTGTGACAGCAATGGCAAGATGGCTGACAGTGTGGTCCTGTTGTTTGTTGGTGACCAGTTCCCAGCAGGGCCTTGTGCTCCCCACAGCTGTGGCCAGTGTCAGACATCTTTGAAGTGGCTTTTGACTCCCTGTGAGGTGTGCATGCTTCAGTGCTAACTTGCTGGGCCATGTGGGTGTGAGATGTTGATCTGTGACTACCACTCCCATCATGCTATTGCCTACACCCCCTTCCCAGCATGCCCATACTTCCTTCCTTTTGAGTGGACTTCAGTGTGTGTGAGTGTGACAGCAATGGCAAGATGGCTGACAGTGTGGTCCTGTTGTTTGTTGGTGCACAGTTCCCAGCAGGGCCTTGTGCTCCCCACAGCAGTACCCAGTGTCAGCCATCTTGTCAGTTCTTTTCCACTCCCTGTGATGTGAGCATGGTTCAGAGTGGTGTTGATGGGCCAATTGTGAGGGTGACCAATATCTGTGACTACAACTCCCATCATGCTATTGCCTACACCCCCTTCCCAGCATGCCCATACTTCCTTCCTTTTGAGTGGACTTCAGTGTGTGTGAGTGTGACAGCAATGGCAAGATGGCTGACAGTGTGGTCCTGTTGTTTGTTGGTGCACAGTTCCCAGCAGGGCCTTGTGCTCCCCACAGCAGTAGCCAGTGTCAGACATCTTTGAAGTGGCTTTTGACTCCCTGTGAGGTGTGCATGCTTCAGTGCTTACTTGCTGGGCCATGTGGGTGTGAGATGTTGATCTGTGACTACCACTCCCATCATGCTATTGCCTACACCCCCTTCCCAGCATGCCCATCCTTCCTTCCTTTTGAGTGGACTTCAGTGTGTGTGAGTGTGACAGCAATGGCAAGATGGCTGACAGTGTGGTCCTGTTGTTTGTTGGTGCCCAGTTCCCAGCAGGGCCTTGTGCTCCCCACAGCAGTAGCCAGTGTCAGCCATCTTGTCAGTTGTTTTCCACTCCCTGTGATGTGAGCATGGTTCAGAGTGGTGTTGATGGGCCAATTGTGGGTGTGACCAATATCTGTGACTACCACTCCCATCATGCTATTGGCTACACTGACTTGACCAGCATACACAGAATTCCTTCCTTTCAGTGAGCTTCCCTGTGAGGTGGTGTTCTAGTGGTGGGTAAATATCTGGGAGTATTTGTTGGTTCTATTTGTGCCACTGCCTTGCTGTATTTGTTGTTAGGTTTGTAGATGTCATGACACAGTTACATATCACTATGGGATGGCAGGTATTGTGTTTGTCTGACTAGCATTCACATCTTGGGATGGATATCTTTTGGTTGCTGTGTATTTGCTAAGTGTGCATGGTTTGCCTATCCCCTTGACTGTGATGTGTGTGTGTTGTCACACCATATTGTGTATATTAGTTGTGTACTCACCAGGCTCTGGGATGTCTGTTAGTCCGTATACGCTCACTGGTGGTAGGATGGCCCGCACCTTCTCCTCCCAGGGCCTGAGGTATACTGGTTTTGCAGGAGGGCCACTGCCGGTGTGCTGGCTGAGGAGGTAGTCCTTTTGAGTAGGTCCCTGACCCTCCTGCGCACATCATACCACCTGTTCTGGATGTCTTCCTTTGTGCGCAAACATGGTGATTGTGCGTTGACCCTGTCGACAATCCTCGCCCACATCTTGGTTTTCTGCGACATGGGGGTCTGTTGTACCAATGTACCAAACAACTGTGGCTCTACCCTGAGGATCTCGTCTACCAGGACTTCCAATTCACAATCTAGGAGCTTATGGTTCTTCTTTGGGGGCATGGTGATGGGTGGTGGTGGTGATTGATGTGTGTGTGTGTGCAAGTGGGGGTGTGTGAGTGTAGGTTTAGCTGGGTGTGTGTGAGGGTGCTATTTGTAGGTGTGGTAATGGTGTGTGGCTTGTGTGATGTATGAGCTGTGAGTGTGTCTGTGGTTGCTGTGTGATGGTGTTCTGTCTGGCAGGTCAGTGGAATTTGCAAGGGATCATGGTAGGGATTTGTGGCCTTTATGTAGGTGGAGCTGGAGGTGTGTCCTTGTTCCATTTTTTTTCCTCCCTGTATTTATTGGCTTAGTGGTTGCTTGTTTGGCCCTTTTTTAAAAAAAATTCCTTGGTGTTTTTGGTGCATGTAGGAGTCGTTCTTGTGTCCGAGTAGGACGCTGCAGTTGTCTGGTGCGATCTTGTCCGACTCGTTCTCGCTGTGTGTCAGCTAGGTTTCATATGCGGCGTACGAGTCGGTCGCGTAGTATTGGGCTGCTTCGGCTGGGTTTTGTATGCGTGTCGGTCGTACGGCTTGTGCTCCGGGTGAGTCGGTCGTGTTTTGCATGCACAGCATCGTACTACGCGGGTCGGAGTTCGCGGGTACGTTTCGTTCGGGTTCAATACGAGTGCGTGTCGGTCGGTTCGTTTCGCGTGATTTCCCGGCCGGATGGCTTGTTTCCGTCCGGCTCGGTCGGTCGTTTTGTATTCCGTCCGAGTCTGTCGGATTTCACATGCATTTCATCGTACTACCCGGGTCGTGCGGCGCCGGTCCGAGTCGGTCGGACTAAATTCCCGTACCGAGTCGGTCGGTATGTTTTCCGGCCCAAATAGGAATCGGCCCCTTAGTATTTTCTGAGATACCTGTTATTAAAGAATTGAATAAGGTGTCTAGTGCTAAAAATGCACGATACATGGGAGAATGTTTTCATATTACTAAAACTTTAGACATAGAGTATGCCTATAAGAACAATTTAACATGCAATTTAAGGGTTGAAGAAAAATTGTTTTGTAGAGATGGTAGAAAATAGAAGAGAAAGCTTCCAAAAGAAAGCTGCTGAACAAAAGTCCCAACTACCACCATGGGATTTTAGGGAAGGGAATTTTGAAAAGGGCGAAGGAAACGCTGCAATGTCTCTGGACTGGTCAAAGAAAGGGAAGATTTGTCTGTTTAGAACAAAGACTAATTATAATTTTTATTTTATTGGTTCAAGTGAATGTGAGCAGACCTTCCAAATTACTGGAGGTTGGGGATTAAAGGGTGGGACTGATCCTGTCTATCCCGGAATATATTATGTGTGTGGCAAGAAAGCATATTATAGATTACCTGCACATTGGTAGAGAAGTTGCTATTTTTCTATTGTCCTTCCAAAGGTGTATCACATGGACCAAAGCGAACACAAACTGTAGGAAATAGAGCAAGGACTAACACGTAACAAAAGAGCAAATTTTTCAGAAATAATAGGTGATATTTTTGGTGCACTGATACCGTTAGTTGGAGTCGTTCTGAATTCACACAAAATTCGAAAATTGTCCACAGTGGTTGATCGATTATCTACAGATACTGCTGGTGGGTTTTTAATGATTGACACGGAAATGGTTGCAATCAGATCAATGGTTTTACAGAATCGATTTGCCCTTGATATCTTATTGGCAAAAGAGGGTGGAGTCTGTGGAATGTTGAAAGTTCAACATTGCTGCACATATATCCCTGATAAAAGTAAAGGAATTGAGGGATATATAAGGAATATTATGAAATTACATACAGATTTGACCCAACTGGAGGTTGATGGTGTTTGGGAGAAACTTGGTAAGAGTTTTTCCTCAATAAGTAACTGGTTTTCTACATTTGGAAGTAGCCTATTAGGAAAAATAATAATGCCAATAGTTTCAATAGTAATAATAGCTTTGGTAATAATAACGGCATATACATGTTGTAAGGGGGGAAAAGAAAGAAAAGAAATAACAGAAATAAAGGATAGAAGAAGAGCAAGAAAGAGAAAAAGAGAAGAAATAGAGTTAGAAGAGATGAAAGGAGAATACTATGATTTAATGAAAGGTTTAAATGAGGGTACCATAAAAATAGAAAAGAATACAGAAATATAAATGACTAAAAGATGGTACTCGGTATGGTAGGTATTTTATGATGGCTCCTAAAAGCCATCAGAGGGGGAATTGATGGAGCAGGGTTTCGCAAAATTGAAACCTGCTCGGATCAAGTACCCCCATAATACATACTAACAGTAAGCAGAAGTGATTAAAATCTAACAAGCACCTACATAAACATATGGGAATTGCTTTGCGCATGCCTGAAATAATACGTTAATGAATATTCAGTATTAATCTTGTGTTGTGAAGTTAAACAAAGAAGTTGCACAAGTAGGCCGCATGTGCCACAGTGTTTTGCACGTTGCATTTCCGCTTTGAATGGTTAACTATTAATGCTGCTTTTGCACTAGGCTTATGCTAGGTAACCATAATGGGGAAATAGTGCAAGGTGGGTGGGGAACAGTGAGGGTTCCATTATCATAAAATAAATATCTGCTCGTTTCCATTTACTTCAGCATGTTAAATGAAGCATCCATCTTGAGAAAGGATGTGACAGGGAGGGGCAAGTTTCCTTGGAGCGAGTCTGCTCTGACATGAGACCAGCAAGTTGTGCTGAGCATTACGAAATGACATGAAGGAGTAAAGGCCAGAGCATCAGTTGGCTGCCAAGTTCCTGCATCCATGCGTGAGACTGGGGATGTACTCTGCGGAAATATGAACTGAATAAAGAAGAATGTACCAAATGTATCGATATATGTGAAACGAATGAATAGAATAAAGTTTGGGTCATGGGAACCGTTTCACACAATAAAGTTGTTGAATAAATGCAAGTCATGGTGGTATGACAATGCCACCTCCCCAACCCACCAATCCCGATGCAGAATGAAGAGAAAATTGCAACATTAGAGGGATGGACATGTCAATTTAGACTATAATTGGGGTACCTTTAGGGGCGTGTTTTGGGAGTTCGAGGAGAGAGGTTCGAGAGGACTCTTGGGCAGGCAGGAGAGCGAGGGAGATGCGTCGCTGTCCGGCGGATTGCAGAGAGGCCTAGCTGTTACCATCCTGTCCTTTTCCCTCACCAACTCTTCTTGCATTTCCTGAATAAATTTTGGGAAACGTCCATCATCTCCTGGGCTCAGGGGGTGGTATTTTCTACAGACCAATAGGTTTGTATCTTGCCTGCGTTGCTCTCAGCATCAATGTATTTGTCTCTGAATCTTTTGTCTCTTCACCTATCCACTCCGTCAACAAAATATTGATCTGCATTATTTTTAGATGAACTTGTTATCTCTTCATCTATCCTTCCGTTAGGCATTATATTGTTTGGCATAATTATTCTGCTGAACTCTTTTGTCTCTTACTCTATCCACTCCTTCATTGCACAATGTCGTTGTAGAAAGAGTCTGTAAAAATTGCATTATTTCTCTGATTGTGTGATTCGATTTTTGTAATTGTGACCTGATGCAGATGAGCATTTACTTTGAATTTTGAGATAAACTCACCTATTAATCTTTCCGAGAGTCTGTGATTAATTTAAATAATGTTGGGTGGGTTGGTATCTTATCATTACCATCAACTACTCAACTAATTGGTCCATCGACTCAAATAGAGGAAGAGTTGATATCAATAAATGATCTTTAAACAGATGTTTAGGAGTAATAAGAAATGAACAAAACAAATTGACTCCAGCGCATCAGGGACATCTGGGTGAATGTGTATGGGCCATTGAAGTGAATTGTGGAGTATCGATCCCTGATCAATTTTTTGGTATTGGTGGTGGATCAATATTTATGCAATTGTTGTGTTTCCACTGGGCCAACACTTTTTTGTATTGCATTTCACCCAGGTCCCAATGACGTTCTGGGTTTACCCCATTATTGTTTAACCCCCATTCTGAAATAATGAGCACATATAGATGTAACAGTAGTGAGCGCCACAGGCCAGGATTAAATTACGCTGGTCAAGATGTTCGTAGAGGCCACAGGCTACAACTAGAAAATGAAGTACGAACTCATACATAAGGTATACTAGACCATATTTGCAGGCCGGGGGAGTTACGTAAGCTGCCTTCGGGTTGTGTAGACACTGATTCATAGCTTTCCCAGGGACATTGGCATGTGGCTTGCAAAGGTCCTGCAATTAATCACTGAGATTATGTTGCCCAGCGGTCGCCACTGAGTAGTTATAGTTAGGACAACGTTTCCAGAGGAAATAGATTTTTTGGTTTGCTAATGACTTAGGTGCTGTTTGATGAATCTTCACAAAACTTTCCAAAAAAGAGTTTTATCCACCTCAACTCCATAGAAAAACTGAAGAGAAATAAATGGCTTAACAGAATGACACCAAATTTGGCAGAAAGCTAGATCTAAAGCCAGAAAACATACTTTTGTGATTTGGTGTAAATCTCTTTTGTGTTTTTCAAGAAATTAAAGTTCACAATGAATGAATATTTCGTGCTGTGGAGGATCCGAAAGGATTTGTGGTTCCACAAGCTCAAAATACGTGATCTGATTGGCTGGTCACAACTTGAAGAAGAAGTTGTGACTGCCATTTTAGGACCTAGGGACTTGGTCCCAGTGTTCTAGTAAATAAAATAAAAAATTATAAGGGGTCAGGGTACCCTGACCCCCGGTGCCTGGTAGAGGGAGGGGATTTGGTCCCAGAGGGACCCCCCCGGGCTGCAATTAAAATCAATTTTTCCCCACGATTTTTTAGAACTGCAGATCCACCGTGATGCTCAGCAGAGCCGTGTAAATTCACAGCAGAAGTGCAGATACAAGGCATCGTGAAAAATAAAGGGTGGGGGCCAGGGTGTTGCTCAACCATGGGATGTCATCAGTGATGTCTCTGACCATGTCATGAGTGATATAATATGTGAGGTCATAAGCAGTGCATTGCAGGGGCGTAAGTTATAGTTAGCTCAGGTAACTTTAACTGCTGAATTTCTATGGTTTTGTAAGAGTGAAATCTGAGCCTAACTATAACGTCCCTGTAACCTTTGCTTTTTCTGTGACTTTCAAAGGTTTTTTAAATTCTATTTCCTAACTATAATGACCCTGTAACCTTTGTTTTTTTCAGTGAATTTCTAATGTTTTTTTATTTTATTTCCCAAGTGTAACCTGTAACCTTTGAGAGTGAGTGTCTCAGTGCATGTGTGAGTGAGTCTCTGAGTGGGTCTGTAAGTGGGTGTGTGAGTCTGAGTGGGTCTGTAAGTGGGTGTGTGAGTCTGAGTGGGTCAGTGAGTGGGTGCATGAGTCTCTGAGTGGGTCTGTGAGTGGGTGCATGAGTGTCTAAGTGGGACTGTGAGTGGGTGAGTGAGTGTCTGAGGGGGTCTATGAGTGGGTGCGTGAGTCTCTGAGTGGGTCTGTGAGTAGGTGCATGAGTGTCTAAGTAGGTCTGTGAGTGGGTGTATGAGTGTCTCAGTGGGTCTGTGAGTGGGTGCGTGAGTCTGTGAGTGGGTACATGAGTCACTGAGTGGGTTTGTGGGTGAGTGTGTGAGTGTCTGAGTGGGTTTGTGCCATTTAATGTGGAAGGCCAGTCATGCGGGCCTCCTCCCCAGGCCAATTTTGGCCTCAGGGATCCCATCCACTGGGGCTCAGCCATCTCTCCTGGGTGCCCCCAGGGGTTGTATGGCAGAACAATGCATGTGATTACATTGCATCCCTTAAGAAGACGGTCTTTACCCCTCAGTGAAAAACATCCCCATAATTCACAGTAAACCATCTATAATTTTATATGTTGCTCTCTGTGTGGATTCATCATGAGTATTTATATCTAGGTTGATACCAAAGAAATGTTTAAGAGATAGCTAACACATTCTAACAAACCTCATACCTACTCCAAACACATTCACCATAAAATAGGTCACTGGAGCAGATATTAAGTCACAGCAACACAAACCTTTATATGTATCATAATTCTATTAAGTAAGCCAGATGCCGTCTACATAAAATGTTTTGTGTCATGGCAGTGAAAGTAAATGTGGTCGAATAATGCATGTTATTTAGAGCAACTGTACCAATAAATGCACATTTGTACACACAAATTCCAGTTTATTACTAGACCTGGGCGGAGTTCCCGTATTGACCAAAAAACTCTGTTGCGCTACGCAGAGCTCCACAATCAGCGGAGTGTGTAACTTTGCACCGTTCACGGTGATTTTGAGCACCAGATGTTTGTCCCGTGCTGTAAAATCAGCGTGAATGGCACCACACGCAGCGCAAGAGGGTGCTGCTTCTTTCTGCTGCTCCAGTAGATATTCTACTCGAGTGGCAGATTCCTCAACGCTAATGGAAGGTTTCTCAACTTGAGTGATAGCGACCATCCACGATCGCCAACTTAACATTTTTCTCCACAGAGCTTTTCGGAACTCTGCACGCTACGCGGAGTGCAGAGAGGGCAAAAATATGCAAACTCCATGAGTGGAGTGGAATTTCATGCCCATGTCTATTTATCACACAGTAACACAAACTTGGCGTGAGGAAAACACTATATGCTGCCTTAAGGTTTGCATGTTACATTTACTTTACACATAGAAATAACTCTACTCATAGTCAATGGGACATCTTCAATGTGATTTTAGTTTATCACACAAATGTAACCCCTTATATCCTGGTTTTGAATGAATATCATTTCTAAGAAAAAAAAATAAACATGAAAAAAATGCCATGACATAAGCCAAGATGCAGATGTGCAGAATATAGTATGCTTTTTTACTACCATTGTTGAGGGAGGGGAGGGGCATCATGACCAGCTTAAGCCTTTGCTTCTCCTGAGTCATGGGCCTTCCCCACGCTCAACAATGGCAATAAATATCATACTACTGTCTGCACATCTACATATATTCTGTTTATGTCATTTGAAGGAACTAAAATGACCAAGTACATTATTTAGCACTTGATTTCCAACAGCAATGAGGTAGAGGCTTACTTAAGGAGATGATGTAGATTTGTATTCTGGGACTTCAGCATGACACATAAATTTCACTTAGTAACTGATTGTCAAGTCAGAGATTTTCTTTATCATAAAAAAGTACATTGATACACATACGAAAATGATTCTAATACAGGAAATATCAACCTCTTGAGCTTCTTCCTGGCTAGAAATAGAACCTCAAATGCTATTAAGCACTAGTTGCCATGAAAGGGGGAGGGGAGTTCTATGGCATATGTTGTTTTATGGAAAGTGTTCACAAAGCTCAGCAGATCATGACTGGGAACAAAGGCAGTCAAAAGAGTACTAGCCCAAATCTCAGCTCCTCGATGTACCACAACTCCTATCTCCTCACTCCTCACTGTAGCAGTTCAAAGCCCCCAACTTCTGCTTGCTACACTTCAAAGCAAAATGTGTCAATGAGTTTGAGCAACAGTGATTAGATGTTACATTTACTGTATAAGGTTTTGCTGCGTCTAACACAAAACCTCGCCAGCCCTGAGAACTGCATGTGGACGCCCTTCCAAAAAGCAAAGTGTTTTGGCAAATAAATTGTCAACAGTAGGAGTACAGAGACAGCCTCTGATGCCCAGTGAATGGAATCTAGATATCCAGCAGGTTAGTCATCTGGGTAACAGCTAGTTCCAATGCCATTACATCAGAATATACGTAATAAGGCACTAGACAGTTCAAGGCCCTAAATCCTGAGAACCCTCGGTTGTAGTGAAATTATTCTGGTGCTAGGGTTGCCACAGGGCTTGGCCAATGACTCCTGTGAACAACAGTGGCGGCCGCCACATACAAAAGGTGGGGAGGGGGGCACGGGTAGCACGGGAGGGGGCGCAGGGGAGAGGGAGGCAAGGGACTGTCTAAAATAATAATCTTTTTATTAAAGTTAAACTTACCTGCTGCCGGCTGCCTCCCGCGTGGCGCCTCGGTGCTGGGACCTCCTTGCCCCATTCGACACATGTGACTACGTCACAGACTCCCTGTCCAATCCCCGTGCTGCAGAGCAGCACAGGGATTGGCCTGAGTGGGCTGGTAAGACGCTCCACTCAGGAAGTCTGTGGGATTTCTCCAACCGAGCTGTTGAATACAGTCGGGTTAGAGAAACATAAGTGCACCTGTGTGTTTTGGTCAGCCTTAGACGGCCGGCCAAACACACATGAGCACTTAGGGAGTCCACAAAGCACCCCATCTCCCCCTCCCATGCCTCGGCCCTGCCCCTCCCTGCACACACTGGCTGAGCCAGCGGCTTAAAAATAAAACGATAAAGAATTATTGTTTTATTGTTTTGCTGCTGGCTCTGAGCCAGTGGGGTGACGCTCCACTTTTGCCGCCTCTGGTGAACAACACCCTCAAGGACAAAGCTGGAGACAATGCAATTTCTGGGTGTAGACTGGAAATCCAAATGTAAATATATCCAAAACCACCTCTAGTATAAAAATTAGGTCAATGGCTTTGGGTGCAGAGTGACCTTCTCCTGCTTAATAAATTAGGGGCTATTAGAACTCTTTGTAGTCACTTTAATGCCAATATTTAGTGTTAATTCTAAGCAGTGTCTAGATATATTAATTAGTGTAAAATTGCATACCAGTTGCCATGGGTAAAGCCCGAGCCTCACACATTAGTAGATATTTATAACAATGGGATGCTAAACACCTGCTCATATCAGCCAATACTAGAGTAAATCAGTGCATGTTGCATGGAGTCCTATTTGGACACACTACAGCAGAAGGGAATATGGCAATCCATGGATTATTATAAAAACCTCCCTTTAATCTATGGGTCTGGGATAGAGATACAGAGTTTGCTGACAAGACACGTTTTCCCTCTTTGGCATGCAGGCCTGGGACTTTATCAAGGCTCCCAATATATGCCTGGTTGTAAACACATTAAAACAATATCAAACAAACATAGGAGTTCTGATTAGATAGCATGTGATTGTGCTTGTTCATAATACCAAATTGTGCTTGGGGTGAAGCACAGCAAATGTATAGGAAGGCATGGATAGGACACTTCCAGACCTCAAATGGGCCATAGACAGCACCAATTTGGTGGCCCTTTATTAGTCAATTGCACGAGGGACTACTCATAATACAGGTATGAGATAACTCTAGAACTGAGGTAAATATCCACATTTGCCTTTGCTAACATACTGCTACCATTGCTCATTTTCCTTTTGCCTGCATCTACCAAGTTAATTCCCTACACTGAATCTGGTATCAGCTCCTTTCTTTCTCTGTGTGTCCGGTGACTCTCCTCTTAAGAATACCTTTTTAGATACTAGTTTAAAAGTCCTGTTGAGCCTACACAGTGAAAGTTTCCACACTTCGAGTTGATGTCGCTTCCACATGTCCTTGACTTCAAATCTTGTTGGCAACTATACATCTGCCCAAAATCATTCTATTTCTATTTAGGGCAGATGTATAGTTGCCAACTATTTCACCCTTGCCAGCTTTCTTCTATATTACTGCTAGAGAGTTTAGCACAATATGTTGCATCTCTGTGCTTCCCCCTGCGCTGGCGCACAAACTGCTGCCATTTGCCGACGCAGGCACCCATGCACCAAGGTGCAAGGAGGCCTTCATCGTGGGGAGATTGTTTATGTGCAGGAAGGGTTCCCTTCCTGCACATAAACAATCAGAAATGGCGTTTTACAACTTCTATGTGTGCTGCATTAGCACACATGGAACTTGTAAAACGTCTTTATTTAAAGTATTGTTTATGTGCAGGAAGGAACGCCTTCCTGCACATAAACAAT